>OZ026517.1:82798956-83998956 GCA_964019695.1 Loripinus fragilis
AAAGGGTTGGCCTCTAGGCTGTCGTGTGTGTTGTGTTTTCTTGTGTGTTGTCACTATCCCAAATGTATCCTAGTCCACATTAGAATTAAGGGCGAGATTGGCGCCGTGAAACTGGTTAAGCCCTCTAGTTAAATATTGTTGCTGACCGTTCCAAAACATAACCTCTTTTGTGGATCATTTGAGTTATTTATGTATTGTGTTTGCCATGCTTTCACATCTGTTCAAGGCTGCCTTGAGGTCACCTGAAGGGAAAAGGCTGACTTTTTGGCCCTTGTTTGTGAGGTTTATTGTGATTTTGTTACTTTCCCATTCGGTATCCTGGGACAGGTGTGGAACTTGATTGTATCGATTCTTGATCTTTGCCGCCTTTCTTACTTTTTTCACAGTGTTCACACATGCAGAATTTTGATATATTATATTCAGATCTCTATAATAATAATTATGCCAAAAAGCTATTAAATTACCTTTTTTCAAGCCAAAAGAAAGGTGGACCGTTAATCCAGAAAATACCACAATGTAAGCTAAAAAGAGCATTGCGATATTTAACATTTACTTCTGTGTCTCCATTAATATTATATGTGGCTTGTATTCAACTGACGTTCAAATGACTAGGGTTTGATTAGGGTTATTTTATTACAATCAATGCGCACTCTAATTAACAAATGTTTTATTTGGAGTATCAAGTTTTACTCTGAGGAACAATTTATGATAGTGACAATAAGCTTTCTGAAACATATTCCACACAGACCACGAATTCTTACAATGGATATCATCTCTCTTTAAATATTAATTTGCAGGCGATCATAGTTTAGTTACGTATTTTGTCTCGTGAGGCTACTGTACTCACTTGAATGGTCAAATGCAGGTATTGTTTTTTAGACATGTAAAGAAATATCTGCGTCGATGGTATAAAAAATAATGTATGGCACAATAGCTTTTCCGTAGGGAAGGATTACCGATATTTGTAGGTTGTGGTCAACTAAACTTATATTTGTAGGTTATGGTCAACTAAATTTTACTACTGTTTTAGATTTTTTGTGCCAGGCACGTATGACACTAGCTATCTTAATATGCAGCATTTGGGCGCAGAGCATTCTTTTTCGTTCTAATTCGAGTCTTCCCGAGTTTCCAGCAGTCCTAAATTCCTTTAAAAATTCTCACGTTACTCATATCAAATATGTCTTCTGTCACTTCATCGTTTATCTTTTTTTAAAAGCGATTTCTTGTATATTTCTTACGGTAAATACATTGTATGTTTTGTAACTTCACTCTTATAAGTTAACATTGAATAAAATAGAACATTTTTGAATTTCTACGATGAGGTATTTACGTTTCAACCAACTTTTTCCCATGGAAGAGGAAGGGATGGCACCCCTTGCAATTTAGATTGTAAGTACCCCGGCTCGCCTCTGATATTATAGTTTTGATGTCACTCCTTCCACAAAGACTCCGCAGCTACTTGATGATGCTTTTGCCAACGTTTCTATAACGAAAGAGCGGAGCACAAGGGCAGTACTAGTCCATGATTGAACTTTGCAGATTTTTTGGACTTCCAACAGTTCTTTAGGGTTACTTATAATACTTAGGAAATTTGAAAACGCATCACTTAGATTAAACCCTTTATTTCACAAACCCTGAGCATGTCAGCGGGATAATTGATATTGCATATTATAGCCTGACCCGCTTGTAGTGTGTCCTAGAAAATTCATGGTTGTAAATATACTTTAAGGTTTTGTCAAAGTATCCATTTTAAGACATGGGTGGTCGATTTTGAAGGACACCAATGCAGCTACAAGTTAACACGCGTTAGTTTTGATGCCTGATTCAACAGATTTGCGTCCTTTGCTTCTTTCACGATGGCACACTCATCATTGAACAATTAGATATGAATTGACAGTTCGGTATGTTCAAAATTACAACCCTTTAGAATACCGATATACCCCACCCACCCTGATTACTATAGTCTAGTAAGACAAAGTCTTCTAGTATATATCGTCTACTTCTTCTTAGGTTGCTGGACAGTGTTTGAGACCTCGCGATCAGTGGCGTCTTTGGTCATGAATAGAATCTGTTTCTTACATTTTTTATCTACGTTCACAGATAGTATTAACGTTTTTGATAGCCGCCCATTTAGTCCTTCCGGGTAACTTTACACCCCACATTGTTGTCGCTAGGTCTGTGCCACGTGTTCTTTGTATCATGTTTGAATTTGAGGTTACTGCGTTGCGGTAGTGGAGGAAGTTCGATTACTTTGCTGTGATTGCCATCCTCTTGAGTATGGCAATTATAATTGACTAAGTGTGCAACCTGTATGTTAGCACTGGCTAAGCGGTGTAGCATGAGATAGCCTTTTCTGTGAATATTACCTTTATGTATTAATTTGTCTCATTGTGTCACAACACTAAAATGATACACCAAGCTCATTGTCATCTCCGCTGGCGTGTGTCATCATTTGAGTTTGAAACTGCTTTCAAATGGCTACTATACTAAACAACTCACTTCAGTTTC
This sequence comes from Loripinus fragilis, assembly GCA_964019695.1. Taxonomy (NCBI): domain Eukaryota; kingdom Metazoa; phylum Mollusca; class Bivalvia; order Lucinida; family Lucinidae; genus Loripinus; species Loripinus fragilis. The sequence continues at coordinate 82,801,465 of OZ026517.1, forward strand.
TTTTCGTCATAGGAGTCCAGTCATTTCTTTATATTATATGTTTATATATGTTACACCTTGGTCAGCCAACGGGACAGTGGTACTTATCGCATATGCTCTGGGTTAATCTTGTGCATGTATGGGAAAATGTCTGGAATTTATCTGTAACATTGTCTGCTACATAACATTTTAAATGCACGATACGTCGGTTCTGGTAAATCAGTGCAAAAGCACTAACCTTCAAGATGCCAACTGAAATCATATGCAAAACGGATCTCATATGCAATACGTGCTATAGTTACGTGGGTGCATCATTTGAAGAATTGCTATTGTTTTCGATTATATCTATAGACTGGCAGGCACTTGAAGCAAACGAATAACGAAAAAATGTAATGAAGCAACAGCTGCGGGTAAGCGTCGATGAGGCACTACCACGTGACATTGGCGTTATCACGACGTTTCTGATTCAGTCCACTTAAGTACCTGCTAGAAAAGGAGCATCTATCTATCAATCTGTCTGCCTGTCTTTCTGTGTATCTATCTATCTATCTATCTATCTATCTATCTATCTATCTATCTATCTATCTATCTATCTAACAGATTTAATTAAGCATCGTATATCAAAAAATAAATACTACTTGTACGAGTATACCCTACAACAGTCCACCTTGTTAGAATAAAAATCTAGATACGAGGAATGTTCAATAACTATTGCAACTTTGCCTGTTAATCACAAAAACACAAGGCTTTTGCACATTCTATCTGATAGATAGATAGATAGATAGATACGAGGGTTAGTCAAAAATAACTGAGCCCTACCTCATAACATTTTAGTTTGGTATTGTAGACAACCAATGTGATTATGTTCTATAAGTATAATATGTCATAGATGTTTTAACCCTAAAAAATTACCCTAATGAAGCTTCTTTTATAGTTGCTAGGCAACTGAAGATCGTCAGTCAGAGGGGTGCGTTCACGATCTCAGCCACCAGGAATTTATAGTATGTCTTTAAAAAGCTTGTGTGCTTGATAGTTTTTGTGAAAGGCATATTTGCGACTTATTTGAATAACATATATCATATTGTCTTTTTATTACACTAAGTTTGTTAATGTTTAGGTGAACCTTGAGTGTGTGCGTTGCCTAGCAACAAAAAACTCCAAAATTCCACTAATTTTCAAATTCATGAGGATTGTGTTGCCATGGAAACCAAATTGTGCATTTAAATCAAGGAACTTAATAAATCTGTTCTGTTCTCGTTCTGTTTTGTTGTAAGCGAAGCAACTGCATCTATTGTGTTATCATGATGACCAATTGCACAGAAATGGTTTTATTATTTCAAAATGTTTTATATTTTTAAAAAAATGATGGTAGAACAGTGTCCCATCAGTCGCCGATTATTCGCCGACCGATCGCCAATCAAACGCCAACCTATCGCCTACTAAATGCAAAAGATCGTCGAACGTAAGGCAACGGGTTGGTAAATTATCGTAGACTAGTCCGCAACTGGCCAGCGATCATAGCAGTAGTAGAAAATTAGTCACCAAGAGGTCGTGGCGCAGTTGCAAGTTCTGTCTGACTAGGTCTTTACATACAGCTGTGCTAAAGCAAAATACTAGTAGAATCACAGTGGACACAAGCAAGGGAAAAGGGCATACACCAACTCATAGATGAAACGTTGAGGTTAGGAATCAATTTTGGAATTTGATGCCTGACCTCCCCCCCCTTTAGTGCAGTCAAAATTGCCGGAACAAGCAAAAAGGGAGGACATGCCATCAACTGTGTATCCCTGCATGCACGTCGGCGACGACACTGTCACCGTGACGACGGGCCATAGCAGGGTCCCTGCCAGTCCAACATGCATCGTCTCAACAGAATAGACCAAAGGTAGACAGAGAGAGGTGCATTGTCTACTCCTAGTCCATAATGATTGAACAGCTGTTGTAACAGCATTAGTCAGACACTGTTATTAAAAAGAAAATAATATGGAATAAAGCCTAAGGTGTGTTTGACAAAGCACTATATTGCATATTTCTTTTGATAACAATCAGTCAAGCGTCACTGAGACACAGCGTATGTCAGATCAGATACAGTATCACACTGAATTCTTTACTGTAAGTAAGTGTTTATCTCCAGTCCCTCATTGATAAACGCTTAAATTGGCCATATAGCTGAGTATACGAATACTCGCATATAGTTTTTTCTTCTGTATTGAACCATAGAGACCCTGCTAGGATGTCGTGTGTTATGGCATCCCATCTGGGTCTAGGATGACAGCTTATGTTCCCTGTGTGTCACACTATTAATGCACCAGTCATTTGTATGCCCGCCCCCATGGGGCCGGGGATACCAGAGACATAGTGGGGCCCAAGTGCCAGGCTTTGACTTACGATGCCTAAGCGCAAAAACGATACGTTAATCTCCCATGCTTAATTATCAAGCAGGGATATAGCTCTTTATTATCTGAGCCTTCATATACTTACAGATTTTGTGAATGTGATAAGAAACCCGTTTGTTTTATTTTGTAATGCAGTACTAAGTACCCGTTCTAGTTTTGCAATCATTTTTGCTGATTTTATCCCCTGCATTTTGTAATAAAACCGAAAGCATATGTCATTCAGCATTGCACTTTATATTTTTTTAGTTTGTCTGTACTTCCGTCCTCTTAAAAAAGTAGGTGGCTTGTGTGCGCAATTCCTTAAATTGTATACTGAGCATTTGAAACTTTAAAGATGTTTTTGTCGTGGTCTTAAGGTGTGCATGGGAGCCAATGGCTCAGTGGTAGAGTGTTTGAATCGAGATCAGAGGGTTGTGTGTCTGAGTCTCACTGCGAGAACTGTGTTGTCTGCTCAGCTATAAACACCATCTAGAGATTGTTATATCTGATATAAATGAAGTATAAGTCTTGATAGCTAAAAAAAGGCGCTGGTCAGCTTGCACCCGAACAGTCTAAGCAGCACTTTTGTTATTCGCCATCTGGAAAGAAGAAAGTTTTTCTTGCTACTGTCAAAATTTAACTATCTAATACATGTAGCTGAGCAGGCTAGTTTGAATACACTTAGTCTGAAATCTTAAGATAGATTTTCTCTTACCGAGGCCCATATTAAACAAAACCGCCTGTCCGCCTGCCTGTTTGATGTCAAAAGTGTGGCCTATATCATTGAGAATTAATGAAATGAACTTGTTCATATATCTAACCACATCGAGAAAAAAGTTGTAAACTGTATGAATATTGACCAGCAAAACAAAACCAAATAATAATCTAATATCATATCGAGAATGTTTCCTTCTTGCTTGAAACGATCATCTCTCTCTCTCTCTCTCTCTCTCTTTCTCTCCCTCTCTCTCTCTCTCTCTCTCTTTATCTCTCTCTAGTCTCTCTCTCACTACTCTATTCTCTCTCTACTCTCTTTCCTCTCTACTCCTTCTCATTCTCTCTCTCTCTCTACACTGTCTCTCTCTACTCTCCCTACTCCCTTTGTCTCTCTCTACTCTGTCTCTCTCTCTCTACTATGTCTCTCACTCTCTCTCTACTCTCTCTACTTTCTCTCTCTCTCTCCCCAATGCATTTTGTTATTAGCTTAAAAAGTCATCAGCAATACGACAATATAATGGTATGATAGTGAGTGTTCGACACCCATGTTCAGTCCTCCTCTGTTTAATTCCAAGTACGTCATGCAGTAATAACGTACAAGCAGGGAACATTTTTTCATGGAATTAACAGAGGAGTTCTCTGTATGTCAAAGCACTTTCAATGAGGCCCGCTTATGAATTTGGGTGTATTGGTTCAAGCCAATATACTCTAGGGAAAGGGAAAATACCAATCTGAGGGAAACAAAATTGTCAGAGAACAGGGAAATTAACAAAACAGGAAACATGGAGACATGTTAATATTTAAGAAGAACAAGGGAGCATGTACCTCCTAGGAGGGCCTCTATTAAAGATAACGGAACAAATACTACTGCTATAAAACTACTAAACTTGGTCTGTTTAAAACATCTTGTACCCAAACTCTAAACGAGTAACAGCTAATTTACCATGAACAGACAGTAAACTGGGAGCGCAGTGGCTCAGTGGCAGAGTGTTTGACTCGAGATCGAAGGGCCGCGGGTTCGAGTCTCACCGGCGTCACTGCGTTGTGTCATTGAGCAAGAACATTAATCCTAGCTTAGTACTGGTTCAACACAGGAAGACCCGTCCCTTTATAACTGAAAGATTGTTGATGGGACGTAAAGAATCAAAACAAACAAACAAACAAACAGTAAACTGATTGTTCATCTCGTTCTAGTGCTTTTAACTGACAACAGACCAAAAAGGTAAATTGCTTTTAAATACGTGTAGAATTTTATTTTACTGTCGCAATGACGCAAAGAGTACAGCTATAAAACGTATGCAAACTGTACAGGGTTCATTATTATGGTTTTTATTTTGTTTAATTTTATTCTTTACTTCCCAGTCAACAATTTTTCAGATATGTTGGGACGGATCTTCCTAGGCTGAACCAGTACTCAGCAATAATTATTGTGTCTTGCTCAAGGACATAACGCAGTGACGCCGAAGAGGCCAGAAATTTAAGTGCTCACGTTTCTCGAAAGCTGCGCATTCAACTAGGATTAAGATGAGCTGATCCAGGGAGGTTGGGTGGCAGAGGGTCCAGACTCCCACCCTGGAAAATCGCAAAATTTGGGGGCTCTTTAGAAATACTGGTCCAGATGCCTAGAAAATCAAAAAGCTACCAAGCCAGCATATCATATTGGGTAATTATTGGCCAGCCAGCGTGTAGCTGTTGGGCTGATGATGGTCCACTTTTAGTGGTATTTTGATTCATCAATCCCTGTATCTAAAAAAGGGGTGTCAGAGTTTAGTTAGACTGCATCTGACAAAATTTGGGATCCGCGCATGATAAAGCGATAATAACAACATCGAATGAGCTGTTTTGTTGTATAATTATGTGCATTTTTCTCACTTATACTTTACAAAACTGAAGAAAGCATATCAGTGCAAAGCTACTAGATGGCAGTACAATACATGGACAAACCCTATCCCAGCCAGCACACACTGTCAGGCAGCCATCATCCCGCCAGGGAAATGCCATTTAAATGTTTGAGATGGTGCATAGGGGAAAAAAGGAAGCAAGGAAGGTGGGAGTCGGAGATGGCAACCGGCTAGAGAGCCCCTTTGAAACTCATTTAATTTTTGTTGTGTTTTTGCGGATCAGCATGTGTTGTTTTTTTATGGTAGTGGAGAGGGTAAATTGTTGAATATAGTTTGTTTCATTGAATAGAATTCTAAAGGGTGGTGCAAAAGAAGGGTCTTTCACTGGACTAGGTGATTTGATCAGGGTATTTCAGTAAACTGAGTAGTTTGGGTGTATCAGTTGCCTGGGGAGTATGGGATTTTCAATGGGCTGGTTGGTTTGTGTATTTGAGTGGACTGTGTGCGTTTGGGTGTTCTGTGGCGATTCAGTAGACTGGTGGTTAGCCTGGGTGGCATAAATGTATATATTTTTGGATCAAAGGTTCACTTATTGTGTACACGTGGCATCTTAACCAACAGTTTCCTCGCATGTTCATACCCCATTTACACAACAAAATGCGCTGCAATGTGAACCTGCATTTTGTAACCCTGTTCATGTTGTTAATACACTGCGTTACCAGGTAATATAATAAGTACAGATATGACACATGTTCTTACCTTCTTTCAGGGACCAAACCCACACCCCTACCCCAACCAGCTCTCATATCCCTTCCTATATCAAGCATACTGGTTTCACAAAAAATGTATCAGTGAAGAATTTAAATAGATATGTATTCCCTAATTCACAAGACAAAAACATGCATAATTACAACAACTGAAGATGAGCACTTTTCACCACACAGCACAACTGTAAAACCTCTCAAATTGCCTTCTGTATTTCGTCCCCCTGGTAGTCGTCAATTTGTAGCATTGCATATTTTGCAGAATCAGGCATTGTTTTTGTATGTTATCAATTTCATTTTATTTTGTAAATTGTGTTATTATATCATGCAAATTGTCATTTAATTGTCGTTTCACTCGTAATCAAATTCCGATCATGTCATTTCTTGGTTTTAAACAGGCAGAACTAGGTTGTAAAATGTCAGAACTACATGTGTATGTTGTAAAAAGAAAGAACTGGGTTTTCATAATACGAAAATGAATATGCTTTAGTATTTTGACGCCAGAGGTCGCACCAATTTTACTGGGAATAAATAATTTCTCCCATGCAATTAGAACTCGCTGCAAACGGTGTTATGGATGATTTTTTACCAAGAAGTTCCTCCTACGTGTGATTTGATTCTTTAAGTCCCTTCAACAATCTTTCAGTTATGTAGGGACGGGTCTCCTTGGGTTGAACCAGCACTTAGCTACATGTAGGATCAATTAGTCTTGCTTAAGGACTCAACACAGTGACGCCAGTGAGGCTCAAACCCGCGGCCTCTCAGTCTCGAGTCAAGCACTCTACCACTGAGCCACTGCGCTCCTCTTACCTGTATATATAAGAGAAAACTTTGTTCCATCCTGCCAAGCTCGGACACAAACAACAAATGTAGATCTATTACTGGGTCTGAGCTACAAGTGAAGGCAGAACATGCGCGGATACAGAGGGGGATAGGGGGTCCGTAGAAAATCACAATTTCGATAGGTTTCCCCTCCCCCCCCCCACCCCGTAAAATGTTGGACCCACTCTGGAACCTTTGAAAATTATTGTTTTCTAAAAAATAAACCATCAGACCCCTCTGTAAAACTGTTAAATAAGTTGAAGGTGAGGACTAAAAAACAGCAAAAATAACAAAACAACGGTGTCTGAGCTTTTTACTGTCAGGAGGGCCTGGACCCTCTACCCCCCACCCCCCACCCCCCCCCCCCCACTTGGTGAAAATTCCTGGATCCGCACATGCAGAATACACATAATACCACATGTCTTTGCCCTGTTTCTTACTTTGAACCTTTTATCCGCAAATCGCCTCCCTTTAATAGTACAACTACATCTTATTTATTTTTCATGCTGTCATGAGAGCTAATGTATTTATATATAAAGTATTTATTGTATCCGCGGATTATAAATAAAAGAAATTTTAGTAAAATAGAGGTGCTTTTTTCTTTTTCAGAAAAAAGAATCACATCATGATATTTGTAAATACATAAGTATATAAAGGTTAAAATGTGCATTGAAAATCGAAACTCTGTATGCCAGAGGCGGGGGCTGCACTGCGCCATCATTCTAATTGAAAATCGAAATCTGTTAAATGAATCGTCAATTCCTGGTTCTCACAGTCTGTTGGATGAGACTTAAGGGCAATTTTGGGTATTGTCCACGCGCATCATTCCTGCGGCGGGAATGGGGAAAGTTGTCTGGGTCCCATCGTTCGACCATTTTCAAATTCGCATCGATACAGGTTTCAGATACGTTTACGTCTGGTGGATGTTTCCGCATTTTCTGGACAAAAAAGTAACTAAAACGTGTCCGAAACATCTATTGACCCGTTATTATAAATGATCGTCTCAGTATCAAACACTGATAAAAATAGATCTGGCGAATTCATTACAAAATACAATATTATCAAGTGTATACCGTGTATGCGAATACGAATATGGCCGGTACTCGGATTGTGTATCCAATATATATGGTTAATTTGGCGGCACACGATCTTCCCTTGTAGCCTAGTTGTTAGCGTGTCGGACTCTTAAACCAGCAAACCAGGATCGATTCCTTGGTGGGCACCTATTAAACATGTTTTTTTTCTTCTTCTTTTTCAGCTTTATAATAATGAATTACTTCCTACCAGTAATACAAATTAATATAACTGACAAAAAGTACACTCCATAACGTTTTATATTAAATTATCCTCAAATTATGTGGGGGTAAATTTTGCTTCCTGAGCGGAAATTCGTCGGGTGACCCCCATTTTTTATTCATTTTTCTAACAGTTTATATAAAATTCTATGGAATAAAAACAAAAATTTGATATTGTTAATGCCAGATTTTTAAAATTACACTCCACAACGTTTTATTTTGAATTATCCTCAAATATGTAAGGGTGGGGGTAAATTTTGCTCTGCTAAACGAAAATTAGTTTGGTTACCCCCATTTTTATTCGTTTTTCTAAACGGTTATATAAAAGTCTATGGAATACAAAAAAACTTTGAGATTGTTAATGCCAGATTTTTAAAAGTACACTCCATAACGTCTTATATTGAATTATCCTCAAAATGCGTGGGGGTAGGGGTAAATTTTGCTCTCCTGAGCGGAAATTCGTCTGGTGACCGCCATCTTTTATTCGTTTTTCTAAAAGGTTATATAAAAATCTATGGAATAAAAACAAAATTTTTAGATTGTTAATGCCTGATTTTTTTTAAAAGCACACTCCATAGCGTTTTATATTGAATTATCCTCAAAATACGTGGGGGTAGGGGTAAATTTTGGTCTCTTGAAAGAAAATTAGTCTGGTGACCCCCAAATTTTATTATTTTTTCTAAAAGGTTATACAAAAGTCTATAAAATAAAAACAAAACTTTCAGATTGTTAATGCCAGATTTTTTATTATACAATTTAATCTAAAAATCGTATTCCTATTTTGGGAAAATAACCAAAATATATCATTCAGTATCTTGTCATGGCTTGGGAAAACAAATAATTTTTCACTTTTCCTATAAAGCTTAAAGTCGTGAGTAATAATTAAAATTAAAATAAAGAAGCTGGGTGGCGATTACAACTATTTTAACTTAATATTAAGGACTTGAGTTTTTTTCAGAAAATTGGTAAAATGCTGAAAACTTCAATGTCAGATTTTGAAAAATCGAGCTGTGTGACATATCCTTTTTATTTCATAAATCGACAGTCCATATATAAAACAAACTGTATGCAAAGAATTAAAAAGATCTAAATGCAGGAAGTTTTTCCCGCAATTGCCCTTAAAGCCGTTTGCCCCGTCTTCCAGGACGCTTTAAAACCAGAACCACTGCTGGTTGAGCCTTCGAGAGTTCCTGGACAAAGAACCACAAAAAGTATATACCCAACCGGCCAGTACTGGTACAGCCAAGGAACACCGCCACAAACAATAATTCCTAGCTCTCCAGAACCACTTTCGGTTAAGCCTTTGGGGTTCCCCCATCATAAAATACACACAAGTCATAAACCCTTCCAGCCTGATGCTGGTTACTACCCAGGGAAAGTCACTAAAAGTGGTATAGTGGAATAGTAACTCGCGCGCGTTGTACCAAGGGCTCCTGAGTTCCATCCCCTGCTCTTCCAGTCTGTCTGAAATGACTTAAAGCTGTCGTTCTGTCTAAGATAAACCGCTGCCGGTTTAGGATTCGGGATAGATAAATACAGCTTTTAAGTTCCAGGCGTTTGCATGAATTCCAAATTATATAGTGCACAAGTATAATAGCTATCTCCTGGGGCTAGAAGTTTATTTTGGGGGGCCTGAGCCTTGAGAGTGCTTCCTGCCAGCGACAATGGTTATAACACGTCAACTATGTTTAAGGATAGCAATAAAACACTTGGGCCTTGACTCGAGAAACTCTGTCGTCGGAGTTTGAAAACAACAAAGGCGCAGACCAGCCTGTGCATCCGCGAAGACTGTTTGCGCCTTTGTTATTGTATCATCAGTCGCTTACCTGAGGCATTTTATAGAGTACACACTCTTGAGGGGGGCAGGGGGGCTCTCCCACATATGGGTCCATGGGTGAAACCAGGTGGCAGAAAAAGGTTTTTTGTGCAATCCAAAGGGCTAAAATAAGCCCTTAAGCATGCTAAGACACGCAGCTAAACACTATTGAGGTCCTGGAAGTGGGGTCCCAGTATCCCATATCCCTTTAAGGATTTTGAAAAATATCCCATATTCCTAAAAGAAAAATGGCAAAAATCCCCAAATCCAGAAAGCATGGTATCCGCATATCCCTAGAGTTGATCCAAATATCCTGTATCCCTTTATATATTTACAAAGATATCCCGTATCCCTTTATGCTTTTGGCCCATATCCCTGTATCCCTAAAACCCCTTCCAGGGCCTCACTATTAGCTGCATTTTTGTTCCAAAAATCTAAATAAATACAGTAAATATACTCAAAAAGACCAAACTTTTCAAGACCGATTATCACTTGAATGCAGGTCAAAAGTATTACAGAATGCTCCGAGGGGAGCATTCTGCAATACTTTCGAGCTATATTAAGCTACCATTCATCATTAAGATATGGTTTTTGTCTATTTTTGAGTGGCCTATACTGGCTGCGTCAAGTTATACACACATGCGTATTTGCATACACGTACATGTAGGTACGCCCCTGATCATATCTAAACTTGCTACTAGCGAAATTTCAATTTTCTAGCTAGTCTCTGTAGCTGTGGAGACTGGTTTGAATCTCACTATATCGGAAACCTCAAAGACAGGTTTTATTGTGTCGAGACCCATTTATGGAAATAAAAATCGACTTAAGGATATAAATCAGTCCGATTTATGATTATCCTGAGTATAATTTATGGATATCCATAACAAGAAAAAAAAGTTAAATGACTATCCATATATCCATACAATTGGACCCCCCTCCCCCTGACTGAAAAATAAATTAATGGCCTGGCCTCCCCACCCCTGGAAAAATCATGAGTACGACCCAGCCTCGAGAAACATTTAGGTGGCCCCTCTGTAAAATAAGTTGAACTTTATCAGTTGATCCTGGACCCACCCTGACGATAATTTCTGGATCCGCATATATTCTTGCAGTGGTTGCTCAGTTGGTTGAATGCTTTACTCGGGATCATGCCCGGGATCGAGGGATCGCTGTTTCGTAAGTCACGAGAGGCACTGTGTTGTGTCCTTGAGCAGGATACTTTATCTTCTGCTTAGTACCTGTTCAACCAAGGACTACGAGACCTGTTTCATGTTTATTTGAACAGATTTGAATTTCACTTTTTTGCGCTTGCATATCAATATAAAAATACTTTCTCATAAAAAACGGACGTATCCCTGTTATGGCCAAATAGACAAAATGGCTATTTCAAGCATAAACATTACATGGCCATAAATACCCACCTTCCCCCTTTTAATGATTTTAAGAACTAAAACGGGTATATTTCCTGTGAAAATGCGTCTTAAAGTATGTAATAGGAGGATAAAACATTCTTTTCCGTGTATAAACGTTTGCCAAGCCCGAGTGTGATAATGTATTGCAGCCAGAACTATGAAGCGGTTCATGCTGCATCACATTATCTCACGAGGGCTTGGCAAACGTTAATATATGGAAAGGAATGTTATATCGTCATTGTTATATACCTTCCTTTCAGTTCCAAATAAAATATCCACCGTAGCATCGTGAAGCATACAACAAACCCACACCAGATAGGCGGCAATTGAAAACGTCAATACTATCGACGAACGTAGACCCAGGAAAATAGTTAGAAACAGAGTTTTTGATTGCCATTACTTACCCGACTGGCGACAAATAGCAATCGAAAACACTGTTTCTAGCAATTTTTGATCTGCACTCGTCGATTGTTAAGAGCTTTTTTGATTGCCGCCTATCCGGTGCTAAAAAATATTATTTTTAACAGAAACATGAAAAATGTATATACAAATGTAACTCCTAGCCCTTGTTTCAGATTGTTTTTGTATCAATAAACACACCCGATAGGCAGGCAATCGAAATCGTTTATACTATCGACGAACGTAGATCAAAGATCTTTAGAAACATAATTTTTGATTGCCGTTTGTGGCCTAACTGGCGACAAATGGCAATCGAAAATACTGTTTCTAGCGATTTGTGCTTTGCGTTCATCATTTGCTCAGAGCGTTTTCGATTATCGTCTATCTGGTGTGATAAAGGAGCGTATTTTATGGTAATTGGAATAGTTTGGTCACTTGTCCATAAAAACATTAGCGAAGATATCTTAACTTGCAGACGATGTCCTTGAGCAGGCTTAGATGGCATTGAATCCCTGTTGAACCGCAAATTTCACATTTCGCAAATTTCACACTGTGAAAAATTGGTACCAATTCTTCACAGCGGGTGAAAAATTGGTACCAATACATCACATATTTCATACCAATATTTCACTTTTTGTGAAAATTGCATATAGTGAAATTATATGTAGCATTCATATGATATTTTTCGACATCTATATATGAGCCGTGACATGTGAATTCCAACAATGTGGCATTTTGACAAGTGTAGACTCAGACGTACCTGTGCAGCCTCCTTTTAAGCTTAGAACCTCCAAATGATGTTCAGTCAGTAGCTTAACACTCATAGAATCTTGAAGTGACTAACATAGGCTCTGTTCAGACTGCGCGTATGCGCAGGCTGATCTGAGACTTTGCTGGTCGCACATACCACATTGTTGGAAATCTCATGCCACGGCTCATATATAAATAGGGTTGGTTTTGAAATTCTGGGGCGCTCATTCGTACCAATATGACTTCCAAGTTACCCCCACCTCCTTCCCGAGGCATTTTTGCTTCCAATGGATCACCTATTCAGAACTTAGTATACAACTACTGACCTAGAAATGCATGATAAAAATAGAAAAAGAGGGGCTTTATATCTCAGCTTTAGATAATGCAAAAACTGTTGTCTAGCAACTATAATGCTCTAATCTTTTTTTTAAAAATCCAAGCTTGTACATGTATTCCTGAATTGCTTCCCTTCAAACGTAACTCATGCATACATTTGCAACTTTTAAATGATTTTTAATGTATATTCTATTTATTTCGTTAAAATTTTAATGCGCTTATATTTATGAGATTCTACATGGATTTTTTAGTTAGAGATTGCAATTTGTATCCTATAACAAACGTTTTACAAAAAAGACGAAAAAAATGAATTTTTGTTGGTTTATTACACTTTATCCACCTTATAGATAAACCATTGTAGTCAAAATAACACTCATCACCGTTTTACGAAATTAATCGACAATTTCCGAATAAGGGATACTCTGTAAATTATAAATGAAAGCGCGCCCTCTGGCGTCAAAATATCTAGCATTGAACGAAGCGGGGTATTACCGCCAATATTCAATGCGTCAACTTTCTGTTTTGAATGAATGGAGTGTCATTTTATAATGCTGTTAGTGCTATTCTCTATTTCTTAATTACTTTGTATTATTTGTAATTCGTCAGTATGCATCCAAAGCTGTTATCTTAATACAATTCACATGATATAATGACACAATCTACAAAATAAAATGAAATTGCCAACATACAAAAACAAAGATGTATGCATAGAATAATGTCGGTTTTCACCTTCCATATGTATCAATCTCTGAAATCAAAATCACTGTCTCTCCGATAGCAGGCATGCCAGCTGTCAAATTTCCTCTGAACATTTTGCTAACCATCAAAACAATATCAACGTAAGCAAATATTAAATGTTGATGTTTTAATAGCATTTTGAGACATGACTCTTATAAATCATACAGGAGAATGATATCGAATTGTGGCGACACAAGCAATTTGTGTCAAAGGTTGATGTAAATCCAGCTATGATCAAACGAATAGCATTTTTTTAATTGAAAATTTCACAATTCCCGTTTGAAAAGTCGCCCGAAGTCCTACGGACATGAATCAAAAGCATTTAACACATTCCGAGTCCTTATCATTCAATATAGAAGCAATCTGTTTACTGCTTTTGTCTCCAAGAAACTTTATATAGGAAATAAAAATGGATAAATACAGACCCTTTCCATCCAAAATCACAATGTTTAACTCGGATAGCCAACACCCTCCGTGATCTGAACATGCGGTTTACCTGGATGTTACAGCATCGATATTTGCTCTTTCAACTTACATCAGAATTTTTATCCACAGTTTGTAAATTGAAATAAACATTCTGTTACCGTTTCTCCAAGCTCTCACCTTATAAACATAAATTACAGCACTCGTGCGTAACCAGTAGTCGGAAAAAAATCGCGTATTTGGGCACATATTCACGTTTTGATTTCTGTTGTTAGCGATACAGACAGTACACACTTGAACAAAATAAGAAAAGTGTTATTTTTCTATTTTTTCTGTTTTACTTCATGATTTTCCCGGTCTACTCCTTTGCATATTGCTTTGTTAATATGCAACTTGCTCACAACCAGATCGATTCTGTGCTGAAAATGAGCTTAAATGCCAGTTTGCATGGTTTAGGTGGAATTGACAATCACATGTGTACATGATTATATGGTTGTTACTGTTAAAGTTACTAAGATCTGTGGATAAAAAGAATTTAAATAGATGGACCCTCGCAGTTGCAGCTGTACCATCAATTTACATATGAGCTACCTACTTTACCCCTACCTCGTTCGTTACTTTACCCCTAACTCTATTGACTGACAATATATAAAAATGAATACAATTCATGAATGAAAGATTTAAGGTTGAGTCCTTTGTAAATGTTTTTTTTTAATATAATCTACAATATTTTTGATAGAACAAATACGAGGGCTGTTCAAATATGAATGCAAGTAGCTTCATAACTTTCTTCACGTATATGCTACGACAAAATGTCATACCTTTCTTGAAAGAACTATTTGTTGCCTTTAAAATGGCACCAAACATAAAGAGGCATTTATTTTTTTTCTCGAGTTACAGACCCTTATATAAAAGCCGCTCCAGTATACCGAAGTTTTCCTGAAGCCCATTGCAACACACGTTTTGGTACATGTGCGGATATAGTGCCATATCTTTGTAGGTTTGAGACAAAATGACATCAAATTTTAGATGCAAGTTTAAGTAACAATCCCAAAGTCGCTGGTAGGAAAATTTTTATATAATCCTGTTTCTATCTCGAGTTAACAGACACGCTTGTGACGTCATTAATTTTATGATAACCGTAATTTTGAGTTATCTACTGGTGATGCAATAATGAACATCGCTGTGTCTTTTTCTTTGCATTTTGCTGAAAACATGCTAAATATGTCTTAAGGGAATTTTCAAAACGCGCCATCCTCCATTTACAGAGTTATCGTATTTTACATCATTTTTCAAGCATTTTTCTGGCATCTTTATGACGTGTTTACATTAATTCAAATATGATCAATCTCTCTAGTCCTCAATACAAGGTGAGTAATATTATTGTAAATATCGTCTATAGTGGTCAAATTTAAAGTTTACGTTCAAATTTGGAATAAAGTCACACTATTATGAAAACAAAATTAAGTATAAATTCTATAACCCCTTTACTTTAGGCATTTTTGACTTAATAAAAATGCTTTTCAGCGTTTAAAAATTACCCACCATCCATCATTAATTTGTAGCAACAACTCAGTATGAGCCATCAACATATTGTCTTTAAGTTAAAACTAGTTTAAATGTTGCTTCGTGCATTTTATTAGAGATAAGTTTAATTGAAAACTGCAATGTGGCATTTTGTTTACCATTTATTTGCAAACATAAGGAGACTTTAGTGAAAACGATTCGTTGTAATTTAACAAAAGCGTGTCGGATTTTCGCAACCTTCACAGAATCATTACATAAGACTATGGGGATACTCCCTTAAAATATTAAAGAAATTTCACCTGTTTATCGAGGAATTATACGCTCGTCTATATCACTGGTATATGTTAAAGCATTGAGTTTGTTAGTATACTAACGTGACCCTTATTCAAATGGTTGTAACTCGATAAGTATATTGTGTGCTTCTTCAGGTTTGGTGCCAGTTTAAAGATGACACACAGTCCTTTATAGAAACGTTTACCATTTTGTCGTAGCGTTTATGTGAAGAAAGTTATGAAGCTACTTGCATTCATATTTAAACAGCCCTCGTACCTCGATTTAAGCAATATTAAATTATAGTGTAGGCAATGTCAAGGCTTATAGACTGCTCAAAGGAAGGAGGTCTGCACTACCAGTTTGAAATAGCACTTGCATGTGGCTCATACCATCCAGGCTCTCGTACACAGACTAATAAGCTAGACTAATGGCTGAAAATGGTTTGGCTCCACCCTAGGGAATTTTGGAGACAGATCTTATCTTTAAGAGAATTTCAAGCTGCATCAAATAAGAGATGTTCGCACTCTGTGCACTTGGGCATAAGTCTTTTACAGCATTTTACATATGTTATCATATTAAACTTATAAAAATAAAAGTTTGAGCTACAAAAAGAAGCATTTAACTGTTAAATTATTTAAGTTACTCATATAGACGGCATGCTGTATACCTTAGCTACACATAAAAACCTTTAAAGCAAAATTACAAATTAACGGGAAAATCAGCTGGAAAATTGTATATGGATGGATAGATAGAGAGAAATGCTATTTTTTTAGGGCGGTATCATAGACGTTACATATTATATAGGTAACTTTAAACATTTTACTCAACTCTCTCTGTAGGTAAGTGTTAGTCTTATTAGGTATACAGCTGTAAGTATTTTTTTTTCAATGCAAGTTCCAGTCTCGGTCATGCCTTTTTTCCTTTAAATAAAAGTGTGTGTGTGTATGTGTGTGCGTGCATGCGTCCGTGCTTGCGAGCGTGCGTGCGCGTGTAGGTGCGTGTTCATTTTAGCTCTTATTCAATTGTATTTTTTCATCATGGTATATATTTTATTTCATAATGATACACTTAATTTCACATGCCCTTTGTCTCGCTGGCAGTGTCAGTATCCGAGCTGCAGTCAGAGCCCTATGCAAGATAAATCACCACTGGCTCATGATCTTCCTCTGCCGCGATCTCCTTTAATTAGTATGTACCTGATGGTCGGGTGCAAATGTAATATACATGGATGCTGATGAGATCAAACTATAACAGACATGTATGCTGATAATTTGCAACTTATAAAGACATGACAGCTGGTCAGGTGCAAGGGTAACATACATGCATAATGGTCTGGTGCAATTATGCTTACCATCCCATTGGTTGGGTACGAGCATAGTGACAACTGCGGTCTGAGACAAGTGTGATATATATATACCTGCTAGTTCAGCCCTTGAACTACAGATTTGCTTGCAAGTTAGTTACAACTGATTCCAGCATACCTGCTGGTGAGATGCAGCCCTACCAGACATGTATGTATCGCAGGTCGTCGGGTGCAACTGTAACAAACATGCATGCTGGTCAAGAGTAAAGTTTAAAAACATGGATACTGCAACAAGCCTGCTAGTTTGGTGAAGCTGTTACAGAAAAATAAACTGCTTGGTTTCAAACATGTGTGCTGGTTCTCTGCCACATAATCAATCTTGTGTAATGGTTTATATGTCCACTGACCCTGTGGCAATGATGACTAGGCTGCTGGTCTGGTGCATGCACACTGCCAGGGTATCTTGAACAGACATGCCTGCTGATCCAGTGCAACAGTACCCATCATTCCTGTTAGTTGGGTGCAATTGTAACATACATTATTGCTGGTACAATGAAACTAGCACACAGGACTGCTGGCCCCGAGTCGTTAGCAGGCATTTCTGCTGGTTCAGTACAACATGATTAAACAAGCGTGATGGTAAGGATATCTGGTGTGATGACCCCGTGGCATTACATGGCTACTGTTTAGAGAAATTTCAACAGATATGCCTGCAGACTTGGTGCCATTTCATCAGACATGCCTCCTGGTCCCTTGCAAATCAAAGAGAAAAGCTACTCGACTGATGCCCCTCCGTCAGACATACCAATTAACACTAGTTTGACTGCTTTGTTGTCAATACAACATACATGCCAGCTGGTCCCGTGCTATTTCGTTTAGAGAGTTGCTTTGTCGCTGCAGGTGCAAAATATATGCCTGCTGGCCTAGAATAACTGCCACAAACACCGCTGCCATTCAAACATGCATCACTGGCTGAGTGTTGCTACAATATGGACGCTTGCTGGACCGTTGCCACTCAATTAGGATGCCTGCAAATCTTTTGGCACTCAATCCTGCATATCTGTTGGCGTTTTTTTTATCTGCCATACCTGCTTGTATGGTTTCTCACTATCAGACATGTCTGCTGGCGTAGTGCCTAACTATAGGCCGTGCCTTCTGGTGTGGTGCCTTACTATCAGCCATGCCTGTTGCCTGTTGATGTGGTGCGTCACTATAGGCCATGCCTTCTGGTGTGGTGCCTCACTGTAGGCCATGCCTGCTGGTGTGTAGTACCTCACTATCAGCAATGTCTGTTGGTGTTGTGACTCACTATAGGCCATACCTGTTGGCGTGGTACCTCACTACATGCCATGCCTGCTGGTCGGTTGCCACTGCAACGAACATTGTACTAGTCGAGTGCGGATAATAGAAGGATGGTTGCAATCTGGTGTTACCTGTACTGTTGTCATTACACCAGTCATGTCTGCTGATCCCGTTCCTATCTCGGATATGCTTGCTTGTACATTGCATATCTATCAGACATGCATGCTGGGTTCATTTATTCAGATACGCGTGTCTTTAAAGTGCAATAGGCATCTGGTCTGCTACATTACCTCAGACAAGCCTACAGGTAAGGTGTCGCTCCTTGAATGTATCAAGTTCTGGGTGATGCATGAATAGCATCACTGGGATGTTACAAGGATGATGTATGTAATTCAAGAATCAGTAAAATTAGCATTTTGCATGCAAATCCCTGTAGTTTGCGGGTCTTCCGGAAGATTTTCTTATATTGTTTTTTGTAATAAACTGCTATCTTATACACATTCTTATTTTATTTTTTGGCTACAAGTTAAGTGTATTCAACTTCATAGCTAACAATTAAAGAAAAAATTGGTTTGAGACATTTTTTCCATATCATATGATTTTTTCACATATAATTGGTCTCCATCTTAGACGCCATCTTTGATATATCGAAATGCTCAATGATGCCAAAGTGACATCACTCGGATATTTCAAGGACAATGTATGCACTACCAGAATCAACAAAGAAAAAAAGTTTAAAATCAAGTTCCAGGTCCTCCTAAAATTCGCCGAAATTCTGCCTGACTATACCTGTCTCTGAACACTCTAGTTGTTTTAGCCTCAGCCGATTATCGCCCTCTTCAGCCTCCAATATCACGCGAAAAGCTGCAACCATCGTTAGTGCATGTATACAATTTATTATAAAGGTATCAGCTGGGACATTGATTTATTTATCCTACGTATAGGACAAAAAGTGAGAATTTCTTAAATCGAGAGTTTGATGAAACACGATTTTTGTCTTTAACATGTCCTGAGACCAAAAATACATCTTAAATGCTTTGATGCAACTGAGTGTAGGATTGCGCTTGCGCTCGATTAACATTGACAGTTTTTTTAGGGGATAAAATGTGACAAGCTAAAAACAGCACGGTCTGTGATAGTTTGCAGATCTGTGTTTAGAAGTTGTGCTGATTGAAGGGGACAGTCCACAACAATATACAAACTTGTATCATCGGCAAACAGGTGGATGGAACATTCAATATGTTTTACTCAGCCAAAACGAATTAAGTTCACCAATTCGGTAATTTTTGTGTCCCATCCCCATTTTAGCATTTAAACAGTGTATTTTCTAACGCTTTAATGTTTATAAGCTTAGTTTAGGTTTATGTCTTGACAATCAAGTAAAAGAAAAGCAATGGAAATGGTCAATAGTCGTTCCTATCGACGTTTATCAACAGCAAGTGCCCCCAAAATTGCCAAAACATGCTGTCCCATCGTCATAGTATGTAATTTTAAGAATGCATTATGCTCAAAGGATTGTATTTATAAGCAGTTTTCAACTTTATTTTATTGACACACATATAAACCTTTCATTTAATGTCCCTCATTTGATTGAAAAGTTAAAAAGATTTTTTTTGTTGTATTGATGATTAATGTCCCATAATCTAATGTGAATTACGTTACCAATTTAACCATCCTACTAATCACACACTATGCATCATATGCTCACATCAAACATCTCTATGTCAAGAGGATTAATATGTGCATGGACTAAAGAAACGAATTTGGGGAAACATTTTTTTATTTTTCGCAGATGAAAAGATATCTGAGGTTGTCTAAAAAAATGCAGTTTTGTGAATTACGTTACCCTATGTGTATTATTTGTGTAAGAAGAGGTAGAGATATTGCAATTGAAGCCAATGTAAGAACTATAGCCCAACTATATAACAAACCACACAAGAACTTTACAAGATGTTGTTTGCATAGAAAAAATAAGTGCAAACATAAATTTGTGAATTACGTTACTGTGAATTACGTTACTACAATTTTACTAAAATCCAAATGCCTCTCTAAATGCGTACACTAGCTGAAATTTTTTTTTGTTTTTTATCAAAGCAAATCTGTCCCAGTTAAAAAAGATCAATTTAAACCATATTGAAGTTGTCATTTTATTTTAACAAGGATTTACCTATATGCTTTGGGTACAATAACTCCACAATTCATGTAACTTACAAAGATACTCATTATATCAACACACCATATGCAAAGTAATCTGTTTGAAAAACAAAATTGAATGGTGTAAATCTCTAAGGAATTGTTACTATGGTTTTTGAAATGAGCTGGATTAAACATAGGTAACGTAATTCACAAGTAGGTAACGTAATTCACATTCTACAAAAACCCCAGATCAGTCCAAGCAAAGGGCCAAGGGCAACAAATCGACGGTGATTATAAGTTTCTGACTTGTTGTTCAATTGTTATTTTCTCTTTTTCAAACCATTTTTATCTCGTTGCTGCTACCACTGGAGGTTTGTTGTATATTCTGCATATAGACTCTGCAACATGATACGATCTTGATAAGGGCTCAGCCTGTAGTATAAAACTACCTGGCTGCTTCTGCTGTCCGCTTATTCTCTTAGTTATCATCTCTCTTGTAGTTCGTATAGCTTTACTTATAAATATATTAGCAGCATACATGCGTGTTCATTTCTACCTGTCACTGGATAAAATATGGTGTCAGAAGTGACTTACAGGAATATTGCTTAACTGAATTAAAGAGCGTGACTTTTAACAACTATTAGACTTGAAATTGTATTAGTGAAATTTTAATTAACAGAAAATGGCTAGTTTTCAAGTTACCCCTCCAGATCAGTTTGACTTTAAAAAAACAGCAGATTTTGAGAAATGGTTTGTGAGGTTTGAACGGTTCAAAACTGCTAGTGGTCTTTCAGAAAAATCTCAAGAACAGCAAGTAAACGCCTTGGTTTATTGTATGTGAAAAGAAGCAGATGACGTTTTAAAATCATTTGGATTATCAGATGAAGAGCAAAAAGTTTATACAACGGTCACAGGAAAATATGTGAACTATTTCAATGTTCGAAGAAATACAATATTTGAACGTGCAAGGTTTAATTTAAGAAAGCAAGAAGAGGGGGAGTCGGTGGATCAGTTTATTACATCTTTGTACACGTTGTCAGAACATTGTGATTATGGTGAATTAAAGGACCAGTTAATCCGGGACAGAATTGTTGTTGGACTCAGGGACGCTAAAATTTCTGAGAAATTACAATTGGATCCTGCTCTGACGCTTGAGAAAGCTGTCATACAAGCCAGGCAGAAAGAAGCAGTCCACGAGCAGCAGTCTATAGTAAGGAGTTATGTTCTGTCGGAAAATAAGATTGACTCTGTTAAATTCCGACAGAGACACAGCCAAAACACACAGAGAAGACACACAAGGGATAAGCCAAAGACACAAAACGGCGACAAGCCTAGATGTACCCGTTGCGGAGCCGTACCGTCACATAGTCGGAGTAAGTGCCCAGCTAGGGATGCAAAGTGCCGAGGTTGCGGTATAAAAGGACACTGGGTTCGATTTTGTCTTTCCAAGAAGGTGCACGAGGTCCACGATCGAGATGGGGAATCCGACGATGAATCCGATGCATACCTTGGGACAATCGACAGTGAAAGTGCAGTGCTAAGTTCAATTAGTTCAAATTCAGATGAACCATGGATTATTGACCTCAAGGTAGGACAAGGTTTTATCAGATTTAAAATCGATTGTGGTGCCGATGTTACGGTCATATCAGAGGATATGTACCTTAAAATTGGCAAGTTACCTTTAGAAAAAAGCTCTAAAAGGTTGTACGGTCCTGGTAATGTACCACTGAAGGTCATGGGTTCGTTTACTGCAAAGCTCGAGACTAATGCAAGCTCAGCGGTCGAGCGTATCTACGTTGTTAAGGGGCTAGATCGATGCCTGTTAGGTCGACCAGCTATAACCAAGCTAGATTTGCTTGAGTTTAAACATCGAAACGCTAGTTTGAGCGAAGTAATAACCTTGGAAACGGTTAAGTCGAAATACCCCAATTTGTTTAGGGAGTTAGGCGAAATGAGTGGTGAGTACCACGTCACGCTTAAAGAAGGAGCGAAACCGTATGCGCTTTCAGTTCCACGTAGAGTCCCTATTCCTCTGCTTCCGCAGGTGAAGCAAGAGCTCGAAAACATGGAAAAAACGGGCGTTATTTTCCGTGTTGACCAACCCACAGATTGGTGCGCGGGTATGGTCGTAGTGCCTAAACCTAACGGTAAAATAAGAATCTGCGTTGACTTATCACGTCTCAATGACAGCGGCAAACGTGAAAATTTTCCGTTACCTAGAATAGATCAAAACTTAGGTCTTCTTGCCGGTGCGAAATGGTTTAGCAAAATTGACTTAAATCTAGGATTTTGGCAAACACGTCTGTCAGATGAGAGTAAGTTGCTCACTACTTTCATAACGCCATTCGGCAGGTTTGCGTTCAATCGTCTAGTCATGGGTCTGTCCAGTAGTAGCGAATATTTTCAGAAAAGAATGACCCAACTGGTAGAATCGATTGAGGGAGTATTATGCCAGACAGATGATATTCTCGTATTTGGTCGAACAGAGGCTGAGCATGACGAAAGGTTGCATGAAGTGCTCACGCGATTGCATGAAGCAAATCTGACCATAAATCCGTCTGAGTTCAGAAAAACATCCATAAAATACGTTGGTCATATTATTGGACCCTCAGGCATTTCGGCGGACCCTGAACGGGTCCAGGGGATCAAAAACTTGGAAGCCCCTACTGACGTACACAGTGTGCGCAGGCTATTAGGTATGATAAATCAGCTAGGTAAATTCTCGCCATTGTTAGCTGAACATTCGAAACCAATCCGAGATCTACTAAGCTCAAAAAATCAGTTTTACTGGGGTCCAGATCAGCAGAAAGCTTTTGACTTGATCAAGCAATCACTCACAAATGCACCCGTACTTGCGCTGTACGATCCGAATCGCTACACTGTATTAAAAACAGATGCGAGTAGTTATTGACTAGGCTGCGCGCTGTTTCAGAAACAAGACGACGGAGACATGAAACCAGTAAGTTTCGCATCTAGAGCCCTGTCACCGACAGAGCAGCGTTACTCCACCATTGAAAAAGAGGCCTTAGGAGTCACATACGGTTGCGAGAAAAATCGTGATTTTCTCATTGGAAAAACGTTTCATATTGAAACTGATCACCAGCCGCTTATTTCGTTGCTTGGCGGTCACAAAGACCTGAGTGATTTGCCATTACGAATTATGCGTTTTAGAATGAGACTTATGCCTTTCTCATACACTATTTCCCATGTCGCGGGAAAATCCTTAATTATACCTGATATGCTTTCAAGAAACCCTGTAATTCATTCATTGACTTTGGAGGAGGAGCAACATTCCTCAAAAACCGAAAATTATGTTGACATGGTTATAAGACACTTGCCAGCCACAGATCTTAGACTTCAAGAGATAAGGGAAAAGCAAAGTCAAGATGTTATTTGTCAAACACTAGCCAATTACTGCAATAATGGGTGGCCTGAAACAAAACATAAGGCATCCGAGATAGGAAAAGTGTACTGGCATTTGAGGGGCGAGATAACAATAAATAAAGGCTTATTAATGAAAGCAGGCAGATTATTTATTCCTACAGAAATGAGAGCAGATATACTCACCAAAATTCATGGCGCGCATCAAGGAATAACAAAATGTAAACTGAGAGCAAGAGAGTCGGTATGGTGGTTAGGCATCAACAGTGACATTGAAAAAGAAGTCAAAGCATGCGACGTTTGCGCAAAACTTCAGAATGATCATGCTGAGCCGATGATCAGTACTAAGTTTGATGATCGACCTTGGAAACATTTAGGGTCAGACCTTTTCTTTTGGAAAGGTCACACGTACCTACTGGTTGTGTGCTACTATTCAAGGTTTATTGAATTAGTTAAATTGCGCTCTTTAACAACCGAAGAAGTTATTACCCATTTAAAGTCGATGTTTAGTCGGCATGGTGTCTGCGACATATTCACCAGTGACAACGGAGGTTGTTACTCAGGGCAGGCTATGCAGAAATTCATGAAAGAATAAGGTATAAAGCACATTACATCATCGCCTAGGTATCCTCTAGGGAACGCGGAGGCTGAACGCGCTGTTCAAACGTGCAAATGCTTGCTTGAGAAGTCTGACGACCTGTACATTGCACTCATGCATTATCGAGCCACACCGCTCAGTAATGGGTATAGCCCATCTCAGCTTCTCTACAGCAGACAAATCAAAACTATCCTTCCGCAAAATCCAGATCGATTGAAGCCAAAAGTTATCAATCAAACCTATTTGCTTAAGAAAGAGAATGCTGCACGTGCATACTCCAAAATGAATTATGACGTCAGACATCGAGCGCGAAATATGACGCCATTACGCACAGGCGATAACGTTCATGTTAAATCATTCAATGTAGACGGCAAAGTATTAAAAGCTGCAGACCGACCAAGATCATACGTGGTCGACACACCCCGTGGTGAAATTTCGCGCAATAGGCGACATTTGGTTAGGTTGAATAAAGAAGTCGAACTTAACGACCCAACTGACCTTCAGCCGATGGTACATATGCAGGAAAGAAAAGTGCAGGGAGATTCAGCAAATTCACACAATTCAGCGATTACAGAATCTGATACACTCTTGTCCAACTATTCTGGTCCTGAACAGCTGTCTAGTGTACCGTTACACGTATCTCAAGAAACTAGTAATAAACCATATGTAGTGACACGATCTGGGCGAATTTCTAAACCGCCTGAAAGATTACAGTATAATTAACTTGATAAGGAACGACAAAATAATCAGTGTTGCTTGTTTTATCTATAACGAGAAACTGTGATGATAAACAGACAATTCAGTCGTGGGAATTAATGAATGAAAGTGGAACACTCAATGAACTGTTTTACGGCTACAATTTTATTAATGAACTGTTGCATACCGTAAACTCCAAAATATTGGGCTTTGAAAGGGGGGTGTTGTATATTCTGCATATAGACTCTGCAACATGATACGATCTTGATAAGGGCTCAGCCTGTAGTATAAAACTACCTGGCTGCTTCTGCTGTCCGCTTATTCTCTTAGTTATCATCTCTCTTGTAGTTCGTATAGCTTAAGTAATAAATATATTAGCAGCATACATGCGTGTTCATTTCTACCTGTCACTGGATAAAATAGTTTATTGGTGGGTTTATGTGTATATTTTGAAATTGACACTCTCGCTTTTGCATCCTGGTCTATTCTAGTTAATCTCAGTGACCTCAAATGTTCTCATGACTTACTATGTTGATAACTTCTACGGTTTATATGATAGATAAAATAGTTAACTTCAATTTATAACTTCTTATCTCCAATTGAAGTGAGCAAATTAGCTATGTGAATTACGTTACCATGAATATTTTGCCATTTTTCTGAGAAAGGCGTATCCTTGGGAATGATGCAAACTTTTCTTTTGTGTAATATATGTACATGAAAAGGCATTTATTGAAGTTAGATTATTTATTCTACATTGTCTTAGTTTGTAGTGAACCACAACACATTTTCAAATACATGGACTTTTTAAAATCATTATTCTATAATCATATTTTAAAGTGTTATTTAAAAAAATTGAATGAAACTAGATACAACAACTTACTTCAAATATGCAAAGGATGATGTCAAAAGTGTTAAGCAACACATTAGAACTTGATATTTTGCAGAAAAATATATGTTTCTACGCAGGAAAAAAGACCAGAGTGTAAGGTATGTGAATTACGTTACCGAGCTATTGGCACGATGTTCTTTACACAAGAATACAATTTATTATTTATAGTACCAAAGAAGAATGTAATTTTTAATATTCATCACCAATAATTTTTTTTCTGGTCAACTCTTCAAATTTGATTGATACAATTAAAACAATAATTGCACTAATAGTAATGCAGTTGAATTCCACTGCCAATTCATAGCAAACATACTTATACCATGCTGAGAAGCAAAAACATCATATATATTCTACATAATAGGCTTATTTGATCAACAAGAGATCCAAGTAGAAGTGCATGCTATAAAAGCTCTTAAATGTTTCAGTCTTGTAAGAAACTTGGTATGTACAAGTATACTTCATCACAGTAACGTAGTTCACTTTCAAATTCAGTGGTGCTCTTTGTGAGGCTGAATGAATTAAATTTTTTGGATGAGCACTTTTTAGACATCATTATCTAATTGACATATACCAATAAGTAAAAAAATAACATAAAAATGAAAATCTAAGCCAAAAAAATTGTGGGGCAAAAATTGGCTGCAATTGGTGAACTTAACTCGTTTTGGCTGTACTATATCATTAATGTAAATGAGAAATAGGAGTGGACTGAGAATAGATCCTTGTGGGACACCAGCCAAGATATGGACCCAATTTGACGACTGATCATTAATTAAAACACGTTGTCTCTGTTCAGATACATAACTCAAGGCCGTCGTCGCCGGTCCGGCAGGGCGGCGAGCGCCGGACCACTTTTTGGGCCGAGTATGCTTTCCGCCGTGTCCTTTTTTCTCGGTTCGGCTCATTTTACATTTTACCTCTGATTTTATTCAATCTGCCACAATTTATTGATGCAATTATCAATAACGCTCGTCGCACGTATCATCAATACGACCTAGCCAAGGTGTGAAAACATTGAAAAATTATTATGACACCCGCTTGATTAATTTTATAATCGGACGGTCTTAACTAATAGAGCGTGTCGAGAGAAAACCGAACGTAGCTGCATGCGAACATCAAAGGCGCAGAACAGCCTACACATCCACATAGTCTGATTAGCGGCTTTATTAATCGCTCTCAGGAAAGTATAATTGATAAACTTGCTCCACGGAAAATTTCAGCATTCTAGCTAATCTCTGTAACTGAGTAGGTTGGTTTGAGTCTTGCATGGTCGGAAAGCCTGAAAACAGGTCTTCTCGTTGAGGTCCAGATAATTTCTATGATCCAGTTTCATTTTCCTCAAATTGACAATTTGTTTTTTACCTTATAATTAACATGTCGAGCTTGACATATATGAGCATCGTGAGCCTGTGTTGTTACAATGCATTCCTTTACGGATATACATGTACCGCCTGTTCCAATTCAGCCCAATACTTTTCTGTTCCCCAAACGTGCATTCGGATTTAAGAAGCCTGAGCAGAGAAGTGTTTAGCCGTCGTGGTTCGGCAGTAAGCCTTGACTCCATTACGATGAAGACAACGATCTCATGTTATGCCTACCGAATCCAAAATGCAGGCTGCATCTAACGGGTGTTCTAATTGAAACGACTCTAGACTAAGTGTATATCTTTTCGAAAACACGACTCTTTGAATTACCTGTACCACCAAGGATCAGTGCTAAAAGTACTTTGCCAAAACCTGCGGGTACATAGATGAAATAATGTCAATGAAATATGCTGAAGATAAAAGTAAAATAACTTGTGACTGTCTAGTAACAATTTTGTCCAGCATTTGGTTTCTCATGCGACAAGAAATATCTTTTCTAGCAAAAGATTGTGACCAAAACGACTAAAATCCGGTCCCAAATGCATAAAACCCTATTAAAAACGCACATAGAAGCGCTCAAAATTCAAAAATTTTCTCCGGGGAGGCCACCAAACCCCCTTACCAGAGGGGGAATAATCCCCCTCTCGTGCTCTCCCCCTCTCGTTCCTTCAACACTCTATGGCTTCCTCCGCCGGACCACTTTTAAATACACGGCGACGGCCCTGACCCCTAAGACATGTTTCTCAGCTAAAGAGTTTCTTTATGTGTATCTAACTTTTATCTTTTATAGCATAGTCGGGGCCATTATCGTTTAATAGTACTTAGCGACATTTAATACAAAGACAAGTGTTTCAAATAAATTATTTAATAAAACAACCTAGTCTTCACTGATGCATTTATCTAGACATTTTACCCGCAAGAAAACAGAGTCGGACTTGATCAGCACACGAGCTCTCACAATACTGTTCTGAGGCCAGACTGATCAATCTCTTTGTAACGCTCTCACTCTCTAAAGGCATGGTCAATACAAGCAGTTTAAATAGTAAAACAAGAAAAAAAAAATTACATTCCAGAATGTTAACTGCTACTATAATTAAATCATAACTCAATACATCATGTCAAAATCTGATAGATGCACTAAAACAAAACGTGGTATGATCAGCAGACAAACATGGGAAAACCCCTGTGGGCAGAATATGTAGCTACCAGATTCCCTATAATGTATATAGTGACTGTGCGCGAATCCATTATAAGATATTAGCGTCATGCAGTTTACTTTTGAATTCATATCCCAACAACAGCTGAGTATTGTGGGGACTAAATCTCAACTGGAAATACTATCCATATGCCGGCGAAGCCAGTGGATTGAACCTACAACCACTATGCTACTCAAGCCCACAGGTTGTTCATCAAACTGCCTATGCTGGATAATGGTCCAAGAGTACGTTTACATGCAGAACACCTTCACACTTACATGTCATTGTCATAGGATCTAAATTAATATTACGGAATATCAACAATGATTTGAATTAATTTCAACATCAACAATTAAAAATTATTCATGTAAACTTCACTAACAGTGAATTTCGAATAACTTATACTAAAGACAACAGCAGCTAATTTTATGATATTTTCATACAGTAGTAATTAATGAACAATATTCAGATTGAATACTGCCAATCAACTACAGGGCCTTACGTCCCATTAAGAACACTTTGATCATTGTAGCCTTACATCCAATTTAGAATACTTTAATCATTCTAGATTTACGTCTCATCAAGAGTACTTTTGCCATTCTGTCCCTATACCTTTTAACAGTATTTCAGTCATTTAGGACAAAGGAAAAAGGTTGTTATGTTACAAACCTACCTTTTGTAAGAAATCAATTTGTTTTAGTAAAGACAGATTGATTTATGCAAACAAAGAAATGACATAATATAGGACAGAATAATTAAGCAACTGTTGGTATGTCCCTGCGATATTTAAATAAATGTTACCAGGATACCTACTCAAAATAAACAGAATACACAGCCAATCAATGATCGATCACTTTATAAGTAATCAATTTTTAATGAGTGTATATACCTGTTTAACAACATAAATGCTTGTCTTTATTGACCATGCCGTCTTTATAGGGGTCGCGAGTTTGATCCCGGCTCGGTCCCATACTTTCGTGGAGATTGATCATGAAATAATATCTACTGTAATTCTCCTCCCTTCCGCTGAATCATTCAAGAAGGGTTGTTGTCAGTTACAAGCAAAAGTATATGCACAAAGTACTGGTTAACTGCTTGTTCAATTTGCCCAGGAAAGTGTGGTTATTAGAACTGACCATCTGACCATGACCATAGCTGTTGACTTGGGACGTAAAGCAGCAAAACAAACAAACAATACTCAACTACAAAAGTAACTCATCAGTCACTTCTTGGGACAATTATGGAAATCAGAATTAGGAAACGAAAATATATTTATTCCATATTCCGTAGCAATCAGTTCTGCATCATTTCATTGAATAATGTAACAGTTTTACTTAAATCTGTTCATGCTGTTCGCCAGTGTTTAGACAAGGGGTCATTTTCAAAAATGACAAGTTTTTCACTTTTGAAGGAACGTCTCTTTCTCGTCTAAATCAGTTCACTCGAGTTAAATTCGTCCAAAAACAAACGTGACCCTCTCCTGCAGCAATAACTGCCTCATAACCAGGTCGAACCAAAAGCATGTGACGCAGCACAACGTTCTTGGTAATCCACGCCCATTCTTAATGCAGAGCAACCTAAAGCTGTCAAGGATTCCGAGGTTGTACTGAATGATCCAGTCTGCGTCGCCAGAGCTCATCCAGCAACTGCTCTATCGAATTGAGATCCAGGCTTACTTAACTTATGCTGTTTGTTTTGGCTTCTGCCCACACTTGATTGCCTCGTCAGAGAGGGACATACCGGTAATTGGACGAAGTGAACTGATTAAGAATAGAACTGGAGTGAAAACTAATTGTCTGAAACTTGTCATTTTTAGAAATGACCCCTTGTCTATTCACTGGCGTACAGCATGAACGGGTTTAAATAGAACTGTTACATTATTCAATAATTTGATGCATAGTTGATTGTTAAAGAATATGGTATGAAATATATTTTGATTTCTTAATTATTTTACCGTTATTGCCCTAAAAAGTAGCTGATGGGTTTCTTTTGTAGTTGAGTATATATATTTATGCAAAAACAATACATATCCACCATTACGTTGACGAGTTTTCATAACAATTTATCTTTGTCCCAAACATTTCCTTCAATTAATAAAGTCTACACTTGCAAACCACATCTTAATGTTTTTTAAGAAGGGTCTACAAGCGTTTACTTCTGATTAGACTTTCCAAAAACAGTAAGTGAGTATGATCAGGAAATTCCATAATCAGAAACCGCAGATAATGCAATATTTAACAAAATGTCATTTGTCATGATTAAATGTCATTTTAAGAATGTTCATGACTCAATCATTTCTGCACGAAAGTAATCTTTATATCCAGTATTGTTCTTGTTTGTGGAATAGCCATCATAGGACATTGAAAACGCCTACTAGGAACAAACACCTTGTCTTCTGCTATCATTGGCGTATGATGTTTGTTGTTAGCCAAATATACTGGCTGTGGTGAGACCACATTCACTTGAACTTTATAATACTCCGCCATCTCCCTCCAGTCATGAACGTCATGAATCTGGAACAATTAATACCGTAATTCAATAAAAAATAATTCTACACTTTAAGTACAACCTTTAGGGTTTATACTTAAAGACTTTTTATTTAAGTGCATGTCTATCAATCTTGACTGACCTCAAGGGTCGAACAAGAACAACAAAGTCAATATTAATCTTTATGATCTTGATGATCACTGCTCAGCATCGTGTAAAAATATTTAATGAAACATAGCTTTAAGTCATTTCAGGACACAATTTTTACACTATATCTACAACAGCTGTAACATTTATATCAAATAACTATTATTATAATATCAGGATGCAATCACCTTCATGCCAACATGGCATCAGTCCTCTTGAAGAATGTTGATTGACCTTCAGAATCGTTATGGACGATCTTGGAGTTAACCATAGTGGACATTTCAATATCATCAGAGGAAGGTGACTGTTTTACATCTTCTCTCTCAGAGCCATGTACAATAGCCAATTTCTGCCAATTATTTGATTAAGATACGTACCCGTACGCATAATTAACCAGATTATTAAAATTACAAAAACAATTAATGTCACATCTATCATTATAATGAATGTCCAGTTAATTTTTATTTCTCCACTATTCAAGCTTAAGACATTAAAACGTCTTGTTTCTTTCAGAAAATTATTTAACAGAACCTCTTTTAACCCAATCAAATGAGAGGGTATATTAATTTTCTTTTACTTGAAAGCTTCTATGTCAGTATTGTTCCTAATACAAAACTATGACACATTATACAGTTTTTAAAGTGCATGTAAAGGATCTATTCTTTCTAAGTTACTATTCTGACTAAAATATGCAGGCAGTCGTAAGTATTTGTTTAATGCTTTGCATGTTTTAGTTAATTTAATAATGCCAAAAGGTGCTTTGATTTTTATGTCCTTGATCTTTAGCTCATTGAACCTACAAGTAACCATAAATGTCAAAGGTTTATCTGTGATTACAATCCAGATGCCATGAGTCAAATGTCTTGTGATTGGAAGAGTTTTGAAAACGACCTTTAATTTACACAATGCCTTTATGTCAGGGGTGCTATTCATTAATAATAAATACTGCAGAGTTTATTTATGTTTGTCTGGTAGAATGCTGTCTCAGGATTACGAAATTGATAATGGTGATTTATACACATACGATACATCTCATCTGACAAGAGTGAAAATGCTGTCTTATCTTTTGATACTTTAAGCATTTCTGCTTCTAGTTCATATTTCAGTAGAACATCAGTTTGATTTGAGTTTATACTATCTGATGGTAATGGTAAGTTATATACCTTATACACTTCAAATGTATTAATTAGTGGAATCTTAAGAACAATTCTTATTTCTTTACTTTGCAGGTATGTCATGCATGTAAGTGTCTTATAATTATACCAAATGACTTTAGGAGGATTTCTTGGAAGTTCAACATTATTTGGTAGATTAGATTCTATTTCGACTAGTTATTTCTTAAGATTACTTGCCGAAACAACATTTGTTGATAAATGGTGCATTGATAACAAAACGTTCTGACAATGACCCCATAAAACGAAACCTTTTTCTTTAGGGTGCGTTTCATCAATCTTTACATATCATAACATAGGGAATTGAATCACAAGTTCAAATGTTTAACATGTTGCAATCGCAACTGTTGCTAGGCCACTAAAGAATACAAGGCAAAGGGTCATGGACGGAACACTATATGCGGTAAACTTGCCCAAATTTCAAAGAAATTACGGAGTCTGACTCCTTTTTAAAACTTGTTCTATAGATAAATAAACACATTATGTGTGTTGATTTTGAACGTCATAGATAATGATTTAAGTTGCAACTATCGTGTCAGCAGAATTTTGATTATGACATATCACCGGTTTTGAAAGAAATATTTTCCTTGGAAACAGGTTGTACTAATAGTGTATTATATTTGGTATGAAACATTTATTGACAGTTAATATTATCTATGTGTTTAAGAAGACTATAGAACAGATTTATCGAAACATGTGTCTGTTTATATGCAAATTTGTCGTAATTGCTTATATAAGTCTTCAAAATATACTATTTTATAATTACATGTAGCTCATAAAGTGAGGCAAAAATGTAATTTTCTGTTGTTGCCTAGCAACCAAGAACGTTCAGAGCAACTACGTTAATGTCATTTTGGTATTTGCTTTTATGGGTCAATTGTGTATTCAGACAACATCACCAACCACTAATGTAACCTTCAAAAGATGCATACTGCATCTTTAACTAACTCTACCCCCAGCAAAAATCAGATAAAAATGTGAATTTTCGCGGCCATGGGCTCCAACAGTGTTGTTTACAAATTTGTATAGCATCGGATCAGGTTTTGATAAAAACTCCATATTTCAAACATGAGTAGGCAACGCCCATGTCCACATGAAATGGGTGATATAATTCTGATTTCAATAACAATTTATGAGATATGAGGCCATTGTCAGAACTTATTGAATGGCCCACGTCTGTCTTTAAACATTGAAGGTAAAACACAGCATCCTGTGTGGTTATTCTTATTTCATCAAGTATTATCTGAAACTGCAGATATGTATGTATAAACTGTTCAAGCCTAATAAACTTTTGCTCAAATGATTGTTGTAGGTTTCTGATTTTGCTATCTAGCTTTTGAATAACTATTACAAGATCCATTACTGATCTTCTATTTTCAGCAATTTGTTTTGCAGTTAAATTCAATACAGGCAAGCTTATTTTAAGGTCATGAATAATGCGCTCTTGGTTAGTTGCCAAAACATTGATGTTCTTGTTAATGTTTTTAAGGTCTTTTTCTGATAGAGTACCAATAAAAGTGTGCATTAATTTACCACAAATTGGTAAAATTGACCTTTTATGACTTGTTGTATTCATTGAAAGGGTGGCATTGTCTTCAAAACTGTCAAAGATAGACATGCATGTGTCTGTCAATATACTGACTCCTTCATGTAAGCTTTTAAATATTTCAAGATATCCAGTCATATTTGAGGCTTGGTATGATTTAGTTATTACCCCAATGATTTCATTTGTGAGGCTTAGATCATAATTTGTGAAAAGTCTTAAGTCATGGACAAAAGTTACAATCCAATACGCATCACTTAAATATACTTCATTAGTCTTTTGAAATACTCCATTTTCAGATGTAAAGAGTCCGAAAGTTTGGCTAATGAACATTGACCATAAGATAACATGGTCCTTCATGTTCATTTGGAACAGACAAAATAATAAAATTTGGTTATTGATTATAACAGTTCATTAGGTTTACAAACTATATACAATTTACATCAAATGAATTAAAACGAGGTCGTCTTACAACATATGGGAAATTGACCTCAATAACAGCTTAACGTCTCCCTGTTTATGAGACTTAGTTTTAACATTAACAGGCTCTTCCTGTTCTACAATTTTATGAGCATGGTGCTGTCGTGAATCTACTAGATTTACATCCATCTCCTGCTCAGAATCACTGGATGGAACTGAAGATTATGAGTTAGGATTATCAGATAATATATCATCATTAATGCCTATTTCCTTAGTTTCAGCTTCTAAATTTCCATCTTGTCTTACCTTTCTGTGCTTAAGGCGTTTTCTTAATTCCATCAAAGGGATACCGTCTTCGTCTTCAGACGTTTCCCTTTCCTGTCTGTATTTCTTGGCTAATTTTGCCAAAGGGACATTGTCTTCTGAATCAGATTCATTTTCTGTTTCTGAGAATGTTGTGGTGGTATTACATATGCTGCGTCCCTTAACTTTCTATTATTTTCTGTTTTGGAAATTTGCCAGCCATCTGCATTTGCTAACATTTATCTCCAGCATAAGCTCTGCTTGAATAACCATCGAATTGTTTTTTTGATAATATATGATACAGGACCAATCTTTACAATGATTCGATAAAATGGCTTCCATTTTTGACCTATTTTCCCATCTCTTTGTTTTTTATTATATACTGCGTCACCTACTTGAAGTTCAACTGCCTTAGAACCCTTACCTGCATATTTTGCTTGTCTTTTCTTTGCCTGTGATTTCTTACATGTACAAATGACTTATGCTGCTCTTGTGAGGCAATTTGATGATAGTCTTCACCTAAATACTTTCCTTCTTGGTTATAGATTATCTACAGATAAGACTACATCTCTATTGTATAGTAAATAAAATTAAGAATTTGGATCACTCACTTACATTAAATCTTATAGCAGCCAGAGTTTATCTGTCTTTTTGAAGGGATAATGTTAATAGTGTATTAGAACGGGGATAACCATATTCAAAATTTTCATTTGGGGAGGTATATCTTTGGATGTTCATTTGGAAAACACGTTTTAAGGCTCCGCTTACGCGTCGCCGTAAAACTAAATTTCCAACCGTATATCCAACGATATACTTCCCCAAATAAAAATTTTGAATACGGTTATCCCCTAAATCAACAACAGAACAGAAACTTTATTATCATGCCATGCTCTATACCAAGTGCTATCCAACTATGGCCAATATAGTGGAGCGTGGTGGCTCAGTGGTAGAGTGTTAGCACTGTAAACAACCTAATACAAAGAGGCATAAAAAAGTTAAGTTTTTTCTTTCTCTTAGAGGCTACCATTTAAGAGATGAATATGCATATTCTTTCCTTTCACAGAAGTCCCTTTTAAGAAGGGTTCCCCTATGTTGAAACACACTCTACCGATCAAAATTTCGGGTTTGATCATACACATACATGTACCAACATACTAAAGAGGTATATCCATTTATTCCTTATTGTGCAACAGAATTTGAAACACTGTATTTCACTGTCTCAAATTTTGGCATTTTTTGGTTTTATGGCCAATAATGCAAAATAAAAATACCAACCAAGTAGAAGAGTTTAACAGTATGTAGTATCTACAGAAAATTGACCCTGTTTGTCATGAACAGTTCTTGAAACTACAATCAGAGCTAGGTTCATACCAATGATTTACATTGGTATCATAAGGCTACTGTAGGATAACCCTTTAAATGGAACACCTTTTTTTTGACAATAAAGTTAAATCTAAAATAGGAATTTTAAATTTAATTCGAAAAATATATTTTAAACAAAAAACCCTAACCAAAAATATGTTTTTGAAGTTTGTACATGTATACGTTGTCATAAATGCTGTGATAGGATGGATTTTTTATATTCTTTATGTTTTATGCCAAATAACAGTCCCTTCTTCTGCCTTGAGCGATATGGATCAATGACTATCAGTTGAACATAAAGCCATGTATATACTAATATAAGACAATTTACAACAATGCATCGGTGAATTTAAAATGTAGCTTCATATTAGCTTGTGTTGCTGTTAATCAGCAGTGTCAACAATATTTCAGTTATCACAGAGATGGAAACCCAAACGAAAAGCTACAATTATAGATGTCTACTGCCCAAAATACCCTTTTACTTGGAAGCACCCATTTGCCTAGCTTCTCCATAAATGGGTTTGCGTATTGATTTCATCACTCCCATATGAAAACAGGCATATTTTTCCTTCATATAAAGAAGCAGTAAAAGTTAAATGTAAAATGAAATGTAGTACATGTAAGTGCCCATACATCTGTGATCTTATTCGTATTTTCAGGACTGTGTATTTCTAGTTGTACACTCGCACATACAGAAACATGAACAAAACATACAGATAGGTAGACAGATGGAAACAGGCAAAACGATGGTACTTGGTAGGCATGAAACGCATAAATAACCTATTATCCACAGAACTATATATTAGCAGCTTGGATTGCATTGTAAACCACACCATTAGATGTTACAAAATAATCGTCTGCTGTAATCTCAAATGGAAATTTTATAGCTGAGCAAATACTACGATAACTCTCCCAGGTGTATTGCACTGAGAGTACAAAAATCGGTACTTAAGGGGTATTTTCATTCCAACAAAAAATAAATTATTTATTTTTACAAGACATCAGAGCGGTACGATTGATATTATTCTCCGCAGTAATTTAAATCTAGTAAATGTTTTGCTATATTTATGCACATGCAAACTTTCAGGGTGAAGAAATCTTCATGTAAAATTTTAAAAACGAAAAACTGTGTTCCATTAGAGGTGCAAGACTACAGAATACCTTTTTTTAAGTTGATTTACGGGAATTATTTTCCAGATTTAGGGTCGTGGGGATGTAAAAGAAATTAATAAGCTCTTGAAATGACCATTTTTTTACTGGTCATTTTCAGCTTTTCTTTCTTTTAATATTTCCAGAACAAACATTAAAACTAGTAAGGTAAACTAACAGTATGTATTAAATCTTAAAAATATTTCATCATTTGCCTAAAACTCTAGACAGGACTATCACTTTTAATAGTGTCACTCTCAAAAATACACAGACAGCGCCTTAAAAAAGACTATTTTTTTCACAAAACAAGTAATATTTAGAGCCTGGGGATCAAATAAAAAAAAAATAAGAAATAATTTTTTCTACTTTCCAGGAAATTACAGTGGGAGGGTTTGTAAATCAACTACTGTAGTATTGCACTTCAAATGGAACATGGTTTTCTGTTTTGAAAATTTGAACAATAAAGTTACTTCACACTGAGAGTTTGTATGGGCAAAGGAATAGCAAAACCCTAACTAGATTTAAATTCTGCGGAGAATGATATCAATTATAATGCTCTGATATCCTGTAAAAATAATAACTTAGATTTTGTTGGTATGAAAATACCCTTTCATAACCCATTTTTGTACTGTCAGTGCAATACACTTAGATGGAGTTCGCAGTATTTGCTCACTTATAAAAAT
Source organism: Loripinus fragilis (assembly GCA_964019695.1). Lineage (NCBI taxonomy): Eukaryota > Metazoa > Mollusca > Bivalvia > Lucinida > Lucinidae > Loripinus > Loripinus fragilis. Next base: position 82,839,060 of record OZ026517.1, read on the forward strand.
GTCCATTAATAATTCATTGATTACAAGCAGACGAGGCACTAACTGGTATGGTTTAAAATGAAATCCAAGCTGCTTGTATATTAAGGTCTAGGAATAATGAATAAATTTTGCATTTAGTAGCTACCAAACACTATCAGTGTGTCTTCTGTATTTTAGCCATCTGTATGTTTTGTACAGTCATGTGTCTATATGTGCGAGCGTACAATAAGTGGAATTACGAATAAAATAACAGATTGACAGACATCTAAATCTACATGCAAAAAGCAGCATTTAATTTTATATTTTAACTATTATCATTGCTTTATACGCTCTAAACAATATGCCCATTGTGCTTACATCAGGCATATGGGAGTGGTGGGATAAATAAGTAGACTTATTCATGGAATAGCTTGACGAAGGGCTTCCAACTGAGAGGGCCTTTTAAGAAGTAGACGTTAAATTTATTTTCATTTATCAAATTTTGTGACATGGTTGGAAATCAATTAAATATTGTCGACTAGGCAGATAAACAGCAACACGCACCAATTTGCAGCTACATTTTAAATTGCAAGTTGTTTATGTTAGTAAATACATTGCTTTATGTTTAACTGATAGTCAGTGATCCGTTTCGTTCAAGTTACTAGGTATAAACTATTGAGATTAAATATTCCACCCTCTCACTCCCTTTATGAAAACTTTAAAACAAATTGTAGATTAGGGTTTTTTGTTTTAAATATGTTTCTTCAACTATATTTGAAATTGGCATTTTAGATTTAATGTTATTGCCGAAAACAATGTTCCATTTAAAGGGTTACACTACAGTAATAAATAAATTCTGGCCGAAGAGTTGATAGCTTGATATGAGCTATTGTGAGATATATGGTATAATAAATCAGCATGCTTTGAACAGAAAAGGACAACATTTAGGGGATAACTGTATTCAAATTTTTCCTTTGAGGAGGTATATTGTTAGATATACTGTTGGAAATTAAGTTTTTAAGGGGATGCGCAAGCCAAACTGTTAACCGTAATTTTCGACCATATTAACTACGATATACCTCCCCAAATAGAAATTTTAAATATGGTTATCCGCATTTTACGGGGGGGGGACCATTTGATTTTAATGGGGGGAGATTACTTTGGTCCTGGATTTTTTTCTTCGCACACCGGAGCCTGGCTTTTTATTTTTTGCATGGTACGGTCCTGGATTTTTCAACCAGGATCATGTGTATAAAAACAAAACAAAAAAAGTTTATTATAAGCGATGATAGTGACCTGGAGATGGACACGAGACTGATTAAATGTTTTGTTTTTTTAAAAGTTAGTAAAAATGTGATACAAGAATTAATAAAGTTTTGTTTTAAATAAAAATCTGCAATTCTAATATTGAGTAACAACATTGAAGTTGGCTACAATGAATCTATATTGGTTTGAAATTCTCATTGGTCATCTGTTTGCAATTTGTGTTTCTGTGTAAAGCCTCACCTATCCATAAGTGCTGGGTTAGAGGATTTACATTTTCTAAATTCTACCAAAGACACTCAGAGTTAATTGTTAGATACAACATTGGGTTAAAAGCTCTTCTGCAACAAGGCATATCAGAACCCATATTGTATGGTGATTTAGTTTATAATTTCAAACGAATTGGTTGAAAACCTAATTTTAGTGATCAATTAAAAAAGGTAGTAAAACGTTATATACGGGTTGGATATAACTTGGATATCATGCGACAGTCTGCATGCTTAGTTTTAAACCCAAACACGGTTTATAGCTATGGTTTCCTCTTTAATTGCACGACGGTGGGTAAAGCCTCATACTCTATGACGGCTCTGACGTAAAGCTTTAATGGGTAGGTTGGTGCCTGATGCTTATCTGTAGCTGGACCCACCATGGCTCAACTTGAGGTTTTCTTTAGCTCTGACTATCTATGTGTCATGAGCCCTTTTCTTTGTTTCATCATGGTGTGTTAATTTGATTAGAGTGTTTCTCCATGGTGATACATTGCATTAGTTAGATGGCCTCCATGCGAGCTGAGCATTAAATTTTCTTGTACTTCAACAACAGCAGAATCTAGGGCGAAGATTTGGTACCAGTAAAATGCATTTAAGCCCCCCGGTGGCTTAGGCTGCTGTCCGTTCTAAGGCGGTGGCTCTGTTGTTGTTGACTTTTTGTTTATTGTTACTCCCATTGTGGGAGTCTGTAATTGTTCTATGTTTTGTTGTACGTTACTTTATGTCCATTCTAGTATTGCAGTCATCTTGATGGGGAAGAGAGAGCTGGTTGCTTTGCTTAATTTGTCTTCCTGGTGTCTCGTGATGGTTAAGCGGCTCTTCCTCGCGGTGCCACGGGGTTGTCTGCAGTTTGTGATTTCCTGATCAAACTCACTTACTTTTTTGTTCTAATGGTCACATCGCAGCAAGATCTTCATGGGCATAGCCGTATCGTGGTGGAATCGTGACCATCATTTTGTATTATCATGACAAAATTAAGTGTTGATTAGGTTTTGGTGACCTTGGCGATTCAGTTTAGACTGTCCAAATATATTCATATTCATTCATGACAAGGCCACAAAAGCGGAGCCTTAGTAAAAAATGAAAACTACGATGAATGGCCCTTAAGCCGTTTTTACACGTAACTTATCTGCTAAAACTGGTTTTGTGATTGACAGCGAGCCACACCTGAGTTGCACGTGCAAAACAAGCCTCTTGTTTGCTCCATTGGCTGTTCGTGTTTAAGCTGGCTGTTCCGCTTTTCCATTTTGCACTATGACTAAACAGTTAATGCAATTATACTTTAAATACAGAACTGTTTTTATTCCTAAATTTAAAATATTTTTTAGATTTTAGATATTTATAATAAAATGTAAATATTAGCAATAAATTCAATTCTTGGCATGTTCATGGAATCATGAATACTTTGGGTCTCTTGCAAAGTAAGTGTAAGTGGAAATTTGCAAAAGATCCGAAGTTTTCATGATTTCATGAACATTCCAAAAATCGATTTCACTGCTTAAATTAATGTATCGATTTCAGAACACACTACATAGAGGTTCTTACGTATGTGCTTATAGAATTTATCAAAGGAATTGAGAAAAAGAGATAAAGTGTGAGGGTTGCTGTACATGTTATCCTTTTTTCGCACAGAGTCAAATATATTCAACAAGCCAGGGGCATGGTCGTTAATTTTTTATTTATCGTATGACACTACAATTTCGTAAAACTACTTTGGGTGTAAATAATGTTAAAAGTTTGCCGTAAATAAGCGACGTTGTTATGAACGCCATAACATAACACTGCTAAATACGTAAACCACTTAAGGTTTATAAATAAATTACATGGCGTTGTGTTGCATCCTTAGACGAGTTCATATGATAAGGTATTTCTAGATCTAGACAAAGTGTAGCAAGAATGCCTATTAAAACGTTTGTGACCCTTATTGGTTATTAAGGTGCTATTTAGAAATACATTACCAAAGAATGCAGCAGCTATAAAGTACAGTAAAACCTGTGTAAAACGGCCACTCTAAAAAGACCAAAAATTGGTCCAATTATAGCTTAATGCAGGTTAAAAGTATTGATGAATGCTCCAAGGGGAGCATTCTGCAATACTTTCGACCATCATTAAGCTAGTCTATTTGTCATTAAGATATTTGTCTTTTCTATTTTGACTGGCCTTTTTACACGGGTGTTACTGTACTTTAAACCAGATGGAAAAAATATATATTTTACCAATATTGTCAAGTAATCTAATTTGTTATGTGATAAGATTAAAATCGGAACAAATAGTGAAAATGTTAAAAAGCTTAAAAGACTAAAAGCTTTGATGTAAAGAAAGAAAAAAAACTAAAAGTGAAATAAAAAAAACTGACTGAATGAATAAAAATATAATGAATCTGTACAAATGTGCAGTTTGAGCATTATAGTGTAAAACGAAAAAAGCAAAAATACACTGCTCAAACTATTTAAAGGAACACCTGGTATTTTTTTCATAGGTGATTATGGTAATTTCCGTCTACATTGTAGTAGACAAACCACTCACTTTGCTAAACGTTGATGCCAAATCCAGTTTCATTTTAGTAAGATAGCCAAACTATTGGATCAAAATAAGTGTTCATAAAATAATCGCTGCTCACGTCCGTGGCTCAGTTTATGTATTTTTCTTATTTTGATTTTGACCGTTCAAAGGCGGTGCCTTGTTGTCACCTGCTGCGGGAAAGGGCTGACCGCTGGGCTCTTGTTTGTGATGTCTAATTGTGAAATTGTTACTTTCCCATTGGTATCCTGGGTCAGGTGTGGCGCTTAATTGTATCGATTCTTGATCTTTGCCCTTTTTCTTACTTTCTTGAAAACGAGGACTTTTTCTGGAACTTTGTAGAATCTTAGGAATTTGTTAACAGCGTAACTTTATGGTTTCTGCTACATAAAAGAGCTATTGAATGTTCATGAATGATGCTATTGTGGTCTTTAATTAAAACATTTGTCTTAGAATATGGTTTTGGAAAAAGGGTATTTTAAGGCTTTTACTAAAACAGGGAATGGGACGGAAGGAACGAAACGGGACGGAACGGAATGCTAAGGAACAGAGCATTGACGAAACAGGGAACAAAAGCTGAACGCTGCAGAACAGACCTTTGGAACGGAAATGATCATCTTGGAACGTAACGTCTAACTACGGAACATAGCGCCAGAACGAGACACAGTAACGTTGCTAAGCCTTGTCATTTTAGTTAAAATCGTTAATAATCAAATAATATCAATATAATGTACAAAATAAATCCAATCAACACGTCAAAAACTGGCACAAGCAGTGCTAGATCCACAAGACGGAAAGTACCCAAGGGAATTGCCAATTGCAACAACAGAAATTTTGGCTGTGTATTAGTCAAATGAAGTTGTCACTAGCTTCCCTTTCTGTCCTTCTGGTGGTGATTTATTTGTATTTAGCACCAAAAATCAACTAAATATTGACGACTGGAAGGCAGACGGACATACGTAAGTACACTTTGTTTTAACTTTTACTACGTATGTAAATGCAAAGGTATCCTATTAAATACTGTCCCGTGGGCTCCGTAGTTTTATTATACAATGTGTTTCCCTGTTATTTCTTTTGCTTTAACTTTGTTCTGCCTGAGTATCTGATCGCTACGTCTGATCGAGTTTTTTTCGTTATTACAGATATACCAACCAGAAAAACAAAAAGCCTATGCTGTTCCGTGTTTTTGTGCCACTGTTCCGTTTTCATGCACTACTGTTCCGTTTTAACCATAACGGAACAAAAACGGAGCAATGTGTTTTTGTACCACTGTTCCGTGTTTTTATACCACTCTTCCGTTTTTTGCACTACTATTCCGTTTTTTTCACAACAGAACACAAACAAAACAGTGTGTTTTTGTACCACTGTTCCGTGTTTTCATACCACTGTTCTGTTTTTGCACTACTGTTCTGTTTTTTCACAAGAAAAAACGGAACAGTGTGTTTTTGAACTACGTTTCCGTTTTTTTCATAAGGGGCAATGGAACAAAACGGAACAGTGTGTTTTTTTAACTTTGAGCAAAAACGGAACAGTGTGTTTTGTATCACAGTTCCGTGTTTTGTACCACTGTTCAGTTTTTGCACTACTGTTCCGTTTTTGTACATCGTTCCGTTTTTTTCACAAGAAACAACGAAACAATCTATTTTGCACTACTGTTCGTTTTTTCATATGGAACAACGAAACAGTTTGGACATGTGTTTCCCTGTTATTTATTTTGTTTTAACCTTGTTCTGCCTGAGTATCTGATCGCTACGTCTGATCGAGTTTATATACCAGAAAAAACAAAAAGCCTATGCTGTTCCGTGTTTTTGTTCCACTGTTCCGTTTTTATGCACTACTGTTCCGTTTTAACCATAACAGAACAAAAACGGAGCAATGTGTTTTTGTACCACTGTTCCGTGTTTTTATACCACTCTTCCGTTCTTTGCACTACTATTCCGTTTTTTTTTCACAACGGAACACAAACAAAACAGTGTGTTTTTGTACCACTGTTCTGTGTTTTCATACCACTGTTCTGTTTTTGCACTACTATTCTGTTTTTTCACAAGAAAAAACGGAACAGTGTGTTGTTGCACTACGTTTCCGTTTTTTTTCATAAGGGACAATGAAACAAAACGGAACAGTGTGTTTTTTAACTTTGATCAAAAAACGGAACAGCGTGTTTTGTATCACAGTTCCGTGTTTTGTACCACTGTTCAGTTTTGCACTACTGTTCCGTTTTTGTACATCGTTCCGTTTTTTTCACAAGAAACAACGGAACAATCTATTTTGCACTACTGTTCGTTTTTTTCATATGGAACAATGAAACAAAAATGGAACAGTGTGTTTTTGTACCACTGTTCCGTTTTGCACTACTGTTCCATTTTGTACCACTGTTTCGTTTTTCCATAGGGAACATTGGAAAAACGGAACAGTGTGTATTTTGTACCACTGTTCCGTTTTAGCAATACTGTTCGGTTTTGTATCACTCTTTCGTTTTTTCCGTAAGTTTGCCATAAACATACTGTAATATGAATCAAGAAAACTATTGTGCCACCCAAAAGACATCGTGTCATCACTCAGAGACTGAGTACTCAAAGAAATGGATGGAGATGACGTTAAAGATATTCCCAAGTCTGAAGACGTCGACAACAGCACGAAAACAGCAGGATTTTAAGAGCCAAGTTGTTGACATCAAGCGACAGCATTGCTTTTTTTCCGCCAAACTAGGTGTGTTTGTTATTGCTGACCCAACAGCTATTTACGCAGTAGACTCTATCCAACAGAGCCATGTACTTGCCCAATAAAAAGGAATTGTATCCAAGTTAAGATAAGGCAAAGAATGACAATTAACGAGGAAGGCCGGGCGCAGTAGACAAACCAAAGGCACCCACTGGATGACTGTAAGCAATCGCAAAGAGAACAAGTAATAGATAAAAGGCTATCAAAAAGACAGAAAACTTGCCAGTTATACTGTGTTTGCAAAAGCCCGACACACACACTAATTATTTTCTTTGTGACCAATGTTCTGATGAGTACCACCAAGGTTGTATTGAAATAGATATGTTGCAACACAAAGACCGTTAATTTATATGCCCAGCATGTGGTTATCAATAAAAATGCCATTCATTAAACATTGATAATAGATCTAATAAAGTTTAGAACTTTTTAGGTCACTATACATGTTCCGTGTTTTAGTAGTTTCTCCTTTGTCAATGTTCCGTGTTTTATAATTTTGTCTCTAATCATCGTTCCGTCTTTTAGTATTTTAAATCTGTACTTCCATTCAGTTCTTTTCCGTTCCATTCCATGTTTTAGATACAACCTATTTTTAACGAAATTCCATTTTTACATAAAACGTTCCACGAAGATTTCTGGAAAAGGATTACGTTTCTATCAACAAGCCTCATCTTTAATCGGTTATCAAACTCATCACAGGACAAATAATGTTTTTATATTATAAAACTAACTGTCACTATGAGTTGGACTATAAGTGCATTTGCATTGTGATAAACGGCAAAATACATAGTGTTCCTGTAAATATATTCAGCAGTGTATATATACGAGGGATGTTCAAAAAGAATTGCTTATTTCTATCTGGAGACCTAAAATTTCAAGTTTGCCCAAAATTGCTCATTTTATGCCATCAAAGAACTCCCCGTGGCTAGAAATGCAAAATTTCAGCCGATGTAACCACTTCCTGAAGGCGTCACTGTACGCTGATTGGGGCACAGTAATAAGGTACTGATGAATAGCAGATCCAAGTGCCTGTCAGGACTGGTATTTCCACCCAGCAAGGAATTATTTCAATTTTGGAAACATAAAGAAATCACATAGGGCAAGATCTAGAGAATACAGGAGGTGAGGCAAAAAAAGTTACCTTTTCTTTCTTCAAAACGCCTTAACTATTGGGGAGGTATGAGCAGAAGACGGATTTGTTTAAAACCAGTGACAGGGCATCGTTTCTGATAATATTTTTCAGCTTCTCCAGCACTATGTCTTTGTAGTACTTTCCGGTGATGTTTGTTGCCCTTTTCCACAGGCACTTTTATTGCGACTCCTTCACCATAGAAGAAAATTGCATAACAAACCTACCTTGCACTCAAAGACCGTTTGGCAAATATTGGGCGTTTGCTGTATTTAGTGGCCCAGATCTTATTGCTAACCTTTCTGACGTGCCCAATATAATAGACACACGTTTCATCACCTGTGACGACATTGGCAAACTGCTTTTTTGTCACAAGTTTGAAACATTTGAAGCAGCTTCTTGGCCACTTTAACCCGTTGTCTGCTTTGCTCATCAGTCAACAGATATGGCACCCATCTAGCAAAAATCTTTCAGACTTTCAAATGCTTCTTCAAAATAAGTTGAACTGTTGATAGTGATATGCCTACTTTTCGTGCAATATCACGAACTGTAAATCTGGCATCTCCTTCAATGATTTCCTTTATTTTTGAAACGATTCCTTTAGGAGATGCAAATTTTGGCCTACCTGATTTTGGTGCATTTTTGATGGACTCTACACCAGATTTAAATTTATTTTTCCAGCGCCTAACTGTGCAAGAAGGTCCTTAAGTAGTAGAAAGTTCAGCCATTAGCTGCTTCAAAGAGCAACCAAGTTTTGAGCGAGCTTTGATGTAAGCCCGTATTTCATCTTTCTGGTTGACGCTTCTGCCAACCATTTTAACTACAGTGGTCAATGACTGCGTGTATTAATATGGCAAATTGTATGTCTTACATTTAGTCTAACATGTACATTTATACACCGTTGTGTAGACCTTGAATACACCGAGATAGGTATATATAGGTTTTAATCGTGCCCCAAACGGATACCGAGATATAGGACAATAAGCAATTCATTTTGAACATCCCTCGTACATATACATACATATAAAAAGTATTAAATCAATTTTAATTAAACAAATTAATTGATCTGTAACAGGTTAGGTTTCAAAATTTACATCAAGTTGGAATAAAAAATGTGAATAAAAATGTATAATAATTAAGTGTGCATCCCCTTTCTTTGCTAGATTACTAACAGGGGTAACATAACATCTCTGTTGCACTAGAGTTTGTGAAAGAGATATAACTCCTCTTTACGATCTTTGCACTTTACGTGTACGAGGGTTTAAGAATGGTGTAGAACTTATCACTCAAATCTAACTCACATGTAGTGCAATCCATGTATAATTCATGTACACAAGGATGACACGTGTTTCTCATGCTTGGCTGAAGTAGTGAATAGCATTTATTCTAAGAGAAAATAAACACAGTAAGACAAAATGTAAACATGGTCCATGGCCTAAACTGCTTTGTTCCTTTGCTTCTTTGGTATGAATACGTTGTCTTAGTAGACTGCAAGGTATTAGTAGAGCTTTCAGGCAAGATCATCGTAGATATGTTTGTGGCAGTTTTACTTGAACGTCGTGCATATAGTATCGTGCTGTATGTTCGCATCACTGGTGTTTATGTTGTATAGGTTGTGTTTATGCCCTTTTTGTAAGTGAAATAACTCCCAGAAAATGTTGTTGGTGCATTAGTTATAGAGGCACGTGTGGTATCCATTTCCGGTAGTGTTGAACGGTTAGAACTCGAGAAAGGCGTTGTACGATTTTGCTTTGCTGTACCCATTGTAATATTTTGAGCAGAGACTGATTGTTTAGAGGTTTGCATCAACTTTGATGTCACGGTGGTCATTTTCGAGCTGCTTTCTCTATCTGTGCTGTGAAAATTTACATCTTTAGACGACTGTTCATATTCCATGGTGTGTTTTGTTTCTGCCATCGATGTGTTAATTTCCATTGAGGAAAGGCTAGGCGTTGGAGTTAATGATCCTGTCAAACAAAGTGACAAATTATAACACACTGTCCCTATGGCAAATACCAATGGATATATTCTAAAACTAATTGTTTTATTAAAAGGATTTGTACTTTTAACAAAGAAGTTTACTAGTTTCTTTGTTATATAGTATGTATAGGACCCATTTGCTTTTTGTAAATTAAAAATGCAATGTCCGTGATGCATTTTGGCACATGCCCAAATGTCTCACCAACATTGCATTTTAATTGTCCAAAATGTCCACAAGGAGATTCGCCAGAGCCTTTGCTGCTCATCAAGTTTTGATGAAGTTAAAGGCTCTGACGAAAAATCAGACCTATAGCATTGCTGAATTTAACGTCAGCACATGTGTTCATAAGAGGCATTTGCGTATATGCCATAAGTACCAAAATCTTGTTTACTGACTCATTACTTTTAACTTTCAATAAAAAGCTGGTATTTGTTAAAACGAGAAGTAACCTATCAATAATTCAGGTCAAAAGGGTATTTTACTTTTGTTAATATATACATGTAACCGAAATAGCATTTCCATTAAAATGGTACTCAAAGTGTTCCTTCAAGTTTTGGGACAAACGACATTTAATTTGGACATAATGTACATACTCTGAATTTTTTGTAAATCTAAACCCTTTAGATGAAATGTGTATTTAGTGATATCCATATAAGAGTATAAAAATTATTGTTAACTGAAGAATAGAATAAAAGAAAACTTGACTCAGGATCGAGGGGTTGCAGTTTTGAGCCTCACTGGAAGCACTGCACTGTGTCATTGAGCAAGACACTTTATCATCTTAGTACTGGCTCAACCTAGGAAGACCTGTCCCGAGATGAATGAAAAGTTGTTGACTGGGATGTAAATAATAAAAGCAAGCATTATAATAATCTATCATGAGTATGTGGATGAGAAAGAAACTTCTTGCACACTGCATATGGACATCTGAGATTTTAGCCTGGGATAGAAATATTTATCTAACCTATTTTATCTTACCCAGGCTATCACGTGAGGGTTCTACATTGGTTGTATTGAAACTCACGCACATGGTCGTCAAGTGACGTCATTGTTATGTTAAAGTGATATCATCACATCATGTCACATCTCAGCGTATTCAGGAACTTCTTGGAGCCTCTTTTCAACATAAAATGTGGTATTTTATGGTGAGCAAGAAATGCATCCATTAATCTTTCTCTCTTTTTCTCTATATACTGCCTGGCACTCGCTTTCGAGCATTATCGGCAGGTGTACATTGTACACTCTGGGTTGCAAGATGAAAGCCTACAAGTGACCATATCGAAATTACCGTAGGGTTCTTTAACCTGCACAGGGGGTGACTTTCCCTGCACAGGGGACATCCAGTTAACGTCCCGATCCGAAGGACGATGCACTTATCTAGCGTCATCCCTGCAAATGACACTAGAGAAAGCGTGTTCGGACACCGAAATTTTTCTCGCCGCGAGCGGGAATCGAACCTGGGACCTCTAGCACCAGAGGCAAGTGCCTAACCACTGAGCTTCCACGCTTTTAATCGTGTGAGGATGGGAAAGCAAAATCCTCCCCTTGGGATCACCATTTGTCATCATTCCCCAAGCCCTGTGATACCAAACGGTGACCTCGGGGCAGATTTTTCTATCTCACCCTACACTCATGATGGATTCTTAAAATCCATCCTGAGGGTAACAACTTGGCATGGTCTGAGATAACAAGGATGAGATAACAATATCTTAATCAAATAAACCATACTTGAAACAAAAGTATCTTTACACCTTTCGAATATCGAATATTTCTATACTAGTTTTGATTTTAACCAAATAAAACATTGCAGTAATATCCTGGTTCTAAACCTAACATAATTCACGAAAAACGATAAAGGCAAATGACTCTTCTTTCGAGTTACCTGTGATTTCATTAAAGACACAAAATCAGTTTTTTTTTTCACAAAATCCTAGGCAAACCTTGGATTTGAAAACGTTATGTTAATGCCCATTGATTGGCCAAAATAATACTGACATACAATTAGTCATTGACGTATGGTTAGTATATAGCTTTTGGCAGTATCTTAAAGTTGGTTCACATTGAAATTATCTCCCTTTGAATTAATAACAATAGGAAACTTAAATCCTATCTAAAAGCTTTATCTCTGATGACATTTGATTTTTTATCAGCGATTCGTTAGCACCTCTGTCAAGAATATGTGACGAGATCATCTAATAGACTTTTTAATCTGTTTAGGAGAAAACTGGCAAAACATTTGTAATGGTAAGTTCCAAAGCACTGTAAAATTCGCAAAAAGGCATGGTTTGTAATAAATGCCACTTGAAGTTGTGTTACTCATTAGATGATCCGGGCTGACTTGAAGGCCAAACAACAGTTTGATAGCATGTCTTTCAGACTGGGTCTTTAAAATTGAAAATTGGCCAATCTCAAAGCTACAGTAACACATCTAAAGTGATGCATTTTTGAAAAGTTATTTTACCCCCCTTGCGTGTTTTGTTGGGCCTTGGGGTTGCATTTATGACAAAATAAAAACATAAAATTCTACTGTCTTATGAAAAAATGATTGAAATTTAATATGACGCAAACACATATGACATATCACTCACCAATACCCAGAAAGTGTATATATATTAACTGTGTAAACTTACTTTTGGTTTTAAGTATATATGATACCTCATCAGTATGCAAGGGTACAGCATGAGTGTGACGGCGGGATAAAAAGTGTGTTACAAGGTCACCAGTAAGCAATGGCAAATAGTGATGCCAAGGGACTGATTTTTCCGTCAAGTCTTCACGCTTATACTGTATTTTTGATTTGCTCTCCTATAATTTCCGCCTCTTTTGTTACATAAATGCTCCCAGAAGCTCCTAGACACAAGGGGGGTTTGGAAAGTACGAAGCATGGACTTTAACTCAGTAATCGATTAACAAACCCATTCATGAGAGTGTTTCCTCTATATTAGGACACAAACTTCAAAAAAAAAATTTATCATGCAGACACGAAATATATTATTGTGAATATATGTACTGATGGTATGCAGGAAAATGCAAAATTTCCAAAGAAGAGTTGATTTTTTACCATTTGAAAATGTTGCAGAACATTAACAATATTTCATGAAATTGGATAATTTTGTACTATTTGGTAGGCCACCATCTGGTTAAGTCATTATACAAGTATTAACTAATCTACTGTTTCTTATAGCAAAATACCAAGCCAGCAATACCAAAACCGTTTATAAAACAAGGTAATGCATTTATTTTTAAAACTGAACGTCGTATGTTACAATGTACTATTTTTACAAATATATAACCAACAGTAGTTTAAACTTTTTCTGCATTGGTACTTTAGTCATACAAATGCTTTTTGTATTGAAACCAAAATAAATTTGTAAATCAGAGCAAAAACAAATAACTCCTAAAATCATCACTGGAGAAGAATGAGTTTAGCTATGAGTTCACGTTCTGGCTTATTACAATTTAAAATAGTGGAAAACAAAAGAGTAAGAAGACATTGAGCGGGATCAAGTAATTTGTGACTGTGAACATGATACCATGAGAAAATCTTATGCCTTACATAAAATATGAGGGGTTACATTACCCCATCTACTTCTTGAAAGGTAGGGGCGGTGGCATCAGGAATAATTTCCCTTTATACAGAACTAAACAAGCCAACATTTTTGCTCAACGAAACTTTTTGAACTCACCTGAGCATTCTTTGGATCAAGGTGAGCTATTGTGATCGGTTTTCGTGCGTCCATCGTCTGTAAACTTTTTGTTTAAACGACATCTCCTCCTGAGCCACTGGTCCAAATTTAAAATAATGTCACATAAATAATTTCCACAATGCCCTCTTCCAAAATTGCAATAAATGGTTCTAGTGCGACAAACATGAGAGCCGCCAGAGATTTAGATATGAAATATTTTTAACAACATCTCCTCCTGAACACTTGTCCAAATTTAAAACAATTTCACAGAAATTGTCCTCATGATCTCCTCTACCAAATTGTACAAATAAAACAGAAAGGCCGCCAAAGCTCTAGTTAAGATATATCTTTAAATGATATTTCCACCTGAACCACTAATCCAAATTGAAAATAATTTGACAAAAATGTTTCTCATAATGCCCTTTAGCAAAATCGAACAATTGGTTTAGCTCTTCCAAACAAAGGGGTCGCCAGATCTCTAGATAAGGAATACCTTTAAATGATATATCCTCCTGAACCAATGGTCCAAAGTCAAAATAAGTTCACAGAAATGTACCCTATTATTCCTTCTACCAAATTGCTCAAATGGTAATGCTGCACAGAACAAAATGATCATTAGAGCCCTAGATAAGAAATATCTTTAAGCGACATCTCCTGATTCAAAATAACTTCACAGAAATGTTCCTCATGATACCCACTAGGATAATTGCTTAGACCTCTCACTTCGCTGAGCAAAATTGCCACCAGATATGAAAATAGAAATTTGCTTAAATGACATCTATTAATCATTAGGCCAAAACAATATCTTCTCATGTTGCAGGATTTGGATGAGCGATCCAGGGCCCTTAGTGACATAATTTATAGTAAAAGTATAAAGAAAACTCGCAAAAGTACTATTTTTGAGAGTTGACCATTTTACTATTTATTTGTCAACATTTTCTGGATACAAAGACGTACGGCATGCGATCAGTGACCGCAAAATATATTTTAATAACACATTGGCACTAAGTCGTTCTTTGTCATATATGATCGTATATAAGGTCCCCCCATTTGCTTTCGTTTTTTTCTATATGTTTTGCTTAAAATTTCCACCAGTGCACTCATTTCGAGCATGCGTTGCACGTGCACGCCAAGTACCTTTTCGATAAAGATTAAACTATTAGGTAGCCGTTGGATTTTAGTTTCAATAATGTCTTTATTGATAGCATATTGTCAACGCATTGTGGAGTTATGATGTCATACTATGTACTTTACAAATAGCATTCGTACACCGAAACGTAGTATATGATGATGACGTCACTTTAACAAAGCTATAATGTTACTTGACCACCAACAAGGTCATGTGTCGTTCACGTTCTTATTCGTTACAAGGATGTTTTCTTTATCTCATATAGGTACACGACATAACCTTTCTTGACACAGGCAAATTGCAAAAGTTACTATATTGCATGGGTGGATCCAGTAGTGCAGACAGAGGGTCTGGACCCCATGAAAAATCCTATGTGGTTATAGGTTTCCTTAGAAATTCTAATAAGGACCATCATCGAGAAGCAATTGGACTCTCGGGGCCAATTGCTTCTCAGGGGAGGTCTGTACAGCCGTCTGTGAAATACGTTGATGACAAAAAAACGTTGTCAGGAGCTTCCTGACGGAATTGTCTGGATCTGCTCATGTCATTGAGCATATATCACAAAATGAGATGTAAATCTTGCATGCTTTAAACAATTTAGGATGTTTTCCTACTTTCTACTTTTTGTATATATGCCATGCATGATGATTAAGGGAACATTTAACGTCACACAAATACTTTGAGTTAATCCATGGGATAAAATTACATAATATTATCACATGATGTTGCGCGTTTGGAATTGAAAAAAATGTCACGAACAGATGGTGGTTCTTTTATTAAGTAATAGTACGTTGTGTACATTATGGGGGGAAACAAAACATCTTGACGTTTTCACTTCAAAAATGGGATGTCGGAGTTATTCTTTTACAACGTTATAGAGTCTAACATTCATACTCCAGCATTATTGCATTAATTGAACTCGTTGCGAAAAAGAGATAAAATGCTCAACAATGTAGGGATGAAGGCAAAGGCCACGCATTTTATCTTTTTTCCCAGTCTCACTTTATAAGTACAATAATTACACACCAATACTCATTTAATGTCCTTTATTTATACCTATACGCATATTTTAGTTGCTTTTAATAGATTCTATGGAATAGTAATGTCCATCTGAGTGTTTGCTGTCCAGTTGGGGATAAGAACCAAATATTATGTTTTATTACCCAACCCCCTATATACATGGCAGTGGAGTAGGTTTTGCTATCTGCACAAACTAGAACTTATTTGGCACGTAACGGTGCGACATACACGTAACACTACTTATATGACGTCACCAGCTGGTCAATAGTTCTGGCTTTACCATGCTGGTAACGTCATCAATGTTAAACGTAATAGGAAATCAGGGTGGTGTAATTTTAACTATACCATGCCCGATGGCGTCAAGCCTCACAAGAGAGGCGTAGAACGTCAGGAGCTTGCTGACGTTGTGCACCAATTAAGCTAGTACTTGCTAGCAAATCATTGTCTTTTCTAGATTTGGTTGGGTAATTTAACATTTATTTCATGTCTGTTTGGTAAAATAGTCAAAACCATGCCCCTCGGTCCCGTGGACAGCTCATTGCACAATTGCTCTCGGCCTTACGGCCTCAGGCAATACTGCATTGAGCTGTCCATGGTACCTTGGGTATAGTTTTGATTATTCACCAAACAGGCATGGAATAACGGTATATTTGCTTATACCTTCAAGTTTATAATATGAAGCATGGAAACCTCTTCCCGCATTAGTAACATCAGACCCAAACATGATAATAAGAATATGTTGGGACACAAAAGTAGGTAGTGTTGCTGTTCCACAGTAGGTTCCCAGTAGTTCTGTGGAATTAGATGTCTTCTCAAACACCTGAAGTATAAATCCATTGTGTTAATAAGTGGAAGAATACTTACTCTTTTTTAATCAACGTAGACTTGCAAATACAGTATAGCCTGTCTTAATCGGCCACTCAAAAATACACAAAACAAAGCAAATGGTAACTTAATGAAGGTCAAAAGTATTGCAGAATGCATTAAGCGAGAATTGGTCTTAAAACCAACTTTTGTCTTCTTTTTGAGTGGTCGCTTAAGACAGGATTTACTGTAAAATAAACAAGCAAATTCAGATAATTTATTTTTCCCCACCACTTAATGTTTGCCTTTAATAGCTACCAACCAACGAGTTGTTGCCGCGCAGCGGCAACAACGAGGGGTGGTTGCTCTTACGACTAGAGGCTCTGTTCTGTTTTATTCATCTGCTACAGTATACGAAGGCCTGATTTTCATTCTGTCAACCGAGAGTTCGGTATCTATAAGGAGTCGATTCCATCGAATTAAAAACCTTATTCTACCGTTGAAAAATGTGCCGTAATCATCATTAACAATGAAAAAATATAAACAGTAAAATTGCATCTCAAAGATACTAGTTTTGTTGATATTTAAAAATGTATTTTAGACATAAGACTTACGGATTTTTTCGATCACCAGGAGCTTGAACGTTAACGATAGCTTTTTCTAGCAAGCGGCTGTGTGATCCCCATGACGTGACGTCACGATTCTTATAACGTTACGTCACGACGTAACGCCAACTGACACGTGCATCGTCGCGCCTTTGACAGAGGCAGCCACAAATGAGCCGAGACATGTGATTTCCAACAATGTGATATGTGCGACCAGCAAAGACTCAGATCAGCCTGCGCATACACACAGTCTGATCAGAGCCTTTGCTTGTCGCTTGAATTCTCTATGCGTGTTATGCTATTGACTGAACATAATTTGGAGTTTCTAAGCTTAAAAGGAGGTTGCACCGACTCGTCTGAGTCTACACTTGTCAAAATGCCACATTGTTGGAAATCACATGTCGCTGCTTAAATTACAAATCCTCATGGTATACAATAGGAACTTCCGTTCAAGGGTCCTGGCGCCTTTAAAATAGCTTGCAGGATTGTTTTATTTCCTTATACTCAGAGCTTTTAAGCTTGTGGTAAATGCACTAGTTTTCCCTCCAGTAATTTTCTAACTGACCGTTTAAGGCGGTACTTCTTTATTTGTTTTTGTCTTTGACATATTGCCTTGTATGTGTCTTGCAGCCTTGTGACCACCTGTTGGGAAAGTGGCTAAGGCCGTTGTCGCCTCTCCAGCAGGTCCAGAGTTGCTGGACCCACTTTTTTTGCCGAGAATGTTTTCTGCCGTGTCCGTTTTTTTCTTTTTGGCTTATTTTTTTTTTGAGTGTACCTCTGATGCGACAATATATACTGAAACACTCCAAACGTTGCGCATGTCATAAAAAGACCTTACCAAGGTGTTAAAACAAGCAGTCACAGAAATATGGGTTATGGGTCATTTTCGACGCGAGAAAACCTAAGGTATGCGTATTTCAATAACAGCAGTCTGATCAGCGACTTTGTTGTTCAATTTCTGGAAAGTATAATTGATAAACTTGCTATACACACAAATTTCAGCATTCTAGCTTATCTCGGTAACTGAGCAGGTTGGTTTGAGGCTTGCATGGTCGAAAACCCCGAAGACAGGTTTTCTAATGTCAAGACTCAAAAGCCATGGTAATTTCTGTGAACCAGTTTTTTTTTTACTTTTTTTTCTTATTATTATTCTTAAGTTTAAAACGTATACAAGTTCTGCCTGTTCCAATTTAGCCTAAGAGTTTTGGTTCCCTCAACAGTCATTTGCTATAAAGAAGCCTGGACCCCGGGCCTGGACCATGTGTACAGAGAAGTGTTTTGCCGTCTTGGTTCGACATTAGGGCCTGGCTTCATTACGATGAAGCCAAATATCTCATGTTTTGTCACTAACAAGAGAAGTCGTCAAGGAAAGTTGCGCAGCCAAAATCTAGATGAAACCTGCTTAAAAAGACGCTATAGTGTATATCGTTTCGAAACCACGATCCAAGGATCATTGCTAAAAGTCCTCTGACAAAAACCTGCAGAGACATATGTCAAAGTAACGTGCTGACGAAAAAAGTGAAAATCGTAACTGTCTAAAAAGGATTTTGTCCTGCATTCGGTTTCTCACTTTACAAGGAAAATCTTTTCTAGCAAAAAAAAACACACCATGATCCAAAAGGATTTTTATCTTGTCCTAAACGCATTAAAACCCATTAAAAACGGCCATAGAAACGCTCAAAATTAAAAATATCGGGAGAGACCTCCTAACGATAGGGTGGAATGATTACCCATTCGTGCTTTCCACCCTTTCGTGCCTTTGGCACTCGATGGTTTCCTCCGTCGGACCACTTTGAAATACACGGCAATGGCCCTGAGTCTGGGCTGACCTCAAGGCGCTTAGAACTGTATGTGACGTTTTCTTGTTCTTTTGTCACTTTTCCATAAGGTGTTCTGGGTCAGGTGTGGTACTAATTGTATCGATTCCTTCCTTACTTTTTATACTAACACGAGTACCGACTCACAAGAAATACCGTTTACTGTGCTATCCTCTCAGATCAAATGGTGGTTGGTTGCCCGTTAGGTGTGCCTATTTCATACTATATGAGCTATCATGAAATGAGTAAGTTAAAATGACTAGTTAAAATCACAAAACAGAAAATAAAACTTAATCTGAGAATTTCAACCTAGCAGATTCATATTTTCTGGACATGACATAAGCAGATGCAAAGTTTAAAAAGGAATTGTATAAAACTGTAGGAGAAGTTGTTTTTGCGCCCTCAAAGTACAACATATATATAGACATTGATAGCACATGCTGGAAAAAAAAGAAAAACAAATTATCTGAGGATTATATAAAACACACATTTTCAGACCATGACATAAGCAAATGTAAAGGTTCAAAATAATCAGTAAAAATGGCAAGAGGAGTTTCACACACAAGGTATCCAGTATCAGATCTGGTCATTTTCAGTTGATAGTAATAAATGCCAAGAAAAATGACTAAACTCTATTGAAACAAAGTAACAAAAAATAATCTGAATATAATATCCAAACCATATGTGCAACTTCAGACCATGACCAAAACATCAGTAAAGTTTTTAAACAATCAGCATTAAACTGTACAAAGGTTACCACTATCTATTTAATTTAAATGTAATATCGCCTGAAAAAGTTTAACTTGTAGAAAAGTGACAAGTTGAACGTAAATCTGTGAATTATATCCAAACGATATGCACATCATCAGACCATGACGTAAACACGTGAAAAGTTACAAAGGAATCAACACAAAACTGTAGGAGGAAATGCACACACAAGATACCTAGTATATATTCACTTTCGCCAAAAAATGACTAAGTTCACGTTGTAAAAAGTAACAAAGTATAATCTGAGGATTATATCCAAACGATATGCACATTTTCAGACCATGACCTAAGCACAGGTAAAGTTTCAAAGGAGTTAGCATAAAACTATAGGCTGAGTTCCGCACGCATGGTACCCTTTGCTTGGAAGGGTCAACAGAATGATAGACAGAAGGAAAGACCGAACACTGAATATTTTCTTTTAAAATGTGGGGACAATAATACGTGTGCCATTAAAGTAAAACAAATCTTACTGTTTTATACGTTTCACAAAGAGATCTTAAATCCACAAAGTTATCAAATTTTGTAACAGAAACGTCAGAAATGTCTTGTTAATAAGGTTTTCTGATTAAAATTTATTCACTGAAATTATTTTTCTTAAGAAAGGGGAATATGTGTTCTTGGTAAGGAACGGGTAAACAAGTTGATAGTAGGTGTAAAGAAGAAAATGTGGATTGCAGTTCTTGCCAAAATAAACAAACTTTTTTATTCAATGCAAAACGACAAATTTAGCACAAACACATTTGTTTTGTTTGTTCGATTTGATTCCTTACGTCCCATCAACAATCTTTCAGTTAAACAGGGACGGATATTTCTGGGTTGAACCAGTACTAGGCTAGGATAAATGTGTCCTGCTCAATGACCACAACGCAGTGACGCCGGTGAGGCTTGAAGTTGTGGCCTCTCGGTCTCGAGTCAAGCACTCTACATGTACCACTGAGCCACTACGCTCCCTCAAACACATTTGTACTTTGAAGCTTGATTCAAACTGACTGAATCACAGGTGTTTGTATAATTGCTTATATTTTTATGAATTGTGTTTGAATCAACGACTATAGAAATTAACTGATAACAAATATAGAGAATACCTCTTATTTATCAAATATCTTCACACATATGGTGGCCTGTGTCAGACTTTATGAGAGATTAGTTGCATGATTAGTTAGAAAAAGGGTTTGCTAATTGAGGCGTTCAGAAATTCGCACGTGCCTTAGACGAAAGTGTATTTTAAGAATGTAGGCATATTGTTAACAAAAAATGTGTCACATTGTTTGACTGAGCAAAAGCGCCAATATCGATGCTTACTGCCTGAGAGGGAAACGGTCTACATGGTTGGTTTATACCGCTTTGAAAACGGATGTTCAACCAACTTACCAGTGCTAGTAGTGCGACCTAGCTCAGACTATACTGTTGAAAAGACACTTACGTCAAAGAGAAAATGGGCTATTTATCAATTTTTGAAGTGTGTCACCTTGTATACTTCGATACATTGTAAGTAAGGGGTATTTTCTATATTTGTTTTGTATTCAAACACAATCCAAGAAGTCTAAGTTATGATACAAACACCTGAGGACTAAATATGGGGGTCACAGACTGCACAGAATCAAAGGAGGTACTGAATACTGTGGTTGGAGTAATTTGTTCTGTAGCCCAGATGTATTCACCAAGTATACTTAGGCCAAAAAAGAAACGCCGCTATGTATGAAAAGTGCTAACTGTACCAAGTATGCATTTCATTATAAAACATGCAGTAATTGGAAAAAGTAGAGCGAAATTGTGCTAGAAAATGCTCTTTGCCAGTTTCTCAATTCATTAAGATGTTGGTAATACCCCGGATTCCTTAATTTGACGTAAATACTGCACCAAAGTAAAGTTCCATCAAACGTTAGGAGGTGGGCGTCTTGGACAAATCTCTTGAAGCGATTTCTCACAGTTGAAGCCCTTATCTTTTGGAGTATGAGTTCCTTGGGATGTCCTAGCTGTAACTGACTCCAGTTGAAAACGATTGCACAAATGAGACGTCTGGATGTCTAGATCTTGACGTCGCGTCGACACACGTCGACGCCCTGGACGCGGACGGTGTTACGTTGACCCATTTTGTTGAAAACGATTCTTAAGACATCTAATCGTTTTTACATGGCACAAAAATCGTTTGGCTACTACCAATGGCGTCAAGTTTGCTTTTAACATTCCTATTGCACGTTCACGTTCCGCATGTGCTAATTTTGTCACCGTAAATTAGCAATGTGTGATCTTGAATTCCAAAGTTTTAAAATGTTTTTAGACGTTTGGGATGACTAGAGATATTAGTAGTTAGTACACATGAAAATCTAAATGGACTCAGTGTGCATGTGAAAAACAGGAAAATGGAAAATCGGTCAGTACACTGGTTTTGATTGACTCACTTCAATAAATCCATGGGGAAAATAAGCTGAAGAAAAAAAAGCAAAACAAAGACAGATGATGAAATTTTGCCACTCTAATTTAACACACAATATTTTTAATTATTGTATGCGGCGTTTCTTGTTCTGCCTAGTGTAAACTTCCAAATGGTGAGTTTTGTTTCCTGTTTAAAAAACAAAGTATTCCAATTAAATAATCTACAATATTAATTGGTTTTATGTCTTTTTTGCTAAGGGTGGGTGAGTGGAATGTAGTTATGCACTAAAAGCAACCAAAGTCTAACCCTTACCAGAAACAGCGCTAAAAACTTGTCAAGAAGCTTTGTTTTATGAGTAACGCTTATATTTTCATATTAGGTGATAACTTACCAACAACTGTTTGCATTGTAACATACATGAGTAGGATAAGTTCTATGTTCAGTAAACCATAACAAAATACAACAGCGACGTCAAGGCTTAATGTTCCCTGGATTAACTGGATTGAGATTCCATCAAGGATACTGTTTTGCACAAAACATATTTGAGCCGAGACATGAGGTTTCCAACAATGTGGTATGTGCGACCAACAGAGGCTCAGACCAGCCTGCGCATATACGCAGTCTGACCAGAGCCTTTGCTAGTCGCTTGGATATTTTATGACTGTTAAGCTACTGACCGAAAAGCATACAGAATTTCTAAGGTTAAAAGGAGGCTGAATAGGCTTGTCTGAGTTTACACTTGTCAAAATGCCACATTGTTGGAAATTACATGTCACTGCTCTATAACCTGCAAGTAATCAAATGCACACAGCTCGTGCCATTCTATGTCCATTCTCCTAAACGTGAGGTAGGTTTTGTAGTTTGGAGTGGAAGGTATGACCCAGTAGCATCTTAGTCGATGGTCATATTGCTCATCATTATCGTTATCTGCAGGTTGAAATGACCCCGCTCTCTCTGTCAGCATAGCGCCACATGGAAAGTTAAATTCTGTTAATGAATTAAAAACACATGAACGGTTGGAAGATAGCCAATTCTTATTAAATTGGTATTTAATCTGAATTTACGTAGCGCATTTGGACTGCCAAACGAGAAAGAGTAAAACCACAGTGACTGACCTTACTTGATGGAAACTGGCAAGGTTATCCTAATTGATATCTTTCAGAATCGTTATGGTAATCATACGTTATCCTGCATCAAATAACATTTATTTTTAACCATATGCCTCAAACTGGTCATACAGTGCATTTTATTGATAAAGGGTAGTTTGAAAAAGGAAAATGCATGCTAATATCCTAACCTCTGATATATGATATGCTTTACAGAATTGACATCAATAGTTGAATTTTGTGATTTTCTTAGAAAAAAATACCAACAGAATGATTTTGTGTAATTACGTGCAGCGTCAATTACGCTTGTTCACCAACTAAAGAATGTTTCAGTTACCCCTGTACTTTTTTTATTCAATTGAAAACAATTTTAGAGGGAGCAAGAAGCCATACTGTTGCAAATTGCATCCATATATGCTTAATGACATTTCTAGAAATCATACGTCAGACTGAGACATGTTTTATATGTTTAGGTAATGTCAACCAACTCACGAATTTACGCAATATTGAATTTGCATCGAGTTGTATAGTAGACTTTCTGGCAACAAGCCCTTGAACCTATATTAACTGTAAATTCGGAAATGTTCGCGAGAATTTTATTTTCGCAAATAGCGTTAAATGACATATTTGCGGCTCAAAATTCGCTACTAGGGCATGATTTATCTATATCTATAAACGACAGAGTGATTTCGCCATTTTGCAAGGATTTTATTTTCACGGAACTTTGCATATTTCGCAAAATAAAACCCTCGCAAAAATTTCCAAATTAACAGTATGTTGAACCTCAGTGTCTCATGTTGTGACATTTAACAAAATTTTCAAGCGACACTTGCTTTCGTGTTGGCCTACCATTAGAGTATATATTCATACATGCTTAAAATATTTATGACCTCTCACCAGGGAACCCAAAAGCAGTTTTCGACAATAATAATTGAGCTTAGCAAAACGTTTTGCAGACACTTTACTCTCTATGGAAGATAGCCTTTTTATGAGTAGTTGAGCAATATATCTCTGTGTGGATTCGTTGCTCTCTGAATCACCATGATTATTCTATGATATAATTTTCATATCAAACACAGATTGTGTGGCTAATCTCTATTTGTATATAGAGGATCTATATGAGTGCTCATATTATTTTGAATTTATTAAACTAGTTGAGGAAAAGAGATAAAATGTGAGCCTTGCTGTGCATTTTATCTCTTTTTTGCAACGAGCTTAATAAATTACAATAATGCAGCTGCACGAGTGTTAGATTATGTATATCATTTGACATTAAAATTATTTTGGAGTCATATTTTTGACGTTAAAACGTTAGGGTTTTGCCATATGCGTGACGTTAAAAGCGCCATTTCATAACGTTTCCCGAAAATCTATAAACAACTAGTGATTTATCGATTTTAAAGCATGGCGTTATATCACTCCCAGACGCGACGTCATCTGATAATCATGCTTAAACGACTACTGATAGAAAAATACAACAACAAATGCTAATAAGCTACACTAAAAATCTTCCTGATCTTTGCCTTATGTCTTACTTTTATTACGTAAATCAATTTATGATATGATCCTTATCATAAAAAGTTGCTTCTAAGGTTTGCATCAATCTTGTTTATTAGACTGGTTACCCCACAAAGCCTAGAACAATTACATCCCACTACTAAAACTATGAAGTTTTAAGATAGTAATACATGTACCTAAGAAATACGTTGCATTGAATCCTGTACCAGCAATGGTATGGTCTGAATGGAATACAACTGTTAGAAGACTCTGGATAGCAGTTAATGTTATTCCCGGTGAATACGTTCCACAGTATGTTCCAAGAATTGTATTATCTTCCAAGGCGCCATCGTAAACCTAAACAAATAAAGCAAATTACCTGTTTCATCTGTAGACTTTATAGTCCCCTTTGTGCTAGTATATTCAGGCCTGGAGGTTATAAAACTGGAGTTCAATCTCAAAATCAAAATAAAGCATAATGATTGGCTGCTTGTGGACACGTGTCCGCAAGCAGCCAATCATTGCACTTTATTTTGAGTTTGAGACTGTACTCCAGTTTTGTAACCACAAGGCCAGTTTCGAAGTTGTCAACTACAGGTCAAAAATATATTAACATTTGTTCTTTTACGCGTATATATATTTTTGTCGCCTGCTGATATTATTTCAAAATCATTGCTCAGGAACGCCATTACAATGACGAAAAATTCCACCAGACATTCTTGTCATAGCCTTAACCATTCGCCAACAAAAGAGATAGGCCAAAGGAGGCAGTTTAAAAGAGCAAGATCCATTGTCCTTTATGCCAATGTATGTACATATAGATTAAAACAAACAAAAAATATAAAAATATTAAGTACACCTTAATACTACACACAGCTTTGTGTGCAATTCCTTTTGTGTAACCTAGTCATACAAATAAACTATTATAGCTTTAATATAGCACTTGGGATAAGCAGTGTCTGTTTTTGTTTGTATTGGACACATTTAATGGTCAAAAAGCAAACAGCATGTGATAACATATCGTCGCTTCAGTGCTATAGTGTTCTATCTACCATTGCACAAGTTTTGAGAAAAATGAGTTTGAAAATTGTAGTATCCTGATCTTGATGCTTATTTATTACAGACCTTTGAATCATTTTAGAGGGTTAAACTATATACATACAGTGTAAATGACCTTAGTTTGAAGAAATTTTCACAGTAATAACAGCCACCAGTTTTTTTTTGCCACACCAGAATTTGGCAAAATCACATCATCTTTCTAGTGGTGCAAAAGACTCAAAACCACTAAAATACAAAAATACAGACATAAGGGAGCAAAACATATATAATTATGACTAAAAATATATATGCCATCATAATGAAAAAAATGGTCAAAGCCAAAAACCCCGCGGGGTTTTTGGAAAACCCCGCGGGGTTTTTAAAACCCTGCGCGGGGTTTTTAAAACCCTGCGCGGGGTTTTTCCCCCACATTTTCAAATGGGGGAAAAACCCCGCAGGGTTTTTTCAAAAAAATAAATATCAAAATAAGTTCAAGAAATAAGTTTGTTTGATTGTAATTATTTCAGAAAATGATTGGTAAGGCTTAATTCCAACCTTTAATTTCCCCCCCGGGGTTTTTCTCCCATTTCAGATTGTGGGGGAAAAACCCCGCAGGGTTTTTTGAAAAAATAAAAAGGTTTGTTTTTAATTGTATTGCTTTACAAAACAATATAGAAGCTGAATTGAAGTTTTTCTCATCATTTGAAGCCTTTCAAGCAAAATAAAAAAAAAACCCGCGGGGGAAAAACCACGCAGGGTTTTTCCCCCACAAAATGAAATGGGAGAAAAACCCTGCGGGGTTTTCACCAAAGAGTGATTATCAGTTTTATTAATGATTGAAATCAGTTATACATTTAGAGCTCATATTATTTAAGTTTTTACAGTAATTAAAGGCCATAAAACAATTCTCTCGATGACCCCTCCCCCCCCCCCCCCAACCCTTGTCCGCCACCCCCCCCCTCGTCCGCCATGCACTGCATCAGCGGTGATCACTACCAAGTTTGCACCACCGAACGGCCCAAAAAATATTGTTCAGGTAGCACTGATATTATTTGTTTAGCACGATTCATTACATCCCAGTCAACCATTTATCAGTCATGTTAGGATGCGTCTTATGGGTTGAAACAGTTCTAACAGCAGATAAAAGCAATAATATTAATAACGGCCATTGCAGTACCTGTCATACATAACTGCAATCTTATAAACTGGTTAATATGTAGTACATTGACAGACAGTGCAGACCAGGATCAGATGCAGCAGAATGTAGCATCTGATCACGGTCTTCATTGATTGTTTAGGAATCATAGAATGGGTTGGGCATCAAGAAATTTGGGTCTTTTCTACAACCCTGTGTGTATCCTATAGAAAGATCCTGGTCTAAAGCAGACCAATTTCACAGATCTTAATTAATGTACCAATTCCGACTACACAGTGTCTTTCATCCATCCAAGGGTCCATGACGGGGGTCGCGCCTATAGCAATGCACCAAACTCCTGGGGAGTGTACAGGAAGATAGAGTACGGATTGGGTAGTTAAAAAACTAAGATGGCAGATTGATTACTAAATCTTTTTGACATTCTATTTTCTACTAGTTACAGAGGTATAGTGAGATTTACAAGAAAAGTATTACTGGAATGTGCTCACTTTGACAACTAGCTGATGAAAGGTAAATTGATTTTGCCTTGTCAATTAGTTTTTAGCTACTTTCATTTTGCCTACAAGCTGACAAGTTCCCCACCCCCTGGCCCTGCCTCTGTAGACAGAAAATAACCAGTGATTAACTGTGATTTGCAAATAAATTTGTGTTGAGTTGAGTGAAAGAGTTGACTACTTGCGAGACAATAGAGTGGAGGCAACTAATATCGTACAGGCGTATAATTTCGTACAGTTGCGCTATTTTTAATACCGCCGCTCAACTTTTTGGCCTTTTTTATCGGACTTTAACATAAATAAACATCGATCCATCTGGTACCCGCAAAGTGTCTTCCCACACTGACGATACACTTTACGTCATCTCAAAATTTGATCAGATGGTGTCACTTCGCGCCAAGGTCAAATTCTGTCATAGCACTGAATTCAGGGCGATATGATGGATTTTTATTTTATGTTATCATATAGCCCTGATTTTTTAAGCCTCTATCTTTTCCCTTACTGTTAGCGTGGACGTAAACCAAGTTGAAAACACATTTCCAAACCGTGTCTTCCTCTAACACTACTCTATTTTGTATGTTTATAGGTTTATCTATATGTTGCTATTTGGTTTGCCGCTGATGCATACCTGATTAGTTCTAAAAAGATAAAATACTCCTGTACACACAGAATGTTTACACTATTTGTTTTCAAAACATGGCGTCATTTTTGTCTTCTGAGCTGAAGAGCATGCTTTTCTGTGGGAAACTAAAGTCACGCACGAATTTGTTTTGGTATTTTATGTTCCGACAATGACCCGTTCACTTTCCGTTTTCTGAATACACAGATGTTTTAACAACATTAAATACCAAAATCAGACTTAAATAATGTTTTCTTTTACCTTCCTTATTATCATAATTGGCCAAAAATTGATCATACCTGGTCTGTTGAGACACAGGCCTTTGACTCTCCCTGTATAAACCGTAAACCGTAACAGCTGTAATAAATGCCAAATTCGTTGACTAGAACAGGAAATCGGGTAAATACGAGTAGTTTGGGATTTTACGGTTTATACAGGGAGAGTCAAAGGCCTGTGGTTGAGATTAAAATAATCCAATACCATCTCACCATACATTTGTTACATATAGATATTTGCAAAAAAGATGACCAATTACCAATCTAACTGGGGCCGCCTTTTACCAATTTGTTGACATCGAGAACTACCCAGTTGGATATGTACAAACTGTGTCCGAGGAGTTCTTAATGGCGATGGATGGGATCCTTTTTTGTGCATACAGGTTGATTTTTTATGGTGACCTCTCTCACCATTTGTAATAGGTTTTCTTTTAATATCTGATGAATGTCAACGAATAAAGGTCAATCTTCAACCTAGTATGCAAATTTTTCACCCTGGTTCTGTATTCCGACGGATGTCACTGGATAGAAAATTGACTATTTTCAGATAAGGAATTACCCCACTTCCACTAACAGGAAATACATAGAAAAAAAATGCCAAATGATTTTGCATATTCAAATAATGACACCATTCTACAATTTTAATCTTAAACCATTGCGCACATGTTCAAAAAGAAGGTCAAAACACCCAATGTCTCTATATAAGATTCACGTGGCGCCTTAAAAACGATGGACACCAATTGTGTGTATTGACTGATAGCCTAATTGAACATAAGCGTGTGCTAGTAAAGCTATTCAGCTTGCAGCAAGGTTAGCCATGATATAAAAATATTTTCCTTCACTAATATCTTACTGATTACTGTTCAAAAGTAATTTGATTCTGACCTTTCCAATCCATCGCTTCTTGTCGTAAACAAGCTGACCCCCTCTCGGTTCAGAGGTCAATGTACTCTTGCGTTAGCTTGCTACTTTTGGCGGGAAACTTGTCACGTGAGCACATGATCAGAATAACAATTGTCCGCCATGTTGGAAAAGTCCATTTTCAGTCTGATTATGACATTTTGGGACATGACAAAGCTTCCTTTCCGAAAATTGGATTTATATAGTGTAATTTATGGGTGGGGTATGTGATTGTTAAGGATTTCTGTAAAGTAAGTATCTCATTTCTTTGGCATGCTATATTAAATTGAAATCAAACCATTCTTGGAAATCGACTTTCATTTTCTGAAATAGGTCATTACTCGCTATAAATTAATAGAAAATAGGGGGCGCTACAATGCACAATAATACAGAAACGAGACTGCTGCGTTGAGTAAGTTAACAGAATCGATAACTTTAACAATTTTGCGCTGATTTTCAAAATTCAAACACCTACTTGTTTCTTATATTGTCCTAAATCCACTGTTAATGTTATTCTTATAATGTACTGAGTTTTTGAAAAAGCGCTGACATCCCTTACCTAGTCATGGGGAGTATAACCAGTACCGGGTTTTTATTATAATATATTCTCAACGTTTTAATAAGTTCGTCTCATCAATTTAACATCCGAAATTTATCACAAAAACGTCATCACCCCTAGCTCGTGAAAAGCATGCAAAAT
This sequence comes from Loripinus fragilis, assembly GCA_964019695.1. NCBI lineage: Eukaryota > Metazoa > Mollusca > Bivalvia > Lucinida > Lucinidae > Loripinus > Loripinus fragilis. Next base: position 82,868,889 of record OZ026517.1, read on the forward strand.
GGCTGCGATGAGCCGAAAAACAACAACAAGAACATAATATTACAGATTGCATTGATCGTGTCACAAAAACGAAGTCAATGGTAACATTTTTATAACTTTGGTTGTGTATGTAAAACACATGAAGAAGTCTGAATGGTTGGATTGTCAAAGAAAGGAGTTTTTCCCAAAACAAAAGGGGTTTCCATCACCTGGTCAAGATAGAGCACAAAAACACTGCGACTTTAGATTCAGCCAGATCGAAAAAAAATCTAAAGTCGCAGTTCTGCAACTAATTCTGTCACTGCTTTTGCTGGTAACCAACGAAAACGGTAACAAAACTCCAGCGTGAAAGGAAGACAAATTACCTCGCTTTACCTGGTATATTGTATGAGTGTGTATTGTACAAAGATAGTTTAATGATAAAGCTTTGATAATATAATAAATATTTATTGAGAATAAGTCAGCATTTGCGAATAAAATGACAAAAATAAAGTGTACGACATTACCCTCCATTGACTTTAGCCGACGTTTTTGAAGGTGTCTAATTTCGTACACCTCTTTTTACTGCCGTTGCACTGTGCAAGACTCTCTCCACAGGGTACCTGGAGCAAATAACTAACCTGGATCCGACAAAATGTTCTTTCCAGAATGCAGGCGTGTGCAGTCTCGTATATGAGCCTTCGCTGCTTGAGAGGAAAGTGTTATATTTCTTTTTTTTCGACGCCCATTTCTGTCCAAAATCATCTGTTACTAGATCTACTGTCGTCCGTTGATAACCTTTGAAAACAATTTGGACCCAGATCAGGCCCGACCCTTCGCTGCTCGAGAGGTTAGGCGCAGCTGCCGCTTTTGTTGGTTATCATATAGCAGTGTTTCTTGCAGGAATGCGATCATGTGCAGTCTCATATTAGCGAACTCTGCTCGAAATGAAAGTGAACTTCAGCGTCATTTTCTTTCAAATTATCTGTCCATTTTGTGTTTGTTACTTTTCTGTCCACAATCGTCTGCATGTCCGCTTTTTTAGTTAATTTATGGCAGTGAGTGTTCTAGCAAGAAAGCGCGTATGTATACAGTCTCATATGCGCCTAAAATGCTGCTCAGTTCTATTTTTAGCGCTCATTTCTGTCCACAATCATCTGATGCTATACTTCCACAAAACGCTTTTCGATGCGTGAACGAAATGGTAAATGAATTGAATGAATCGAGGGTCATTACTTAGAGGTCGTGGTAAAAGTTTAGTGTAGTCTGCTGATACATTTGCAAACAGTTTGGACCTAGATCAGGGGGGGGGGCATTGGGTCTAATCTGGATCCGAACTGGATTTGACACTCAGATTGTATTCTTGAAATAATTCTTCAATAGAATTTCGAGAAAAGAAAATCAACAGACAGCAAGAAAACATGAAAACATTTCCAACTTGGGCAAAATTGGAAAATTCCACTCTTTTCAAATGGACTATTCTTTAATTATCTGAAAGGATAATATGTTAGTTATAAAACTTTTTTCATGCTCAACTCGACTAAGCATGAAATGTATCCTGCTCATAAATGTTAAAATGCCAACAATTGTATTAGCATGATTTATTATAATTAATACAACATCTGAGCTACTTTAAGCAAGATACATGTACTTTATTTGTCCATATTTTAGTTTTAACGAGCAGCTGAAATTTCGTGCTCAGTTTTATTGAGCATTAAAAAAGTTTTATAACCTCGGGTCTGGGCATGTTAATTGTCAAGTGTGTAAAAGAATGTGATAGCTACTTTAATCCGTTTATACTGATTGGTTGCTCAATATTCTGAGTAGATAATCCCTTTTAATTAATGACACTTGTGCGATTTGACATAAATTAAATTAACCGTGAAAAGGCTGCACAGCTAGCTAGTAGTATGTTTTCAGTGTGATCTCTTGTGAGAATGCGTGTTTGTACAGGCTTGCTTTGCCTTCGCAACTCAACTACCACATTTAAACTGAAAATGACAGCATCATGGATACAGCGTATGGATGAGGGTGCATGCATGGTGATTGACGATTCAAAGTATAGTCTCGTATCGCAAAAAAATGTAAATACAAGATGTGTTTCGGTAATTTATCTACTTTCAAAGGGTCTCACAATGCGCTTTCGGTAACTTACTCAAAGTAGGTTTCAGTAATTCAACTGCTTTCAATGGGTCTCTCACATTTCCTCTCTTTAATACAGACAGTACAGATATAAATGAACCACTTCTTTAAACAAATATTTATTTCATTTTTACAGTTAACTAGAGCTCTACTTTTTTAAATGATCATTGACACAAAGATCAAATTTGAAACTGGGAGGTTGCAAACTCGAAAGAGGAGGCTATGAAAAGTAAGCAAAATCTTTCTAGGATGAAGATATTACGATATTACATTCTCGGAACAGGTGTCGCATACATTCTGAATGCGAAATATGAAATATTAAGCACATAATTCTATAGCAGTTATAGTGTACGAAATTTCCCGCTGCCCCGTACGACATTTGCTGCATGTGTAGGCAATTTGCCTACCTCACCCATACTGTGTTTCTTCTAACATAAATCGATTATCCAATCACAAAGCGGCTTACAAAAGATGTTGAAAGAAACAGTACTGGTACTGATACGTTACAGCGAATGCGACATAGCCACGTGTGGAGCTGGAGGTAAGTAAATTGCAAGCGCATCCAAAACCGTACGAAATTAGCCGCCTCGACTCTACAGTCAAAGGGCTGTTAATAACAATAACAGCTTACATAAACTTTTGCATTGTCACATTTTTAAATAACAATTTTTAAGCCGGTACAGACAAACCATTGGCAGAACAGATAGAACGGGCCCACTTGGGACCGAGCCTACTGTGTTAAAGTCAATTGTGACAGTACAATGTAGATGTATATGTGCAGTCGATAGTAGTGGTAGGCCGATTTATCGAGCTCATCGATCATTGGTCATTTTCAGTAAACTGATTAATTGATCGGTAGTTTTTCAATAATCGATTACTCAGTATAGACCTTCTGCTTCATTGGCCTTCAATTTTTAGCTTGGTGTATTTATTTAATATGACCCTTTTCTGCATTTTCAGTTTCTGGTATGAACAGCATATGGTTCAAATAATGTACATAGGTTTAAATAAACAAAAGTTTTGAGTGTAAAATTGTAAATATATACTAATCCATCAGTTTGAACATATGTTTTGAGTGCTCAAAACAACCGTCCTATTGAGATGGTTCTTTTGAGTACCCACAACATATGTTTTGGTTGAGAAAATTAATTTTTTGGTACACACTCTGAACACCTAACATGTCTGGTCAATCAACTTGACCCCGTAAGGCATCTTATACATACCTGGCATGATATGTACCATATATAATATGTATTTTATTTTTGTCGATTAATGATTGATCATTGGTCACTTGTAATTTTCAATGATCGATTATAAAAATCCAGCCGATTCCTACCACCGATAGCCGATAGAACCTCACAACCAGAAGAAATGATGCTGCATTCTCGGGACCGCCGTGACGTCACAGCCTTAGCGGCACATAAACAAATGTACCGAGGTGAATTGGACAGTGAATTTTAACATTACGGGTAACAGGAAAATGATGAAAAACGTGCTGCATTCATTCAAATTCTCTGATTTTTTCACCAGTCTGCGCTTAATTCGAAGGAAAAACATTGTCTTTTGTCCCACCACGATTAATTTAATTATAATTTCACCGATTATTCACAAATTATTGAAAAACTTGAATGTGGGTGGGGTGAACGGCTATCGGTTTGCGATCATTTAGATGTGATCTCTAATGTGTTAGGAGCTTTAACAACAGTAGAACACTCAATGCCTTTGGTACAATATGCAGCCTGTCATAAAAGCTATCCTTTTCAAGAAAAGTTCCCAGCTATTGTTATAAGGAATTCGAGCATAATCTCAAGATTTGTATCAATAGGCCTACATGCGGGGATCCAGGAATTTTCGTCAGGTGGGGTGTCCAGGTTTATCTGTCATAAAAAGATAAAAAATCTTAGACAACGTTTTTCTTTGGGTTTTTATGCCCCCAAAGGAACTTTGGGAGGCATATAGTAATTGCACAGTCCGTCCGTGTGTCTGTCCGTCCGTCCCGCTTCGTGTCCGGTGCATATCTCCTAGATTCTTTGAGGTAGGGATTCCAAATTTGGTATGTGGATACATCTTGGGATGGCAGAGTGTCGCATACCATTTTCGGGTCACTGTGACCTTGACCTCTGACCTAGTTTTTAGAATAATCGTGTCCGGAGCATATCCCTTACATTTTTTGAGGTAGGAATTTCAAATTTGATGCATCTTGGGATGACAAAGTGTTGCGTACCATAATTGGGTCACTGTGACCTTGAACTTGACCTCTGATTTAGTTTCTAGAAACTGCATTGAGTCTGGTGCATATCTCCTATATTCTTTTAGATAGGAATTCCAAATTTGGTGTGTAAATGCATCTTAGGATGACAGAGTGTCACATACCATTTCAGGTCACTATCACCTTGACCTCTGACCTAATTTTAAGAATTATTATGTCCTGAGCCTATCTCCTACATTCTTTGAGGTAGGAATTCTAAATTTGGTATGTGGATACATCTTGGGATGGCAGAGTGTCGCGTACCATTTTCGGGTCACTGTGACCTTGATCTTTACCTCTGACCTAGTTTTTGGAATAATCGTGTCCGGAGCATATCTCATATTATTTGAGGCAGGAATCTCAAATTTGGTGTGAGGATGCATCTTGGGATGACAAAGTGTCCCGTACCATAATTGGGTCACTGTGACCTTGAACTTGACCTCTGACCTAGTTTCTAGAAACTGCAATGAGTCTGGTGCATATCTCCTATATTCTTAGAGATAGGAATTCCAGATTTGGTGTGTAAATGTATCTTGGGATGACAGAGTGTCACATATCATTTTCGGGTCACTGTGACCTTGACCTCTGACCTAGTTTTAAGAATTATTGCGGCCGTAGCCTAAATCCTAGGATGTGGATGCATCTTGGGATGGCGGAGTATTGTTTACCGTTTTCGGGTCACTGTGACCTTGACCTAACGTAGTTTTTAGAATAATCGTGTCTGGAACATAGCTCTTATATTATTTGGGTAAGGAATCTCAAATTTGGTAAGTGGATGCATCTTGAGATGACGAAGTGCCGTGTACCATAATCGGGTCACTGTGACTTTGAACTTGACCTCTGACCTTGTTTTTAGAAACTGCATTGAGTCTGGTGCATATCTCCTATATTATTTGATGTAGGAATCCCAAATTTGGGGTGATGATTCCTCTTGGGATGGCAGAGTGGTGCATACCATTTTGGGTCACTTTGACCTTGACATTGACTTCTGGCCTCATTTCTAGGTTTTTCCTGTTTGGAGCATATCTCCTATATTACAGCTTACTTTCCTCAAATGTGTCTTATGCTAGACCAATTCTTTTGGGGGCATTCGTCACGTGTTTGTGACATTTCTTGTTTAGTCCTCAACTTATTTTACAGAAGTCCAATGGTTTATTTTAAAGAAAATTGTAATTTTCCAAGGATCCAGAGGGGGTCTATCATTTTTCCAAGGGGAGGCAGGGGCGTAGCTTGGCTTCAATGAATATGTAGGCCTAATGGTAGGGGGGTCTGGGGGCATGCTCCCCCGGAAAAATTTTCGGTCCTAGACTGTCCAAACATGGATTTTGCGATTATTTCGCACTTATAAATGCGTTCATGTGATTGTTAGAAATTACAGGTAGTTATCACCATCATCGCCCATATGGCCTAATATGCTTATCAAGTTTGATCAACTTACGATGCTGAAATGCAAAAACAAAATCATCGACCTGGGAGTCAGGGACAGGTATCATACTCTTTTAACCATTAAATGGCCAATCACTACAAAAGTAGTCCGCTTTCTCATCTGCTGAATTGTTTTACAAGCGTCTTCGACAAACAGTGAGAGATCCAGATCTGGGTCTACACTGTTTGCCTCAATACTGACATTAGTCAATAATATTAGCAAATATATGCAACAGAGGACTTAGGCAGACGCGTCTTTCATTTGCAGTTTTTGGCTGGTGCTTTAAGGGTTAGAAGGCTTATAGGAGCCTACATAGCAAGAAGACATGTGACATTGTAATGATCATCCCAAATAAAAGATACAATGTACTGTACATGTATGTTGAAAAACAAGCGACATCAAGTTTCAATATCTAAATGCAGGTAGCAACAAAACTATTAATCACAAGCCAACTTAGAAAAAAAAAACTAATTTTCTGCATTAAATTTGTCTGACGCAAACATGTTTATCACCCTGGCAACATCAAGTGTCTGTAGATCAAGCTACGAAGGACAGCCTGGCAGACATCATTGTTGAGCGCAAGTAGTTTTTAATTCTTTTCATGCTTCCTTTGGCATGTTGCAGACGTCGGTGGCATGGTCAAAAGGACTCCAATTATGGTGAAAATGCAATTATACAGGTTGCAAAGCTTCGTGCGATGGTTCATTTCCTATTGGGTAGGCTAGCAACATCACGTGACAGCTCGTCCTGGAACGCAAACAACCGTTCTTCTACAGTGGGTAATGGGTGACGTCTGATATCAGGATAATTTGGAATATCTTTATGATTTACTCACCCCCAACCCCTTCCCCCTTCAATTTTATTGCATTTTTGGCGTTTATATTTTTTTTACTTCCTGAAAAAGTGTAGGCCGCGGCCTACATGGCCTACATGGCCTAAAGGAAGCTACGCCACTGGGAGGGGTCCAACTTTTTACAGGGGGGGGGGGGGAGGAGGGGCAATCGCTTATTCCCTATACCCATATCAGCAGTGTTTCCGCGAGAGTGCGTTTCTTGCGTTTTTGACGATTTATATTTTGTCATTTATAAGTTTCTCTAAAGTAACCCTTCGCCCGGAATATAAATTCGACAAATTTGCCTTGATTGACTTCTGTTTGGCCAGGCGACACATCCGATTCTCGGAATTCTAGTGTTTTTTTCCTTATCTTATTGTTTCAAGCTGTATATACCATACATGTACAAATTAATTTGAATAAAATATAATATTTGATCCAATTGAAACCGCTGATGGGTGATTTGAAAAAAAAAATGCATCCGAAGTGTGACATTGGGGGTCAAATTTCAAAATTGCTCTATCATTATCTTTTTTACATCCTCTTAACCAGGGAACATCAAAATTTCAGAAACAAATACTGGTTTAAGAATAAAATTTAGGACAATGCTTTAAATTTAATACTTTAATCATTTTTTCCTTATTTTTTTTACAATTCTATAAGCTACACTTAGCTTGATTATAAACAACACAGGTATGCAGAATTGTAAATATTCTTTCATGAACTGATGAAGTAGTTATGTATACACATTTTCAAAGTAAAATTTAATCTTTCGCTCAAAATTTGCACTTGTAATAAAATTTTATGTGAAAATACACCCCTGGATTTTCACTGTGTAGAGGAAAAAGTTTTTCTAATTTAAATAATAAGCATGATTTTTGTTAAAAATTGTTCTTAGATAACAAGTAGGGTATATGAAAAACATAGAACAAATTTCATTTGAATATATAGGATATAAAACATATTAAACACAATAACATATGTTGGTAATGGAATGTGTTACACTTGTGACAAAATCAGAAGAGGGAGTTTCTCCTTTGAATTTTTTATCTCTTATAGATTTTATATAGGATGAAGTGAATTGGCTTCATGGAAATTGATTAAAATGTATCAAAACATAAATCAATTCCCTTTTTTTAGCACAAGACTTTAAAAAATGAACTATTCAGATTTGTTTATTAAGCATAGTAAGGAGTTATAAAATGTTAATGATCAGAAAACATTTGACAGCACTCATTGTGGGATAAATTATCAATTGAATGATTTGATTGATACCATTTTTGCAATTCTAAAGAATCTGTAACAAATTTAAGGCTTAAATAGAAAGAAATAATTTGTTACACTTGTGACAAGCAAACAAAGGAACTGATTATGACCCTTTTGTCTTTTCTTATCTCTTATACTTTATGTAACCTACTATAGTATGTACAACTTAGCATCTTTTTTGGTTTTCTTCAATAAATTCCTGTAAATATTTTTTGAATTGTAAAAAAAAACCTTTCCCTCCTTGTGAGTGCATAATTTTATCCTTTTTGTTTACACCATTTTGTGTTTTCTTTGTATCGAAAGAGTGAATAACTACCCTAAATACCAAAATATATCAAATTAATTGTTGAATAGATCATCCTTTGACCAAACACAGGAAAAAGTGAGATGAATTCAATCCATAATATATGTTACACTTGTGACACAAATCACATTTTAAAGTATACCTGTCTAAATCAAGTTATAGTCTGGTTTAAGATTGTCTGATTTCTTCAGTGTTGAATTTAGCATGATTCCTATCCCAGAATGTAGCTCAAGGATGGCCAGCTTCATAATGAAACTAGTATATGGGCTTGAGGAAGTATTATTCCTGCTGGACCGTAACTAGTATTGACTACACATTTGGTGAAGTTGTTGACTTTTTGTTGTGTTTAAATTATATTTATGCATTCAAGAATTATTAAAAAGACCAAATAAGTAATATTTCATTTAAGATTTGCCATGTATATGCATTTATCACATATTCCTAAAATGTGTTACACTTGTGACATCAGTTAAAATCATGCCACAAAGTCAGCAGCTTAAGGATTTCACCACAATTCCTCATAATGTTTTTTGGGGGCTCCCTTGACCAGAAAAACAGCAAAAAAGCTATGAAATGCAAAACAAAATGAAATGCTGATGGTTGAAACCTTAAATGTTACACTTGTGACATATCTGGGTGGTTTTATTCAGTACTGGCTACATAAAATCATACTTGTTGTTTTATAGGCAAGTTGGTTCCTATAGAAAGCTTAAAGACAGCTAGTCATTAAAACAGCATTCCTTTTGAATAAAACTTTGTATATTTTATGAGGCAATTCACTTTACTCCAATCATATGAAATTCTGTATGATAAAAATTTGAAAGGGTGTGTTTATAAAAGGTTACAAATTTCCGATTTATCTGGTTTAAAAAAGATGAAAAGATTGTTTTCCTACAGCTTTTATGCTATATTTCAACTGCAATTCACCATTTGACTATACATGAATAGTGTTTAATACAATTTACAGTTGAATTGAAGGTAAGGGAAAAAATGTCACAAAAAAGTGTTACCCTTGTGACAATTTGGATGACATTTTTCCATGTAATTTTTGAATGGAACATTCTAAAGCGATGAAACTTGGCATGATGCAAGAAAAACATTAATTACATATCTTAAAGCTGCATACTCTGTAACTATGAACATTTTTCGAAAAATTTTATTTTCTTTTTGAATCCTTTGTAAAAGTCGAATTAAGCTATGTTTTCACAATAAAAATGTTCAGTACAGCTGAAAACTGCATGGAAAAGTGAATTATCTTATCAAATAGGTGTATTTTTCTCTTGTTGGTAATTATTTGCGTCCCTCCAATAATTATAGACCGTTGAATTTTAACATAAATGCAGTTGTTTTGATAGTGATAACTTGTTAAGATTTACTATAATGGTAAAATGTTTACATGAATTTGAGTATTTTTACTGTGTTCTTGAAAATAAAAACATTATTTTTAAAATTAGAAGATCAAAAATTACAGACTATGCAGCTTTAATTAATTTTAACAATAAATCTGCTTTAGATAGTCTATAAACATTGATTATAGAAATGGATGCATTATTTTTGAAATTACCCTGATCCATTTTAGATTTTCATAGCTGAATATTTGGCCTAATAATACTTTTCCATTGTTCAATCTTGGAAATCTGGGTGATATTCATTTGATTTCACGTGATAATATAACTCAATATTTCCCCATCCACATACAATGTAATAGATGGCCCACTCTAGCTTTTCAGCAAGGGGTCAAAGGCTTTAGATTGAACACTGTTTTCCTTGACCTAATATAGGGCCTTGTATATTTTCAGACTGAAAAACAGTAAGGATTTTGCTCGGATAGCTCCACAGTACATGTATTTGAAAAAAAGGATAAATCCAGACTCAGCAGGACTTTGTTTATATTTAAATGTTCTTCAGAGCATCAACATGCAACAGCTGCCATCCAGCAGTCCAAGTCATTCCAGAATTGCAGGATAAGTATGGCTATCAGTAGCCAGGAGGCTGTAGAGGCTTCTATGATGAACACATACTTCACTGACAAGAGGGACACCGCAGGCAGTTTGGTCCCTCAGCTGAACATGCTGAATGGTGATAAATGAGGTAAGATTTTGACCTTAGTATGAACAGTAAATATTTTTGCGCTGATGAGATTACTGCAATACATTGAGAGACTGACCCAGAATCTAGGTAGCTGTACAATTATCTAAATAAGTAAAACAGATGTGTTTAACACAAATCTCCCACCCACATTCTTCCAGAGCACTGCAAGTCACCAATTGTTATGTACTAAGTACTACTAGTCAATTGTATAGGCTCAAGGTGAGCTATTGTGATCATAGGATGTCCGTCGTCCGTCAACAATTTCCTTTACATAATGTCTTCTGTACCACTTGGTGGTATTTCACCAAACTACACAGAAATCCTGCTTCAAAGCACTTGATGAGCTATTGTGATCGTTGGAAGTCAGACGTCGTCTGTGGTCAACATTTGCATCAAAGGACATTTCCTTAACTACTAGCTGGATTTTGGCCAAACTTGGCAGGAATGATCTTTATATAGCCCTCTTTGATAATTGTTCAAATGATTTTGGTCAACACAGGCTAAAAATAGATTTTCAAGATGAAAAATTTAAAAATGTTCTTGTCTGAAACCACAAGCCATATAGATTTGATATTTGGTATGTGCATCATCTAAGTGACCTCTACCAAGCTTGTTCAAATTATGCCCATTATGCCCATGGGTCATAAATGGGCCTGTCCCTGGGGTTACATGTGATACATAGGCTTATATAGGGAAAACAAAAAAAATCTTCTTGTCTAAAACCACAAGGCATAGAGCTTTGATATTTGGTATGTAGCATCACCAAGACTAGTGGACCTCTACCAAGTTTGTTCAAACTATGATCCAGGTCCACCAAGTTTGTTCAAATTATGACCCTGGGGCCAAAAATGGTCCTGTCCCAAGGGGCCACATGTTTTACACAGGCTTATGGAAAACATGAAAAAATCTTCATGTATGAAACCACAAATCATAGAGCCTTGATATTTGATATGTAGCATCACCTCACATTATGTCATAGGCTTATAAATATAAAATCATTTTTTTTTTCAGAATATAGTCATGTTGCATATTAAATTTAAGGGAATGAAGCATACAATAACATGCTAGCTAATATTTTGTGCCAACACACACCCTTGACCCCTGGGGTGTGGTCAAAAGATCATTTTTTTCTTTTCTGAAATTACACACTGGGTAGGCGCAACAAGAATACAACCGAGGAACTGTGATCAATATTTATATTTTACAGCCGCCGTTTTGGGTAAGTTTAATATTTAATTTTTTTCATTGGAATGCTCAGGTTTCAGTAAAAGTAAGCATGATATCAGTTTTAGGTAAGATCAAAGAAATGTGCTTGGTGTTATATTTGTCCAAAAAATGTGTGAGAGTTGGCTGAAAAATAACATTTTATTTCTGATCATTACTTATTTCAACTTAAAACTGAAAAATATGTATATTTTTTCGCATTCATTGTCGTATTTCGATCTTTCAGAAACAGAAGGGTAAAATTAAACTATTGGTGGATATCCTGTCTGTATTCAATAATTTCTATCTGATAAGTGAAAAGCGCAGTATCTGTTTTAAAGGATGATGGTAATGATACTAAGGCAATCGAAAACTTCATTAATGGCAATCGGTTATCGATAGCAATCAATGTTTTTGGCAATCAATGAGCAATTTTTTGTTTGCTTTTGTCCGATATATATATATCCTATCTTTATAAGTATGTTTTCTGTTTTATATTGATCCATAAACTCAAATCGGACCTGGAAGGCTCAGGATCAAACCCTATGTCACATGCCTACTGTGTGGCCCGACAGTTCAGTGGTAAACATACACCCACATTCTGAGAGGGTCCTGGGTTCAAGTTCAGGACGGGTCATGGGGGGGGGTGTAGATGACACATGTGAAGAAAAAGCATATGACCAGATGGGGACTCGAACCCGGGACCTATCACAGACCGTGCAAATACTCTGACCACTTAGCTAACGGGCCACACGATGAGCCTGCCAGTTCTACAATATATACGGCAGGGTAGTTGTACTCCTTCCAAGGTCTGTTTGGACATCACCAGACACATCGAAAAAAAAGGTTTTCTTGTGACGGAGCTCATATGAAAGAAAGCTAAGAACCCATTGTCTGCGATCGGCCGACTGTAAGTTCATTTTACTTGTTTATCAGAAACAACACCTGCATAGAACAAATCACGATTCATTTCAGAATAGATAGGCGAAACCAATTTTATTAAAATACTGCTATAAATTATAAAAAAAAAACAGATAAACTGACTTATTTATAACAGCGGCTGTACATACATGTATTAATCGCAGTTCCTCGATTGTGTTCAGCGTTCGATGTTGCCGCCTACCTGGTGTGAATTAGTTGTGTTGCATATCAAATTAAAGGAAATGAAACAGGGTAGATAATCCTTATGTCTACCGAAGTTGAAGTCAATAACTGTTTTGTTGTATGGCGTTTCAACTAAGAAAGAAACTTTTCTACTTTTTGTTTTGTTGTTTGAGTTTTGTTCAACCTTCAGCCTAAGGACTTTCTCATAAGTTTTATCAACTGTTATTAAAATATTTAAACATAGTATTTTGCATGTTGAAAAGGATACTAATTCTCTGAGTGTGGAACGTAAAATTTGATTAATATAAAACTTTTTTTTATACTTTTTGTTTTTTCAAAACAAAGATAAATTAACAAACAAGATAATACAAAACTGTTTTCAAAAAGATCATGAAAGTCTGGGATGTGAAACAGCAAATCATGTCAATTTCATGCAGCACATGTTAGTTTTATATTAATCATGCTATTTTTAGCTCTACAGATGGTGATATTAGTGTCAAAATATTAACTTCTGGAAACTAGTTTGAGCTGGTTTTCATGCAATATTAACTTGTAGGCCAGTTTAGACCGGTTTTCAGGTAGACAGAGATTTATGAAGACAAATTGAGCCAATCAGGAGGGTCCGATGATTAACCGAAATCAGCGGAAATCACCAAGAAATCATCAGATAAAAATAAGAAAAAACTACCATTTTATTGTTAGTTTAATGTCATAATATAATAAGAATTAGTATAAAAAGCTTATTTCTACTTTGATTTTAAAAAGAAATGAAAAAAATGTTATGATTTCACTTTCAAATTCAGTGAACAGTGAATTCACCGAAATCACCAGATAAAAATAGGAAATCACAATTTTATTGTTAATTTAATGCCATAATTGGATAGTAAGTAAGTAAGTAAGTAAAGTAAGTAAGTAAATAAGTAAGTAAGTAAAGTCTTTATTTAAAGAGGGTGACAACATTTAGTAGTACAACTAATCTTCCATGAGGCCCTCAAAATAAATAATATTTACACACATAAAAAAAACAAAAACAAAAAAACAACAATTCTACACAAACTATCAAATTAAATTGTTTAACCCTGTACTGCTGAGCAAATATAGCTAAATTTTGGCAAGACCGTAAACTGAATGCAAAACTGTGGATCCCGATCAGCTGATCAGTTTCCACACTGTTAGTGTTTCCAAAAACAGGATATATCTAGGTTCAGCAGGACAAGGGTTAATTTGATATTTACAAAAGTGCATTTATTATAATATAGTAACCCTATTTATCTTGACAAGCATCCGTTTCTATTTTACTCTGCTTGCTGGAATTTTTTTGATATTTTTGTCATCTGCTGTCTTCTTTAAAATTAATTTACTATATAGTTCTCAGAGAGTCAAACAGTTTGGATTTAGATCTGGCCCAATATTTTGTTGGTCCTGATTTGGTTCCAAACATGTTTGCAAAGGTTATCAGCAGACAACAATTGCAGGCAGAGTAACTTCAGCAGTGTTTATTTAACCAACTTGCAGGGTACCACTTATTTGTATGCCTTTGCAAGCAAAGTAGAAAACAATATACATCCTGATCAGCTGGCTTCAGGACCAGGAAAATGTTTAGGTATTTTGTCATCTGCTGTCTTTTCTAAATTAATTTACTATATAGATTACCATATAGATCACCATCAGAGAGTCAAACAGTTTGGATCCAGATCAGGTCTGACATTTTGTCGGTCCTGATCTGGCTTAAACTGTTTGCAAAGGTTATCAGCAGACAACAATTGCAGGCAAAGAGTAACTTTAGCAGTGTATATCTAACCAACTTGCAGGGTACGGTAAGCTCAATTTTTACCGCCGTCGCCCTGGGCCCTGTTATCTGTTAAACTAACGGTACCGGAGCAAACTTTGAAGGCATTATACCACTTATTTGTATGCATTTACAAGCAGAGTAGAAAACAATATACATCCTGATCAGCTGACTTCAGGACCAGGCAAATGTTTAGGTATTTTGTCATCTGCTGTCTTTTCTAAATGAATTTACTATATAGTTCCTTAATGATCACCATCAGAGAGTCATACAGTTTGGACCCAGATCAGGTCTGACATTTTGTCGGTCCTGATCTGGCTCTAAAACTGTTTGCAAAGGTTATCAGCAGACAACAATTGCAGGCAAAGAGTAACTTCAGCAGTGTATATCAAACCAACTTGCAGGGTACAGTAAGTGCAATGTTTACCGTTGTCGCCCTGGACCCTGTTACCTGTTAAACTAACGGAACCGGGAGCCAACATTGAAGGCATTATACCACTTATTTGTATGCATTTACAAGCAGAGTAGAAAACAAAATACATCCTGATTAGCTGACTTCAGGACCAGGCAAATGTTTAGGTATTTTGTCATCTGCTGTCTTTTCTAAATGAATTTACTATATAGTTCCTTCATGATCACCATCAGAGAGTCATACAGTTTGGACCCAGATCAGGTCTGACATTTTGTCAGTCCTTAAACTGTTTCCAAAGGTTATCAGCAGACAACAATTTCAGGCAAAGAGTAACTTCAGCAGTGTATATCTAACCAACATACAGGGTTCCACTTAATAGTATGCATTAACAAGCAGAGTAGAAAACAATATGCATCCTGATCAGCTGGATAACAACTTGAATAATAAGCTTATTTCTACTTTGATTAAAATATGAAAAAAAAATGTACATTTCAATTTCCAATTCAAGGTATTCCGAAATCACCAGAAAAAAGGAAATATCCATTTTAATGTTAATTTTATGCCTTTATATGATATAAATGATAGTAGAATAATTGATATGTTTACAAAAGGCTTATATTTTAATGTGCCAGCAAATAAATATTTCAATAAAAAATATAGCAACACATTATAGCAATTTGAAAGTGATTTTTTTTTATCAACATATTTTTAAAAACAGACTAGAAATAAGCATATTATACTAATTCTTATCATATTTTTGCATTAAGTAAACTATAAAAAGGTGATTTCTTACTTTTATCTCGTGATTTCGGTGATTTTCTGATGATTTCGGTGATATCTGTTGATTTCGGTTAATCATGGCACCGAATCAGGAGATGGGATTCTCTCCAGTTATATAACAATATGTCATATTGGTTTGTGCAATAATTTTTTCAGGGTGAACAGCATCTCACAGATAAGATAATTTGGTCTCAGAGAAAGTCCAGTTCTAAGGAGTCCATTGACCACAGTCACCAACTTACAGCAATATCAGATGTGATTCAAGGGAATTATACCTCTTTCATTTTAATGTTTGATAAGAGTACAGATTTGTTACTCTTTGAGCCAAATTTTAACTACTCAGTATGGTCTCAGCAAGAGTTGAACATATAACATCTTTCTTGGCCATTAGGACTCCATTCCAATATTGAATCCCTAACCCATGATTTCTGGATGTGATAAATAAGGAACAAGTTCTGACAAACTGATTGGCTTGTCGAATGATGGCCAGTGATGGGCAGCTTCAATGTCAGCAGGAAATCAGGAGTGGTACAAGACACTTTAACCTGAGACTGATTGGTACTGGTTCAACACAGAAGACCCATCCCGACATGACTGAAAAATTATTGACTGGTTGAAGAAACAAATCATCCATAATCAAACACTTTGGATCCAGATTAGGACCGACTTCAGTGTTAAATCCATTAAATTTTCAGTGGTCATTTTCATGTGATTTCAGATGGAAAAACAATGTCTAATATTTGCCCATTTGCATGATGTTGATGATGGCCAACTCTACCTTTAGCAAGGGGCCATTTGATACAAAAGGGGGCCACTTAAAGGGGGCCAGTGGCCGCCTCTAGATTTTGCAGAGGTAATCAGCAGACAACAATAATAGGCAAAAAGTTAACTCATAAAGTGCCACATACAATTTGCAGCAGACGACAATTGCAAATTTTGCTGCTTTTTCAAAGAATGAAAAAACAAATAAGGCACGACGTTTCATGAGAATAGTCTGCTGGCAGACGATTCTCATGAAATATCATACCTTATTTTTTGCAAAAATTAGGAAAGTTGTCGCCATATTTGTCATCTGCTGCAGTCGTGATTGGTGCTTTAAGGGTTAAATAGAAAAGACTGAAGAAATAATCAAATGTCATCTGTTTTAATAAAATGCATAATTTTAAGCTGTATAACTTTTAAATATTGAAATAGATGAGTTTATATGTACATGGAGTTTGGTCTAACATAAGTCCAGATAAGTGAACTTTTATTGACAAAATTGTGAGAACATATGCAATTTTTCAATCATTTGAACATTTGTTTTGGGTGCTCAAAAGAACCATCTCATTGAGACGGCTCTTTTGAGCATCAAGAAAATTGTTTTTTGATATGATTTTTAAGCACATTCAACTGGATACCTAAAGTGTATTAGCAATTTTCTATAATGGACTTAACTGATAAGAGACTGCCTGCAGTCAAATCAAGGACAGGTGCCATACTGGGAATTTAGTCATATAGTACACAGGTATAGGTTAACCGCTCAATAGCCCTTCAAAAGCCTCTATATCACCAAATGAGAGTTTTTATCTAAACATCCAGAATATCTGTTCTGGTTGTTTTATTTTATGTGATTCTTTACATCCCATGAACAATCTTTCAGCTATAAAGGGATGGGTCTTCCTGGGTTGAACCAGGACTAAGCTAGGATTAATGTGTCCTGCTCAAGGACACAACGCAGTGAAGCCGGTGATGCTCTAACTTGGGGGCCATCTGTCTCGAGTCAAGCACTCTACCACTGAGCCACTGCACTCCTGGGTTTGGTTTTGAAATAACAATTTGAAAAATATTTTCTTATAAGCACTTTCATCTGGAGGCAAAATAGTGGATTTGGAATTGGACATATTAAGTCACCTGGCTATTAAGTGCTCAAACTGAGCTGTACATTTAATATTGCCTTCAAATATGTCTGCAAGATGTGAATGGTGTGTCTGTCATTTGTGTGTCAAGACAAGAGGCCCTTCTGAACACTAAACCTAGCATGTGCATTTTCAATTGACAGCACACCATGAGGTCAGGTCATGAATGTTTGCATGCGGATAGTTTTACAAGCTTTTGTTGTCCTCTGCTGATCAGTGCCTTAACCCTTGTCCTGCTGCATAAATATGAATATGGCACATTCACTTCTGTTTTCCAGTGGAATCTTATGCTGTCTGGAAAGCAGTCAGATCTAGATCTCATGTCCACAGATGTGTTCACTAGATTTAGCCAGCTGATTCTGGATTTACTCTCTTTTCTAAAGATGACATATCCGGTTTCAGCAGGACAAGGGTTTATCCATCATTTTATGGGACATTGGCAAACAGTACATAACCAGATCAGATATGACATAATGTGACCTCTTATCAGGTTCTGCACTGTTTCCTAACATTACATACTTTTAATATTTGAGTGTAATTATAATCCCAACTGGAGATGGATGCATTCAATTGGAAATTCAATTTGTGACTGGGGAGGAATTATTGAAAATTTACAAGCCATTCTTTGTGGAAGTATGTATTAAATGGGTTAGTGCTATTATGTCCCCCAAAATGTTTGTTCCTGAAATGTCTACTGTGCCAAAATGTCTATTCCCATGATGTCTACTATGGCAACTTGCAAGACCGGGCGGATGTCCATGCCCGTTTCAGCAATCTCCGATCCCCAGTATGCATCGTATTAACCTTTTTACCTGCTAGGGACAATTTGAAAACAGTTTGGATCTGGATAAAGACTGTCAAAACGGTAGGCCTGATCAGAATCCAAACTGTGTGCCACTCTGATGGTATTCCTGAAAATTCATTAGAGAAATTTATGACAATGGTCATCATGTTAACCCTCTATCTGCTAGTAACAGTTTGTAAACTGGTTGTAACCAGATCAGGAACATCAAAATGACTTTGCTGGGTCTGATCTGGATCCAAAATGGTTTGACAGTCTGGTATTCCTGAAAAATTCATTAGAGTTACTTCAATCAAGGGTTATGATTGAAGCACTATCATTTAATTTGGACACTTTAATCCTTGCATTAGTACTGGTGCAATCCAGGTAGACCCATCCCGCCATAACTGAAAAATTATTGACTGGGGCGTAAAGAATCAAATCAAATCAAAAAAAAAAAATTTGAGAAATCAATTGTAATGATGGAATAGGTCTTTCAGGAGTATATTGGTAAGTAAGCAAGTAAGTAAGTAAAGTCTTTATTTAAAGAGGGTGACAACATTTAGTGGTACAACTTATCTTCCATGAGGCCCTCAAAATAAAGATGTACACACACAAAAAAAAAAAACAACAATTCTACACAAACTATCAAATTTAAATTGTTTAACCCTGTACTGCTGAGCAAATATAGCTAAATTTTGGCAAGACCGTAAACTGAATGCAAAACTGTGGATCCTGATCAGCTGATCAGTTGTTTCCAAAAACAGGATATCTAGGTTCAGCAGGACAAAGGTTAATTTGATATTTATGCAAGTGCATTTATTATAACATAGTAACCCTATTTATCTCGACAAGCATCCATTTCTATTTTACTCTGTTTGTTGGAAATTATTTAGGTATTTTGTCATCTGCTGTCTTTTCTAAATTAATTTACTATATAGTTCCTTCATTATCACTATCAGAGAGTCAAACAGTTTGGATTCAGATCAGGTCTGGCATTTTGTCGGTCCTGTTCTGGTTCTAAAACTGTTTGCAAAGGTTATCAGCAGAAAACAATTGCAGGCAAAGAGAAACTTCAGCAGTGTATATCTAACCAA
Source organism: Loripinus fragilis (assembly GCA_964019695.1). Classification (NCBI taxonomy): domain Eukaryota; kingdom Metazoa; phylum Mollusca; class Bivalvia; order Lucinida; family Lucinidae; genus Loripinus; species Loripinus fragilis. The sequence goes on from OZ026517.1 coordinate 82,888,220, forward strand.
CTTGCAGGGTTCCACTTAGCAGTATGCATTTACAAGCAGAGTAGAAAACAATATGTATCCTGATCAGCTGGTTTCAGGCCAGCTGATTCAGATCTATACTGTTTTCAAAACAAGTTAAACCCAGGTACAGCATGGTATGGGCCATTTTACATTATTTACAGGTCATCATATTTCTGTAATTTTATGCGCATAAAATTCGACAAAAACACATCAGAAGAAATTTTGGATACTGCCTAATTATGACTATTCCCTATGAGTATAGATCCAGATCAGCTAGCTTCTGAGAGGCCAGCTGATCAGGATCCACACTGTAAGGTACAAGAATTGTCATGGGTAAAATAATAAATCGATAGAAGAGAAATGAACAAAATATTCACTAAAAATATATACAAACTACAAACATGTACGTAAAATGAATAGTTTAGCATTTTAAAAGGATTTTTGCTTGGGAGTATATATTGTGGGAGTATCATTTTGGGAGCAGACATAGAAAGAGTCTATCATTACGATAATATACTTCTTACTATGTCTTGGCTTAATATTTCATGGGAATTGCCTGATTATAGACAACTCACATGATATGTCATATCATGCGAATTGTCTATAATTAATAATGTGAAGCCTTATTTTGTTTCTTAATGAAGCAACAACAGTCGATTATGTTGCCTACTGTTAGTTATAGAAGGCTCTTTCAGGGTTGATTTTGCTCCCATTTTAATTTTCACCTTTTTCATGCTCTTTGTACACTGTATTTTATGTATATCACGTATATGCTTTGTTTTTGTATCTTATGCTCTTACGCTATCTATGAGTGGCCTGAGTTTTATGTCAATAAAATATGTTCTGTTCTGTTAACAAAGACTTTTGTCATCTGCTGATAACCTTTGCAAACAGTAAGGACCCAGATCAGGGCCGAGAAGAATGTTGATCCTTATCTTGATCCAAACCGACTGACACTCTAATAGTGTGTTTTTGAAAGAATTTATTGAAAAAAGTTATTTTAAAAAAAAAAGTCAGCAGACGACAAAAAGTTTATAGAAAAAAGATCTTTCTGGTTCTATTGTATTGTATTTGAATTTAAGGTACAACTTGCATTTTATATTGTAGAACAGTGACCTATGTCACTGTACAGAAATGTGTAGAAAGACCCTTGTTACTGTGTATAACATTTTATCAGACAGACAATGTCGTCTGCTGATAACCTTGCAAACAGTTAGGACAAAGATCATAACCAATTGAAAGTCATTCCTGGTCTGCATCCAAAATGTTTGACATTCTAATTGAGTTCCTGAAAGAATTTTTGCAAAAGACATAAAAAGTATTCATCTAGTTAAAAAAGATCTTTTTGGTTTTAATGGTCAGCAGACCTCAAAACATGAATGTGGGCATGACTGGATTTGTTCATCTAAATTGAAGTGTTCTTGTTACCCTGGCAACAAATAGCAGGCTTCTGACCACATGGTGAGGCTATTACCTGGTGACTTATCCCAATAAACACCGAAATTTCAGTTTTACACTGTCAATCACATACCAGCTTTAGCAAACAGTGTAGATACAGATGAGAAGCAGCTAATAAGGAAAGAGTTAAATAAGATAGTCTTCTGGAATTACCTTTTAGTGAATAAATTATTTTGTTCAAAGAACAAAAAAAATAGTCCCTGATCAGACTGCATTGAATTTTTTATATAAATCTTTACATGCGACATACTCAGTGATTCTGTTGTCGTCTGCTGACTCCTTTCAAAATAAATATTTTCAAGAAATTTCAGGAAAAAAATCAAGGTGTCAAATTGTATGGATCCAGATCAGGACCAAACATACTGTTGGTCCTGATCTGACTCCAAACTGTTCATGAATGTTATCAGCAGATGACATAAGTTTGATGATCAGTTGTTTCCAAAACGGGATATATCTAGGTTCAGCAGGACAAAGGTTAATTTGATATTTATGCAAGTGCATTTATTATAACATAGTAACCCTATTTGTCTCGACAAGCATCCATTTCTATTTTACTCTGCTTGTTGGAAATTATTTAGGTATTTTGTCATCTGCTGTCTTTTCTAAATTAATTTACTATATAGTTCCTTCATTATCACTATCAGAGAGTCAAACAGTTTGGATTCAGATCAGGTCTGACATTTTGTCGGTGCTGATCTGGTTCTAAAACTGTTTGCAAAGGTTATCAGCAGACAACAATTGTAGGCAAAGAGAAACTTCAGCAGTGTATATCTAACCAACTTGCAGGGTTCCACTTAGTAGTATGCATTTATAACCTAAGTAGAAAACAATATGTATCCTGATCAGCTGGTTTCAGGCCAGCTGATTCAGATCTATACTGTTTTCAAAACAAGTTATACCCAGGTACAGCATGGTATGGGCCATTTTACATTATTTACAGGTCATCATATTTCTTAAATTTTTATTTTTGTTAATTTTCTCCGAATTTTATGCACATAAAATTCGACAAAAACACAGAAGAAATTTAGGATACTGCCTGATTATGACTATTTCCTATGAGTGTAGATCCAGATCAGCTAGCTTCTGAGAGGCCAGCTGATCAGGATCCACACTGTAAGATGCAAGAATTGTGATAGGTAAAATAATAAATCGATAGAAGAGAAATGAACAAAATATTCACTAAAAATATATATACAAACTACAAACATGTACGTAAAATGAATAGTTTAGCATTTTAAAAGGATTTTTGTTTGGGAGTATATATTATGGGAGTATCATTTTGGGAGCAGACATAGACAGCACCTTCAGGTGTGTAAAAACAAAAACCTTACACCCTAGTGCACATTATGTTTACTAAGTTTTGACATAGAGTGCATTAATAGTGAACATCATGCAATTCACATAACAACTTAAGTTATAATTCATTACTCGAATATTAAGCGAATAAAGAAATGTGCTTCATGCAAGATTGTCATTTTGTATCCTGCTTGATAACTTATATCACTTTAACTATCCTTGTTAGCAAAGACTTTTGTCATCTGCTGATAACCTTTGCAAACAGTAAGGACCCAGATCTGGAACGAGAAGAATGTCGATCCTGATCTTGATCCAAAAGGATTGACACTCTAATAGTGCGTTCCTGAAAGAATTTATTGAAAAAAGTAATTTAAAAAAAAAAGTCAGCAGACGACAAAAAAGTTTATAGATAAAGATCATTTTGGTTCTATTGTATTGTTATAATTCATAACTTGAAAATATTAAGCGAATAAAGAAATGTGCTTCATGCTAGATTTTCATTTTGCATCTTGCTTGATAACTTATGTTATTTTGAATTATATCATTTTAACAATCCTTGTTAACTAGGTTGCAAGGCAGTAGACATTAGAATAAAAACCCGTATTATTAGCTTTTGGATGAATATTGTGAATGGTAAACAAACAAAACTATCAAAATGGTTATACCTTCTTCTACTAGGAGAATATGATGGTGGCATCCATCAACATAAATGGATCCATTTTATTAAACATATTCTAATATCTGTAGGGCGTCCCGATCTTTTAAACAAGGAAGTCATTGAAAACCCAAAATCAATCAAAAAATCAAATCTCTAAAACTCTATCAGACCTTTATGTTCAGGAGTGGCATAACAAAGTAACTTCATCCTCTAAAGGAAAGAATTATACTCTTTTCAAGCAAGATTTAAATTATGAAAATTACCTAATCAAATTAAATAGGAAACACTGTTCTTCATTGTTAAAGTTTAGGTAAAGTAATCATTGGCTTCCGGTTGAAACTGGTCGCTGGGAAAACACACCTTTAGAAGACAGAAAATGCACATTATGTAGCAAACATGATATCGGTGACGAATTTCACTATCTTTTTGTTGTTGATCACTTTATATCCGACAGAAAGAAATATTTAAGATCATATTTTTACAAAAGTCCTAACATTATAAAATTCAAAGAACTATTTTCTTCAGCAAATACCAGGAAGCTTGTAAAGTTATCAAGATTTGTAGAAATTATAATGAATAAATGTTCATGTGCAGCCTAACCCTAAAAGAGTCAATCATTACGATAATATACTTCTTACTATGTCTTGGCTTAATATTTCATGGGAATAACCTGATTATAGACAACTCACATGATATGTCAAATCATGCGAATTGTCTATAATCAATAATGTGAAGCCTTATTTTGTTTCCTAATGAAGCAACAACAGTCGATTATGTTGCCTACTGTAAGTTATAGAAGGCTCTTTCAGGGTTGATTTTGCTCGCATTTTAACTTTCACCTTTTTCATGCTCTTTGTACTCATGTATTTTATGTATATCATGTATATGCTTTGTTTTTTGTATCTTATGCCTTTACGCTATCTATGAGTGGTCTGAGTTTTATGACAATAAAATATGTTCTGTTCTGTTAACAAAGACTTTTGTCATCTGCTGATAACCTTTGCAAACAGTAAGGACCCAGATCAGGGCCGAGAAGAATGTTGATCCTTATCTTGATCCAAACCGACTGACACTCTAATAGTGTGTTTTTGAAAGAATTTATTGAAAAAAGTTATTTTAAAAAAAAGTCAGCAGACGACAAAAAGTTTATAGAAAAAAGATCTTTCTGGTTCTATTGTATTGTATTTGAATTTAAGGTACAACTTGCATTTTATATTGTAGAACTGTGACCTATGTCACTGTACAGAAATGTGTAGAAAGACCCTTGTTACTGTGTATAACATTTTATCAGACAGAGAATGTCGTCTGCTGATAACCTTGCAAACAGTTAGGACCAAGATCAGAACCAATTGAAAGTCATTCCTGGTCTGCATCCAAAATGTTTGACATTCTAATTGAGTTCCTGAAAGGATTTTTGCAAAAGACATAAAAAGTATTCAACTAGTTAAAAAAGATCTTTTTGGTTTTAATGGTCAGCAGACCTCAAAACATTTGGATTTGTTCATCTAAATTGAAGTGTTCTTATTACCCTGGCAACAAATAGCAGGCTTCTGACCACATGGTGAGGCTATTACCTGGTGTCTTAATCCCAATAAACACCGAAATTTCAGTTTTACACTGTCAATCACATACCAGCTTTAGCAAACAGTGTAGATACAGATGAGAAGCAGCTAATAAGATAAGAGTGAAATCATTAAGGTCCTTTAAGATAGCCTTCTGGAATTACCTTTTAGTGAATAAATTATTTTGTTCAAAGAACAAAAAAAATAGTCCCTGATCAGACTGCATTGAATTTTTATATAAATCTTTACATGCGACATACTTAGTGATTTTGTTGTCGTCTGCTGACTCCTTTCAAAATAAATATTTTCAAGAAATTTCAGGAAAAAAATCAAGGTGTCAAATTGTATGGATCCAGATCAGGACCAAACATACTGTTGGTCCAGATCTGACTCCAAACTGTTCATGAATGTTATCAGCAGATGACAAAAGTTTGATGATCAGTTGTTTCCAAAAACGGGATTTATCTAGGTTCAGCAGGACAAAGGTTAATTTATGCAAGTGCATTTATTATAACATAGTAACCCTATTTGTCTCGACAAGCATCCATTTCTATTTTACTCTGCTTGTTGGAAATTATTTAGGTATTTTGTCATCTGCTGTCTTTTCTAAATTAATTTACTATATAGTTCCTTCATTATCACTATCAGAGAGTCAAACAGTTTGGATTCAGATCAGGTCTGACATTTTGTCGGTGCTGATCTGGTTCTAAAACTGTTTGCAAAGGTTATCAGCAGACAACAATTGTAGGCAAAGAGAAACTTCAGTAGTGTATATCTAACCAACTTGCAGGGTTCCACTTAGTAGTATGCATTTATAACCAAAGTAGAAAACAATATGTATCCTGATCAGCTGGTTTCAGGCCAGCTTATTCAGATCTATACTGTTTTCAAAACAAGTTATACCCAGGTACAACATGGTATGGGCCATTTTACATTATTTACAGGTCATCATATTTCTTTAATTTTTATTTTTGTTAATTTTCTCCGAATTATATGCACATAAAATTCGACAAAAACACAGAAGAAATTTAGGATACTGCCTGATTATGACTATTTCCTATGAGTGTAGATCCAGATCAGCTAGCTTCTGAGAGGCCAGCTGATCAGGATCCACACTGTAAGGTGCAAGAATTGTGATAGGTAAAATAATAAATCGATAGAAGAGAAATGAACAAAATATTCACTAAAAATATATATATAAACTACAAACATGTACTTAAAATGAATAGTTTAGCATTTTAAAAGGATTTTTGCTTTGGAGTATATATTGTGGGAGTATCATTTTGGGAGCAGACATAGACGGCACCTTCAGGTGTGTAAAAACAAAAACCTTACACCCTAGTGCACATTATGTTTACTAAGTTTAGACATAGAGTGCATTAATAGTGAACATCATGCAATTCACATAACAACTTAAGTTATAATTCATTACTCGAATATTAAGCGAATAAAGAAATGTGCTTCATGCAAGATAGTCATTTTGTATCCTGCTTGATAACTTATATCACTTTAACTATCCTTGTTAGCAAAGACTTTTGTCATCTGCTGATAACCTTTGCATACAGTAAGGACCCAGATCTGGAACGAGAAGAATGTCGATCCTGATCTTGATCCAAAAGGATTGACACTCTAATAGTGCGTTCCTGAAAGAATTTATTGAAAAAAGTAATTTAAAAAAAAAGTCAGCAGACGATAAAAAAGTTTATAGATAAAGATCTTTCTGGTTCTATTGTATTGTTATAATTCATAACTCGAAAATATTAAGCGAATAAAGAAATGTGCTTTATGCTAGATTGTCATTTTGTATCCTGCTTGATAACTTATGTTATTTTGAATTATATCATTTTAACTATCCTTGTTAACTAGGTTGCAAGGCAGTAGATATTAGAATAAAAACCCATATTATTAGCTTTTGGATGAATATTGTGAATGGTAAACAAACAAAACTATCAAAATGGTTATACTTACTTCTACTAGGAGAATATGATGGTGGCATCCATCAACATAAATGGATCCATTTTATTAAACATATTCTAATATCTGTTGGGTGTCCTGATCTTTTAAACAAGGAAGTCATTGAAAACCCAAAATCAATCAAAAATCAAATCTCTAAAACTCTATCAGACCTTTATGTTCAGGAGTGGCATAACAAAGTAACTTCATCCTCTAAAGGAAAGAATTATACTCTTTTCAAGCAAGATTTAAATTATGAAAATTACCTAATCAAATTAAATAGGAAACACTGTTCTTTATTGTTAAAGTTTAGGTTAAGTAATCATCGGCTTCCGGTTGAACCTGGTCGCTGGGAAAACACACCTTTAGAAGACAGGAAATGCATATTATGTAGCAAATATGATATCGGTGACGAATTTCACTATCTTTTTGTTTGTGATCACTTTATATCTGACAGAAAGAAATATTTAAGATCATATTTTTACAAAAGTCCTAACATTATAAAATTCAAAGAACTATTTTCTTCAGCAAATACCAGGAAGCTTGTAAAGTTATCAAGTTTTGTAGAAATTATAATGAATAAATTTTCATGTGCAGCTTAACCCTAAAAGAGTCAATCAGTACGATAATATACTTCTTACTATGTCTTGGCTTAATATTTCATGGGAATAACCTGATTATAGACAGTTCACATGATATGTCAAATCATGCGAATTGTCTATAATCAATAATATGAAGCCTTATTTTGTTTCTTGATGAAGCAACAACAGTCGATTATGTTGTCTACTGTAAGTTATAGAAGGCTCTTTCAGGGTTGATTTTGCTCGCATTTTAATTTTCACCTTTTTCATGCTGTTTGTACTCATGTATTTTATGTATATCATGTATATGCTTTGTTTTTGTATCTTATGCCTTTACGCTATCTATGAGTGGCCTGAGTTTCATGTCAATAAAGATATGTTCTGTTCTGTTAACAAAGACTTTTGTCATCTGTTGATAACCTTTGCAAACAGTAAGGACCAAGATCAGGGCCGAGAAGAATGTTTACCAAATAATTGGTATGTTCTAGAATGTTCTAGAAAGTCTCAGTCCAGTTCCAATTCTGCTTGAATAGAACTTCCTTGGATTTTGTGGTACTTCACTTTACATGGTATTTAATGGAATTCCATTAAATCCCAAAAGTTGGAACAATTGGTATTTTCTGTCAGTATCTGGAACTGGAAAATCCCAGAAAGTCTCAAACAATTCTGCTTAAAATATAAGTGGGATTTTATGTTACTTTCTGGGATAAATATTCCATTTAATCCCAGAAAGTCCCAGTAGGGACTATTAAATGGGATTATTAAGATTTTCTGGGACTTCATCAATTCAACACATCCATATAATTTGGGATTAAATGGAATCTTTTGGTACTGCTAGTAAATAATTTGGTTCCATTTAATACCAAATAATCCCAACCTAGATTTGCATAGGACCATTATATTCTGAACTCAGTCTGACCTTGAAATATGATATAACTGTGTTAACCTGGTTCTCTCATTTCAATGACTCAAGCTGAAATTCTTTAATCTTGCAGGAAACCAGAAAAAGATTCAAATAAACCTCATGGTTTGCAAGGCTCTAACTATTTGATAAATCCTGTGTTAATTTTGGATATATACTGCATAAACTGCACAAAATAAATCCTACAACAGACAATGTGAGTAAATAGAACATATTTCTATGCTTATAAATTATACTTGCATGAGACTTTTCATCATATAATTTAGTTTCTCAGAAACAAAGCCATTTTTAGTTGTTTCTTTCTTTAAATGCTGATGAAAGACGCTTAATACTGAATTGTGTTCATTATGGTTATACAATTTTACCATTATCATTATTATTTACAGCAGCATTTATGGCAGTACAACACTTAGTTAGTGTGGTACATGTAAGCAGGTTAATTACTGAATTTACAGGATAATCAGGCTGATCATTGGGGCTTATTTTTATTTGATTTTTTTATCCATTCTCTTTTTAAAAGGTGTTGGAGATATTGCGATTGCCTTCGTCTGTATATCAGGTTTTTTTTGTCATGCTATCTTCTAAACAACTGGACAGATTATCCAACCAAATTTGTTGAGCAACTGGTGTATGCAACTGGTGTATGCAACAGCAAAATTCCAATACCCCAATGATGTGGGATGTAGGTCAAAAGTGTCCTTCGGTCTGCCCTTTTGCCTGCAATACTTTCACCTTGCAAACGGTTTGTTTGTTTTGTTGCTTTACGTCCCAAGTCAACAGCTATGGTCATGGCGGGACAGTTAGTTCACCTAACGACACTTTTTCCTGGGCAAGCTTTAACAATCAGTTAACCAGTACTTCGTGCACATACTTTCACTTGTAACTGACAACAACCCTTCTTGAATGATTCAGCGGAAGGGAGGAGAATGACCGTAGAAATTATTTCATGATCAATCTCCACGAAAGTACGGGACCGGGTTGGGATTCAATCTCGCGACCCCTGGATTCAGACTCACATCTGTTGCCAGACACGTTACCGACTGCGCAAACGGTCATACTGAATCCAACCGAATTTGTTTGGTGACTTACTTGCACAAGTGGGTGAGCAGGAGCATTACTAGTTTTTGCTTTTTGGATCCCCTTTGCATGGGCCTCAGAGAGTGTGCATTTTCTGGCTAAATTGCAGTCTCTTTCTGAATTGCTGGGTAGAACTCAACCAAATTTGTGCACAACTTAAACAAATTGTGTATACAAGAGCTTATTTTTGGGTACCCCACTCAGAGGCGCCCTATAATGGGGACAAAAGTGTCTGCCCATTCTTCTTTTATGCTAATCCAAACATGCTGGGCTGAATTCAACCTAATTTGTTGAAAGGTCGACTTTCTCACAAGTGGGGAGTGGTAAAGAACATTTATTTTTTTAACCTTCCAGCCAAATTTTCGATTATCCGAAACTACTGGGTTATTTTCGAAGACTACGGACAGTCCTGACTTTTTTCTCTATTATCTATTGCAATAAAACTACCTATTATTCGAATTTCGATTATCCGAAAAATTCAATTTTTCGAAGTGATTTGTCGGTCCCGATAAAAGAAATGGCTATTAAATTACCTTTCAAGATTCGAAGTCCAAATGTCACGCATGGTGATCATGATTTCTTTGTTTGGTCAAGTTTATTTTTATTATATAGATTAATAATAAGAAAAAAATAGGTGAATGCCATTACAATAATACTTCATCAGTGTTGACGTGGTCTATTGTCATATACAGCATGGATGTTGGTGACCTGATTTTGAATGAAACGATTCAAATCTGAATATCGATATATAAACAAACAGGTTTTAAAATATTAAAACCAAACCAATAATGTATATGATGTATATATGTTCAATGTTTCTATCTTGCTTTTGTAATTGTGCTTTATTTGTTTGCTCTTCACATGTGGAGGAAATAAAGAATATTATTATTATCATTATTTTTATTATTATTATTATTATTATTATTATTATTATTATTATTATTATTATTATTATTATTATTATTATTATTATTTTATTAAGGTCGTCTGCAATGATGGTTTTGTTTGATGTTTTTTAAATGTCTAATTATGGGCAATAAATGAGCTAAACTTGATTTTAATTGGATCTTCTCATCCTTTGATTTATTCTTGACCACTGTGTACATTATATTTAATATAGAATATAGGTATGTCTACAGAATTCCAAAGGGCCCTTACTTAGACTACAGTTATAATTCTGTCTGATTACTCTACTGGTTGTGATGAGATGAGACGAGCAATTATTTTGCCACACAAGCAGATATAATGATAGATATTGTATACGACTTGGATAAGGATTAGTTAAGATATTTTAAAACATTTAACCAATTTAACAAATACTAAATTGTCATGTTAAAATAGAAACTATTATTTTCCACGCCCCTCTATCTATATCGTAGTATTATACATATATGGAAATATTGAAAAAGTTTATATATAACATCTGTAAAAAAGGTCTTGATAATAGAGCAATGAATTGCTTCCTAAGATTAAAGCACCAAAGCCCAGAGATTTATAAGAAACCATGCGAAAAATATTCATTTCTCTTTGAAATATCATCTCTTACACCAAGTCAATGGCCTTGCTAATTTATTATGTTAGGTAACATAAGTTACAACCTGTAACACAACCTGTAACAAGTACTCCTATCTTGTTGTTTAACATGCAAAATCTATGATTCTTTATTATATGAGCAAGACTATCAAAATATGGAAGATTTTATATAATTTTTACGTAAATAATACCTACCAAATTGGGCTCCTTAAAACTTGGGGTAGTGTTGTTTAATTGCTTATATAAGGCAATGCATTTAAGATAGATAAACACACTTTGTTTTTTTTCTATAAGCCAAATAAGTGTGTTAGTACAACTAGATTAAAAGCATTTTAAAAATTCACAAATCAGCTGTAAAATTAAATGCTATTGGTCACAGTTACTGTTTTTAAAGGGTAGTTTTATGTAAGTAACGCACATAACACATTAGGATGCCGTAATTTTGCTTTAAAACTTTTATCTGCAGCTTAGGTATCCAGCAGGCAGACTATATGCGTGATTTAAATAGTTAGTTTAATGCCTTCTTTCTGTAGCACAGCCTTTTAACTTTTCATTTTCTGAATTTTATATGGTAACATATGTAACAGACTGTCAGAGGCAAACACCAAATCGTACACATGCAAACATCTCTTATTCTACGCAGCTTGAAATGCTCTTTTAAGATACGATGTGTCTGCAAAATTCTTTAGCGGGGAGCAAAACATTCTCAGCCATCAGTCTAACAATGATACATTGCCATTTTGGTAACGTATATTTTAGGATTTCCCACCAAGGGAGAAATTGAAATCTCTCTGTTTTGATATAAAACTCTCACAACTTTGAACACAGAGTGTAAAATGCTTCTTTGAGCTAAAAACTAAAAATATTATTTTTGGATAAAAAACCCCGCAGGGTTTTTCTCCCATTTTATTTTGTGGGGGAAAAACCCCGCGGGGGAAAAACCCTGCGGGGGAATTTTCTTTTTCCTCTAAAGGCACAATATAATGCTGAAAGTTTTTGATATACCTTTTATTATGCATTGTGATGAATAATAATTCAAAAAAGTAAATTTGAATTTTTCAAAAAAAACCTGCGGGGTTTTTCCGCCACAATCTGAAATGGGAGAAAAAACCCGCGGGGGAAATCAAAGTTTTGAATTAAGCCATATCAATCATTTTCTGCTATAATTACAATCAAACAAACTTGTTTCTTGAACAAATTTTAATATTTATTTTTTTGAAAAAAACCCTGCGGGGTTTTTCCCCCATTTGAAAATGTGGGGGAAAAACCCCGCGCGGGGTTTAAAAAACCCCGCGGGGTTTTCGAAAAACCCCGCGGGGTATTTAACTTTGACCATTTTTTTCATTATGATGGCATATATTTTTTTAGTCATAATCATATATGTTTTGCTCCCTTATGTCTGTATTTATGTATTTTAGTGGTTTTGAGTCTTTTGCACCACTAGAAAGATGATGTGATTTTGCCAAATTCTGGTGTGGCAAAAAAAAAACTGGTGGCTGTTTAATATGGAATTTATGGGCATTTTACAGTTTGCAGATAGAACATTATGCCCTAAAAATCGCCACCTGCGTTCAGTGCTATAGTGTTCTAAATGTTCCTACAGCTTAATATTCCGTTTATGGAGTCAATTCGTATACTATTCTGATTAGAAGTGATTTTTATACCTAAAAGTAGCAGATTTAGTCATTTGTTTAGCATAACAGTAACACACCACTCGGATTATGCCATTGAAATTTATGTAAGAGAGGTGATCTGTTTCTACTGTTAATTTTTCTGCCAATGGGGTCAATTTGTGTAATATTGTAGACTGAACTGATTATTTGGACCTAAAAATAGCAGATTTGACCATTAATTTGTAAATACACTGACAAACTACTTCAAATAATGCTGTTTAAATATGTATGAGGAGGTAATCTGTTTCTACAGCTTATTACTGTGTCCATGGATCAATTTGCATAATGTTTTTGACTGAGAGGATAATTTAGAACTAAAAGTAGCATATATAGCCATTAGTTCGTCTTCACACAGACGAACCGCTTCAATTTAGGAAATTTTAATTTATCTAAGGGAGGTAACTGCAAATTTTACCAATTTCTCCCAGGGAAGCGACTTTTTATAGATAGAACAGTATGGCACTGAACTCACCCGGTCACGTGACAAAAACTCCATTGGCCATTGGATGAAAATCACTTAGAACACTATAGCACTGAACGAAATTGACTTTTTGTAGATAGAACAGAAAAGCACAGCGATTTACAGCTTACTGGAAGGAGATAGGCAAATGAAACCTTTACCAGTAGATAGAACATTTGATTCCCTTTCCAACGGTATGCATAACTCATTTTTGACCAAATTGTCACTTAGAACACTATAGCACTGAAGCGACGATATGGTCATTTATATTACATTATGTATTAATGCATTTTCTATAATGCTCAATTTCGTATTAAATGCATCTAAAATAGTAAGTGAGTACCGCGTGGAAGAACCACACAACATCTACGAGACACCAGGAAGACAAACTAAGCAAAGCAACAAGCTCTCTCTTCCCCATCAAGATGATTGTAAAACTAGAAAGGACATATTGTAACCCACAACAATACATATCCCACAATGGGAGTAACAATCAACAACCAATCAACAGCAGAACCAACGCCTTAGAATGGACAGCAGCCTAAGCTACAAGGGTGCTTAAAATCATTTTACTGGTAGCAATTCTTCACCCTAGATCTGCTGTTGTTGAAGCACAAAACATGTTAAGCTCTCATGGAGGCTTCCTACCTATTGCACTGTGTCATCAGCGAGAAAAAATCTAATCAAGTTAACACACTATGGTGAAACAAAGAAAAGGGCTCAAGACTCACATTTAGCTCTGATAATCCTAAAGTTTGCAATATTATTGAAATTTAAAATAATGAGATCATACAAAGTGTACTTGTCTTATGAGATACTACTAGTGAAATATTAGTATAGATCCTCAGGTTGACTATGGCAAAGACAAGAGCAGTTTATGCGAAGCCAATGTAAGAATTTAAGTGTAGACCATCTAAGTGACTATAGCAAAGGGCATCACAGTCTTTAGGAGCTAAGCTAACATGAATGTGTTGAGTAAACTTGAGATAATCAAATATGCAGTATACGTTACTCTCTTTTAAAGACATGTTGTAGGCAAGTAGTACAGTGCATATGATGCAACATGTTCATTGATATTACATAATACATTAATGCAATTTCCATAATGCTCATTTTTTGTAGAATTAATCATTTAAAATGCTATCAATAATATTGAAATTCAGAGATGAACTAAATAAGCTCTAGCTTTCGTTCTAATCCTATTTATAATGTTTGTAATTATTGTATATGTATGTATCTATTTTAGAAATAAATATGTTTAAACCAATATTGAAATTCAGAAGATTGAGAGCGGACAAAGCATACCTGTCTTATGAGATACTAAAATGTTAGTATAGATCATAAAGTATCAATTTGTCTATGGCAATAGCTATTGAGAGATATCATAGCATTTTATGCCAAGCTAATGGGATATTAAACTTAAAATTTAAATTATGGAAACGGCTATAGTAGAGAGTATCACAGGCTTTGGACTGAGCTAACATGAATCATAAACTGAGAATATTCTTACAGTAATACAATGTATTAATCCAATTCAACTAAAGAAATGTTATGCTGGGTATTATGGACAGAAATCAAAATTAAAAAAACTACATAATTTTGCTTGGAAAATATTTCATTTTTAAAACTAAATATCAGAAACAACACCCAACTTTAATACGCTTAAAATCACACCTATGTCAACGAATCCAAATAGAAAAACAGATTTATTTCATGAAATACAGACTTGCCAAGTGCAATAACAAATGGGGCACTCTAAGAGTTTTGATTGATTATTAATTATAAAACAACACTATATGATAACACTTTAAATAAATAGAACGCGACAGTTTCTCTCTCTCTCTCTCTCTCTCTCTCTCTCCCTCTCTCGCCCACTATACTACACATTTGAGATAGCATAGATGCTTGAATAATTCTAATTGTTTATGGCACAAATTGTGTCTTTTTTAAATGATATCTTCCCTTATTAATACTTTGGGTACTTGCTATTGTTTTTTGTTTTTTCTCTATTTTTGCTTAGCAATTTAAAAAACAATCTGGACCTATTTTGTAGAATAAACTTTAAATAAAAGTATAAACATAATTATGTGCTTATGTCTGAATAATTACATAGCGTTTCAACAAATTTGGATTATCAATGATGAAAGGCTATTTTTTCAATGCCATTGTTAAAAGTTGTTTTATGTGTATGTACTGAGTTACCTTGAGATAATCAAATATGCACTCAGTCGCTTGTTGTATATCCAAATCCAGAATATGTAGTTTGGTGGCAAGGTAGAATTCTCCAAATATTGTCCAAATACATCTGAGATTGTAGTCATAGAAACCATCCAAGTCACAATCCATAGGAGCGATACTACCTCTTATCCAGTCTAACTCGCTTCCACAGGTGTTGCCACATTCTTCAATAAATAGAGGATCTAACATGAGTGTTCATGTTTTATTGAATTCATAAAACGAGATTTTTTTCCAAAATATTTAATGTTATTCAGACTAAGACTTACTTTTTTGTGATTTTGTCCAAGTTAAAAACAATAACGTTCGCACTGTTTTGTATATTAATCATAATAACCAAATAGAGTCATCTCTGTTTAATGCCAATAGCTGTAAATGGCTTAAACTGGTTAAATTGTTGTGGTGTTTTGTGTTTAACGTCCCACCAACAGCTGAGGTCATATGGAGACGGGGCCACGGCTTAAAATCTCATCCGACAGACTGGTGAAGCTGGGAATCAAACCTGCGACCCCTGGTTTACAAGGCAAGCGGTTTACCCACTACACCACAGCGGCTCAAAAAGCAGTTTATTAATAAGCCATCCAGGAAACTATTTTACTGACCCTTCCAAGGCAGTACTTCTTTTGTGGATCTTTCATGTTTTTTTCTGTCTTGTCTTGTACTGTTTTGCTATCTATACACTTATTCTTGTATGTACGATTTAACCTTGCATATATCTGTCTCTTTTCTTTAGGGGTTGGTTTGTGGTTGCTGAGACTAGCAGATTTCATATATAGTGTATGATATTGTGATATATGAGCCACAATCTTTGAAACCCAGCCTTAATGACCAAGTCGTCAAAATTTAGTTAATTACACACACTTAATTTACGAAGTAATAAGAAGTTATCCTGCAAATTGTACGAAGTTATCTCCATTATTCATGAAACTATAGTATTTTGAAACTATACACTGTCTAAACTTAAACACGCAACGTCAGAAACGTCATGGCGTTACTAATGACGTCAAAGTTAACTTCCTGATTTGTGGGTTTGTTGGATGCATGGAAAACACGATATTTCTTGCTAACATACCTTTTATTTTCTTAGCATGTGTGCAATGGAATTCACAGAAAGTTGACATTGATTCATGTTTTCCTAAAAGTTGCATATCTCATGTATTACATGTAACTTCTTTACTGACTTTTTTGCGATACATGATTTCATTTTATGTCACCTAATGCTAATATCTTTCTCTGTACTGTTTTGTTGAAGTGGAAACGCACACTTTTTTAATACATTTGGTATAGAGCTTACAGTATGGCAAGAATTATCCCTGGTCAAAAGTTTGTGAGTGCTCTTCAATTAGCCTGTTATTAGACATTTTTACCCACAAGCGGACTGCTGATAGCGGATGACTGCGTGCGGAGTTTATATTTGGGGAGCGTCTCAATATTCATGATGATTACAAATAAATACTGATTATTCATTAGATTGAAACACCGACGGCGATTCATTCTCTTGTCGGATTTATACACTGATGTACACAATGGGTAGGCGGCAATCATGAATCAAATTTTTAACAAAATTTTTTTGATTGCCAAAAACAACGTTTCGATCGCCTAAAGTACAAATACATAACATGTTATCGATAACATTATCTACGTTCGATGATAGTTTTTTGGGCAATCTAAAACGAATTTTTGATATAGAACAGTTCATTTGCGATATTTGTCTACCGGTGTGATTTATAATTCCATGCATGGTTCCATCGCTTTTCATTTACATGTAACAGAAAAAAAGCCAAGTTTTAAGTCCTCGAGACATTACACACATAGAATGCGAGACGTGAAATTTAGTTTACAGTTTACCTATATTGTATCAGAGCCATTGCTGCAGACGCAATTTCTTGTGGCATTATAATGTGTTGTAGTATGGCCGATGCTTTTTCCTTTGATCTTTGCTGATGTTTAAATCAGACACCCTAGACTAACGACGAAGGAGAAGCTTAAAACCGTACTCTAGTTTCCAAGTTTAGTTAAACAGCGATGTGGGCGGTGACTTACTAAAAAGCGACACATTATCTTGTAGGTAAATGTAATATAATTGGCAGCTTAGGCCGGATGCAGGGAGGAGCGAATGTAAATTTCGTCAGGTGTCAGTAACACGTGTTTATTTGCGCCTGCGCCATACTACAAGCTAGATAAAGGATTCTTCCTCGGCTTTCTGTTTAAACCGCTCGGTGGGCTAAGCCCACCTCTCGGTTTAAACAAGAAAGCCTTGGAAAAGTATCCTTTATCTATTACATATATACATGTACTCGATTATTAGTCCAGAATCATTTGATTTTTATCGTAGGGCATTGTCCTACCAAGGGTTGCGACTCGCTATCTTAAATACCGACAAAACCTTCGTCAGGGATTCTTTCATGAGCATGATAGGGCGAGTATTTGATCAGAGACTCTTTCACGAACATGGTAGTGCGAGTATTCTGTCAGAGGCTCTTTTATTAGCATGATTGTGCGAGTATTTGTTCAGAAGCTCTTTCATGGGTAGGTAGTGCAAGTATTTGGTAAGAGGCTATTAAGTAGCATGATAGTGCGAATATTTGGTCAGAGGCTCTTTCATGAGCATAATAATACGAGTAATTGGTCTGAGCAGTGATCTTATATAGGTCACTGGTCTGAGACTCTTTCATGAGCATGACAGAGCGGGTAATTGGTCTGAGACTCTTTCATGAGCATGATAGATAGTGTGAGTTTTTGGTCGGAGACTCTTCCATGAGCATGATAGTTTGAGTATTTGGTCGGAGACTCTTTCATGAGCATGGTAGTGCGGGAAATTGGTCTGAGACTCTTTTATGAACTTGATTGTGCGGGTAATTAGTCTGAGACTCTTTTATGAGGGTGATAGTGCGATTATCTGGTCTGAGACTATTTCATGAAAATGATAGTGCGAGGAAATGGTCTGAGATCTGTCATGAGCATGATGGTGCGAGTTTTATGTCTGATACTTTTTCATGAACGTGATAGTGCGAGTAATCGGTCTGAGACTCTTTCATGAGTATGCCAGTACAAGTATTAGGTGGTAGACTCTTTAATGAGCATGATAGTGCGAGTAATCGGTCTGAGACTCTTTCGTAAACTTGATAGTGCGAGTATTTGGTTGGAGGCTCTTTCATGAGCATGATAATACAAGTATTTGGTCAGAGATACTTTCATGAGAATGATAGTGCGAGTATTTTGTCAGAAACGCTTTCATGAACATGATAGTTTGAATAATTGGTCTGAGACTCTTTCATGAGCATGACAGTGCGAGTATTTGGTCGGAGACTCTTTCTTGACCATGATAGTGCAAGTGTTTGGCCAGAGACTCGTTCATGAGCATGATAGTGCGAGTAAATGGTCTGAGACGCTTTCATGAGCATGGCGGTGCGAGTATTTGGTCAGAGAATTTTTCATGAGCACGATAGTGTAAGTAATTGATCTGAGACTCTTTCATGAGCATGATTGAACAAGACTTAGGTCTAAGACTCTTTCACGAGCATGATAGTGTTAGTATTTGGTCTGAGACTCTTTCAGGAGCATTATGTTGCGTGTATTTGGTTGGCGGCTCTTTCATGAGCATGGTAGTGCAAGTATTAGGTCTGATGCTCTTTCGTGAGCATAATAATGCTAATATTTCGTCTAAGCATGATATTGCGAGTATTTGGTCTGAGACTCTTTCATGAGCATGATAGAACGAGTATTTGGTCTGAGACTCTTTCATGAGCATGATAGTGCGAGTATTTGGTCTGAGACTCTTTCATGAGCATGATAGTGCGAGTATTTGGTCTGAGACTCTTTCATAAGCATGTTATGCGAGCTTTTGGTCTGGGGCTCTTTCATGAGCATGATGGTACGAGTATTTGGTCTGAGACTCTTTCATGAGCATGATAGTGCGAGTATTTGGTCTGAGACTCTCTCATGACCAGAAAAACTTTGATAACTTCAACAGACCGAATGTGAAAGTTACAATCACCACGTTGTCCACCATGTAAGAAACAGTAAACTACTCAAACATTTAACATTCCGCATGCTTGGCGATTTTGGTAGCTTTTTTGCAGTCTGCTCAATTTCTCAAAACTATTAGCAATTTCTCTAAAAGAACATCTAGAATACCATCAGAATGTCATATGATCAGGCTAGACATGTTGGCGGCTTGACCTGGTTCCAAACTGTAGCAGAAGACACAAGACGCCTCCAGTGGGGAAAGAGCTAAGCCCATCAGATGCATTGACGAGAAAGCAGCATGGTCGCAATTTTAAAAGTGGCACTAAAATCTAAGCTAACGAGCGAAAAACGACAATCATGGTCCCCCTTTTCTATAACTCCTTTAAAAGCATCCAACATATACAGTGTACATGTGTGGGAGCCCAGTTGCTCAGTTGTAGAGTGCTTGGCTCGAGACAGAGAGGCCGCGGGTTCGAGCCTCAACGGCTTCACTGCGTTGTGTCCTTGAGCAAGACACATTCATCCTAGCTTAGTACTGGTTCAACCCAGGAAAACCCGTCCCTACATAACTGAGAGATTGTTGATGGGACGTAAGGAATCAAATCAAACAAACAAAACAATGTACATGTAGCTACTTGAAGGAATGTCCCTGAGATAGGGTATTTTTCACAAGAGGGAAATCGTCTGTGCGGCAGTAGTCATTTAATATTACAATGTTTCCTAGACATAAATAAACTAAAGCATACTTAGAAACACTTCGTTGAGGATGTGGATACGCTTTTCTCCCACCTTTGCCCATGTAAGATGGGCTGTCAGCTCATGTAAGAAATTTCTTTCTCACATACCAACGCATACGAGATCGAGTGATCCCTATGTTAGCTGGCTGTCGGAAAAATCTGTCCCACACTGCTACCCATGTGAGATAAGCGTAACTAATACGAGATAAGCCACACGCGGCCGGTTGCTAATGTGAGTTAACTTTTTTGTCGCATGACTGTATTCCTTCGAAAACGAAACCTGAATTGTTGTCAGTCAGTTGATTTTTCAGCGATTTAAATCGGCCTTCAACTTGGTCTAAAAGTAAAACTGCGCATTTTTATAAACCTTTATTCAATGCTTTGAACATGCTGAGTGCATTGCCATTGACATATTTAACCTGTTGGACAATGCGTGACTAAATGCACCGGGACGGGGAGCCTCGACGATGTGCAAAAAACAACAACACACACACCTTTTCGTCAACAAAATTACTTACTCGAGTTACTGTGGCTGATAAGCTAGTTCTTGTTAATCCATTTTGATGAAAAACCCATTTGTTCATTGTTTAATGCGCTGTTTATTCGCTGTTTCAAGTTGATTTGTACAACGCGCGTCATTGACTGTTTACATCGATCTCAGTGACGTC
Organism: Loripinus fragilis; assembly: GCA_964019695.1. NCBI lineage: Eukaryota > Metazoa > Mollusca > Bivalvia > Lucinida > Lucinidae > Loripinus > Loripinus fragilis. Next base: position 82,909,002 of record OZ026517.1, read on the forward strand.
ACGAACAAATACTACACAATACTGAACCGTACGGTCGTGGTATATGAGAAAAAGAATCGATCATTGGTGTTCAGTGGTTCCCGAAAAATCCCAACCCTCGGGTCCACCGTTCAGTGGGAAACTCGGCAAGCCTCGTTTCCCACTGGAACGGTGGGCCCTCGGGTTGGGATTTTTCTGTCCCCATTGAATACCAATGATGGATTCTATTTATCTTACATGACCACGTGACTGCTTTCTTACATGGGCAGAGTTAAATATTCTTTTATTTCGAAAAAGGATACTTAAAGGACCAATTTATTGCGCCTAGGTAATCCAAAGGCACTAAGCAAAGTTAGGCTTTACTTACTGACGTCATATAACGTTAATGACGTCACCGAACGTGCACCGCGTGACGAAAACGGCAATGTTATGCTTATGGCACAGGGAGCCAAGCAGGAATTTATTTTGCATATTGCAACTTAACTAATGCTCCAAGGGTGTTTTCCTGGCAATAACAAGGTGCAAACTATGTTTACACCCATTTTAATGCCGGATAAAAACACTCGAGAACTCAGAAATAATGTAAACCCAACGAGTAAAAAGTTAGAAATTTTAGGTTTTCATGGAGTTTTTATGTTCAGACAAAAAACCTTCGAAAAGTGGGAGAAAAACGATCCATCATGAGCCTGTCCATGTAGGATAGAGAAATCTCACCCTCGGGGTCGGAATTTAACCAGGGACTCGGCAAGCCTCGTCCCTGGTTGAACTTCCGACCCCTCGGGTGAGATATCTCTATCCTACATGGACGCTCATGGTGGATTGTTATATTCTATCCTCCTTAATTTAAGTCTAGCGTCTTTTTATGGGACATCGGTCGCACAGTGCAGAACCAGATCAGACGACACAGAACGGTGCGTTTGACCAAGGTCTCCACTGTTTGCTTACAGAATTTTCTAATAAAATTTGAATATGAACCCACAGAATCTTAAACGGAAATTGAATGGCCCAAATTATATGGGTATAATCAAATAATACAATTATGATTAAAAACATACATGGACTAACGTGCAAAGGTTATTGAATCAACAAAGCAGGCAGAGACTGCTGAACAGATAGATGGCACAAGCTGAAAGTGTCCTCCTTGAGGTAAAAATCAATGACTCGAAATGGGCCATTTTATGTGTTTATAGGCCACCCTCTCAGTCTAATGAAACTTTTTCCCATGACATGTTCCAGTGCCTTGACAAGTGTTCAACTTTTTTTGATAATCATTTACTGCTTGGAGATCTAAACTATGACATGCTTTCAGCAAATAAATCTAAAACTTTAACTGATATTATGGAGCTGTTTGACTATAAGAACTTAATTAAGGAGGCCACATGTTTCAAAAAGGACTGCATTCCAACTCTGAACGATGTTATCTTGACAAATATAAGTAAGCTGTGTATTAAAAGTTTAAATTTTTCAACGGGAATAAGTGACTGTCATAATTTTATATCAACTGTTGTAAATTCTAACATACCCAAAGATGAAATGTCAAAATTTGAATATAGGAGTTTTAGAGACTTCAATTAGGATAATTTCATAATGGACTTGCAGGCAGTTGATTTCTCCTATGTTCACTCTGCGGGAGCAGATGCCAACACCGCCTATGACAAATTTGAACATCAAATTTCACAGGTTGTGGACAAGCATGCTCCAATTAAGCAGGCTTATCAGAGGAGAAAGAAACTGCCATGTATGAACAGCGATCTGAAAAAAGCAATTTTCTTAAAAAAGAGGTTTTTTAATGAATATAAAAAACATAGCAATAGTAAAACTTGGGAAAATACAGGGCTCAGAGAAATTTAGTTAATAAAATTAAGAAAGAAGAAATCTGTCAGCACATACTTTCAAGAAAGATGTGTTGGTGGAACAAAATCAGATAATTTTTGGAAAACTATTGAGCCATATCTATCCAAAAAGAACACCAGTGGACCTATCTATCCAAAAAGAACACCAGTGGACCAAACAAGGTTATTCTGACTGAAAATAGTAAATTAATTACCAAACAAAATGAAGTAAGTGAAATTTTTAATAATTTTTTTACAAATGTAGCTAATGATATAGGTAAAGGAGTGTCTTTTGATGAGGAAAATCACCCTAGTATATGTAAAATCAAGGAGAATATGAATCCGGAGCTGTCTTTTAACTTTTCTGAAATTGAAGAACATAAAGTGGGGAAAATAATAGATAAATTACAAGTAAAAAAGGCCACTGGTGTTGACAAAATTTCTTGTAAAATCCTCAAACTAGCCAGGCATTAAAATGGGTGTAAACATAGTTTGCACCTTATTATTGCCAGGAAAACACCCTTGGAGCATTAGTTAAGTTGCAATATGCAAAATAAATTCCTGCTTGGCTCCCTGTGCCATTAGCATAACATTGCCGTTTTCGTCACGCGGTGCACGTTCGGTGACGTCATTAACGTTATATGACGTCAGTTAGTAAAGCCTAACTTTGCCTAGTGCCTTTGGATTACCTAGGCGCAATAAATTGGTCCTTTAAGTATCCTTTTTCGAAATAAAAGAATATTTAACTCTGCCCATGTAAGAAAGCAGTCACGTGGTCATGTAAGATAAATAGAATCCATCATTGGTATTCAATGGGGACAGAAAAATTCCAACCCGAGGGCCCACCGTTCCAGTGGGAAACGAGGTTTGCCGAGTTTCCCACTGAACGGTGGACCCGAGGGTTGGGATTTTTCGGGAACCACTGAACACCAATGATCGATTCTTTTTCTCATATACCACGACCGTACGGTTCAGTATTGTGTAGTATTTGTTCGTGACGTCACTGAGATCGATGTAAACAGTCAATGACGCGCGTTGTACAAATCAACTTGAAACAGCGAATAAACAGCGCATTAAACAATGAACAAATGGGTTTTTCATCAAAATGGATTAACAAGAACTAGCTTATCAGCCACAGTAACTCGAGTAAGTAATTTTGTTGACGAAAAGGTGTGTGATTTGTTGTTTTTTGCACATCGTCGAGGCTCCCCGTCCCGGTGCATTTAGTCACGCATTGTCCAACAGGTTAAATATGTCAATCGCAATGCACTCAGCGTGTTCAAAGCATTGAATAAAGGTTTATAAAAATGCGCAGTTTTACTTTTAGACCAAGTTGAAGGCCGATTTAAATCGCTGAAAAATCAACTGACTGACAACAATTCAGGTTTCGTTTTCGAAGGAATACAGTCATGCGACAAAAAAGTTAACTCACATTAGCAACCGGCCGCGTGTGGCTTATCTCGTATTAGTTACGCTTATCTCACATGGGTAGCAGTGTGGGACAGATTTTTCCGACAGCCAGCTAACATAGGGATCACTCGATCTCGTATGCGTTGGTATGTGAGAAAGAAATTTCTTACATGAGCTGACAGCCCATCTTACATGGGCAAAGGTGGGAGAAAAGCGTATCCACATCCTCAACGAAGTGTTTCTAAGTATGCTTTAGTTTATTTATGTCTAGGAAACATTGTAATATTAAATGACTACTGCCGCACAGACGATTTCCCTCTTGTGAAAAATACCCTATCTCAGGGACATTCCTTCAAGTAGCTACATGTACATTGTTTTGTTTGTTTGATTTGATTCCTTACGTCCCATCAACAATCTCTCAGTTATGTAGGGACGGGTTTTCCTGGGTTGAACCAGTACTAAGCTAGGATGAATGTGTCTTGCTCAAGGACACAACGCAGTGAAGCCGTTGAGGCTCGAACCCGCGGCCTCTCTGTCTCGAGCCAAGCACTCTACAACTGAGCAACTGGGCTCCCACACATGTACACTGTATATGTTGGATGCTTTTAAAGGAGTTATAGAAAAGGGGACCATGATTGTCGTTTTTCGCTCGTTAGCTTAGATTTTTGTGCCACTTTTAAAATTGCGACCATGCTGCTTTCTCGTCAATGCATCTGATGGGCTTAGCTCTTTCCCCACTGGAGGCGTCTTGTGTCTTCTGCTACAGTTTGGAACCAGGTCAAGCCGCCAACATGTCTAGCCTGATCATATGACATTCTGATGGTATTCTAGATGTTCTTTTAGAGAAATTGCTAATAGTTTTGAGAAATTGAGCAGACTGCAAAAAAGCTAGCATAATCGCCAAGCATGCGGAGTGTTAAATGTTTGAGTAGTTGATCACAAAAACACAAAACACTACACTCATTGCTCGGGATAAGATATCGGGGGACTTTCTCACAATATGCGGAGTAACCTTACATGTACATTGTCACGGTCTTTGCGTCTGGAAGTTGTCGGACACTGTATTGTAGAGTCTAGATAAGATAAGAAAAATTATTTTAAGACGGCATGACAGTAAAACAGAGAAACATAAGCTCTAATGAGCTTTTGACCGTCTATAAGTTAACATACAATTATAAGATAAGATAATGTTTTGACAATAATTACAAGGGATAACCTAAAAAAGATTGAAATAAATTAATGTATATCTGAAACATAAACATATAAAATTTTAGCTATCTTAAGGCATTAAGATTTCATACATACTAAGCATTAGCTAAAAGAATTATAAAAGCAAATGAGTACTTTACAATTAAGAGAGTATATGCAGCACATAAGAGCAAATGGCAAATAATAATAAAACTAGGGCATTCAAGCTAAAATAAACAAAAGCACATATATATTATTGCACAAGAATACATCATGTTGCAGTATTGAGACCAGCAATCCATGCTGGTGCCAATACTGCCCCATCATGTATTAACATTAACTTAAACTGAAACAAACAAAGCTGAAACAACACAGAAAGCGCAACAACAAACATGCGATTGAACTCAGACAGGCTGCTGGGCATCCTGCAGAACAGCTACCTACATATATTTCATTTGCAGTCTTTACCACTCCAATTGGAAATTAGAGCTTTGAATTGATTGAAGCTGCTTACTTGTCTAAAATTATCTGGGAAGCTGTTCCACAGGACGGCAGCTGCAAATCTGAAACTTTTCTTACCGTTTTTGTTGTGCGAACTTGCGGCACCTGCAAAACATTTTGGTATCTAAAGTTATAAGAAGAACAGTCTCTTATCCTAACCAGATCAGACAATACAGGGGGAGACATATCGTTTAAGATGCGAAATGTCTCCACTGCCATTGTTCTTATTCTCTTAATATGCAAGCAAGGAATGTTTGCCCTGTTTAGTAACTCTTCATAAGTTGATTTAAAATCATCGTAGACAAATCCTAATGCACGCTCTTGAATTTTTTCCAATTTTTTGGAGTTACTTTCAGAACAAAAATGCCAGGCAAGCGGGCAGTAATTAAAAATAGATAATATAAAAGTATGAAAAATTGTAAGTTTATTTAGTCTTGATAAAAAAGGACTCAACCTCTTCAAGACATTCAACTGCTGACCTGCTTTTCTACAAAGATTACTGATATGATGATCAAAATTTAGTTGGTAATCTATATCTACACCAAGCAATTTCACTACATCCTCACAATTTATTTGAGTATCAGAGACTTTTATAGTTAGATTCATGTCATGGGTCCTCTTCCCAACTCCAATGGCCTGGAATTTTTCAGGGTTTGCCTGCATACAGTTTATACGGAACCAGTTTATAAGAGTAGAACTTTCTTTCTGTAAAACCTGAATTAATCTATTAAAATCTGGCGAGCTAAAAGATATTGTATTGTCATCTGCATAATTATATAAAGTTCCATGTTCTATAAAGTAAAAAATATCATTGATAAAAACATTAAAAAGTAACGGACCTAAAATTGAACCCTGTGGAACTCCTTTCTTTATTTCCGACCAACTGCTGACAATATTATTTAGTTTAATTCGTTGCTTTCGATCAGACAAGTAACTTTTTAAAAGTAGCACTGCTTCATCGGATAAACCATATGCAGACAGCTTGGATAAGAGGATTTTATGCGGTAAGCAGTCAAATGCCTTGGACAGATCCATCAAGACAGCCGCAACATATTCATTATTGTCCAAGGCTGCCCTCCAGTCCTCCAACAGTCTCAACAAAACCGTCTGACAGCCTTGTCCCTTCCTGAAAGCACAGAGATATTTATCAAAAATGTTTTCAAAATAAGCACTTAGTTGCTGTGATAAAATCTTTTCATAAATTTTTGATGTGACCGTAAGGATGCTTACTGGTCTATAATTGGTCTTATCCATAGGATCATTTTTCTTATGAAGGGGGTTCACTTGTGCCCGCTTAATGCTATCAGGAAAGGTACTAGTTCGAACAGACAGATTTATCAAGCCTTTATGAAAAGATTTTATCACAGCAACTAAGTGCTTATTTTGAAAACATTTTTGATAAATATCTCTGTGCTTTCTGGAAGGGACAAGGCTGTCAGACGGTTTTGTTGAGACTGTTGGAGGACTGGAGGGCAGCCTTGGACAATAATGAATATGTTGCGGCTGTCTCGATGGATCTGTCCAAGGCATTTGACTGCTTACCGCATAAAATCCTCTTATCCAAGCTGTCTGCATATGGTTTATCCGATGAAGCAGTGCTACTTTTAAAAAGTTACTTGTCTGATCGAAAGCAACGAATTAAACTAAATAATATTGTCAGCAGTTGGTCGGAAATAAAGAAAGGAGTTCCACAGGGTTCAATTTTAGGTCTGTTACTTTTTAATGTTTTTATCAATGATATTTTTTACTTTATAGAACATGGAACTTTATATAATTATGCAGATGACAATACAATATCTTTTAACTCGCCAGATTTTAATAGATTAATTCAGGTTTTACAGAAAGAAAGTTCTACTCTTATAAACTGGTTCCGTATAAACTGAATGCAGGCAAACCCTGAAAAATTCCAGGCCATTGGAGTTGGGAAGAGGACCCATGACATGAATCTAACTATAAAAGTTTCTGATACTCAAATAAATTGTGAGGATGTAGTGAAATTGCTTGGTGTAGATATAGATTACCAACTAAATTTTGATCATCATATCAGTAATCTTTGTAGAAAAGCAGGTCAGCAGTTGAATGTCTTGAAGAGGTTGAGTCCTTTTTTATCAAGACTAAATAAACTTACAATTTTTCATACTTTTATATTATCTATTTTTAATTTCTGCCCGCTTGCCTGGCATTTTTGTTCTGAAAGTAACTCCAAAAAATTGGAAAAAATTCAAGAGCGTGCATTAAGATTTGTCTACGATGATTTTAAATCAACTTATGAAGAGTTACTAAACAGGGCAAACATTCCTTGCTTGCATATTAAGAGAATAAGAACAATGGCAGTGGAGACATTTCGCATCTTAAACGATATGTCTCCCCCTGTATTGTCTGATCTGGTTAGGATAAGAGACTGTTCTTCTTATAACTTTAGATACCAAAATGTTTTGCAGGTGCCGCAAGTTCGCACAACAAAATACGGTAAGAAAAGTTTCAGATTTGCAGCTGCCGTCCTGTGGAACAGCTTCCCAGATAATTTTAGACAAGTAAGCAGCTTCAATCAATTCAAAGCTCTAATTTTCAATTGGAGTGGTAAAGACTGCAAATGTAATATATGTAGGTAGCTGTTCTGCAGGATGCCCAGCAGCCTGTCTAAGTTCAATCGCATGTTTGTTGTTGCGCTTTCAGTGTTGTTTCAGCTTTGTTTGTTTCAGTTTAAGTTAATGTTAATACATGATGGGGCAGTATTGGCACCAGCATGGATTGCTGGTCTCAATACTGCAACATGATGTATTCTTGTGCAATAATATATATGTGCTTTTGTTTATTTTAGCTTGAATGCCCTAGTTTTATTATTATTTGCCATTTGCTCTTATGTGCTGCATATACTCTCTTAATTGTAAAGTACTCATTTGCTTTTATAATTCTTTTAGCTAATGCTTAGTATGTATGAAATCTTAATGCTTTAAGATAGCTAGAATTTTATATGTTTATGTTTCAGATATACATTAATTTATTTCAATCTTTTTTAGGTTATCCCTTGTAATTATTGTCGAAACATTATCTTATCTTATAATTGTATGTTAACTTATAGACGGTCAAAAGCTCATTAGAGCTTATGTTTCTCTGTTTTACTGTCATGCCGTCTTAAAATAAATTTTCTTATCTTATCTAGACTCTACAATACAGTGTCCGACAACTTCCAGACGCAAAGACCGTGACAATGTACATGTAAGGTTTCTCCGCATATTGTGAGAAAGTCCCCCGATATCTTATCTCGAGCAATGAGTGTAGTGTTTTGTGTTTTTGTGATCAATAATTCTTATTTCCCAAAGATCACTTGTCTAATTGGATGTTGTTATATGTAACCCAGTGCAGACTATTGGTCTTATATTTGAACTTTGCTATTCGCTTAAAGAATATGAAATTAGTGGCTGAAATATTTATAGTTCCCAGAAACTTGCCAGGCATTGCTCTTACTTCACACAAGATTACGTGGCGATATATACGGCAAAACACATATAAATTCAGCCTCCTTATTGTGCACTAAGTAATATAAGATAACATATTTACAAATAAATTAAGCTTGGGAAAAGCTATGAAATTGTCCGCAAATGCATTAGACGCTGCACCACGTAAAGTCAGTGTAAGCAGTCAGCTGTCTGTGTCCGCTTAGGGTAAAAATGTCTATTAGTTAATTTTGCTTGTTCACCAGGTCTCGCCATTTTCAAGTGGATGAGCTCAACACAAGAAAACTGGAAGCACTACCACCTGCTTACACAAAATGCAGCAAAGTTGTAAATCCTTGATGATGGCAAAATAACAGTATTTCAGTGTGTTCATTGATGAGTATACTTTCCAATATTGAATAACAATTTCTAAATTTCAAACCTTTAAGCACTAATTATTACTATTGCAGACGACATAGCTTGCAACAAGTATCCTCAATTTGGGTACAAAAGGCAGGTTAAAAGCAAATGAAACATATGGAAAAGAAATACTTTTCTTTTCATAGTTGTTGCATTCTTATTTGCATTGATCTGGCTGTTTATTGTTATTAAAGCGGAATATTTATCCATTATTTAATATTGAAATGAAGAAACCACCATAAGGTGCTGTTTTGTTCATTCAGCTGACCTGCATATAGAGGTAATTTCAGGTTAATGTGTATCAGTTTAATGCTGTAAGATGGTTGTTTCCAGACGTTTAGATAAAAACGATATAATGAGTTCTGTAATTATCTCAACAGATGGATAATCAATCTATGAAAGTTAAATCAGTACACAATGCAATGTTTTGTTTTGTTTAAGTAAATGGTAAAAATCATGAACGTATATTTTAAATGGTTACAACATAATTTAGCTGTGACATGAGTTTTCCAACAGTTTGGTATGTGCGACCAGCAAAGGCACAGATCAGCCTCCAAATACGCGCAGACTGATCAGAGCCATGACTTTTAAACTACTGGTTGAACCTCATTTAAGGTTTATAAGATTAAAAAGAGGCTGAACAGGCTCGTCTGAATCTACACTTGTCAAAATACAACATTGGCTCATATTATATACTACCCACTATTGACCATTGATATTTTTTCTTTTCATAGAATTATAATTTTCTTGAAATCTGACTCTTTCAAGCCATGATTCTCTATAACTATAGAAATAAATATTTTAACGTCTGTGAAGGCTGAACCCACGAATCCTGACAGCTTGAGAGAAATGTCATAGTTATCGCATACAATAGTATTAAAATTAACCTGCATTCTAATTTTGTTTTGGGTCACTAAGAATGTCGAGACCAGGCCTTGTAGCACAGTTTGAATTGAGTCCAGCTGCAGATTCAGTGGTAGCGAGTTCAATCCTTGCCCGGTCCCATTCTTTTAAGTAGATTGGACAATATAATTTCTAAGGGTTTTCTCTGTCTTCTACTGTTTAAAAGAGGTTTTTGTCAGGTACAAGCAGAATTATGTACAAAAAAGACTGGTTAACTGCCTAGTCAAGCTTGCCCTGGAAGAAGTGGGGTCAGGCCAACCAGCCATCTCCACATGACCATAGTAAGTTGACAGGGACAAAAAAATCAACAATAACAAAAAACGAATGGGAACAGGTTATGAGTGTTAATATTTTAGTAGACAAAGCAATGATCTTATGGTGTCATTGAACCTTACAGCTGCCTCATTTCAAATGCATTGCAGAATTTTCATTTCTACAAATATTATTTTTGTCTTTTATCCAGTTGTACTAATATATGCCAAACCTAATATCAGTAATTTGCTATTTAAGATCAATATCATTGAATTCACAAATCATTTTAACCTTAATTGGAATATTAAAAACATATTTTCACCAAAACAAATGACTATTTTTAAAGAAGATCTAGTAATATTTAAATATTATTGCTTTCTGAATGTTAATTTGAGCTCAATTAAAACCCATATGGTCGATACTTTTTAGGATAAAAAACACACTTGGACAGTTTGAAATATGCACACGCAAACTTGGCAAAAAGTGTACCCTCAAATATTGACCTACTTTTTTTACTGGTTAAACATTTTTTATGCGGGTTTCTAGTAATTTCGGACTTTACTGACTGATCATAATTGCCTTAGACAAAAGTCAGCTCATCTAGAATTTGCGTAAAAAGAATTTACTTTTTATCACTGTGGTCGTTAGCTTAAAGTGGTCAACCCTTTAAGTGATATATTTTACTCAGTTTATACTTATAGCTCGCAGCTGCATAGCAAAACTTTCTAGGACCCAGGAATCGTAGATCTTATCAATTTTGCCACATTAACAGGACATATTGATTATGGCTGAGACTACTCTTGCCTGAATTCTCAGGTACCGTCTCAACTCGAACAATCTTCTTGTTAAGTCAGTGCTTGGAGAGTATAGCTGTTCCTGACAATATTTCGAGATGCAATATAAGAATTCATCATAAGTGTGAGAATAGGATAGAAAAAAACTGTATGAGGATCACCGATTGGCATCACGAGGCTTGCCAAATGATGACAAACGGTGATCTTGAGGGATGTGTTTTTCTATCATATCCTCACAAGAATAATGGATTCTTGTTCTTGCTCACCAATAAAAATACCTCATTTTATATTTAAAAAACCAACAAAAAGTTTCCAGAAAATCCTAAATACGCTTAGATGCGACATGGTAACGTAATTTATTATTACAATGACGTCACTAATCGGCGCGCGGTCGACGTGTGGCTTTTTGTTTTTTATCTTTTCCACGGGCTGGTACGAGTATGTGAGAAAAATTTATCTCACATGGATAAAAATAACGGAAATCCTGATCTGGTGTGCAAGAAATATTTTACCTACCACAACTGATCGCTTCATACATCAGGCTAAACCCCCTGCCGTTTTCACTAGCATCAGCAAAGAACTCAACATTTACTAGATTGTCTGGTGATACTATCTTGATTTCGTTGCCAATACCACAGAATGATGTCGACAATATCTGCAATAAATCAGTACAAACATATGTTACTGCATTTGATGGCGTTGGGTATCAGAGACGTAGAGGATCTTATGAGTGCTCATGATTGATTGAATTTAATAAACAAGTTGAGGAAAAGCGATAAAATGCCAGGTTCGCTGAACGTTTTTTCACTTTTTCAAAATACTACAGGAACACAAATGTTGGATTCCATATATCACATACATTAAAATTGCTTAAAATTGCAGTCTGGCATGAAAAAGTCAAGAATTTGTCATTTTTACGCATGTAAAAATGGACGTCATTAAGTAACGTTGCTAAATCTATAGATCACTAGTGATTTAATTATTTTAGTGCATGGCGTTATATCACCATACCAGACGCGATGTCATGTGATAAAAATGAGTATGAAATGACTAAACCAATCAAATAAGTTTGCGTCTACTAAAGACTTACATACGTGTAGGCATGGGCAGATTTTGTCTTTGCAGCGCCCTCTGTAAGTAGCTTGATTTCATGACACAAAAACTCTTACCAGACAGAGCTAATTGACTCAAAAAGTCCTTCAAAATTGTTATCAGAGTGTCAGATATGACCAGGGGCCAAACTGTTTGCATTGGATACCAACAGATAACAAATATCATCGCCAGCAAGGAAATAGTTGATAAATATTGCTCCAAAAAGGTTATTGATCTTGTTAAATTTATATGTGGTATTTTTTCCCACAAATATATCTTAAGGTACTCATGAAGAGCTTAATTTTAAGAAAACTTCGGTTTAATAAACATAAATAAAGTGTATGCAAAAATAAGGTGTAATTGAAACGCAACTTATATGACCTTACTTTTAAGAGAAAATGCATCATCATATTTTAGTCAACAACGAAAATGGGTTACTCCAATCATTTGCTATAAATATAACAAACCAATTAGGTTTTTTATATTTAACTTTAATAAAATTGTAACTGATATAAATATAGATGCCAATACTCCTGACTCCTGAGATTGTCAAAATTCTAATTATTTATACTCCCCTGCAGGGCATGTGATTACAGATAATCTAAATGTCATTCCTGATGCTAGAGTTCGCAATATTATTTCTAAAGACCCTAAATATAGATTTCCCTTTAACATTGATTTCCCTAACTGTCGTAGAGAGATCGCTGCTTCTTTAAATGACTTCAGTAATCGTTGATTTAAATGAGAAAATGTTGAACCTGATGCCTTTAAGAAATAGGAGTTTACATCTTTAAAATTATTGATACTCGTATTTCATTTAACTCTCGTAATAAAATTTTGTTACCCCCTAAACCTAAATAAGTTTTCGTCATCTTAAACGAGGTATGCAGGATTTTCATATGAACTATGTTTTGGTTCCAGCAGATAAAGCTGCTAACAATGCTGTAGTTGTTTGATGATTGTATTATATTTATACTCTGAAACGTGAGCTTGTTGACACTAAGGCCTATAGACTGCAGTCTTCTGTGAGTTAGAGAGTAGTTGTCGATGGGCAGGGTTGTCATACAGCCCTACATTTTGGTTTCAAAGCTAAAGAAAACCAAGACAAAGTTCCTACATTGTACTGATTACGTACACTCAATAAAATCCCCTATAAAGCATGATCTATTTCTAAATTCTTGTACGACTACAGAACTTTCTTATTTGTTAACCTCATGTCTTACAGCTGTTAAAACATGTTATTAAGTATTGTAATAAGGTATATGAGGGATCTGGTAAAAATCTATTTTGGTCTATTAAAAATTCAGGTGAAAGTTTAGTTAAACTTAAAGCAAGAGATTTCAATGCGACCAGTATGTCTACTAATGATTTTTATAAGATAAACTTATTGATCTTATTGAAAGAACCTTCAATAGAGAAGGCTCTCGTTACCTTGCATGTAACGATAGAAAGGCATTTTTTACTTTGGAAAATCCTAAAAAATATCATGCATGGTCTTGTCAAAATATATCTGGTGCGCTGATCGTTTTGTTGGACAACATTTTTATTTGATTTGGCACCAAGTTGTATAGACAAGTAGTTGGGAATCCTATGGACACTAATTGTGCTCCCCTGGTTGCCAATTTATTCCTGTTTTGTTATGATAGAGACTTAATGATGTATCTTACTGATGATAAGCAGGCTGATAGTATTGATGCTTTTTACACTACATCCTGATATTTGGATGATATTTTAAATATTAATAACGTTTATTTTGACAATATTGTATGTCAAATATATCCTTCAGAGCTCCAGCTTAATAACACAATATACCTCTGATATCAAGGCCTCATTTTAACTTGCATTTGTCCATTTCTAATGATATTGTTTCTACCAAAATTTGTAATAAACAAGACGATTTTGATTTTGAAATTATCAATTTCCTATTTGAGATGGTGGTGTTCCTCGCTCTACATCCTATGTAGTCTATATCTCACAACTCATTCGTTTTACTAGAGGATCTAGCCACGTTGTTGAATTCAACACTCCCAATAAATTGTTAATTCAGAGGCTTCGTATACGAGGGCTGTTCTAAAATGAATGCAAGTGACTTCATAACTTTCTTTACATATATGCTACAACAAAATGGTAAACGTTGCTATAAAGGACTATATGTCACCTTTAAACTGGCACCAGACATAAAGAAAAATACAGTATACTTATCGAGCTATAGCCTTTTCAATGAGGGTCACATTAGCATACTAACAAACTCAATGCTTTGAACATATACCGGTGATATAGACGAGCGTACAATTCTTTGATAAACAGGTGAAATTTCTTGATATTTTTCAGGAAGTATCCCCATATTCTTATATAATGTTTCTGTGAAAGTTGTGAAGATCCGACATGCTTTTGTTAAATTACAACGAATAGTTTTCACTTTCAAAGTCTCCTTATGTTTGCAAAAAAATGGTAAACAAAACACAACCTTTCAGTTCTCAGTTAAACTTATCTATAACAAAATGCACGAAGCAACATTTAGACTAGTTTTATTTAAAGACAATATGTTGATCGCTCATTCTGAGTTGTTGTTACAAATTATTGAATGGATTGTGGGTAATTTTTTAACGCTGAAAAGCATTTTTATTAAGTCAAAAATGCCTTAAGCGAGGGGATTATAGAATTTATACTTATTTTTTTTGTCAAAACATTGTGGCTTTATTCTAAATTTGAAAGTAAACTTTAAGTTTGACCACTATAGGCGTTATTTACAAAAAAAATTACTAACCTGATCTTGAGGATTAGACAGATTAAACATATTATTAATTAGTGTAAACAAGTCATTAAGAGACAAAAGAACGCTTGAAAAATGATATAAAATGTGATTACTCTGTAAATAGAGGGCAGCGCGTTTTGAAAACTCCCTAATGACAAACTAAGAAGTTTTCAGCAAAACGCAAAGAAAACCACACAGTGATGTTTATTATTACATCATCAGTAAATAACTCAAAATGACGCTTATCAAAAAATTAATGACGTCACAAACGTTCCTGTTTACTCGAGATTGAAACAGGATTATATAAACGTTATCCTTTAAGCGACTTTGAGATTGTGAGTTAAACGTGCATCTAAAATTTGGTGCCATTTTGTCTAAAAACTTACAAAGATATGACATTATATCGGCACATGTACTAAATTGATCATGTAATTTGCTTCAGAAAATCTTCAGTATACAGGAATGTCCTTTATATACGGGTCTGTAACTCGAGAAATATAGTGAGTGTTTCTTTATGTTGGTGCCATTTTAAAGGCAAAAAATAGTTCTTGCCAGTAAGGTATGACATTTTGTCGTAGCATATATGTGAAGAAAGTTATGAAGCTACTTGCATTCAAATTTGAACAGCCCTCGTACAAGGCTACCGGTATCATAAACTTCGCAAAACATTTTCTAAATTTTATAGGTGATACTATGATTTGATATGTAAATTCAAAGTTGGATTTAAATCTCTCTTGCAAACCTGAATTATATGGTGACTTGGTGTATAAATTGGATTGTTTGCTCTCATAATTTTCAGCGCAGTTTATTAAATAAGTTTCCATTTAAAAAAATTGCTATAACATTATAACATTAATGTATTGCAACAGACTGCATGCTAGTTGGTCAACCCAATGACTGTTGGCAACTTTGCTTTTCTCTTCAATCGCACGCTGGAGGATCGGACTTCAGACTCTATGACGGTTTCAACTTAAAGACTGATCTATTGATGATATGGTACGGGCCTGATGCTTTGTTTTTTTTTTTGCCCACCAGGGTTTACCTGTTGGATAGCTTTTGCTTCTGATGATGCATGGATAAGTTAGGGGTCTTTCTTGCATACCAAAAATCTATGTGTCTTGATTCACATCTGTAGTAAAGGTGAGGTTGAAGCGCGGTGAAAGTGGTTAAAGCCCTCCAGTAAAGTATTTTTACTGACCCTTCCAAGGCGGTACTTCTTTGTGGATCATTTGTGTTTTTATGTCTTGTGTTTGTCATGCTTTCGCGTCTGTTCATTGCTGCCTGTGGTCACCTGAAGGGAAAGGGCTGACCTCTTGGCTCTTGTTGTGATTTTTATTGTGATTGTGTTACCTTTCCATTTGGAATCCTGGAACAGGTGTGATACTTAATTATATCGATTCCGGATCCTTGCTGTCTTTCTTACTTTCATTGCCATTTTACATAATACAACAAAATGTGCATGGACATAATTTCTTAACTTTATGATATAATTATGTAAACCACTAGAGTTTATTACATAACAGTATTTTGTAATCGTAGTTTCAATGTATTGAATTAAGAAGTGGACATAGTTTATATATTTGACGCTTAAGAGTACAATCAGATAGGAGAATGATATTTTATAATTAACTGGCAACTAAGGCCAAGGTGAGCCTGAATTTTCCGATAAAATGGGAAGCAATAATGATGCCAATATAAATTATATTAACTTTATCCCCTATGAAACTACCCATGATAATCCTACAAAAAGAGATGCTCGATTATTTAAATAATTTGCCACTTTCAAATTGATATAAGAAAATTAGTAATTTTTATTTAATAAAAAAAGGTAAACAGAACTTTGCAGTAAGGATAATTTAATACTGATAATCTTTATTTTCAACAAATCGTAAACAAGAGTTGCTTAATTCTAACAATATATTGATTCAAATTAACATGAATAAAGCATAGAACACAATGCATGCAAATAAGTTGTGTTTTTGCACATCTAACAACAATCTGTGGAGTAAAATTATCAAAACAATTTTTGCTTTGAAGGCAGTCATGTTGCATATCAAATCAAAAGGAAAAAGCGAGGGATACTATACAAGTAAATTGTTCGACTACATGCACATCATTGTCCTTTTTGGTTTGTTAAAAAGGGTCAGGCATTGAAATTGTGCATATATGTTTTGGGACTTGATAGGCTTGATGATTAAAGTGATACTGAAGATGGACTTAGGGGTTGAAGAAATAAAAACTGGCAAAAATAGCAATAAACCACATTGATTTTGGCTGTAATTACTTCTGTGAGGGCGTTAATTGAGATTTTTTGAATATTTTCAAGAGAAGACGGGTCACTATGACCCTTAACTCAATTGGTTTCATTACATAAACGATCATTTATAACCAAATGTTAATTCTTAAGAACAGTGCAACACTGACACTGTATGAAAACTGCATTTTGCAGATAGAACAGAAAAGCAGAGATAATTTAAGCTTACTGAGAAGAGAAAAAATCAGAATCATTTCCAGTAGATAGAACATTTGTTCCACATATACCCCAGCATCCAAATTAGGTTACCTTGCTTCCCTCCAGGACAATTTTTCATGGGTGCCAAGTTGTTTATTGGGGCACCTTGAATGCGAAACGAAGATGTCCTAAAAAATTGGTATGGGCTATATGAAAATGCTTGGTTTCCATGGCAACCCCTTATATTATTCTCGAGAATAAGGGTAGGCATACAAATTCAACCCTATCTAGGATTCTACTTATCATTGAGCACTAAAATTGGTGTCAAATTAAATCTTAAACACATTATTACCTTACCTCTTGTGGTCAGATATGTAAATAATCTATTTGGCGTATTTATGAATGTTAATAAAAATCTTTAAAAAATGAGGTAAATCATTAAAAACATAGAATCCAGAAAACAAAACTTGGTACTGTAACCACATTAATCCCTCGACATACCAGTTTTATTTAGTGGTTGGATATGCACAATTTTAAATACCGATATTCATGAACATTAATGAAAAGTTTAGAAGTTAGAGAAAAATCTTTACATAAGGGGTGTACATATAACATTACCAATGTTTTACCTACTATGTATTCTAGTGTATCAAACATGATGCCAAATTAATGTCTAGACATTGTACGTTTTTACGTCAAATATGAAAAATATTTAATATGAATATTCCTAAACTATAATGAAAACAATAGGTGAAAAATGAAAAAAAAAAAAAAACACAGAAAAAATCGAGAGGATACACTTCCAAAATAACTTACATTTCAGTTGCTAAGCGCACTATAGTACCAAACCTGGTATTAATTTAATGCTTAGGCACAGCATGTTTATTAAATGATCCAATACATAAAAGATTGAATTACATTGCTCACGAATATTGGTGAAAACATGAGAAATTAGAGAAAATACAGGAACATAAAGGAGGTATACCTACAAAAGTATTCATATCTTAGCTTTAAATTGCCCTAGAGTAACAATTTTGGTACCATATTAAACAACGTAATTTAAGAAGTGTTTTGTGTCAAATTAAAAAGTCTAAGATTTATAGCAACTGAAATATGAGTAATTAAGTAGGTGCATGGCTATCAATTTTTATATATTTTTTGTATTTTAATGTTTTCGTTAATAATTAGATAATTATTATATCTGCCCACTAGGTAAAGAAGTATGCATATACTTAAATTAAGTAGAATGTTTGTTACTCTAGGACAATAAGCAGCTGAGATATTGGTAATTTAGTAGGCATACCCCTTTAATCTTCAGGGATTTTTCTCTTCATTCTAATGATTATATTAATAATCATAAATATGTTAGCAAAACAGTTTGCATATATTACCATGGATAACAAGCGCTGTGTCGTAGCAATAAGTTAGCATCATGTTTGTTGCTTTAGGGCTTAAAGCAGCTGCGATGTGAGTAATGCTGTTGGTATATTCCCTTAAATTTCAAGTATTTTTCTAAAAACTATCATGGTTTCAACAATATTCATGAATATTATACATATGTAATATTATCATTTATATATTTGATCATTTGGTGAACATGATCATGTCTTGGCATTAATTCAAAACCAAGTTTGGCACTCTGAGGCACTTAGCAATTGAGATATAATTAGATTTAGAAGCATACCCTCTTGATTTTTCTGCATTTTTTCATTGATTTCAACTGTTTTGATTAAAATTCGTAAATATTCATGTTAAGTTATTTTCATAGCTGACCTTAAGTAAACGTATAATGTCTCTGCATTGATTTGGCACCAAGTTTGATACACTAGAAAAGAGAGCAAGTGAGGTTTTGGTAATTTTATACGTACACCCCTTTTTTTCGAAGATTTTTCTCTCATTCCCATAGTTTTCATTAATATTCATGAATATGGATATTAGATAATTTGCATATCTGACTATCAATTCATACTGTTATGTCTATGAATAAGTTTGGTACAAAGTTTATTTTTCTAGGATGAGTTGCTGCTAGTATATAATATTTTTATACATACACCCCATTCTTAAAAGTCGCATAATGGGTTGCCATGTAAACCATAAAATTTCATGTAATCAAAGTGCATTCATTTTGATTGACTATATTGTCTTGCATTTACGTGGTCCCATTGAACAAATTTACACCCATAATGAAATGTCCTATTTGTTCAATGAAATTATGATTACCCCCTCGGATATTAGTTTATCGTATGATTTTCATTAATATTCATGAATATGCAAATAAGATAATTTTCATATAGGACCACTGGATGTAAATACTTAACAAATTGTATCCCTGATTGTATAAAATTTGCAACAAAGGTGTTTTGTGATGCTTTTGTGATGAATTATGTATATGTATGTGTTTTTTTTATTGTTACATATCAGGCGTTACTAGAAACAAATTCAGGAAACCAAAATTTCCTATTTGGAAAGTCAGCAAAAAGCACTTTTAAAATTAAACAAAATTTATTAAAAACAAAATTATCATTTACAATAAGCAATGGAAAATAGTTATACAATCACAGAAAGTCTAATTTACATTACCTTGTAATTCAAAACTGTCCCTCAGAATATTTATCAACACAAGTCTTTCAGCAGTTTCTGATCCCCCGATTTTGAAGTTAAATCCAAATGAACACTAAGTCTGAATCCAAAGCTGAATAATCCAAAGTAATCCAGAATGAATTAGTTAAACACTAATTTTTCCAACATAGAATTCCAGCACAAAGGGTTTAGACTTTTAAATGGTGAAATAATTGCAAAGATGCCCATATGAAAAAATTTACTCTTATATATACCCTTTAAGAAAGTTCCGGAATAATCAGGAAGAACTATGATATCATATGCTATATTTATTCATTCTTGAAAGTTCCAGTTAATTCCAGAAACTTCTATTTGCATGACAAAGAAAATTCTAGTAAATTCTGGACTTTTCTCCAAGGTTCCAGAACCTTCTATGACAATGCATTTTTAATTTCAAGATGATTAGTCATCCTTCTAGAAAAATCTTGTAATCAAAAAAACACCTTGCTTACAACAACTTATTTACCATCAATGTCTCAAACATCTGGGTCAACAGAAACTAAGTAAACAAAAATATGAAACAGATAAACACCATACATGTTACATTATGATTTTTACTAATTTAAGGTTTTCATTAATATTTATAAATATGCAAAGGGAATGCGTCTAAGCTTTAATTTGACACCAATTTTAGTGCTCTAGGATAAGCAGAACCTTAAAAAGGATTGAATTTGTAGGCCTATCTCCATTCAAGGTAATCATATAAGTTGTTGCCACGGAAACCATGCATTTTCACATAGCCCATACCAAAAAGTGTTTTAGGACATCTTCGTTTCGCATTCAGGGTGTCTCAACAATTTGGCACCCATGAAAAAGTATCCTTAGGATGGGGGTGCAAGGTAACCTAATTTGGATGCCGGGGTAATTCCAACATACGCATAACCCATTTCTGACTAAAACTAATCACTTATATTACATGTTTGTCGGAGAATACCATGATTTATCAAACAAATAAAATCTGTAATTTTGTTTTTGTCTAGAAAGATTAATTTCCACTAGGTTAATAAATCCCTTTAGCTGAAACCCCTTTTTCCTGACCACAAATGACCCAAGGCTTTGATGGGATAGAACGCAAAACATATTCAAGACAAAAATGGAATTTTCTTTTTTTATTTTATAATTTAACAAGCATAACGGTTGACTGTATCTTTGACGTCATAAACATTGACAAATGACGTCTTTAAAATATGCGCTGACGTTGCATAACGTTCCCATCACCCAACCCTGTCATGGAGGAGCTTGGGGTACGAAAACGAACAATTCCAAAAATACACAATACATTAAGTAGCAAAATGTTCCTTTTGATATAATTAAGAAAATGAGTACCCATACTTTATGTTTTCATTCACTAATTAAAAAGTTATAGACATTTGAAATTCTGAAGTGTACTCCGTGATGAAGATTTTCTAAATGGCGATCTTCATTTTTTCAGCAGGGAACAGCTGGTGTATTACTACTCGTGTAAGATTTGACTAGTCATGATCCCGCTAAACTCGCCACATACCGTAGTATTTGTTTTTATTTGAGCAAACATTTCAAGCAGAATACATGTAATATACAGTTAATTGAATCGTTCTTTATAAAATATGGGATTAATAAACCTTGGGAGGTGAAAAATCATACAAAGCAACTCATGCTTGCGTACTCGTTTCTCTATCTGATATATTTCACCTCCCTCGGTTTATAAATAGAACGATTAATAAACTCTATATAATATTATAGCACTGAAACAGCGAAATACCAAGATGCTTGAATTGATCTTACAAATTTGTTTTCCTAAAACACGCATAATGGGAACCAGTAACAGTTACTGTATTCAAAACATAAGTAGTATAGTAAAACTTACTCTGATGTAGTCGTTATTACACTGGATATATGTAATGTTGAGTTGGAGATCTATAACCATATTTTCTGGTGCTAGTATTATCCACGAACATTAAACGCTATTGTCATACAATCCATCACCATCACTGTCATAGGGGAGTAATACGCCTGGAGTCGTTGTTGCATTTAACGTCGCCCCACAATTAGTCAGAACTGCCAAACAAGATATCATTGAAAAACAACTAAATTCCTTTAATATGACATTAGTAAATTTTTGCTTAGTATTTTTGCTTAATATGTACGTAAAATATTGTTATTTATTACAAAGCCCATTAATCAGATAATATACTGAGGGACTTTAGAAACGCACCATTTTAAATTCAGCTGTCTCTTCCACATGATTGATTTGAGGATGTTTTCTTTATCATTTTTTATCCTCTTGCAAATTGGACCATGATTTGCCATGATTTCAATTTGCTCATGCTATTCATTCTGACGTAATATCGACGTAAGTGATTTTCAACAATTGTCGTCTGACAAATTTGAATTTGATTCGATTTGAAAACAAACACTTTTAGAAGGTAGACAGATGTCTTAACAAATGGAAAAACACATTTTTTTCAGAAATAATCGTTTTATTACACTCCCACTCGCAGCGTTTCTTTGCTAACGTCAGTGTTAAATTTTCAAACATCAATAACAGATGGGTGATGTAAGCGCATGTCGCGACACTTTTGTCATTTATGCAACTGATTGAGGAGTGCCTGTTGGCAATAAAAAAGATTTGATTACTCCTGATCCTTAGGATATAAACGGCCATTTACGTCAAAAATCAATGACGTCATGTAGACGTAATGAACTTTGCCAGAGGCCTAAAACTTCATGATGTGATTTTGTCTTTCGTTTTGCTTTCAAGAACAAACATCGGTTCAAAAACTTTTTTGCGTTCATAATGGAAGGTATTGATACTCTGTGACTTTTTGAATTTGAGTTGTCTCAGAATTATCGCCACGTCACGGCAAACATAAGGCACAGCGTTTCGATTTTCTTATTGAATGCAAGCTAAATGACGGAACTTGTCAATTTTAGTTTTCACATAATGAAAATATTCAATTTTCGACATAAATTAGCATTTAAGCAGGTGGAGCGTTTGTAAAGTCCTTCAGCATAGATTGCCTTCTGCAGTTGTTTGCCCTTCCTGTCATTAACCCTTAAAGCGCCAATCACAACTGCAGTAGAAGACAAATTTGGTGACATCTTTACTAAATTTCGCAAATAACAAGGTATGGTAGTTTAACTTTGTAAGAATCGTCTACCAACATAAAATTCTCATGAAATACCATGTCTTATTTAATATGTTTGAAAAAGCAGCAAATTTGAAATTGTTGTCTACTGCAAATTAAAGTTGCTTTATTTATGGGTTAACATATATTATTCGTAACGTTTGAGCAAAGCTTGCTCCTCAGTTTTAGAGCAAACCTTTTTTGGTGATTTGATCATAACCAGTGTATGATTTTTGCTCTCATTAACCCTGGAATAAATTTTGAAATAGTATAGAAGGTATGTATCGTATGAGTTCATCATATCCATTCCATGCGGATCCTTTGTAATATTTTACATGTGTTTTATCAATTAAACTTTCGCCACTTTTCGCGCACAAAAAAGATGCAACTCAACAAAAAGCTTATATATTGTAAGTTCATTTCCTCCTACAGTTTTAAACAGATTTTTCTATTAACCCTTAAAGCGCCAATCACCACTGCAGCAGACGACAAGTTTTGAGACATCTTTCAAATTTTCAAAAAAAATAAGTTATGATATTTCATGAGAATCGCCTGCCAGCAGACGATTCTGATGAAATATCATGCCTTATTCGTTATTTTTGAAAAAGTGGCAACATTTTAAAGTGTCATCTGCTGCAAAATGTATGTGACGCTTTAAGGGTTATTACAGAAATAATACATAGCAGTTGTTTCATAAACTCAAGTGACATTCCATCTATTTTTCTCTATTTTAAAAATAATTACCATCAGTTATACTGTAGGTAAGGACAAATCCTACATCATTAAGACGGTAGTCTGAATAAAAATAAATATCAAATCCCAGAAGCGATACCATTTTAGATGGTGGTGTTGGTCTTTGGCAGAATATTCCTATAAGGGTTCCATTAGTATACACCTGAAACATACCGTAATTGCAAACTACAGCGTCTAACTATACAATAATTTATCAACTGTCCCAAAAAATAGGATGTATATCAATAAAAGTTTTTTTAAATTTTTCAAAAATACCCCCCAATTCGAAATATATGTGGGATGAACTGGATTTGGAGAACAGGACCTATTCATGATCAATTTTAATAAATGTCCGTATAAACACATGTTTTGTGTACGTAAAATAAACGTCTCTATGAGACTTTTTACGCGCAAAAAACGATTGTTTGTTTAAAAAAAAAACTAATACATGTTATTTGCATTTTTGGTGGTTAAATATTGTTATGTCTACTTCCATAATAATATATAGTATAATTCGAACAACTTTCTATTATTCGTAATAAAATATCAAGACCCTATTACATCATAACGAGATTCTAATGTATTAGTAATGCTATGCTGAAGTTTAGTGTATATAGAAATCTTGAGTTTTTTTATATTATTCTTTGACTATATAATACAACAAAAGAGTGTTTGTATCGCCATACAAAAATTGCTAATAGCTAATGTGATTTGTGTTCTTTAATCTGTAGAAAACAATACACTTAGACAATATGTTACTTATTATCAAGTCTCATTAAATAAAGACTGGACTGGCCCATGGAGGCGTGTACATTCCAAGGCCGTTTGTACAACATGTGCGATAGGACCCATTCTCACAGGAGCTGAACACCCCCTATATATAACAAGAAATTCAAAAACTGTATGTAGATATAACCCATGGTTCAAACTGTTATATATGTTAATATATGTTATATTTGATGCATGCTGTGATGGAAAAATAAAGTAATAAAAAAAAACTCCCAGGTGTAACTTTTGCTAAGAAAAAGAAACAATAAATCATATGCTCTGGCAATGTCAGGAATCTCAAATCTACTTAGAGAGTGAAAATATGGCTCAATAATAACAATGTTAATCTGAGTTTTCTTTAAGAACTAATTATATTTAACATAGGGAGTATATACTCATCAGCAGACTTGCATATTTTTATTATTGTCAAATATTATATATTTGCTGTAATACGTCTCAACCACCCCCTAACTATAGTAACACTGCAAAAACTTAAAACACTATTACATTCTAATGCAACATACAGCTACAAGAAAATGCTATTTAAAAAATTGAACATACATGGAACAAATACAAAGACCTGATAGATACAATACATTGAGCTTAATATAACCCTTGACTAAAGCAAAGCTTCATTGAAGCAAAACAAAATATATTATATAAAAGAAAAGCCTAAGTGCTGCCATGCTGTGAGGGCAATAGGTTGTCTGAGATTCATTTGTTCTTGTATTTTTTAATGTATCTTTATTTTTTATATTACACACCTGTCATCTTATGCAAGACACTGGTGGTATATACCCTAACTATTCAGACACAATGGTTAAAAATATTTACCCTTAAATATTTCTGCCTCTGAAAGTAACGACTCTTTAACATTAGCTAAAAGGCAATTGAAAATTGACAATAAATTGGGATGAGATACAGACCCTGAACCCTATATTGAAACTTTAGCAATTAGGTCTGCATTCTTGACTCTAATCACCTGTCTGGAGGTTGACGGAAGATGCAATACTTCCTAGATTGAATCTTATATAATGTTTCTTCTAGAACACAAGCTGGAGGGAGCCAATAAACACATCTTACCCAACAAGTGATTACACCGATAAGTCCGAAGGATCTTGCTGAATTGAGTGTGGTAATTTTAAAGCTTTTCCAAATTATTACAAGGATTCACTATTAAACTAGCACAAAATCTATCAGAAAACTAAAGTGCAATGAAAAAGGTACATTCATGGTTGTGTACAGCTGTCTCGTAATTGCTTTTAAAATGCATGATAGATGACCGAAAGAAGGGAGCAAGCATACCAAGCAACCACCAGAATACCATATTTGTGGTTTGTAAGGCATGCAGGGGGATTGCCCTCCCTGACCCCCTGTATGTCAGATGACAGGGAGAATAGACTGATAAAAGGTTAAAACAATCCTCAAATTAACTGTTTATATATGTAGATGTTTGGGGGTTACCTGTAAGCAAAGGGATATAATTGGTAGTGTTCCATTTTGGATGATTTCTTTGGATCAAAATATTGAATTTCAAACGGTTTGGATCCAGATCAGGCTCAACTAAATGTAGGGACTTATCATGATCCAAGCTTTTTGACTGTTTGTGCTTGACAAGTAGTAGATGTATATTATTTAGATGAGAGCAGTGCAGCAATTTATTACTAATCCTTATAATGAAAATTTTATAATATTATTATTATTATTATTATTATTATTATTATTAAATAATCATTTTTGAATATTTATTATTGTATTATTTGATTAATTTATCCTTTTCATTTATTTATTTATTTATTTATTATTCTTATTTTAGTTTATGCATTTGTCCAGGTATTTGGGATGTGGTTTTGTCTGGTTAGTGATGTGACGTCATTTGGCGCTTATGCATCAGGACGTTACGTTTTGGCGTACTGGAAGTGACGTCATGTTGCCCATGACAATATCATAACGTTATTTATATTTACTGGTTGGCTTAGACAATGGAGATGTAGCTCACAACATTAATGCAATTATTTGTTTCTTGACAAAGGCCAAGTGGCCGAAAATTTGAAACAGAGTAAACATAGTGTTTTAGTAAAATGATTTAAGTTATTATTCTAATATAGAAACTTTGCATGAATAAAAATGTCTTTAATCACTAATTATTTGAGTAATGAATTCTAAATATCATTAATCTTAGCTTAAATTACTGATTTTTGTGTGAATTTCCAGTTATATTTACGAGGGATCATAGCAATAATCAGACTGTGTTGTCACAAATAACCTGTATGCAGATTGTCAAACGATTTGGATCAAGATCAAGATGACCAGAAAGATGGTCCTTAAGAGGTAAGTTGTAGACAGTAGAGAACCATATGCAAAGCTTGTGACAAGACAGTACCAAGAGTTGACAATAGTTATCTGACTGAACCTAGTGATACTATTCAAAAGAAGGTATTATCAGAACTACCCAAACATAGTAAAGCAGATGTAATAGAAAAGGGACAAGATGTGCAAACTAGGGCACAGAAGCTGAAAGACGGTAAGGTATTTCAGAAGTTAAAAATTATGAAAGAACGGCGAGTTCATAGAGATGATTTTAAAGAATTGCAGAATAAGGGAGAAACTGTGAAATGGCTTAGAGAAAAGTCAAAATCAGGAGAAAAGAAGACTAGAAAAGATATAGTATATGTGTCATGAATTTATATTGTAGTTTGTATTTTCTTTGTTTTTTTTATCAGAATTTTAATCCTTAGTTTACAGAAAAGGCTCTTCCACTTACAAACTTGACAGAAAAAGGTAACACAAATAAGTTGGTAATGAAACTTGAGCACCAAAGGGCATTTGAAAGATTAAAAGGTTGTATGGTGAATTACCTGTTTTGAAAATATCTGGTATGAATACAGGTTTCACACTTAAGACAGATAATCCAATGTTGACATAGGTGCTATGTTAATGCAAGAAACAGATTAGATAAAGTTTCAAGTATAATATACAAGTAAGAAGTTACTCACTAGGAAAATCAGGTACTCAGTCATGGAGAGAGAACATTTTGGCACATGTCTGAGAAATAAACAAAAACATTTTGTACTGAAATGGTAAGAAATTCCAGGTAGAGACTGGTGGTAGAGTGATGAGGTGGGTATTGAATTTTCAACCTGATCGATTTAGAATTGCAGCCATCAAGGGATCTCAAAACATTTGGGCAGACTACATGAGCAGAACTGAAAAATGAATTCATTCATTTTTTCTAAAGGGGGAGTGATGTCACAAATATGATGGCATGTGGTTTTGAGTTTTATTTTAACTTTAGGACACAACCTGTAGGTGGGCAGCGAGCATATGCAGTGTCCTAAAGAGTAGTTCACAGTTTAGCTGAATGCAGGTGTAATAATGTTATTAGTGGTCAGTAGTGGCTAGGTGAGAGTTATTTACCTTTAAAATGTTTAGAAAACAGGTGAGAAATTTTGTGAGTGAATAATTAGTAACTATGTTATTATAATTATTCCTGATTTAGTTTTTGATTTATGGTGCAGATGAAAATTTATTAGTTTGTTGTATCACTAGAATGACTGACAAAATGTGATTTCGGACAAATATTGAATAGTGATATATGGAAATATATATTAAGAGAATGCTGTGATTTCTGAAACTAGATTTATTTTATGACTTTGCCCTGCACGTGATGCAAATTTTATTCATATATTTGCACAAAGCTAGTGCCTGAGCAGTGACAAGTGACAGTCTGAATATAAAATTGATCTGAAATTTTCTTGTGAATAGACTGGCTTAAGATATTAGTTTCAAGATGAGTGCAATTTTTACAGAAGTCTATGCTGATTGCAGGGCACATATCGTTCAAAAACTTGTAAAATATTGGCAGGGTCAGCATGTATTTATGATTTACTTATGGCTTGTATTTTGAGTACTGTATTCAAGGTCTAAATTATTTGCAGTTAATTGTGATTATTTTTGCAAATAACCCAAATAAATTACATTATCTGATAATGTTGCAAAGTTAGTTGCACATATACTGTGCAATCAAGGATGTATAGGCTGTGTAGCACATATATAATAAATAGTAAGTGAGTATGATCAGGAAATACCACAATCACATACCTCAGACAACCCCATGGCACTGCGAGGAAGAGCCGCTCAACCATCACAAGACACCAGGAATACAAATTAAGCAAAGCAACCAGCTCTCTCTTCCCAATCAAGATGATTGAAATACTAGAATGGACATAACATATCAAAATTTTGATTAAGGATTGTATAAAAATCTTTCCCTCCCTTCTTGGATTTAATTAGGATGTGTATATTTGAAGGCAGTGATGGCATAAGTAGTTTTTTTTTAGTAGAAAAGATTACTTTACTATGTGTTCTTGCATAAACCACTATTGCCCACTTTAAGACTTGGAATTGAACAAAATTAGTTGTTATATTATAAGTATGCTCAAATTCATCTTGTGAGAGAAATTTACCATTATCATGAACCAGATTTTCTTTTATAAATGTTGGTTTGCTGCCAATTGTGGTGTTATTGTTATAAAAAATTGGACTTGATAGAATATGATATTCAGTGTTCTTACCATTAAGTTGGAGATCATCTGAATATGCTCGAAGTACATCAAACCATTTTTTAATCTTATTTTGAACATCATTAGCATAACATCTTCCAGATACAAATAATTTGCTAACGCTTATTGTATTGTTTACGACAGATTGCCAAGGACCATCGGATAAAATTACTCTTCTGAACCAAGTTAATTTCATACTACTTTTAAAAACTTTCACGTTTATTATTCTTAGTCCACCTTTGCAATACTGTTTTACAAACAAAATTTTGTTTAATTTTTGCTAGGCCATCCCACAAAGAAATATATATATTATTTAGTTCTTTAATTATTTGTTCTGATGGATTTGGTATTGAAATAAACAAGTAATTTTATATTGGGAATAGAAGTGTTTTTATTACTGTTATCTTACCTAAAGGGGTAATATATTGTCTGTTCTGAAGTTTAATCAATGATCTGTTTTTTTATAATTTTGATTGAAGTTTATCTGTTGCATTTGATCCAACTCAATATGAAAGTTTATCCCTAGAAGTTTGAAGTCTGTTTTCCCCCATAATAGTTACCACCTTGTTTTAATAGATGCTGTACTATATTTATTCATCCCTATCTATACAGCATGAGTTTTTCAAAGTTAACTTTTAGCCCTGAAAATTTTGCATATTCATACAATACATTGAGCGTAGCATTTTGAGATTTACTTGTTCAATCTAAAAGAAATAGTGTTTCGTTAGAATATTGAGATTGTTTATGTTCCTTGTCAATTATAACAATGCCTTTTATGTTCATGTTATTTCTGATTATTAGAACTAAAATCTCAGTGCAGAGGATAAATAATAAAGTTGATACTGGATCACCTTGGCGGCAGCCGCGGCCTATACCGAAAAAAGATGTCAAATTACCACATTGGTTCACGCTTACTTTTATATTGTTGTTAAATGTCTTAATCAAAGAGATGATAGAGTTATCAAAGTCAAGAAATTCCATAACCTTTTGATATAAAAGACCAAGACACTGAGTCGAAATCCTTTTCAAAGTCTACAGAAAGCAGTATTATTTTGATGGGTGTTTTGCATAATATCATAAATTATCTGATGTTTCTCCTCTATTTCTGCCAGCGATGAATCCTGTTTGATCAGTTTGTATCAATTTGTGCAGTGTGCCCTTTATTCTGTGTGTGATGACTCCAGGAGCTATTTTATATATACAGTTGAGTAGGAAAATAGGTTGGTAACTTTTAACAGAGTGCCTAGGCTTATATTCTTTTGGCATGCAAGTTATTATTCCTTCTCTTTGAGTGATGGATAATTCACCTTTAGAAAACCTGTAGTTGATAGAAGGTACTACTAAATGACCGATCTTCCAAAACATTTTAAAATATTCAGCGCTAAAACCATCTGATTGTGGGCTTCGGTTGTTGGACATGGCTTTAATAATTAAAGCAGCTTCATGATATGTTATTGGTCCTTCTATAGAGTTGGATTTATATTTATTATTTTTTTTAATAATACATGCAAATCAATTTCAATCAGTTGGCTATCTTTGAAAAGAATAAATGTCTTGATCAAATATGTTTGAATGCAAACAGTAAGGATCCAGATCAGCACTGCCTGATCTGAATCCAAACTATTTGAAAATCTAAAGTGTTCTTGAAAGGGTTTTTTATGGTTAATGTCATTAGACCACAAAAATGTGAGCCTGACAGGCTTGTCTGGACATTTAGAGTGTGAGCAGGGTGGTACGGACAATTATTATTCTCATCTAACTAAAGGACGTGTTTGTTAACCTGGCAATAGCAAATCACAGTTAATTAACCTGTAAATGACCACACATGTTGACCACCTGGTGTGAAAAGATATCACCTAGTCACTTAATTCCTTACAATGTAATTAATTAGATAAACATGGAATTTTATTAAGCAGGTTTGGTATACAGGCACTTGCTTTGACAAACTATGCAGATACAGATGCAAAAGCGCTAGCAAGGAATGAGTTAAGCCAGCCATGCCAATTTAGGAAATTACCTGCTGTATCCTTGCGATGTAAATCGTTTTGTTTTGTTTTTTGTATGAGTGTTTTTTTATAAATTATTTGCTCCCAGAATCAAAAGAAAATAGTTCCTGATCAGTCTGCTCTTCATGAAGCACACTGATCTGAGACTATTTTGTTTAGTATGCTTTCCTATCTCAGTGATAACTTTTTTGTTTGTTTGCTTTTTTGCTTTAAGTCCCAAGTCAACAGCTATGGTCATGGCAGGACGGTCAGTTCACATAACCACATTTTTTCCTGGGCAAGCTTGAACAAGCAATTAACCAGTACTTCGTGCACATACTTTGGCTTGTAACTGACAACAGTCCTTCTTGAATGATTCAGCGGAAGGGAGGAGAATGACCGTAGAAATTATTTCATAATAAATCTCAACAAAAGTATGCAATCGGGCCGGGATCAAGCTGGCAATCTCTGGATCTGCAGTCAGACTCTCATTTGTTGCCAGACACGTTACCGACTGTGCTACCCGGCCCAGTAGTGATAACTTTGCCATGGACGTTTTATTAGAGTTAATTTATGATCAGTGCTTTTCCAAAAAGTTTGGATCCAAATCAGTCTAACACACTGTTGGACCTGATCATGATCCAAACTGTTAATCACTCTGATAGTATTCCCAAACTTAACCAGTGAAATGTAACTCTTGATATTATGATTTCATAAAGTACTGAAGCCATAAAAATTAACAATTATGAGCAATAAGCAGATCGTTAGCCCCTGGCCTGCTGAGAAAATCTCATGCCACTCAGTTTTAAATTATTGTATCATTTGTTATAGTATATTCTGGCTTAACTAGCATAAAAAGACATAAAATTATTTCATGGACACTGTCAGAGTGTCAACCGTTTAGATCAGATTTGGGTCTGATCTGGGTCTTTGTTTGCAAAGATTAACAGCAGATAAAACAATTCTGCTTGTAGGTAAAAACTATTATGAAAAAAATATAAGTTTGGGTCTGATATAGAGGAAATATTATTGGATAAGGTGGATTTTTAAAGACATCGGCTAATGTAAAGATAAAAAAGTTAAGACATAGACTGTTAAAAAAAAATCAAAAATCTTTATATCTGCAGGTTGACTGGTTTTGTTCTGTGTGTCAACACACGTAGGCGTATTGAGATATGAAATGTGAAATGGTAATCAAAGCTAACAAATCTAAATTGAATTGGATAATTAAATCTAAAAAACAATTAATCAGTTAATTAATTGAAATAACTGTTTAACCATTGAAAAATTAAACGATAATTGTAAATAAGATTTTATTTACAAATTTTGATTAAATAAATGAATTGAAGCATAAGAAAATAAATTTTAAAATTTACATTCAGTAGGAAAAAGTCCAATGTACAAAAAATAAACTATCGGTTTGAATTTCCTAAATTTGCAATACTTATAGCAGATGATATCAAGTATAATGTTTGTGCCCTTTTTGCACTACAAGTGCACTATGGTCTGAGAATTAGATACATTTTGTCAATAAGTGCTTTGCACTTCATGTGCAGACTGGTGTGCAACCCATCGCTCAAAGCTAGCTCACATGTACAATGTAGTGAAACCCTTGTTCAACTAATGCACACAAGGGTGTAAAGTGTTTCTCTGGCTTGACTGTAGCTACAACAAGGTCCTATTAGACATTTATACCCACAAAGCGAACTACTGCATATACACACTGGGTTTGCGTCTATCATGAGCTTAACTTTTCTTAACAGAACTGTTTTCATGCCCCTAAATGACTTTTGTGAGGCATATAGTAATCACACTGTCCATGCCTCCATCTGTCCATCCTTCAGTCCCTTCGCCCCAATTCCTGTCCGGTGCATATCTCCTATATTCTTTGAGGTAGGAATTTCAATTTTTTTTTGTGGATGCATATTGAGATAGCAAAGTGTCTCTTAACATATTCAGGTCATTGTGACCTTGACCTCTGACCTAGTTTTTTAAATGATCGTTTCTGGAGCATATCTCCTATATTGTTTGAGGTAGGAATCCCAAATTTGGTAAGTGGATGCATCTTGAGATGAAAAAGTGTCGCGCACCATGCTTGGGTCCCTGTGACACGAACTTTGACCTCTGACCTAGTTTCTAGAAACTGCTTTGAGTCTGGTGCATATCTCCTATATTCTTTGAGGTAGACATTCCAAATTTGGTGTGTAAATGCATCTTGGGATGGTTGAGTGTCACGTACCATATTCGAGTCACTGTAACCTTGACCTCTTAGCTGGTTTTAAGAACTATTGAATTATGGAGCACATCTCTCATATTCTTTGAGGTAGAAATTCAGATTTGGTATGTAAATCTTGGATGGCAATTTGGTGTGTGAATGCATCTTGGAATTGTGGATTGTCCCGTTTCATTTTCCGGTCACTGTGACCTTAACCTCTGACCTAGTTTCTAGAATTTGCATCGAGTCTTTGTGCCAAGCTTCTATATTTTTTGAGGTAGGAATTCCAATTAGGTGTGTTGATGCATCTTGGGATGGCAGAGTGTGGTGTACCATTATTTCGTTCACTGTGATTTTGACATCTGACCTAGTATTTAGAATAATTGCGTCCCGAGCATTTCATCTTTATTATTTGAGCTAGTGATCCCTAATTTGGTGTGTGGTTATCCTGCGTATTCTTAGAAAATCCCCCAATATCTTAACCAGAGCATGAAATATAGCGATTGTGTTTTTGTGGTCAATAATTCATATTACCCCAAGATGTCTCGTTTACTCAGAGGTTTTTATATGTAACTCAGGGCAGAATGTGGGTCTTATTTATGAAGTTTTCGAATGGCTAAAAGCACATGAAAATAGTGGCAGAAATGTTTGTAATTCCCAGAAACATGTCATTTGCAGTTTTGCGGTCATCACTCCTAATTCACATTAGGTTCAGTGACGATATATCCAGCAGAACATTCTATAAACACAGCCTTTTCCTCATGCACTAAAGCATATTAGACAACATATCTGCATATAAGTTTGCTTGGTAAAAATTAAAAAGTTGACCGCAAATGCACAATACACTGCACCCATAAAGTCATTGTCAGGTGTAAGCGTAAGGTGGGTAAAAATGTCTATTAGCCACTTGATTGCTGCATGCTTACGTTTAAAGATCACTTTAAGCACATATCAACAGTAAAGTTATCACAAGATAACCACTACTAGCTCCTTTTAGCCACTCGTTAGCTGCACGCTTAATACATATAAGTTATTTTAAGCACATATCAACAGTAAAGTTTACACAAGATAGCCACTAGATAGCTGCATGCTTACGTTCCAAGAGTCACTACAAGTTCATAGCAACAGTAATTTTATCTGAAAGACTGGTCCATACATACCTCTAGATAGTCAGTAAACTCACACAGCTCATTTTTCGCAAGTTTCATTGACACAAGCCTGAGCTCAGCTACTTGATTAACACCACAGACAATCTTCCAATGACAATCTAGTTGATGATCGTAGCGTCCATCTTTGTTTCTGTCCATAGCTTGTATTTCGCAATATGTATTGTTCAAAACGCCTCCACATACAACTATAGATTTTACAAAAAGACCACATATCGCCAGACTACCACATTTGACAATAACTATTTAAATGGTATAACAATGTCATAGCACTAAATGACTTGTGATAACACCTGCTCCACTATCACATGATAATGTCCGCTTATGTTGTTTTGATAAATAGCGACGCATGGTGACTCGTTACAGCAAATCAAAGTCATGTTTAATCTACTATACAAACTAAATAACATTTATGCCACAGTATATCAAAACGAGATTGCTTTACCCAATTTTGAAGTTTGTGACTGACTCGTATGAACCAATGAAATATTGTTTAAATTCTCTGAGCCTACAAATGTGCAAAACATGAATAAGGTCATGAACCAGGGTTGGTTGGAGGTGTGATCAAAAATTTCTCGACCCGATATGCTTTGGTGAGATTCAGTGAATCAAAAGTTTTTTCAGTCTGTTATTTAATCTAATTGAAGGCCATTGAGAGTTTGAAAAGCATAAAGTCATCCATGGTTGCGTATGTAAAGAATTTTAAGAGAGGAGGGTGGGGATCGATTGCAAGATAGGGTGATCACAATTTATTATCTTGAGCAAGTTCGCAAGATAAACGGCGCGTATTATGCGCGCAAATTGAGCCAATATGCCAGGAAATTGCAAGCAAGAGGCGAGGAAAACTGACTCGCCGTGTTCTGATATTGCAAGACAATGACCCTGCCCACACTGCACAAGCTGGCATGACTGCTGCAACTGAATGTGGATTTTAAATCTTCCTCATCCCCAAAATTCTTCTGATATGGCTCCTTCTGACTTCTATCTGTTCCCAAAACTGAAATCTCATCTTCGTGGGACACAGTATGGAAGCAATGAAGGCGTCAGAGAGGCAGTAAACGAGTACTTGTGAGACCAGGAAAAAGGGATAATAAAGCTCGAACAGAGATGTGTTTAGTGCATTGCTTTAAAGGGAGATTATATTGAAAAAATAATGGTCACATTTTCATTCCCTGGTAGCCTTATGTTAAAGGGGCCAAGCTTTTTTAATCATTCCTCATATATGATATATGTTCAAATTGAAATGTTTTAAGTATATCAATTGTGCTTTGAATTATGCTGGAGCTGTAAACAAACAGGCTTTGAGCTAGAAATAATCAAATCTCATTAAAACGTCCCACAATCGATAAATACATAGATACCTTTTTTATGCCAATATTTTGCCGTAAAACCCGATCCAGCAATGTTGGCATCAGTAGAGAAGAGTACATATAGCGTGTTCCATTCAGAGTTTATAACTGGAGGCGGAATTGTACCACAAAATCTACCTGAGAAACCATTATGTACTAGTTCAAATACCTGAAAGTAAATAATACAGCCTATCTTTTTTACGTTGATAAAAATTCTGACAGTAGATTTATAGTTAGAATAGTTAAAAATGATCATCTCTTTGTCAAGTTGAAAAATAATGAGACAAAGCTGTACGGGAATAATCAAATTGAATATGGTACATTGAAATATAGTGCTTTAACTATTTCCAAATATATATGATACAGTCTTTCTAAAGTAACGTAAAAGATCATGTAACCATAATGTGTATGCATGTAAATAGTCTCAAATATGTTGCATTAACATTCCCACCTAGTTTCTAGCTGTTTCCTGGAAGATAACTGCCAGTCTGCAGTGTAGTTAGACAACATGTGATTACTCTACCAAACAACAAAATACGTCATGTTTTTGCTTCGTCTACAAAAGTAGTCAAACTAGATCATAAATCGATGGGAATCAAAACTTACATATTATTCAGGCTAGAATTTTTATGATCACATCTGGGGAAGCTGATTTGAATTGCAGATATAGTAGACAGTTAAAGGAATATGGGTGTCTCATAAATTTATAAAATACACCATGCAAATAATCGATTGGTTTAATGATTGTGCACATTTTACTATTGTATCAATCGTTACAAACAATGTCAATGTAGGAAAGGGGACAATTTTAAGCCGTCTCACAAGTGACCAGTATTGATAAGAAAACTTTTAGCATACATGGATGAACTTTAAAACGTTTTTTCATCTATAAGTACCGTTATTTACCGCCTCTTTTCAAAATATATTTATTCTGTAGGGTTCAAATTTTTGTGATGTTAGAAAAATAGTCCTCGTGTATTATTGGGCTAGTTTAAAATCTAACAAAAATACAAATATTACATGTACTATGTACAGTTCAAAATGTATAGCGTTGTTATTTAGTTCTAAACATATGATGAGAGGCTACTATGTATGTTAACAGATAAAAAAGTCTGGGGGTAACATGCATCACCTGGCAGAAAGTACTACTACACTTTGCCGCGATAGGATGCAAGAATGTGAATGTTAGGAGTGCTTAAAATTGTTTGTTTGTTCGAGGGAAGACGCTGTACTAAGTCTTGTATTAGTTGATAGAGGTGAGGGTAGCAATTTGCTCATATGCCAGAGGAAGGAAGATAGTTATTGAGCTGCCTCATATATTTGTCACAAAAAATCCTTTTGTGTTTATATGAGTAAAAGACTGGTGGCTACTGATTTTGATCGGCGACTTATCAGCGACCTTGTTGCGACCTTTGTAAAGCCTTGCTTCGACCTCTGCAACCTCTCTGCAATTGTCATTGTATCATGCATGGAGAGGTTATAGTGCTGTCGCGAGCTTTGTCAGACCGGATTGATCTTTTTCATGCTATTTGTTATTTTTACAATCTTAACCTATGATAAAAGGTGATGTTTTCTGTTTGGCTTACACTTTGTACGTTTATTTTAGTCAAACATATCCCTTGAATATGTGAAAAACGTGCAATAATATGGGGATTTGCTTAATGCATCCTGGATAAGCACTAAACTTATATCTATAAACCGTCACGGTGAAGCGCTTGGGTAAATAAATGGGTCTCAAGTTGACACTTTGGCAAACATCCAATGCCAAATGTGATAATCTCTAAATATCAGTTTAGAGTTATTCATTAATAAACTGTTCTGATAAGTCCTTGTGAGCCCTTTTCTTTGTTTCAACATAGTGTATTTATTTGAATAGATTGCTTTTCTGTGATGCTACATTCCATGATTTAGGAAACCTCCATTAGAAAGGCTCCATACGAGATAAACTGTTTTTGTGCTTTAACAACAACAGAGTCTTGGGAGAAGATTTGGCGCCAGTAAAATGCATTTGAGCCCCCAATGGCTGACGCTACTGTCAACTCTAAGGCAGTGGTTCTGTTGTTGTGGATTCTTTGTTTAGTGTTCACCCCATTGGATTGTTGGGGCTCTGTGATTAGTCCATGCCCTTGTCCTTATGTCTAATAGTGTTCTGTGGTTCTTACCCACTGTGCCGTGCGTTGTTCTGTATTGTGTGATTGTGGTATTTCCTGGTCATACAAAGCTTACTTTTTGTTTATCCAAAATATTTTCTGAAATACAGATTTAATCATATATTAGAATAAAAAAAGCCAATTTCAACCCAACCATCTATTGCAATTGGAGTTTTTGATCTCAGAATAGTAATCAAATCAGATTTGCCTTCAATGACATTCAACCCTATGGAGTTATTCACGAAGTATAAATAATTATTCAGTAAAGTGTCCCTATAAGGTTAGTTTAAGTCCAAAATTGTATAAATACATAACAAAAGTGAACCTCTAGAAAGTCATAACGACAAACGTCATCCTCTTGTATGTCAATACTCTGAATATTTATCTTGACAAATTCATCTTCTCCAGCTTCAATGATCCAGACGCAGTGAAGATTAAAATCATACATCCCATCGTTGTCGGTGTCCATAGAGGTGAAGACGCCAGTTTCTGTGGTTAACAGTGTGTTTGACGTGCAAACTTCTAGAACTTCTGTAAAATAATACACTCTCTGAGGTAAATTCTAGGAAAGGCATACAAATGCGACCAGTGACATTATTGATGAAGCTATTTTGCTTCCCAGTTACTAAATCTGCAGGTTTCTACAAAATTGTCCACCAACAAAATACAACATAATCTCTGTAATAAGATATTTACCAAACAAATAACCTTGAAAATAATAGTAAAAGTTAATATATTTGTAACACATTAATACATAAATTATTATAGATACGTTCTCGTCCATGTGTGATTTTATATTCTGATTCATTGGAAATACTAGGTTTATGCAGAAAAAAGAATATCGATTATTAGTCTGGCACTAGTGGACTGAAGTTGTGAGCTAACAGATTAATAATCAAAATATACTAAATAAAACCAAGTCTGCAGTTTTTAAATTATGTGAGCTTAAATTTTTTGTGGTTTTACAACAGCAGAATCTAGGGCAAAGGTATGGTTAGTAAAATTGATTTAAGTTTACCCCTCCTACCACCCCAGTGGCTTATGCTGCTGCCCGTTTTAAGACAGTGTTTCTGTTATTATTTATTCATTGTTTGGTTGCTCCCATTATTGGAAGAGTCGTATGTTAGGTCTTTTAGCATTTTGTCCTCTCTAGTTTTGCAATCATCTCACTGAGGAAGTGAGAGCTTGTATTGCTTTTAATGTCTTCTTGTTATCATGTGGCTGTTATTGCTTTTTGCTTCTTCATCACGATGTTATGTGTTGGTCTGCAATGTTTGATTATTGCATTTCCTGGTCTTGCTTACAAACTTGTTTCTAGGATCCGCTCTCCAGATTATCATCTTTTATAGACAAGATACAGTCCTTAAACAAAGACTTGTTTAAGCAAGAGAATGCAATTAATTTCACTTCTTCACACACTATAGATATGCCACACAAATATCTCTGCACAGTTTCTAAACTATGCTGCTTATTGTTAAAAAGTTGAAATAGTGCACATGTACTTCCACTCTATTAATGCGATTTCAATTCAATAACTACTCGTATCTTTACATTTGGAATTCAAAGCCCTTAAATGTTTTGCTCTTGTACAGCTTGTTATATTAAGTTTGCGGTCATATGGAAGTAGTGAGTACATTTTAAATATATATTTTAATATTTAAATTATATAGAGGATGCAACATAAATACTCATGTATTATTAAATTTATAAAGACAATCTTATATGTACATATACTAAAACCAAGTTCTAATTGGTCGCTTTTCAAACTCATTATTTCTGACCAAACGCTAATAAAATTGAAATTAGTTTATGCCTATATATGTGTATTTTAATAGTCAAACGTTCAGCAGTGTTTTTGAACAGTTGTCTTTTACTTCAAAGTATTTTGGGTTAAAAATGCAAAAATCGTATTTTAGGAAAAAATGGTTTTGAGAGTAGTTTTTAAAAAAATTGACGTTAAGATGGTTACAAACTGGTCTGTCCGACTTGAACAACACCAAACAATTGAAATTTTGCTCATGGTAGATTTTTTACGCATTTCTAAATGGTTGTATTTTTCAAAATTTTTCGACCAGTATTTCGTGGTAAAATTGTTAAATGCACTTAATTTTATTTTAACACTGTAGGCCAACCACAGTAGAACTTGATTAGTCCATTTTTGGTGATTATTGTTTTACGACTAATGTACACTTCCAGTTTCAATGTTAGAATTTAAAAATCGATTTGGTAGCATTATATTTTTGTTTTTTTCAATTTTCAAAGAAAGACGGTGACGTCTGGTGATAATAAATAATCGCTGAAAATGTCAACGCCGTATCGCTGATAATAAGGCCTACAGAGCAGTGCAAAGTCTCTATGTAAATTGCAAGCTTAAAGCTGATTTTTAATGATTAACCTGCTAAAAGTGTTGTCTTATGTTGTTGAGTAGCAAAAACAACAAGTCCGATGTAATCAAAACTTTTGAGGTTTATTCTTCTTATATCACGCTAGCCAGTAACACATTCAAACAAACAAAAACGTTAATTTGTGTTATGGTTTATATCGTAGAAAAAGGTTGACTTTTTGAAATGAGGGTACCTTTTCTCTAACTTCGTCCGTGCAAGAAGTACACGTCATTTTTAAATGAAATAACTTGCAGAGTCTCGGCAAAGTATTGCTTCACTTCAAAAAACGTGAATTTTGTATACCCCAGGTTTCACTTTCTGAACTAGCGTAAAAATGTAAGAAGACCAATTAGCAGTAGGTTTTAGTATGTATGTTCCTATTGAAGTTTATTCATAATGTAGGGTCCTACATGGATGTTCAATCATTATTGAATTTGAATTTATGACACTTAAATTAATAATACAGAAACACCAGTTATAGATTCTATTTATAGATTAACAATAATTTTACAGTGAAAGCCCGCTGTTAGCGTAAAACAAGTAAAAGAAACGTCCATAGAAAAACGATGAAGGCAGCATTTTATAACGTCATATAACAGTTAACCCACTACCAGTCTATCAATTTAATACATGATGTTATGATACTCCCAGACGCGATGTCATGTGATATTGAATATATAGCTATAGATGTCGCACATTAAGCGTAGAGTTCGTCATGGGTAAAGTTCAATAGGAAAAAAAGTGTAGCACTGCTAAATAGCGTTATTCATTCATTCGATTTCATTCAGAAAAAGTAGCATTGAAGGTTAAACGATTGTACGGATTTAGCGATCAATAATCATCAATAATCATCGTGACATATACAGCCTAGGTGGCTGAGAAGGTAGAGAGGCAACTGTGATAATACGCATGTGAGCTATGAAATAAGTTACGAGTTCGAATCCAATTGATTAACAATTTATATGGTTATTGATATGCTCTATTGTTTCATTGTTTTGTTTGTTTTGTTTATGTCTGTGGCCGTATTCCTTCGCTATAGCCAGTAGTGGCCCTGTTTGTTTATAGTTGTGTGGGTTTATTATGTCAAGGAGCACCCGATGTTTCATATGGCAGTGGTTCGGGTTTGAAAGCTTCTCAGAAGACAAGGCCACGGTTTAAAGTCTCATCAGACAGTCATTTGTTTCTCTTGTGTATTTTCTTATTAGATTGGTTCCCCTCGTTGATAAAGCTCTACGTCCGTTACGCATATAACGACTGGTAACGTGTATTTATTTACGAGTAGAGAATCCTACTCATGCGACTGCGCATGCCCCAGAACAGATTTTTCATCACAAACTTCAGATTTTTTTTCAGTTGCTATAATTTGATAATTAAGTTAAAGAATAAAATATATTAACTCCCAGAACAAAATAAACTTAATAAAACGGCTTGTTTAAAAATGCACTTTATGTCAAGGGTATTTTACAACACCACGTCACTCATGACGTCAGTGTGTAAGCTATACGTAGGCGCAATGGCGGCTAGTAGTTACCTGTCTTAATATGCTGACAAGCTATTAAAGGGAGAGAACCAGTCTATTTTCTTATTCCAGATATTTTCTTAATTTATGTTTTTTTTATGTTTTTAATACTTTACTTTTT
This sequence comes from Loripinus fragilis, assembly GCA_964019695.1. Taxonomy (NCBI): domain Eukaryota; kingdom Metazoa; phylum Mollusca; class Bivalvia; order Lucinida; family Lucinidae; genus Loripinus; species Loripinus fragilis. The sequence goes on from OZ026517.1 coordinate 82,950,694, forward strand.
GCAATTTCTGTATTTTAATACCTGTTTATTTTTTTTACGAAAAGTATTTTACTTTAATATAAGTATACTTGATATAAAAAGTTCATAAAAATAATGCCAGCATATGAGATTTTGGTTTTTATCGCAATACTGAGCATCAAAGGATCAGATGAGCCTTGCAGAAATAAGCAAACCCACCAAAGCGTTTGCTGCTTGCATACACAGCATACTGTGTGGATACAGATGAAGACTAAGTTTAACTTTAAGTCATATAGTCCCTAGTCGGGGGCTCCGAAAAAGTGAGATTCAAATCAGCCTGCTCAGCTACATAGACTTGCATGAAGTTTGAAATTTCGCTCGTAGTAAGTCTAGATACGATGCTTTCAAATAAGCAAATAACAAAAGCGCTGGTCAGACTGGGCAAATGCGCAGACTGGTCTGCGACTTTCTTGTTTGTAAACCTTCAAAGACAGGTTTTCTTGTGACGAGGCCCTCCCCGAACCCCTTTTGGATCCGCCAATGTCCGTTTCAGAGCTAGGTAATTGAAACTGCACACTGAATGAGTAAAATAAAATTAAGATAAAAAAACTATGGATTCGAACCTCAGTATAAAAGATTCAGGCTGCAATAATTAATATCGTTACTTAACCACTGGACCACTGGTCTATGAAACCAACTGATACCTTCAATACATTATAAAATATGTAAATACTAAAATACACGTGTGTTAACCAGTCTATTTGTAATGACAATATACCTCTCGGATAACAGTTATAGTTAGTGAAGTCACTCTACGCTATGTGTGCAAGGACTCTTACCTTGCTGTAAATGGAAATATGAGAAGGGAGTCAAAACTAGCGTCTCGTTTCTGATGAGTCATCGGGTTGAATATCTTTGTCAAACATTAACACATTATACCTGTAATTACCATGGATGCTTTTTCGTCCATTTGTGATTTTTAAAGATTTCAAAAAGGTACAATGGTTAAGAATAAGATTCATTTTTTGTTCTAGTTGTAATCATGGAAAGAAAAACAGTAAAATGTGATTTTTCTTATCCAGATATGGTCAGTTAAATATTGATATCAAATTCTATTTCAGCTTAAATTCGTTCTATTGCAGTTTAAAATTTAAAACACATCTGGTGCCCAAGAAAAAAATGGTTCCAACCAGTTTCAATTACATATGAAATATTGTTGATGTATTTAACTATCATTAGAATCTTACTTGGCGCCAGTCAATGGTATATATGGTAAATCTCTTGCCCACGCAAGCACTAGCTGCACGGTATTCTGCATTCTGCCAGAACCAAATATTCATGAAGGACTGTAGGTTAAATCAATCTAAACATTAACTACACGGATAGCAAAACCCATAACAAGGTCTAAATCTAACGCTGAACTCACATAATAGTTAGTTGTTCAAAGGGGGTGATTATGATTCATTGTTTGTTTTTACTTCATTGGTTTGAGAAATATGTGCTGGACCGTTGTTTTGTTATGTAGTTTTAAGTTTCTTTTTCAGTTTTGTAATCAGCTTTCTGAGAAAAGAAGCTGGATGCGTTAGTCTACTTGCGTTTTTTGCTGCCACTTAGATATACGTGGTCTCTGTATTTTTCTAATACTGTCATAGGTGGGTCTGTAATCTGTGATCTGTGATGGTTTGGTGTCCAGGCCCCGAGGTTATAAAAGTTAGTAAGGAGGCAAAGATCAGGAATCGATTCAATCAAGTACCACACCTGACCCAGGACACCATATGGGAAAGTGACAAGAACACCATAAAACATAACATACAAGAGAATCAAGACGCTAGCCATCTTCCAGCAGGTGACTCCAAGGCTGCAATGAACAGACAAGAAAGCATGACAAACACGATAAATAAATTAAAAAAAACGATCATTAATTTTTTTCATGCTCAACTCAGCTGATCACGAAATTTATCCTGCTCATAAATGTTAAAGTGTCAATAATTGCTGGCATTTTATCATTTATTAGCATGATGAATACGACATCTGATGAGCCCTCAGCTGAGATGAGAATGAAAACAGGTTTATAACCTCAGGGCCAGGTACACTCAGTTAGTTTTTTAACAGAACATGCATTAGAATTTAAGTTTGTTAGATGAAATAAAACAGGTATATGATTTTAAGTTTGTTAGATTAAATAGGTGAAACAAAGCAGGTATTAGGTTTTAAGTTTATTAAATGGAATAAAACGGGTATTAGATTTTAAGTTAATTAGGTGAAATGGAAAATAAAATGGTTTACCATAATCCTCAACAAATGATATATTGAACTCTGTGCCTTCTATGTTATCATCTGAATAAAAGTATATAAACAACGTATAAGTTGGAGTGTTTGGTACCTCAGGCATTTTTGTTCCACAGTATATTCCCAAGCGTGATGTGGCATTAAACACCTACAAAAAAGATATATTATATATTCATTTTAAGCAAATCTAGCCTATTTGTCCATATACTGCAAACCAAGGTGTACCCAGGTTCAGAAAAGGCGCACAAGAAGTGAACTTACTATAAGTTTTAGTCCAGGCACTGATGGATAAAATCAGTCACTAGACTATTTGACTGGCTTACACTGTTAAAACAAGCACTGTATTGAAAGAAAAAATATTTTGAGGTAAATCCTTTTTAAGTTGTGTCTGCTGTATTTATGATTAGCCTGTGTCATCGGAGACTAATTTGTTTTACATATAATCGTAGCATGTCCATAATACGTAATTCCTACGTTTGGAGGTACCATAAATTTGCATGTGCAGAATTTGAAAAGAGCCTTATCAGGTGTCAAAATGTGCACTCTACCATCAAACGATGACTTTATCGGTTTAAATGCAGCACAAAGTGTCCGTTGGAAACCAATGACAATTGAGTAAATTTTTTATTCAGTATCAATTATTTTTTTGGTAAAAAATCAACTTTACAATATAAAACAATTATGATTTAAATATTTTGCGAATGTAATGGAATTCCTTTTAAATAATTTGCCGATATTAGTTTTGACATGATTTTGATCCAACTGGATAGACAAAAATGGTTTTCTTGGAAATAAAAGTTCTGCTATATGTTCAAAATAACGTAGCTGTCAAGGACCTCAGACAGTCTTAACAAAGGATTGTCCATAAAAATGGCCGAAGAAAAGTTTCAAAGAAAATGATATTTGTTATAGAAAAGATCATAGGTTCAAATTATACGCGAAAAGTCTTTTCTCATTAGACAGCACAAAAGTGTCCGTTTGAAACCAATTTCAATTACGAAAATGTACATGTACCAAATTTGAAATATAGGTTAAAAACTAATGTTTTGCTATTCAACATACAGGAAACATAAAAGTTTTTTTTTAAAGTGCCCCCCTTGTGACCAAGCTAAATCTTTTGCATTCAGTTGTAGTTTTACATTACACACATCATATAAAATGGCACGGTTGGTCAAAGGAAGAAATGCTGTCAAAATACATTTATGAAATGCATTTACAGGTAATAGTCAAAAGTCATAGACAGCATAAATATTTACAATGAAATCTTCTTGATCTGAATTGTATGCAACCACATCACTTTTGTCTCAAGTTTTAGGCTTTGAACAAACATTATTTTCATGTATTCGGGTGAATACCTGACAAAACCCTGGCTTTCTGCGAAATAAAATTTGGTCAGGAAAATACCCCACCCCTTAAACTCAAAGGTTCTGGCATAAATTAGCAATATTTTCAACATATTTTTATTTTGCTAGGTGCACTATATGTAAGGTTTTGATTTAATCACAAAAATACAGTTATAAATTATACATTTTTCAAGGCACAGGTTCTCAAATTTTGGTCAGATTGAATAGGAGACTGTCTGAGGTTCATTCTATGACGTCATATGCGTTGTGAAGCTTGCTCTAAATATAAGCTAAGCCAGTAGCTGTTTTTATGCATATATGTACAGATTCAACATGATGAGTCTGTAATTTTAGGTATGGCATTCATATAGAGACTGAGGTTTAAAAATCATACTTTATCATATATAACGTCGCGTCTGGGAGAGAAATGACTCCATGCAATAAAATCGGTAAACCACTGGTGGTTTAAAGGATTTTCCGGAAATTTTATGATGTCTATAACCGCGTTGCTTACATAATGACAAAATTATAACATATTTTTACGTCAGAAGTGAGATTTCAAAGTAATCTTAATGGCATATGATAAATAGAATATAACATTCAGGCTCTTGTTTGATTGAATTTATTAAACTTTTTGTTTAAGATATTGAAAAAGTATCCGTTTTAAGACAGGGATGGTCGATTTGGAAGGACCCCAATTTAGCTGCAAGTTCATACACGTTAGTTTTTATTCTTGACTCATCGGATATGCGTACTGGGCTTATTTCACAATTGAACATTCATCATTGAACGATTCAAAATGAATTGACATTTCTGTCAAATTAACACCCATTTAAAGATACCGACATATCCATCCTAATCTGACTATTTCAGTCAAGCAATAAAATTCCACATGTTTGGCCCTTCAAAACTTGAATTTGTTTCGTCGTGTTTTGTTGGAAGAGGCTAAGGGCATATGCAAACTGGAAAACATTCGATGGCACGCCATCGCAAATCCCCACGCTATCGAAGAAATATAATGGTATTTGACCTTTTGATCCCACCAAAGGTCACAAGTTTGGTTCTAGGGTAAACTTTTTCAATGTATCTTGGTCTACTGATCATGCCTTTTTAATTTGATATGCCACATGACAATGTTCAGATAACTTAGTTTTTGACCCCCAGCACCCCAAAATTCCCACCCCTGGGGCTTGACACAGGTGACGGAATGAAAATCCAATCTGATATGTTTTTTTTTCTTTTGTGAGAAGAAACACAAAGTTTGGTTTAAAATATTTGAAATTGACTTTAAAACTGAAAGTTAATGATATTTGACCTTTTAGCGACTCACCAGGGCCTCAGGGGGGGGGGGGGGCGGGGGCTTAAACAATTGTGCCGTTGCACGTGACATTCGTAAGTCTCTTCCTCACGGTGTGGTTGGTTGATCTGCAGTGTGTGACAATTGTATGTTCTGTACTCTTAGTTTTAAGAATTGCGCTCAGTATCGCCGCCTACCCGATGTTATAACTCACAAGATTAAAGAAAGGACCAAATATCGCTTTTAAATCTGGAAGTGCGCTTACAAATATATTCATTCTAAAAAATAGTTGACGTCACAATTATGTGCATCCAATATCATGAGCACCACAAATCATCACATATATGACTGTGGATGTTTTCAAATGTCTTGGAAAAGTCTGATAACTTCAAAAAGACCGTAGCTGAATTTCACAACCGACTATTGACACAAAATCACACTAAACCACATTGTCCACCATGTTAAAAACGGGGTACTTCTAATTCAGTTTAGTCTTTGCATGCTGGGTAATTTTGCATGCTGTTTTGAAGTCCGCTCAGTTCAAAATGTCAAATATTTACAAAGTTCAAGCTGTCGGTCTGATCTGGCTCTAAACTGTAGCCGAAGACACAACTCGTCACCAGCGCGGAAAGAGTTAATCTCGTCAGATACATTGGCAAGAAAATGGTACAACATCTAGAGCTCACGAGAAAAAAAAGGCATTCTAGATCGCCATTTCAAAAAAGTGAGTTCAGCATCCAAATTAGAGACAGCTGCTCGGCACATGTACATATAGTTATTCTACATATTCTATATACGTCCGCTGAGGTAGGGTACATGTACATGTAAGATATTCCACGTAAGAGGGAAAATGTCGGTGTAGCAATCAATATATAATGGAGGAATCTCATATTTTAATGTGTCATAGGCAGTATTGGTGAAATTTACAAGGACAACGGCCCGACTTTCTTTCCGCCATAAATCGAAGGATACAGTCATGATGACTGTAGAGCATGTGAAGTGACGAGCACAGGTTATTGTATCAACACGCGTAGACAACGGATATACTCTGCAAAATAGTGTCCCACAATTTAAAACTGCAAACTCATAGACCATACCGATGTACATGTACATTTTGTATGTAAAGTTATTCTGCGTATTCTGAGAAAATCCCCCAACATCTTAACCAGAGCATGAAATATAGCGATAGTGTTTTTGTGGTCAATAATACCTATCACCCTTAGATGTCTTGTTTACTCGGAGTTTGTTATATGTAACCAAGGGCAGAATGTGGGTCTTAAATATGAAGTTTCCTAACTGCTAAAAGCACATGAAAATAGTGGCTGAAATATTTGTAATTCCCAGAAACATGTCATTGCAGTTTAGCGGTCATCACTCTTAATTCACATTAGGTTCAGTGACGATATACACAGCAGAACATTCTATAAACACAGCCTTTTCATAATGCACTAAAGCGTATTAGACAACATATCTGCATATACGTTTGCTTGGTAAAAAGTAAAAAAGTTGACCGCAAATGCACAATACACTGCACCCATAAAGTCAGTGCCAGGTGTAAACGTAAGGTGTCAGTCTGTGGGTAAAAATGTCTATTTATGTGAGCAACTCACACACCAAATATGGTTTGATTTAGTCCAATGGTCTAGGAGGCGATAGCGTGACGGATGGATGGAGGCGATTGCAATATCTTTAAAAAAACATGGGGATAATGAAGATTGTGTACAAATTACGCTTGTATCACGTTCCTTTTGTATTTTGCAAGTGACGTTAAGGTAAACTTTAAAACATTCTCGATCACATTCACGACAGCCTATCTCCTGAAAACGCATTCCCCACATGAGTGTCAGTGCAAGTAGTCAATATCAGTAATAAAAGTGTGCAATAAGGTTACTTATGAAGATGTTTCTGAAAAGGAGCTGTTTGTTTGTTTGTTTGATTTGATTCTTTACGTCCCATCAACAATCTTTCAGTTAAACAGGGACGGGTCTTCCTGTGTTGAACCAGTACTAAGCTAGGATAATTGTGCCTTGCTCAAAGACCACAACGCAGTGACGCCGGTGAGGCTCAAACCCGCGGCCCCTCGGTCTCGAGTCAAGCACTCTACCACTGAGTCACTGTGCTCCCGAAAAAGGAGCTGTAAACGGATGTTCAAATTTGACGTTTGATTTTGAAATATTGAAGTTATCATTTTGTTTTTAATTATAAAAAGTCCATAAACTGGTTTAAAGTCAAGGTATTATACACGCCACATTTTAAGGAAAACAAAATCAAAGAACTTCAGCAAGAAAAAATGCAAAAATATTGTGATGCGTTTTCAAAGTCCTCTAGCACATGATAGGCAAACTTAACAGCAAACACGTTTCAAACTCACTTTTTTCTGAGTAAGGTGCCAAAAATGTTGAACGAATTTTAACCTTACTATGAGCATATAAAACCAAAGCTTTGTGATTTTGGAATACTTTTCCTTCACTTCACAGTTTTAGGTAAAAAATGTAAAATACAGCAGGTTTTTCTTAAAGAAAAAGATATTTTTGGTGCATGTTATAATTAAAATAAAATGCAGATGTTCTCAAACAGGTGTTCTCAAACAGGTTCAGCTCACTAAAACACCAAACAAAGTTGATACACAGCATATTAAGTACCAATCTTTGTAAACATAACATTTTTCGAGATTTTTGAAGGGTAGCACGCGTTAAAATCGCTGCATGCGTTTTTTGTCTGATTATGATAGAGAAAACCCAACCGAACTCATAAATCTGTTCTGCGTCGAACTAAACGTGAAGGGGCCATATGTTGGCCTGAATGTTTGAATATGATACTTAATTCTAAAAGAGTTAAACATGTTTATTTTTGCGTTTTAAATTTCGATTTTTGCGTTTACCATGAGATCCCGTATTCTGTTTACCAATATCTCAAAGAGAAAACAACATCAAAATCAGGTTATCTAGAAATGTTACCTACATGGTAAATATTATCATTAAAATCAAGTGGATATGGTGTTTGTAATCATTTTACACACTTCTAACTCATGCCTAAGAATATTTCTATATCTTTTAGTGGAATTATAATCATATGTAATCTTTTCAACAGGTTGAATAGAAATACTGCTAGTAGAGTGATTAGTTTGTTTGAAATGCCTATAAAGAAAATTAACAATTTTGTAAGGCTTTTTTATTCGACGATAGTGCTCAGAAAATCTAGTTTTTAGAAATCTAAAAGTTTGTCCAACATATTGCATGCCACAATCTTTCTCTTCTCAAGATAAAACATAAATAACATCAGTCTTCAATCAAGATCAGAATTAGTAATTACAGAAAAGTGTCTACCATTAACGTTAAATTGAATAGTTGATTTACAACATAAATGCTTGCAACAGCTACACCTCTTGGCATTGCACTTAGACATAGAGAGATACACTACACTTCTTCTATACTCATTCCTATATGTCCTAAGTACAGGTGACTTAAGAGGAGAAAGACAAACTTTTAAGTGGTTTCTAAAAAGGGCAGAGTTAGAAACTCCATGTAAATTAACTTATGTGGTCGAATGAAGTTTCAGATGTGAAACGTTAACAGATGGTAACATATATCTATTGGTGGACTGGGGAATTTGCATAGAAGAAGCAGAATGTAACCGAAAATGAGAAAGTAAAATTTTAACTATTTTAGGCTATTCATAAATGAGTTTTAAGTTTATGTCATACATTGAAAAGTATCATTCATAGTAGCTATTTATAGCAATATCCTTCTGCTGCATTTGAGAAATAGCTAAAGTTCCCAACATATAACTAAGTCTTATACAAGTACAAAGAAACATATAGAAAGCAATAGTTATTAACGAGATACGTTTGCTGGTCTACACTGCTCCTTAAATGAGGTACATAATGACAAAAGTAGAATGTTATTACAGTAACTACAGAAATGAAATTTCAAAGTAATCTTAATGTCATATGATAAATAGAATATAACATTCGTGCTCTAGCATTATTGAATTTATTAAACTCGTTGTTTTGTTTGATTTGATTCCTTACGTCCCATCAACAATCTTTCAGTTATATAGGGACGGTTCTTCCTGGGTTGAACCAGTACTAAGCTAGGATAAATGTGTCTTGCTCAAGGACCACAACGCAGTGACGCCGGTGAGGCTCGAACCCACGGCCCTTCGGTCTTGAGTCAAGCACTCTACCACTGAGCCACTGCGCTCCCTAATTAAACTCGTTGTGAAAAAGAGATAAAATGCTCGGCATACCTCACATATGTTATCTTTTTTTCCCCAACTTGTTTAATAAATTTGATAAAACATGAACACTCATGTATGATCCTCTATTTATCAGATGTTCTGGTTTGATTTATTTGAATCTGTATTCTACATTTTAAATTAGATAAATAGAGGATCTTACATGAGTGCTCCTGTTTATTGAATTTATTAAACGAGTTGAGGAAAAGAGATAAAATGCGAGGCTTGCCCAGCATGTTATTCTCTTTTTCGCAACGAAATTAATGAATGAGTTAATCAAATACTGGAGCATGAATGTTCGATTCTATTTATCATATGACATTAAGATTACTTTGAAGGGGCATTTCTGACGTAAAAACGTAATAAGTGTGTCATTATGTACGCAACGTTGTTATGGACGTAATAACGTTTCCAGAAAATCTGTAAACCACTAGTGGTTTATCAATTTTATTGCATGACATTATTTCACTCCTTAAATCATCGCTAATAATAAGTTTAATACCTGCTTTTGCTAATATTAATAATTTGTCAGATTTCAGCTGATTGCATAGGGTTGCAGATATATTGGTTTGAGCAGCATGTTAGTGCAAATTTGTTAAATACGTTTGCTAAAATATGATTGTGCTTATATACTAAATGAATATATACTGAACGAAACTTCTTAACCGCCGGATAACAAATCACATTTTTTCAATATAGCTCATTTATTATTAAACTGTTTGAAATGATATTTGACACACTATATTTGGGCATATGCATCCGTCTATTGAACATAACAGAGTTCGATTCAAAAAGGACGTTCATTTATGCGTAACGATAGAGTACTCATTCTGGTTTTGCACGAGGCACAAAGTGCTAAATGTATTTACGTCTTGTGTATACTCGTATTTTCATCGACAACTATTGGACAACTTTATTTTATCATATTGTTTGGGTTTTATGCATATAAAGTAGAAGGATCTCGATGTGGGTTCAATCGAAAACGGGGCCTCGCTGAGACTGTTTCATAGTTTATCATTAAGTTTGTTATGTTTTGATAGAGCCAAAAGTTTAATCCACAACCTAACGGTCATTTTTTTTTATTTTTGTACTCGTATGACGAGAAAATTCGACAAAATACTGAGTATCACGTATGTCATAAGATGTTTTGTATAGTCCACCATACTTTGGTGCGGTGATGCACCAATGCTGCATTTGAACGTCGGAAGTGTTGAAATTGATGTGCAGCATACGGATAATGGGTGACCGATGTGTCAATAATATTGCAGACAAAAATTTCATCTCCATAAACGCATTTCTGTGTTCTTTTAGGTTATATGGGCAACAATTACTTCTTTATTACAAAATAAACATTATAATGTTCAATAATATCCATTTACAACACCAGAAAGTTTCAATAATATTGTGGATAAAAACATGCCATCTCCATAAAGCATTTTTGTGTTGTTTTATGTCATATGGGCTTCCATAGGAACACTTACCTGAAAATTACTACTTAATAAAAGCGACACCAAAACAAGTTCAATAATGTTTATTTGTTACACCATAAAGTTAGTGTTTTTCACTTTAGGTCCCTGGAATACTCGGTTTTAAGCGATGATTTCAAATACTAGCGTTTGTGTGAAAATGATATGTGATGGTGCCTCTATACAGTCTATCAATTGAGCATGTTAATTTTAATTTATGAAAATGAAATTTTGACAGGTTCTGTTCAATTGATTTTTTTTTCATATTAAGTGCAAATTGTAGCCATACATGTATCATATAATGCTAAGATATATAAAAATTTATCGAGTGGCGGTTTCCAAGTTGGACTGTAATCTCTCTTGCACAATGGACTTTCGGAACCTGAATTCTATGGTGACTAGGTGCAGAAATTAAAGAAAATTGTTGGCTCTAATAATTTTTCAGCGCAGTTCATGAAAATAATGTCCCATTATAAAAAATGACTATAGCATTAAAGTATTGCAACAGATTGCATGCTTGGTGGTCAACCTTATCACGGTGGGCAACTTTATTTATTATTAAAATTATTAGAGCCAACAATCTTCTTCAATTTATACACCAAGTCACAACAGAAATCAGGTTCCAAAGTCCTTGGCGTAAGAGAGATTACAGTACATTACAGTCTATAACGTTTTGAAAATGTTTTGCAAAGTTTATGATACGGATAGCCTTGTTTAAGAAGTTTCTGAGTTAACAATTTATTGCGAGTGTTGAAGTCAGCAACATAGCTAGATGCTCTAGCAAAACGAATGAGTTGAGAAATATTGACTCCATATGATGTAGAAAGAGGAACATCACCATCTAAAAATGGGAAATTGACAAATTCAAAATCAAAGGCATCACGTTTATCATAAAATTGGTAGAAACAATATCATTAGAAATTGACAAATGCAAGTCTAAAAATGCGGCTTTGGTATCAGAGGTATTGGCTTTATTCAGTTGGAGCTCTGAAGGGTTTATTTGACTAGCCATATTGTCAAAATAAACATTATTAATATTTAAAATATCGTCCAAATATCTGGATGTAGGTGTTAAACGCATCAATAACATCAGCCTGCCTATCATCGGAAACAGACATCATAAAGTCCCTCTTATAAGAAAACAGGAGTGAATCTGCAACCAGGGGAGCACAATTAGTGCCCATAGGAATCCCAACTACTTGTCTATACAGCTTGGTGCCAAATCGAATAAAAATGTTGTCCAGCAAAAAGGTCAGCGCATTACACACATCTTGACACGACCATGCACGATATTTTTTAGGTTTTTCTGAAGTAAAAATGCATTTCTGCCATTACATGCAAGGTAAGGAGAACCTTCTCTCTGGAAGGTTCTTTCAATTAGATCAATAAGTTTATCTTTAATTAAATTAGGAGGTAAAGTAGTGTAAAGAGTAAAAAAATCATGAGTAGATAAACTAACTGGTCGCATTGAAATCTCTAGCTTTAAGTTTATCTAAAATTTCACCTGAATTTTTAATAGACCAAAATAGGTTTTTTTCGGATATTTCATATACCTTTCACACCTGTTTACTGGATAACATGTTTTATAACAACTGTAAGACACTTGTTAACAATTCGTCGCTTCAGTGCTATAGTGCTCTATCTACCATTGCACAAGTTTTGAGAAAAATGAGTTTAAAAATTTAAGCATCCTGATTTTTGATGCCTTATTTATCACAGACCTTTGAATCATACCAGAGTGTTAAATATATACATACAGTATAAATGACCTTTGTTTGAAGAATTTTTTACAGTAATATGGAATTTACGGGCATTTTACAGTTTGCAGTTAGAACATTATGCCCTAAAAATCGCCTTCTGCGTTCAGTGCTATAGTGTTCCATATTTTCCAACAGCTTATTATTCCGTTTATGGAGTCTATTCATATACTATTCTGAACAGAAATGATTATTTGTACCTAAAAGTAGCAGATTTAGTCATTTATATGGTATAACAGTAACAAACCGCACGAATTATGCCAATAAAATTTATGCAGGGGAGTTAATCTGCTTCTACAGTTTATTTTTCTGTCAGTGGGGTCAATTTGTATAATACAGCCATTGGAACACGACCATGGACAAACCGATTTACGAGCGCGAGCACAACGATTGTCAGCAGCTCATCACACAGTCACATGGTCGATCCTGATTGGATTCATATATTAGGAAAGCAACGCCTACCTTGTGTAAAGGGAAAGATCACTGTATACGTAATGTGTCAGTGCTCCGAAAATAGATGCTTTTGGCGTGTCATAGATCACAAATATCAGGGTCCGTGTTGTGTAGCTTGGTGCACAGTTTTAACTGCCTCATATAATCCGCAGCATATAACCTTATTCCACAGCATATAACCTTATCATGTATCCAATAAATTATTTCCTGGGTATGTGTAGACATTTCACACTTTTCCTACGCGATAATAAAGCTGTCCACAAAAAACAAACAACACTTTCAAAGTTTTGAACAAGGAAAGAAATTTCGTGAACATTGTCTGCTGGTAGATGATTCATATGCAATATCAAGGTCTATTTTCTCCCTGAAATCCAAGCAATACGTAACAAAAGTGTGTAAACTACACAGTGCAATTTGTCATGATCGGCGTTTTGAGGGTTAAGATCAAAGTGGTCTTTTCAAGCTCCAGATAAAAAGTTTTTTGACACTGACTGACTGTTGCATAATTATTTATAGAAACTAGTAACACTTTGCATGCTGGATAAGTTTGCATGGTTTTGTCAATATAAAGACTATTTTAGGACCATCACCAGACAGCTACAGACGTTTGGTTTGGTCTGATCTGGGTTCAAACTGTTTGCAAGGGTTATTAGCAGCAATCTTTTTGTGTCACGTTCGGGACAAACTGTTCTGTTAACAAAATTGTATGCAAGGGTAATAGCGCCAGCAGGCAAAGTTAAAACGACAAATCTATTTGCAGAGAATTAAGAGTTTATTTTTCCGAGACAGTTTGAAATGTCTGTCTGAATAAGAATGACGTGTTCTATATATTACACACAGGTAGTTTGCTTTCCTGTCTTGTCACCCGGACAGTTCGAAGCGTTGCGGTTAATAACTTTACATAGTAGGCAGGGAGAGAACAATCCAATCTACATGTAGCACGTGACTGAATCATTTTTATTGCCATATCACATAACATCGTCGCTCAGACTGAATGTCAATGGTCGAATTCCAACAGCAGTATTTTAAACTGAACTGATTAATTGGACCTAAAAGTAGCAGACTTAACCATTGACTTGTAATAACATTGACAAATTACTTCAATTAAAGCAGTTAAGATATGTGTTAGGGAGGTAATCTGTTTCTACAGCTTTTTATTCTATCCATGGATCAATTCGCGTTATATTTTTGACTGAGTGGATTATTTGGACCTAAAAGTAGCCGATATAGCCATTAGTTTGTCATAAGACCGACAAACTGCTTCATTTTAAGAAATTTAAATTTATGTAGGGAGGAAACCGCAATTTTTAGCAATTTCTCCAAAGGAAGTGACTTAATGTAGATAGAACAGTATGCCACTGAACTCACCCGGTCCTGTGACATAATCATCATTGGCTATTAGATAAAAATCACTTAGAACACTATAGCACTGAACGAAACTGTCTTTTTCTAGATAGAACAGAAATGCACAGTGGTTTCAAGCTTACTGAGAGGAGATAAGCAACTGACACCTTTATCAGTAGATAGGAGATTTGATCCCCTTTCTAACGGTATGCATAACTTATTTTTGACCAAAATGTCACTTAGAACACTATAGCACTAAAGCGACGAATTTAGAAAGTTCTGTTGTCGTACAAGAACTAGAATCAGCAATAAATCTTGCTTTATATGGTTTTTATGGAGTTTAGGTAACCAGTACAGAGTAGGAACTTTGTCTTGATTTTCTTTAGCTTTGATGAAATGTAGGGTTGCATGACAACCATGCCCATTAACAATCACCCAATCACTTAAAGAAGGCTGCAGTTTATAGGCATTAGTGTCAACAAGCTCACGCTCAAGAGTATTAATATAATACAATCGTCAAACAACTACAATATTGTTAGCAGCTTTTTCTGCTGGAACCAAAACATAGTTCCTATGAAAATCCTGGATACCTCGTTTAAGATGACAAAAGAAGATTTAGGTTTAGGGGGTAAAAGATGTGTATTACGAGAGTAAATTGAAATACGAGTATCAATAATTTTAAAAATGTTAATCTTCCATTCCTTCAAGGCATCAGGTTCAATATTTTCCCATTTGCACCAACGATTACTAAAGACATTTAAAGAAGCAGCGATGACTCTATGACTAAGTCTAACTCTTTGATGGTTCCGACTTCAAGACTTATCTATTGATGAGATGGTAGGGGCCTGTTGCTTTGGCTGTTTGTTGGCCCCACCGGGGTTTACCTGTTAGATTTCTTTTACTCCCATATTCAGTTTTATTTACTGTTGAGTCCTTATCTTTGTTTTATCTCCTTTTTATACCTTGATTTATTTGTTCTAGGAGATGCTGCATTGATAAGTTTGGGGTCTTTCATGCAAACCAAATATCAATGTTTCTTGATCGACATCTGAATTAAGCGCGAGGTTGGTGCCGTGAAACCGGTCTAAGCCCTCTCGTAAAAATATTTTACTGAACGTTCCAAGGTGGTACTTCTTTTGTGGAACTTGTATGTTTTTCTGTCTTGTGTTTGTTATACCTTTGTGCGCTCCTGTTTATTATTTGTGCCTTGTGGTAACCTGCTGGGAAAGGACTGACCTCTTGGCTTTCGTTTGTGGTGTCTATCTGTGAGTTTGTCACTTTCTCATTGGTATCCTGAGTCAGGTGTGGTACTTGATTGTATCGATTCCTGATCTTTGCACCTTAACTTACTTTCGAAGTTTTTCTCAGTATAGATCAACTTACTTGAAGACTATCATACATGCAATCCTCTCCATCTTGAATGTCTAAGTCAAGAATCTCAAAGTATATAAGGTGGCTTGGTGAAGCATAAATCATCCAAACAATAACTTGGTTGCTGTCATATTTTCCATCGCCGTCCCTATCAATAGGGCTGAGTATTTGACTTGTTAATGAGTAATCTCTGTATTTGGAGCTAATGGCTTGCCAAGGATAAACTGTAAAACAATAGTTGTATATACACAGGTTAGGTCAGCAAAATTTGTGAGCGAAAAAATTTAAAATATCATCTTACCTTTCAGTTTGTGTATATGAATTCCAGGGTACTCAAAAAGGATCGTCTCATTGAGACGGTTCTTTTGAGAACGCACAACATATGTTTGTTTAATATATAAGTGTTTATACGCACTCATAACTAAAAACATCGTATACATTATACATATATGTTTAAATAGATAAGCACATTGAGCAGTCTCTGAGCTCGCTATTTGTAACTAAGCTGTTAGATGCTGCATATCTTATCTACTGGATTGTATCAAAAACATTAGATCTCACTGCATTATCCATCATTGCTACCAAGACAACCCCATAAAGAGATGAACTGATAGATATAATGGGTTATGGAGTATAGGATGTATATGAGTTCTTATTAGTATCTCCCACAGATTTCGTTCTCAAATATAGAATTTCGCGTCTACACCGAAGGAATCTTCCAATACAAACACTTTTGTTTGGGCATTTTTTTAAAAACTTGAATTTTGAAATACAGTAGAACAATGTTTTTTGGTAATACATTATTATTTTCAGAGACATTGGACTCAGCACTCTTAAAGTATGGAAGTTTGAGTTGAAAACTTCAAAAACGAAAGTCGCAAATTTACCAGTTTTCAAACAAATCAATGGTTAGCTTCCAGACAAAGGACAGGCTATATGAGTCACAAAGCGATGGAATAAAGTACACTGTTGATTTGATGAGTACAATATTAAATCTTTAAATTGGATATAACAAAAGGTATGTATGTCTAAGTTTGGTATCCTTTTACATGTATGTCAGTTTATTTCAGTAATGTTTTGTATTTTACGTTTTTCTATAGTGAATATAGTAGGATAATTTTGCATATGTAAACCTCTAATAGAGCACCGGTTCCATTAAATAAGGATCTAAAAAATATAAACATACTTATCTTTAATTCAGTTCTACAATCTCAAAATGTCCGTACAGAGTTATTGAAATCAATGTGCGAGTATTATTTATTTGCTTGTATTCAAGAATTGGGTTAGTAAACAAAGTTCATTTAAGGTGAATGAATCAATATACACGTTTTGGTATTACGGATGGCAGTAGCATGAATGAATTATTGCCTGTTGTATATCATCAATGGTTCAGCATTTTAACAATATATATTTTTTTTAAAATAAACATGGTATGGTATTATAAGGCCAGTTAACATTCACTCATTCAATAATGTGGTTAGGACTGGTGTCCAGGTAAAATTCATACCCTGCAAATTTATCCGACCCTGAATTATTACTGTTCATGTTTCAGATACTGGGTTACTGTACTTATCTACTTCTGATGAGTTTCTTGTAATTGCATAGCCTTAATTACACCATAGAAGACCATGGAACAGACCTCTCTATAGAGCCTATCAATAAGCGTCGTATGAGCCTTAACACAGCAATATGTTGTTTCTGTCTATAATGCTTCCTCCCAGAAGAATTACCAACTTAGTTAGACTTAAAAAAGTTCAATCATTAATCACAGTGTCTGCAGAAGGTCAAATGATGTCTCACTTCAGAATACGACATTGTATATCCTTGTGTGTTTAAGTCTTCAATTAGCGTTTGCTCCCAAAAGTATGGTGTAAGTACACTATTAGACCTACGTGCTTTGGTGTAATGATCGATGCTATTAGTGGTGTAATATCACCTGAAATGGCTAATGTCTTTGAAATAAGATCTGGGACTTGAATATCAGCTCCTTCAATTAGTTTCTTATTACTCGAATGCCACATTACAAATCGAAGAAGCAGTTCTTAGGCGGTGGTTCTGTTGTTGTTTACTTTTTGTTTATTGTTACTCTCATAGTGGGAGTCTCTTATTGTTCTATGTTTTGTTGTACGTTACTTTATGTCCATTCTAGTATGGCAATCATCTTGATGGGGAAGAGAGAGCTGGTTTCTTTGCTTAATTTGTCTTCCTGGTGTCTCGTGATTGTTGAGTGGCTCTTCCTCGCGGTGCCACGGGGTTGTCTTCAGTTTGTGATTGTGGTATTTCCTCATCCTACTCACTTACTATTTTTGACTCAACAAGAAGTATCCAATAGGCACCCCACTGACAGAGAGTCGTACAAGAAATGTTACAATGAATATCATATTCACTTACTAATTTTGGATCAAGAAAAGCCTTCTGTGTCTCCAAAGTAACGAATCCTCTGGTGCAAAATATTCATTATCTAACTTTTTTGTTTTAAGCACTCTTGCCTTTAGTATTTTCGCTGCTTGGTGAAGGATGTTTAGTTCACCAGTTGGCATCAACTATTATTTCTGGATTGTCTGCAGCTACTGTACTTAAAGAGATACTGTTTTAGCAATGCATCACCAATTGTTATGCTCATGGAGCAAACGAGACCTATCATTCCCGTTCTTGGAATAAATCTTATTTCTGGCCATACCAGAGAAAGCAACCGTTTGAAATATGCACCACTGAAATTATTTATTTCTTCAGCTAGACATGCTATATGGGATGCTCATCCATTTGCCAAGTCACAGTTGCATCATTTCTTTTTTGCATCCAACAGAAAAATCTATGCAATGTACATGCCTTACCTCTTCCTACTAATGATGCGCCTTCCCGCTGAAGAGAGTTTTAACCGTAGACATTTCGTTGCAAAACTAACACCAGGTACATTTAACTCAGTATGGATGGATTATGTCTTGGAGGCTACGGAAAATAAGGCCCTTTAATTATATGAAGGAATCATTGGTCTTACTAATCAAGACAATGCACTAGCACGATGTTTCTGTCTCGTCCATTAACAGTAAAGTATTCAAAATATTTCAGAGAGAACTTGATTGCTTAGCTTAATTTGTCTTCCTGGTGTCTCGTGATGGTTGAGCTGCTCTTCCTCGCGGTGCCACGGGGTTTTCATCAGTTTGTGATTGTGGTATTTCCTGATCATACTCACTTACTATGTTTGACTCAACAAGAGGTATCCAATAGGCACCTCACTGACAGAGAGTCGTACAAGAAATGTTACAATGAATATGCTTAGACAATGTTTGACATGTTTGATGAAACTTTCGTGGACCCCTTGTTGACAAATAGTCCATCCACCAGATTCATTCACTTTGCAACTAGAATTCAAGTGTCCCGAGGAAGTTGAAAACAGTTTACTACACTGTCATAAGAAGAGCAGAGCGTTATTAGAGCAGTTTGTTGAGGAACATTTTGTAACACACAGCGGTAAGGATGAACCTGTAAAGAGCTTCTATGATCCTGTTACCAGACACAGGGTGAAGACAATGTCAAATCCATAACCACAGTGCGGTGTAAAACTAAAGACATTCCAATGAATGGCGAAGAGATGTACTTGAGACTGTTAGCAATAAATGCATACAAAAGGTTCCTCTAGAACGTGTTTTAGCATTTGAAAATGCAACCGTTCCTTATTTTAGTTTATTTTGTGACAATGGTAAAATGGTAACTACAGAAAGAAGCCAGATTTTTTTGACAAACTTGAAAGCCTTATCAAGCCTAAACAGTGTTGAGATCTATTAAAGATGTAGACAGTATTGTATTTGATGGCATGGCATGGGTATTATACAAATGTTACCAGAACCAATTTCAGTTGCTAAACCAACATACGATGACATAGCCTCATTATTCTGGAAACATGTTTTGTGTGTTAGTGAGGTAATTCCAGCTGTACATGTTGTGTTTGACAGATACGTGGTAAATAGCCTGAAGTAACAAACTCGCGAAAAACGTGGAGACGATATTTCAAGACTTGCATCAGTACATATAAAGGAAAAATTGAATATTCCTGATTGAAAAAAAAATATCTCGTCTATTGCAGCTTCAAAGCAGAACTCACAAAGTTCTATACCTTATATCTAGCTGAACGTTGTAACAAATGCATCAACAGGGTCCAACATATGTACGTGAGTGGAGGCATTGATGTTAAGTAACTGAACGTATCAAATGATGTTGTACATATTATCTAGCAGCTTCGATCAAATCATGAAGAATCAAACACACGCATGTTGCTTAAATTTGCTTACCAGGCCAGACAAAGTGCAAAAAAGGTTAGTGTGGCAAGCCCAGATACTGATGTTTTTTTTGTATATCAGTTTAGTCACATGGGTGAGCATGAAATGTTCTTTAAAACCGGAAGGAAAAGTACCAATGCAGATCTAACCAGATTTATTCCTGTACACAATGTATTATGCAAGCTAAATGAAGAAAAAAACACATTCTCCTGATTGAGTTTTGCTCTCACAGGCTGTGACAATTGTTGTGCACTTTTTGGTATAGGAAAGAAATAGGCCTTCACAATAATGATGAATTATTCAGCAGAGTTGCAAGGATTGGCTGACATTAGTAAAGAACACCCACTATCGTTGACAGAATGGCCGCGCTGTGTCTCTTTTGTTGGTTTATTGTATGGATGTAATGGATGTTTGTCACTTAGCAAACTACGTGTGAACAGAGTGCTTGGAACTCAAAAGGTTAAACCTAGAAAATTGCCTCCAACTGACGACAGTTTTATTCTGCTAGTGCTACGATGCAGTTACCAAAAATTATTAGGAGGGAGTCACTAACAAGTATGTAGAGCTACCTGCTCCAACAGATTATCATTAAGGTTGTGAAATTGACACCGATACAGGATAGTATATGCCCACATTGGTTAGCCAACCATTTGCTAAATGATCTTGTTCGTTTCTGTTAATATCTCTGTAGCGATGTCTGTGTTTGTACGACAAATGGGCAACCCTTTACTCAATCTTGCAATTGAACACGAGCTGATAAAATTTGTGAAAATGTCACAATCTTCACAAAGAAATTTGTTTATAGTGTGGATTCATTTGAAAAGATTACATTTACCAATTTTAACACAATTTCGAGTCCACATGGCCCATTTAACTGTTTCGCAGTATCGACTTTCTTTTTGGTCTTTCTCCTTATAATTGAGCTCTTACTATGTAGCATCAAGTTTGAACACCTAAAACACTTAAAATGACTTTGTAAAGTAATTATGTAAAATTATAAAAGTTGTGCAACCTGTTAGTGCACATACACCAAAGTCAATCAAGTGATTCATTGTTGATACACTCGATAGTTTCAATTCTTAAAGTATTTTCACAATGCTCCGTATACATGACTTTGTAGATTACCACCACAGTTTTCTTTGCTGCTCTCCCTATTATCCAATAATTCGAAATAGAGTTTTGGTAAGCAACTTTGATTTGCTAAAATATAATCAACTTTTTTAAAAGTTGAAACTTGATACAAAACCTCTGCAAAAACTAAACATGTTTCAACTCACTATAACTAGACATGTCGTGCATATAAGAGCAGAAATAAATCATATCTCAAACAAAGCACAAGTTTATTACAAACACCAAAACAAATATAGGGTATTTAAATAATTATGACAAAAATCGCTTTCTAAAAAAAATTGGGAACGCAGCTGTATATTGAAATTTGCCATTTGCGGCAGCCATCTTGGACGCCATCTTGAATCTCTCAGCTCGCCCTCACTTTTGAAAATTTATGCCAGTTGTCTGGTAAACTTCAGACCAAGCCCAACATTTTGGTATAAAGCAACCTTTGTTATACTTTTGTTACCACCCCAACTACTTTTTAGCCTTGATTGTCACCCCACTATAGATTCTGCTGTTGTCAAACAAGAATTAAACGTTAAGCTCGCGTGGATGCTTCCTAATATCCACTGTATCACTATGGCGAAAAATCAAATATATAAACATACTGCCAGGAAACAAAGAAAAGGACACTCGGCTCACTGACAGTCTAGAGCTAAAGAAAAAACCCAGTAAAGCCACAGTGGACCCAGCTAAAGACAAACATCAGGCTGACCCACCGATGGAAGTGATATGCCATTGTCATCATGGAGTCTGAAGTCTGGCTCATCGTGAATTCTTATTCTGAATGGCGTTTTTTTAGCATTGTTCAGCGTAACAAATAACATTAAAATAACCTCAATGCTAAATTCCATATTTTGTGACGTTCGATTTTGACCCTTTCAAATTAAATAACTGTATTTTGCATTATAACCAAGATATTGTTCTAAAATTTTCACAAATGATGTGAACAATATTGAATTTTTGTTTAACAAAAGAGTAATGAGATTGCTAAACATAATTAGACTTTTGTAGTAAATTGTTTACTGTATGCGTTGGAAGATTCCTTAAGTATATAAAGTATTAAAGGGCATATACCTATGTATTATTGTATTTATGCATTTATTTTGCGTACATACGTATGTATTAGCTTTGTATCCTACTCTACTATTGTATTTAGCTAGAAAGTACTGTTGTTTGTGATTTGTCTATACTTTTTTCTACGGGCTTTTACCTAGTACTCATTAATGGTCTCCTCGTTGAACTTAAGATATCAGGTTTCGGCGCAGCAGTCTGCTCTGTAAGATCTGGCGACCCGGCACTAGCAGACGATTTAACATTAATAGCAACCTCGCCCATAAATCTACGGAAAATGCTAGATATCGCGTTCGCGTACCCATACAAATGGCTGTTTCTGATACATGCAGAGATATCGTGCGTTCTTACATTTTCTAGAAAAAAGCCAGCTAAAGCAGCTTATCCTTTCCACATCGGTAATAAGCAGTTGAGTGAAGAATCTACGACAAATTATATCTGAATACTTCAAGACACTAGCTTAAAATCGGTTAAACGCACGCGAGCTAGCATACAGAAAGGGCGAAATGCCTTTCATGCTATGATAGGCTATGGTGTTAAGCCACTTGAAATCAATCCTATAACCGCGATTAGTTTGTACCAGAAAATTATTTTACCCTCTGTGCTATACGGATGCGAAATCTGGAACAATCTCTCAATGACAGAAATAAACGAAATTGACAAGCACAAAAACAGACATGTGCGAATCAATGCTAGGTTGAAATCCACTGTCAAGCGAAATAACCATCCGAAAACTCTAATTTCTGCATAATATTATCTCCTTACCAGGTGACTCTATCTGTCAAATAATATTTCTCAGGAAACTGTATCTGTACCTCAGTGGAAGTACAATAGCTATGGGATTTATTCCAGATATATGCCAACTTTTATGTGATTATAACCTACAATATATCCTGAGCGCCTCCTGGGACATAGCTCGTCTACCGAGCAAATCACAATGGAAAAAGCATGTCAAAGTGGCCGTCCATTCTAGATAGGCTTGACTATGGAGACAGAGGCTTTATTGTCACAGCGATTTTGAACGATTCCGGAAACTACACATCTCTGTTGCCCCAGCTGTTGTTTGGAAGATGTCATATTCGGGCTGTGACTTGAAGTTATGTGATTTTATTGCTAGGCTGTGGTCATCTATATTAGAACCGGGCAATTATTTATGCTTGCATTGTTAGTCTTATTACAGAGATTCTCTTTCCCACCTAGTCGCAGAGTGTAAGTGTTCTCATATTCTGGTCCTTCGAATCGGGAATATTGGTTTTTGACGGAGAACAGAATACATGTACCAAAATACATGTACCACTTAAGCTGTTGCAAGGGGGAATGCTATTTGCTACATTTTCCATTTGTTCTCATGAAAAAGCCGATAAAATACAGTCTGCTGTTTACTGGTGTTGTAGGTGCTCTCTACTTCTGTTTTTCAAGACTAT
This sequence comes from Loripinus fragilis, assembly GCA_964019695.1. Classification (NCBI taxonomy): domain Eukaryota; kingdom Metazoa; phylum Mollusca; class Bivalvia; order Lucinida; family Lucinidae; genus Loripinus; species Loripinus fragilis. Next base: position 82,974,096 of record OZ026517.1, read on the forward strand.
TTCGCATCAGCCCATAAAATAGCCCAAACTGCTTGAAAATACTGTTATGCTGTTTCATTTAAAAAATAACTGTTTTTAACAAATAATTTCATACCCCATTTCTTTAAATGAACGAATTATGTAAATTTTTATATCATATTGACTATCATTTTCTTTTGCTGATTAAATTATCCTGCTATGTCAACTAATACCTAAATGGCATCAAAATAACAAAATGCCTACTTTGTTCTATATTTTTCTAATTTAGGAAACACCAGATAGCACAACACCTTTAATCATAACACAAAGCAAATATATTCAAATTACAACTGGTTTAGTGAATTTTGAAGCATCACATGCCAGCTAATAAATTCACATCTGAAATAGAAATGTAATAGCTCGGTCTGCCCAGGCTAGTCTATTTAGCCGGACACACACCAAAGCTTATATATAGTGTTAGCATTTACAGGGAGTCAGTAAAATAGGCCGTGAATATATGTCCCTGCAACTGCTTCCACTTAATTTCAAAAGGGCATCGCTGGATGTGGTGATACGGGTGTAAGGAAAAGTAAATAGGTTTTCTGTGCTTTAATAGATAAGCTTTTTAAGAGAGTATTAACATAGAAATTTAAATGTGCATATTTTCTTTTGCATATTAGAGCTATGTTTTTATGCCTGAAGTGGTAATTTTACCCACCCAAAGTAAACCAGAGGGTTCATATAACTCTCAAAAGTACGGATTCCATCTAAATCGCACCATTATCTGTTTATTCTATTATATTATAATAATTACTTTGAGTTACATTGAGGATTTGGAAAGACAACTACATGATTTCTTTCTGGCAAGTGAGAAATAGTTATTTCATAAATACTCTGTTTTCTTTACAAAGTTTAGGTGTAATACAAAGTAGTCATTATAAAACCAGAAGATAAACCCATCTGATGTATATTAAATCAGTTCTTTGGTCGTTTCTCGCCTTAAAATTCATTTAGTGTTAGTGTCTGTTTATATTCAAAAACGGATATATCATTTCTGTTACTAACAATCAATGTAATTAATATTTAACTTAGTCTTATACCCACTTTTCGCACAAGCATTAATATTTCCTTAATCGTTCAAAGTCTTCAATAAAAACAAGGGTGTCTACGGACTAGGAACTGAAGGAAAACAGGAAACTTACTTAATGTTATACAAACCCATTTTCTGGTTTATTATACTTCACAGTACACTAAACCAATTGAAATCTAATAAAGATCTGCTATGGCTAAGAGTGCTATGCTATCTGGCACTCCCTAAATTGGGAAAACAAATAACGAATTAGACATTTAGTCTTTTTGATGTTGTTTAGATTCTAGTTGACATAGCTTGATAATTTAACCTGCAAAAGAAATAAGACAGTCAATAGTGTATAGAAATTTTATTGCATATGCTGCATACGTATTAAGAGAAATGGTTATTTAATTATTTGTTGAAAACAGTATTTTTTTCAAATAAACAGCTTAGCGATATTTTTCAAGCGCATGTGACCATTTTATGCGCTGATGTGAAAAACATGATTTGTCAATGACGTGCAGTGCTATTTGCCCTTTTGATATAATATTTTAGCATTCCTCTGAAACAAATATAAAGTATTTACACACTTTTTCTGCAACAAAAAAAACATATAACAAGTTTTGTGTAAGAAAATGTGTATATACAGGTCCATTACAAAAGTTATTTCACTGTGCAATATTTCAAAAGTTTTTTCACATCTTTTAAATATATAAATGGTCTAAGTTTTACCATACATGTAATTAAATTATCATGCACTTTTGTTTCTATAAATCATATCAACGTATAATCAGACAACATTTGTATATGAATATTAAATACATTCCAATGAAAACATAATCACATGCTTAAATACATCCCATTGAAAACAGAACTATATACCTGTACGCCTACATCATAAAGTCAGTATTCGTTGCTCCTCCATTTGCTTAATAACATCTGCAATTCTCCTTGGCATTGAATCGTTAAGTTCTTCCAGGACGTACGGTGTTACACTTTACCACTCTTCACATACTCGCTTCCACATCGTTTCTTTTAAACACGGCAGTAGGTTACGATACCAATATCTTTCTTAATTATCTTCCAAACTTTCTCTATGGAATTCATTTCTGGCGAATATCTTGGCCATTTCAGAACGATTATTTCGTTACATTCTAGGCATGTTCTAGTTCTTTTAGAGTTATATCATGAGGCAAGATCATGCATAAAGATATATCCATTCTGTGGGCACATAACGCATTCACATTAGTCTGTATTTCACAGTCATAACAATCGACGCCATAGTCGTGTTTTGCGCAAACATAATGTAAAATATCAAGCTAAGGTAATTCAGACTGCTGTAAAATTGCCAGCAAGTGTGGAAATCTGGGGAGCCATTAGCAACAGAGGCCAGTCTATTCAGAGAAATGTGAATGGTAACATGGATGGTGCAAAATACCAGAGTGATATTATTCATAATATTGAAATGACACGTGGATGCGTTGTGTTTCTACAAAAGGGATATATTTTTATGCATGATCTCGCGCCATGCCATAACTCTAAAGTACTAGAAGATTCCTAGGCTGTAAAGGAATACGCCTTCTGGAATGACCTGGGAATTCGCCGGACATGAATCTCATAGAAAACGTTTGGAATTTTATGTGGATAGAGATTGGTAAACAAATGCCACGTAAACTAGAAGAGATGTGGAAGTGAGTATGTTAAGTGTGGTATAGTGTAGCACTAAATGTCCTGGAAGAACTTTGCAATTCATTGCCAAGGAGAATTGCAAATCTTATTGAAGCAAAAGGAGATGCATCGAATTACTGACGTTATGATGTAGGCGTACAATGTTGTTGTGTTTTCATTGGACTGTATTTAAAGTAATGTTGTTGTGTTTTTCACTGAAAAGTATCTAATATTTATATACAACTTTTGTCAGATTATACGCTGATATGATTTTTAGAAACAAAATGGCATGATAATTTAACTACATGTATGGTAAAACAAAGACCATTAAACTATAATAAAAAATTAATGTGATTTTTTTTTTTTAAATATTGCGTAGTGAAATAATTTTTGTAATGGACCTGTACTTGAAGCTGTGATTCAGTACCACTCCAAAAACAAAATAAACTTACAAGTAAAGTATATTTTACCATTTGGTGATATACGTATTTTGTTCATTAGTTTGAGAAATAAGTTATCATGTATTATACTTACATATACGTAAGTGTGTTCTCATATTTTACATAATGAAAAGCTAGTTGGGACTAGGAGCGATGATATCCCACAGCCAGAAATGTGACGTCTGGGAGAGCCCAACAATTAGCATTTGGATTTTTGGTGTGCTCTCTTGAAAATCTTTCCCCCCAGTATAATGTGATAATTAGTACAAGCAAGCTTACTTTTCATAACCCAGTAATTATGAAATATTACAGCGTTTTATCATTTTTTATTTAGATAATGAAAAGTGTCCTTCTACTAAATACCGTTGGTAAATTATTTTGCACATATACTGTATACACATAAACTACATTGCCCCTGACTAGGTGTACTTTACGCATGGATGAATGGTTGTAGTACATTGCTGCATAATATTGCACCAGGTAAATACATTGTCATCAAGATTAAATTATGGACTAAAGTTGTACAAATCAGAAAGAAAAGAACAATAACAAAAATAATAATTAAAATCCTCATGATTTTTGACTTTGAAATACTTTCACTGTGATTTGTAATAGAGTATTGATAATATAATACCCTGACACGTGAAAATAATTGGTTTCTAAATGTTTTGGCGAAGTCAATTTATGCAACCCCTACCCCCTTTTATTAGCGTCTCCTGTTTTGTCTTAGGGGTCTGCCTGTCTAATTATAAAATCAATTTGTTCCTAATACACAAAGCGTCCTATCCAAATGGATACCAGTGATAGCTTATGCATAAGGAAGTTTTGGGAAGCATCTGAAAAATAGGCAGATACCCTATCAAAGTGTCAGAGGTCAGAGGTCCTTTTTCATATATTGTGACTTTCAAAACATAAGAACATTTGTGTATATTTTTTAGCGTGAAAACAATTTCTGTTATTTTGATAGTAAGATGTCTTCTTTATTCCTTACAAACTCCTCTTTTAACCATAAATGTGAGAGTTAGTACTTTCGTTACTCTATCATACCAACATGTTTAAGACAACATAAAGTATATATAACGTGTAAATCCATGGAAAAATGGGATTGAAAGCACTTTATTTTGACCTCTGATGAAACAAAAATTTGCGTCTGATCGTGGCTGAGCCAAACAGTTAATGCATGGCACACTTTTATGACATCCTTGTCTTTGATCCTTGTATTTGAAAGCTGATCTGGCATCTTGCACTCAAGTTCAACTACTATCAAAATGGTATGAGCAAATTAAATGCATCAGTATATATCACAAGCAGACCATATGACAAATGAAACACAACTAGGTCCATCGACTTGATTTCACAAGTGGCGACAGTATGACTATTTTAGTTCCACAATGCTCAATTTTAAGCACCCCCTATTGGTCTAGGTTGACTGCATACAAATGGGCCGCGACATGTGATTTCCAATTATGTGGTATGCGAGACCAACAAAGCCTCAGATCAGCCTTGGCATACGAGCAGTCTGATCAGGACCTTTACTAATCCTGTGAAATTATATGACTCTTGAGCTACTGACTGTACACCATTTGGAGTTTCTAAGCTTAAAAGGGGGATGCATAGGCTTGTTTGAGCCTACAATTGTAAAAATGTCACATTGTTGGAAATCGCAGTTCGCTGCTCAAATTATGTTTGGATATCTTACTCACCTTGAGAATATGCAGCCAAGAACCCCTTGCTCTGACTATAAATCTTTACTGAGTACTGTATAACCATTACATTCGATTGTGACTTCACGAAATCAGTTTTGGTTCCACAGAACGAATCAAGTATTTTACTATAGCTCAGCTCACCATCAAACACCTTAACACAAATGAATATGAAATAAACCTGTAAATTTGTATACATTTTGATGTCCCTTGTACAGAGTAGGTTTCAAAAGTAAGTAAGGGTGCAAAGATCAGGAATCGATACAATCAAGTACCACACCTGACCCAGGATACCAATGGGAAAGTGACAAACTCACAGTAGACACCACAAACGAGAGCCAAGAGGTCAGCCCTTTCCCAGCAGGTGACCACAAAGCACATATAAACAGACGCGCACAAAGACATAGCAAACACAAGGCAGAATAAAACATAAAAGATCCACAAAAGAAGTATCGCTGTAAAATATTTTACTGGAGGGCTTAAACCGGTTTAACGGCGCCAACCCGACCCTTAATTCAGATGCGGACCAAGACACATAAATATTTGGTTTGTATGAAAGACCCCTAACTTATCAATGCATCATCTCCTAAAACATATAAATCAAGATATAACAAGGAGATAAAGCAAGGATAAGGACTCAACAGTAAATTAAACTGAATACCAGAGCAAAAGAAATCCAACAGGTAAACCCCGGTGGGCCCGAAAAACAGTCAAAGCATCAGGCCCCTACCATCTCATCAATACATAAGTCTTTAAGTCGGAACCATCATAGAGTCTGAAGTCCGATCCACCGGCGTGCAATTAAAGAGGAAAGCAAAGTTGCAAACGTGATTGGTTTGACTACCAAGCATGCAGTCTGTTGCAATACATTAATGTTATAGCCAATCTTTTTATAACGGGAAACTATTTTAATGAACTGCGCTGAAAAATTATTAGAGCCAACAATCTTCCTCAATTTATACACCAAGTCACCATAGAAATCAGGTTCCGAAAGTCCTTGGCGCAAGAGAGATTTAAGTCCAACTTGGAATTTAGAAATCAAATCATAGTATCGTCTATAAAAATTTTAAAATGTTTTGCGAAGTTTATGATACCGATAGCCTTGTTTAAGAAGTTTCTGAGTTAACAGTTTATTGCGAGTGTTGAAGTCAGCAACATAGCTAGATGCTCTAGCCAAACGAATGAGTTGAGAGATATAGACTCCATAGGATGTAGAACGAGGAACATCACCATCTAAAAATGGGAAATTGACAATTTCAAAATCAAAGTCGTCACGTTTATCGTAAATTTTGGTAGAAACAATATCATTAGAAATTGACAAATGCAAGTTTAAAAATGCGGCTTCAGTATCAGAGGCATTGGCTTTATTCAGTGGGAGCTCTGAAGGGTATATTTGACTAACCATATTGTCAAAATAAACATTATTAATATCTAAAATATCGTCCAAATATCTGGAAGTAGTGTTAAACGCATCAATAACAGCAGCCTGCTTATCATCAGAAAGAGACATCATAAAATCCCTCTCATAACAAAACAGGAATAAATCTGCAACCAGGGGAGCACAATTAGTGCTCATAGGAATCCCAACTACTTGTCTATAGAGCTTGGTGCCAAATCGAATAAAAATGTTGTCCAACAAAAAGGTCAGCGCATCACATACATTTTGACACGACCATGCATGATATTTTTTAGGTTTTTCTGAAGTAAAAAATGCATTTCTGTCATTACATGCAAGGTAAGGAGAGTCTTCTCTCTGGAAGGTTCTTTCAATAAGATCAATAAGTTTATCTTTAATCAAATTATGAGGTAAAGAAGTGTAAAGAGTAGAAAAATCATAAGTAGACAAACTGGTCGCATTGAAATCTCTAGCTTTAAGTTTATCTAAAATTTCACCTGAATTTTTAATAGACCAAAGTAGGTTTTTACCCGATCTCTCATATACCTTTTCACAATATTTGATAACATGTTTTTTAACAGCTGTAAGACACGAGGTTAACAAGTTAGGAAGTTCTGTTGTCGTGCAAGAACTAGAATTAGCAATAAATTTTGCTTTATAGGGTTTTTTATGGAGTTTAGGTAACCAGTACAACGTAGGAACTTTGTCTTGATTTTCTTTAGCTTTGACACCAAAATGTAGGGCTGTATGACAACCATGCCCATCAACAATCACCCTTTCACTTAAAGAAGGCTGCAGTTTATAGGCATTAGTGTCAACAAGCTCACGCTTAAGAGTATTAATATAATACACTCGTCAAACAACTACAACATTGTTAGCAGCTTTATCTACTGGAACCAAAACATAGTTCATATGAAAATCCTGGATACCTCGTTTAAGATGACGAAAAGAAGATTTAGGTTTAGGGGGCAAAAGATGTGTATTACGAGAGTAAAATGAAATACGAGTATCAATAATTTTAAAAATGTTAATCTTCCATTCCTTCAAGGCATCAGGTTCAACATTTTCTCGTTTGCACCAACGATTACTAAAGTCATTTAAAGAAGCAGCGATCTTCTTACGACATTTAGAGAAATCAATATTAGAAATCTTTATTTAGGACCTTTAGAAATGATATTGCAAACTCTAGCGTCAGGAATGACATTTAGATTACTTGTAATAACATGCCCTGCAGAGGGATATAAATAATTTGAATTTTTACAATCTCAGGAAACAGGAGTATTGGAATCTATGTCTAAATCATTTACAATTTTATTAAAGTTAAATATCGTAAACCTAATTGGTTTGTTATATTTATAACAAATGATAGGAGTTTCAGAGTTATTAAAGTAATTTGGAATAGATGAAATCACTGAATTATCCTTGAAGATACTATGTAAATCAATAAACTCAATACCTTTTTAATGAATGAAATTTTGATAAAATGTCGTTTATGATTGACCTCAGAATCGATATAAGGACTAAGGAAATGTTGAACATAACACCTTGTAAGGAGAGCTGCTTTATATAATTTGTTTGCTCTATCGTAAAGTTTGTTAGCCTCTAACTCTAAATTGCATAAAACTGAGATTGGCAAGGAGCTTAAAAATGAAAATAAGCCATGCAGACCATGATTAGATAGAGCCAAAGAAAGATCCTTTAGAGAAGTATTTAAGCATTTTCAGTATAAATTTTGCGCTTAATGTTGCCATTTTTACGTTTACCATGAGATCTATTTTTACGTTTTTTACATTCTAAAACAGAAAAAAACATCAAAATCTGGCATTTTAGAAATGTTGCCCTCATGGTATATATTATCATTAAAGCCTAAAGGAAAAGGTGATTGCAAAAATTTAATCCATTTAAGTTCAGTTTCATGTATCTTTATATTTTTTAATCTAGTTGATGAATTTGGATCATATATAATTTTTTCAACCGGCTGAATTACAATTTTACTAGGTGAATGACTATTATTTTTGAAATGGCGATAAAGAAATGTGTCAATTTTTTAGGCTTTTTCAATTTACGAAAGTGCTCACGAAACCTGGTCTTGAGGGATCGGCCAGTTTGTCCAACATATTGCATTCCACAGTTAGTTTCTGTTCAAGTGATAACATAAATCAAGCCCTCCGTTGATTTTTACTGACCGTCCCAAGGCGGTGCTTCTTTTGTGGATACTATTTGTTATATATTATAAATCACGTTTATCTTTATTATAATGTCATGACTGTTCCTTACATCCTTGTGGTCACCTGCTGTAAAGGGGCTTACCTCTTGGCTCTCTTGTGTGTGATGATTCCTTGTGTTTTGTCACCTTCCCTATATGGTGGCTCGGGTCAGGTCCGGTACTTGATTGTATCGATACCTGATCTCTGCCCTCCCCTTTACTTTAGTTATTTAATATCTTAAACAAAAAAGTTCATTGAAATCTGAATTCAAAAGACAATACCATACTTTTTTGTAAAATATTGTCCATCGATTCTAGGTTAATTTATAATATGTCATTATGTTTTCTGTTCGTTGAGGCACATACCTGGGTTTATATGGGTAACACCGAACTCGTGTCACAAGTTTCAATTTTAAGCCCATTAAGAAATAAAATTGCACTGTTAAGTTGTGATGCTTTGCTTTTCGATCCGATAAAGTGCATGCTTTGCTTAGATGGCTAATTATTTAGGTCCATAAATTAAATAACATTTAAGCTCTTGCCATGAATGCAAGAACAACTGCATATTAATAACTTAACATATACAAACTATGAAAATATATATATTGAATTATATATTTGAAAATAAGGCTTAAGAGACAACCCTGATAGGTCAAGATTAAGGTCAATGTCCCATTCTAGAAGGTTTCAGCCTCAGGGACCTCAGCCAGTCTAATGTTTCAGGACCAAAGACTAGAAATTCATATGGACAAGTACACATGTGAAATGTATCAATTCATTCAGAAATGTATCTTTTTAATCAGACATTGGCCTTGCTCATTTACAATGTCATGCTATATATAGTGCTGGTAAGGAAAAACATATCTCTCACTTTTGTGAGGTAAGGACAAATAGTAAAGTAAAGAAGAAGTTTTTCTGGTGAATTTTCGCCACGTTTAGCAGTAAAATTGAGATAATTGAAGCACAAATTTGGATCCCTTTCGGGAGAAAAGTGGCCACAAATTGTGGAAAATATCTTGTTTTCATTACCAGCACTGAAATTTGCCTCCTTTAAAACTCACTTTGATCTAAGAAACTTGGTGACAAATAACATAAGCAAGAAAGTCTTAAAAATGTAAGGTATCAACCAACTGCAACGAAATTTAATATAAATCCAAAAAATTGCTTCTCATTAAAACTGAGGGTATGTGTGAATACTAGCGCATTTAAGAGAACAAAGCAAACTTTGTGTTTTCTTTAAGTTAATTGAGGAGATACCCTAACCAATGACTCCTCCATCTCCAGTTAAACATTATCACCAGTGTATGAAGACATTACAATAGTATTATTTGGAGGGCACATAACTGATATATAACAAATTATATGTCTAGTGGTTTTAAAAAAAGCAACTAGTTACTACCTCCGTGGGGGTAGCTTGATAGTCATATTGGTACCGATTATTGACCTGGAATTTCAAAACGAACAACATCCATATACTTAGATGTCGAAAACTAGGACCCATTTACATATCAATATAATTCCATGTGTGCCCCTATAAATTAACATACCTGTTCATAAGGCAAATCTTCCCAAATATTTCTTGTGAAGGAGATTACATTTTAAATGGGTTGACCACAGACACAGCATCAGGCCCTAACCTCTCATATATAAATAAGCCTTTAAGTCAGAATCGTCATAAAGTCTGAAGTGGGACCTGGACATGTGAAATTAAAGAGTAAAACAAAGTTGACAACCATGGTTGGATTGACCACCAATCATGCAGCCTGTTGCAATACATTTATGTTAAAACCAATCTTTTTATAATGAGAATTTTTTAAATAAACTGCCCTGAAAATTATTTGAGCAAACAATATTCATTTATTTATATACTAAGTCGTCATACAACTCTGGCTCCGAAAGTCTCTGGCGCTAGAGGGAGTAAAGTCATTGAATTTAGATATCAAATTAAAGTACCAGCTGTACAATTTAAAAAAAAGTGTTGCAAAGTTTATGATACTTATAACTTTGTTTAAGGAGTTTCTGAGTTACATGTAACAGTTTACTGTGTGTATTAAAATAAACAACATGGCTAGATGCTCTAGCAAATAGATTGAGCTGAGAAGAATAAACACCGTATGATATGAAGCGAAGAACATCACCATCTAAAAATGGGAAATTGAAAATTAAAAATCAAATTTGTCACGTTTATTATTAACTTTAGTAGAAACAATATGATCAGAAATGTACAAATGCAAGTCCATAAACAAGACTTTGATATCAAAGGTATTGGCTTTATTAAGTTGAACTTCTACAGGGTTTGGCTTATCATATTATCAAAATAAACATTAGTTATGCTTAAATACCATCCAAATATCTGAATGTAGTATAAAAAGCGTCAATATTATCTAAATGCTTATCATAAGAAAGATACATCATAAAGTCCCTATCATAAAAACATAATAAATCCGAAACCAGGGGACCACAATACGTGCAGACTGGAATCCCTACAACTTGTCTATACAACTTAGTGCCAAATCGTATAAAAAAAAACTTTAAGGAGACAAGAAAAGGAGTCATTCATATACTGATTATGCAGAAAGAGTGTCATATATATACATTTAGTTCCAAAGGGAGCCAATCATGCACATGACAGAGCTGAAAAAAAGAGGACTAATAGGGCCGCACGTCCACACTATACATATATAGGCAGTTACCACACCCATGAGGTTACAACCATCATCCTCATCCCCACACAATTACAACTTGGCAGGATGAGACGAGGCTTTTCTAAAATTATTTAAACGAAACATGATGTACAGTGGGGTATATTCAAGGATACAACTTTATCATAACACAGTTTGCAGTGAGCGCTACCTTACATGTGAGAATTCATTAATCTCTGATAAAAATGGCACACCATCTAGTGTGTAAGTAATTATCACATTCCCATTTTGTATTCTGTTATTTGAAAACAGATATATCACGATTCAAAATCCGGCTACTAGAGAAACCCATATGACTTGGGGAATAGTAGTTTTATCAGGAAGTAGTATGGAACGTGTGACATTTGTAAGCATACAATAAGCTGGAGCATTAATAGCATTTCCATGCAAAATGTTTGATAATAGTAAAGATTATAATAATTATAGTAAAGGTACAATACCATAAACGTACCTAAAATGACGATTTATATGATATGATGATACAGCTTATATAATAAAAAGGCGTTCCTTACAAACAAAACATAATTTATATGCAAATAGTGGCTGGAATTACACTACATACATAATTTGGGCAGGACAATAAGATTTCCAACAATGTGGTATGTGTGACCAGCAAAGCCTCAGATCACCCTGCCAAACGCGCAGTCTGATCAGAGCCTTTGCTTGTCGCTTGATTATTTTATGACCATTAATTTACTGACTTTAACATCATTTCGAGTTTCTAAGCTGAAAAGGAGGATGTACAGGCTCATCTGAATCTACACTTTTCAAAAAGTCACATTGTTGGAAATCACATGTCGCGGCTCATTTATTATCAAAGTCTGTCAAAGATAACCACTAGCTGTAAATAAATGAAATGTGAAGCGCAGGGGAAGATGGTTTGCAAAAAAAAGTACTTACAATCAAATAATTATCTACACAGCCAGCCGACCATTCGATGTATAAATTTAGTACGGCAAGCACCACCCTGTGGGTTACCTTTCCAGTAATTGACCAAACACAGTCAGCAAACTCAGCAATAATCGAAGCCTGTAAGTGATGGACCCCAATCTGGCCACTCGTAGCATTTAGAGAATTGTCACAGTTAGTTGTCGAATCTATATTATAATAAACTAGAAATGTGTCCAGGGGACAAGGATGCCCCCGCTATTGCAAAATTCGCATATTCTCACAAATACACTGTTATGAAAAATTGGCAATCACTCTAGAAGCCACAAGAAGACATGGATTATTTTGAAATTTTTGCCAGACATTTTGATGGTAAGCATTGTGTCTAAATTTTCCTAAGTTCAATTTGAAATTGCGTAAATTAAACAGAAGGCATCGCAAATAATGGCAACATTTCATAACAAAGGGCAATTACTCCTGGAGGAATATTGCGATGTATTCTATGTTAGAACTTGGGAACTTGGGGAAGACATTTTGGTACGTAACATTGCAAATAAGATTGTTGTTACTGATCAAAATTACTTGATTCAGAGACAACACATCAAAGAAATTGTAATTTATCATCAACATCAAAGGACAATCACTCATGATAGCATAACGTCATTAAGACCATTATCAAACTCGAGAAAGACATCTTGATATTAAACATTGTGAACTTATTTCCTACAGTTGTGATCAAAATTAATAGACTTAGAGACCCGACACCATCAAAAAAAGTATCTTTTAAGAAAAAAAGCAAAAACTCCAGATTGAATGGTGCGATATGGCCATTTATCAAACTAGAAGAAAACAAGAAATGATGTTCATGAAACATTATGCCCCAACCCTTTGCTTGTCAAGAAGGGTTCATAAGTTTTCAATACCAAAATTTACAGAGGGCAATAACTTAAAAAAATAAATAACTGTTTTTAAATTTTCACCAGGTAATCTACTCATCATCTTCTACCAACTGACCATGTTTGAAGCTTTCAGCTATAATACTTTTTGAGATATCTTGATTACAAGTTTCCAATGCCCAAATTTGCAAAGGGCAATAACTCATAGAAAGTAAAAAAGTTTTTTTATTTAATTTTGACCAGGTAATCTACTCATTATCTTCTGTCAACTGACCATGTTTGAAGCTGCTAGCTATAATAAAATTTGAGATATCTTGATGACAAGTTCTCAATGACCCAATTTTCAAAGGGCAATAGCTCGAAAAAATAAAATAACTTTTTTTTTTAATTCTCACCAGGTTATCTTCTCATTATTTTATATCAGCTGACTACGTTTGAAGCTACTAGCTGTAAAAAGTTTTTAAGATATCTAGACTACACGTTTTCAATGACAAAATTTGCAAAGGGCAATAACTAAATTTTTTTTAATTTTCATCATCTAATCTACTCATCATCTTCTGTCAACTTACCAAGTTTGAAGCTGCTAGCTGTAATATTTTTTGAGATATATTAATGACAAGTTTTCGATGACCAAATTTGCAAATAGCAATAATTCGGAAAAAAAGTAACTATTTTTTTTAAAATTTACACCAGGTTATCTACTCATTATCTTCTATTAGCTGACTAAGTTTGGAGCTACTTGCTGTAAATGTTTTTGAGATATCTTGACTATAAGTTTTCAATGCCGAAATTTGCAAAGGGCAATAACTTAAAAAAATCAAATAACTTTTTTTTTAAAGTTTCACCAGGTTATCTACTAATTATCTTCTATCGGCTGACCAAGTTTGAAGCTACTTGCTGTAATAGTTTTTGAGGTTACTTGATTTCAATTTTTCAATGCCAAAAATTTGCAAAGGACAATAACTTTAAAAAAAATATATTTTTTTTTATTTTTTTTTACCAGATTATCTACTCATTATCCTCTATTACTTGACCAAGTTTGAAACTTATAGCTGTTAAGTTTTTGAGATATCTTGATTACAAAATATCATTATGGCCAACAATTTGCAAAAGGCAATAACTCAAAAAAATATAACTTTTTTGCAAATTTCCACCAGATTATCTACATAGTATCCTCTATTACCTGACCAACTTTGAAGACCATAGCTATTATAGTTTTTGAGATATTTTGATTACAATATATCATTATGATCCTTTAAAAGGGGCAGGACTCCAAAAAGGGAGATAATCCTTACTTAAAATATGTGTCAATTATTTGTGATGAAGAATCCATATATGAAAATTGAACGGACGGATGGAATGACGCCCGGACAAGCCCAAAGCAATATGCTCCTTCAAGTTTTCCAAAGTTGGGGGCATAACAATATGGTACTAAACAATTTGACTAAGTTTCATAAAGTTCCGATCAAGACTTTTCAACTTAGAGAGCGGACATCGATTCAAATGGAGAATTTTCGAGAGAAAAAAAGGCCATAACCCCTGAAAGTCAGGTGCGATATTAACCATTATCGATCCTGAAGAAGACATTGTGGTACTAAACAATGTGACCAAGTTTCATAAAGTTTTGATTAAAGCTATTGACTTAAAGAGCAGACATTGTTTCAAATGGTGAATTTTCAGAAACAAATGGCCATAACACCTGAAGGCATGGTGCGATATGGGCCATTATCAAACTTGAAAAAGACATTATGATCCTAAACAATGTGACCCAGTTTCATAAATTTCTGAGAGAGCGACGTCATTTGGTGTGACACACGTACGTAGGGACGGATGGGCATAACATTTAATGACCAGGCAATCAACATGACCACAAGTGATATGCCAATTTAGTTTATATCAGTACGAAGGTATGTCAAGTACTTCTGCGTTACACATCTTATGCAATCAGGCGTCGAAATTGTGTTAAAGAAAATTGGTCATGAATGAAGTGGGGGTCAATTTGTAAAGTCACTGGAAATAAGCGTTTTTATAATGTTCTCTTGCTGGATAAGTTCAAGCAATTGGATTTATCTCAGTAGACCAAATTGTACCCAGACACTTATTCTTTGCGAATTCTAGCTTTAAATTCATCATTTGCGATAATTGAATGCTTCGTAGCCCATGTGTTGTGACTACCCTTTGGATAACGATTCTACGAGATAAACCTTTCACACATTTAAAGTTTTCAATATTGTTTTAATCAGTTTAAAGTATCAAAACTGATGAAAATTGAGCTTGGAATAACAAAAAAAAATCAATAAACACATTGGTTGTCTCACGTACCGACTATATATCGTTTTCATACTTTGCTCATGTAAAAGATACTATGAATTTTATGTAGACAGTAGCGTTGAATTAACGCTTCCAAAACTCCTTTTACCCTTCGCCTTGATGTGTTTTGTGCCTTCACAGGGAAAGTACCGATACTCATTTACGTCACATTCAAGTTTTAGTAAGATTTGATCAGAAATGAATATTTCATGACAATTAACATTTTCGTATTTAAAGGAGATCTGAATGGGAAAATCGTAGTGGTGCGTTTCTTTTTTTGTCGGGTATATATGGTCAACAATTTTCAATCGATTCGCCCCAAAATAGTCTGTTTAAATCTCTACCAGTATCTAGAGCTTGTTCTGTAAATGCACGCCAATGCGTTTTCAACAATGAACAAACCATCTTGTAGCGGTTGAGCTCTAGTTTCCAAATTTGTATTATTTGTTGGCATTTTATAAACGCATTGTGATGCTATGATATCATGTTATGCACTATCCAAATGGGCTTAAAATTGTTTGGAAGCTTCCACCTGAGCTAAGCACTTTCTTTTGTTTTAACACTGAACACCAGAATCTGGGCCAAATCTTCAACCGGTGATATATTTTAATCCTCCCTTTGGCCAATGGCCTGGTGGGTTAAGCTGCTGACTGTTCTAAGGCAGTGGTCCTCTTGTTGCTGATTCACTTCTAAGTGTTGCCTGTATTTCAATTGGTGTTTCGTCTTTGGTCCCTGTTTAGCATTGCAGTACTCACATGTACGTGCAGTGCCCTCTCTAGTTTTGCTATTATCTCACTGAGGACGAGAGCGATGGTTGCTTTCAGTCAAAGTCAGGTAACTTCGGACATCAGGTAAATTCGGACATACATTTGCAAACAGTGGAAATCCAGATGAGACGGCTCCTTTTGAGTCGTCTTATCAGAATTTGCACTGTTTGCTTAGTTAATTATTTTATACCAATAATCAAAATATGAAACAAACAAGACCGCTGTCCAAATTTACCTGACCGTCCGAATTTACTCGACTTTACTCTACTTAAATTATGCTCTTGCCGTTATGTGGCGGACTGTATTCAGTATATATTATTTGTAAACTGTGACCTGAGATCATATTTATTTGTATCTTGACCGAAAAGTAGTTCTCAGTGCAAGTAGCCTTATTAAGGATTATATATCTATGAACGAGAAATATTAAAAAGGATGATAGAGCTCAGATAAAATGGAAGTGATTTTACTGATCATACCAGGGCAGTAATCCTGTGTTGTTTGCTTCATGTTTGCCTTTGTTTTAACAATCCTGATCTTCCTTAAAGCCTTGTGGTCACCGGCTGGGTAAGGGTTGACCTCTCTGATCTCTTTTGAGTGATGGGTATTTGTGTGCTTTGTCACTTTCACATACAGTGTCCCTTGTCAGAAGTGACACTTGATTGTACCGATTCCGGATCTTTGCTGTCTGCTGTACAATCGTCAATTATGTCCATGTATAAGAAGTTGTTGCTTATTTTACGTGTAATATCCAAATATATTGAGTATAACATTTTAACATTTTCATATATATGTCTTTGGAAATCTCATAACTGAGACAATAGGGCCCTTGGCACTCACATGAGGGTGACTGTTAATAAAAGTATAGACACATGTATTTTTCCCCTAACCCAAGCTATGAATTTTGATTGATTGGCAGTTGGTGAGGTCAAAGTGATTACAAAGCCACAAAGGTAATTGGCTGTGAAGAGAGGCCACCAGCTTAAAAAGCATTTACATAGTAGCCTACGATCTCACAGATTTTCTCAACTGACAATTCGATTTTTTGTCATCTGCTGACTTTATTTCTGCCATAAGGCTTTCCTGTAGCGGTGTGGTTTCCAGGATTCTGATAAAATGATGTTTCATAATACCTTCTGGTGCGTACCGAGGCATATTATATAATACGCACTCTAAAAGGGGTCTGTGTGTACTCTTTTAAATGGGGTCAGTGAGTGAAGCCGTCGGGTGGAGAAATGGTTTCAGAACATTTCACAGGGCTAAAATGAGCTATCAAGACACACAAGTAAACACTATTGGTTGCATTTTCTTCCAAAATCCAAATTAAATACCTCAAGACCCTATACTTGCACAGAGTTGCATGCACATGTATATTTGCCGTACACGTAGGTACAGCACTTATTGTGCTCATACGAATTCTACGCCCAAAAGTGCATGTTATTGTTACTTCGTACTTATTTCCAGTGTTACAAAAATTGCGAAGACTTTTCGATCAAACACAATAGAGAGCTTGTAAGTACTGAAAATCACAAGACCGAAAAACAGAACTTGGCTTGGTTTAAGCCTTCCAGTAAAATACTTCTACTGACCGTTCCAAGGCTTTTGTGGATTATTTGTGTTATTTATGTCTTGTGTTTGTCATGCTTTCGCGACTGTTTAGTGCGGCCTTGATGGGGAAGAGAGAGCTGATTGCTTTGCTTAATTTGTCTTCCTGGTGTCGCGTGATGGTTGAGCGGCTCTTCCTCACGGTGCCACGGGGTTGTCTGCAGTTTGTGATTGTGGTATTTCCTGATCATACTCATTTACTATCTTGTGGTCACCTGCTGGGAAAGGGCTGACCTCTTGGCTCTTGTTTGTGATGTCTAATTGTGGTTTTGTCACTTTTCCATGTGCTTTCCTGGGTCAGGTGTGATATTTGATTGTATTGATTCCTGATCTTTGCCGTCTTTCTTACGTTGGAAAGGTGCAGAGAATATTTTAAATAGTATAGAATAAAGTGTACGTACTTTTCAAACCTTAATGATTGTTTATTCGACATACCATACCTGACCCTGTCCTTCGAGGTCGCTAAATATAAACAGTGACGATGATGTCGTCAACATTTAAATATATGCATATGCAAATTACTCATTCAATGAAATGGCAAGACTTATATATTAACCAATATAATATTGACATTAATAGGTTCGAAGTTGGCATAAGTGGGGCTTTGCAAAAAAAATCCGACTCATACCTGAGAATAAGACGAAATGGAACAGACAGCTACAATGTATCAGTAAATAAAAATAGTTACCTCCTGCTGTAACCTTGCGACCTTGGAGTGGTACAATGGAAGCCTTGTATTAGCAGAAAGGTAGCATGCGTGTTGTGTATGTATGGTATTTTATACAACAGAACTTTATTATTTTATTTTACTTTTTTATTGTCAGACATAGGCTGAAAGACAGATTTGTGAGAGACTGCCAGATGAATTGATTTAAGAATTGAAATATGTTTTTCTGCGTTTAGCGGAGGTATGAAATGTCGTGAAAACAACATCTAATTTGTTGCGATTTAAACGACATTACATATCTCAGTATAGCGCACAGACTGGCATCAGTCCACTAAATGCATATAATTACATTTACAAATATATTTAGCTATGAAAAAATCATCTTATAAAAATTATATTCTCTCTGGTAATCAAATTTAGTGGACTGGAGAGTTAGCCTGAGTTGTTATCTAATATAATAAATTGTCTTGATGGTTTAATAGTAAACTCTGCAGGAAGTGTTTATCTTAGTCTCAGCATCAGCATCTAATGGCCTGTGAAAAAATGGATTTATTGCCTTGTGGTCAGTTTGATCAATGTGTATTTAGTTTGCTGAGAAAGTAAAATCTTACTCTGAAGGATTCATCTCTGTTTAAAAAGCAGATAACCATCAAAGTATGCAAATGGTTTGGACCCAGATCAGAGTTGACCGATCGTTGTTCCTGATCAGTGTCCAAACTGTTTGACATTTGGATATTGTATTTGAAAGGTCTTTTTTTTCTTCAAATATTTTGACAAAAATCAGCAGACGGCAAAAATGAAAAAAGAAAAAATACACAGAGCACAATATGTTAAATATGGATGTATATCATGGTATGAGTGCTAATTAGGTGATATACAATATGATAAAATTTAAGCAATATTTGCACAATTTGATGTACAACATCTGAAAATGTTGCATTTGAAGGTGTGGTTCTTTTCGTATGTTTTATTAACTTTTATCAACCAGTGTCGTCTGCAGATAACCTTGGCAAGAAGTTTGAGCCCAGATCAGGCCTGACGAATCATTAAGCTTGATCAAGGTCCAAATTGTTTGACATTGGTAAATTATTTTTGTAAGAATAATTTCAAAGAAATTATTTTGAGAAACAAGACCAAATTCTGCTCTAGACCTGCATCGCTAGTGCACATCTAGTATTATGCAAAGTTTGAATATAAAGGAATGGAATCTGTTTGAATTACAAATTAAACACAAATTACACAATGTAAGCTCTTCAGAGGTGGTGTAGACGTAATAATGTCTATGGTCAACACTCACAAAAATATTATGAAATGTGCCTAAAATATAGGGTGCTTATGTTCAATGTGTGGACAATCATAACATACAAAGTTTGAATATGAAGGAATGAAAACTGCTTGAGCTACCGACTAAGCATTTCAGATAGATAAAATGGCTAAGTCCAACAGACCTAAGAAAAAAATAAGAAATTATTTAGCAAATGTGTACAAAATTGGAGGTGCACATCTTCAGTGTGTGAACAACCATAATGCAAAGTTTGAATATAAGAGAATGAAAACTGTTGAGTTACAGATTAACTAATCTAAGCATTTTCGGACTTAAAATGTCTAAGTTCTACACCCTTCAAAAATGAGAAAAATATCTATGAAATGTGCACAAAATAAAAGGTGCACATCTTCAATATGTGAACAATCATTATGCAAAGTTTGAATAAAAAGGAATGAAAACTTTTAGAGTTACAGATTACACAAACTTAGCCTGGGTTCCAGTCTGACCATTTTTCCTTTTTTTATTTTTCCGTTCCTTGGTCAAAAATGTCAATATCGAACGAAATCAATAATGGAC
Source organism: Loripinus fragilis (assembly GCA_964019695.1). NCBI lineage: Eukaryota > Metazoa > Mollusca > Bivalvia > Lucinida > Lucinidae > Loripinus > Loripinus fragilis. Next base: position 82,994,214 of record OZ026517.1, read on the forward strand.
AACCGATAACTTTGATGTGTTATCTTTTTATCATCTTAGTTTCTAGAATATTGGCATATAAAATATTGACAAAAAATATTGACGACTGAACCCAGTCTAACACAAACAGTATTATGGACGGATGGAGTGGATCCATTACTAGACCTGCTTTCGCTAAAGTGACGCAGACAACAAAAAGCATGATTCCTACACACCTCGCCTATATAGTCAATGGTTAAACTCAGTGATTTATTGGCTGATAAATCACTGCACGGACAGGGCAAGGACCGACGTGACGTCATTCGGTCTCCAGTTTGAATTTTCGCGACGTCATCTATCACATAAGCATTGTTACGTTGACAATAGACGGCGTAACGTCGTTTTTACAACTGCATGACGTTAAAAATATACGTAAAAGTACGCATTTCAGTCTAAACAAGAGTTGCAGGAAATTCTGACAGTCTGTTCAAGATGGCGGAATCGTCATTGACTATGAAGGATTCGTTCATATTTCTAATCTTTATGTGTGTTAGAATCGAAACAGATTCGCGCTAGCAGTGATTTGTTGCTTAATATATCACTGTCTGTCGGTCAGTCATAAGCGGACAAATCATTCGCGCTTCGCGCTCATGATTAATTCATTTTAACGACTGACCTCCAGTCAGTGATATATTGAGCAACAAATCACTGCTAGCGCGAATCTATTTCTTAAACAACTACTGGAGATTTCTCGCCTAATCGTACATAGATTTCTACATCGTAATCTGATATACAAGCTAGTTTCGTTGGGGATATCTCAAGGTATAAAATATACTGACCGTTCAGAAAGAAAAGGACCTCGGACAGTTTCCTATTCAATCTGCTCAAAATTTGACAGCCTCTGGCTAGGATAATGCATAACGGAAAACTATAATTTTGGGCTTAAATCAAACCTTTACATTTAGTACACCTAGCACAATAAAAATATTTTGAAAATACTGCATAATTATGCCAGGACTCTAGGGTTAAGGGGGTTGGGGTATTTTTTGTGACCAAATTTTATTTCACAGAAAGTCAAAGTTTCGTCGAGTATTCACCTAAATACAATCATGTAAATATTATGATTGCGGCATAAAACTTCAGACGAAAGTGATGCGTTTGCATAAAGTTCGGGTTGAGAAGATTCCATTATTTCATCTAAAAAAGTGTGCTGTCAATTACTTTTGACTATTACCTGTAATGTTTCAAGGTCAACCAGTTTGACTTGTGCACTGAGGTGTATTATAACTGCATACTGTACATATCACAGTCTAGATAAACACAATTTTTGAGCATAAATTTGTTTATATTTTCTTACACATTGGATTTAACCTATCATTTGGTGCTTAAAAGAACCGTCTCATTGAGACTTTCTTTTGAGTACCCATAACATATGTTTTATTTGAGAAATGAGACAATAAATTACTTTGCTAGCACTCATAATTAAAGCCCAGATGCATGCCATTGCATATTGATATTTACCTACAGGCTTTGACAAAATAAGTTTCTAATACGTTTTTATACTAAACTGTTTTTGAGCATTTTGACAGCGACCCCCCCCCCCCCCGTGACCAAGCATGCCGATTTTATATGATGTGTGAAATATAACTACAACTGTTTGCAAAAGGATTATTTTGGTCACGGGGGGGGGGGGGGAGGGGAGCACTTCAGTAAAACTTTTTATATTTTTTTTCTATATGTTGAATAGCAAAAACTGAGTTTTCAACCCATATTTTTCAATTGGTACATGTCCAATGAGAAAACGGCTTTTGTGGATAAGTCGAGGGTTTAACCTACTATCTTTTACATAGAAAAATATCATTTTCTTTGAAACTTTTCTCTGGTCATTTTTATGGGCAATCCTTCATTTACACTGTCCGAGGTCCTTGTCGATGTGTATGGGTAAGCTAGGGGTATTTTGGTATTTTTATACGAGGCTTGGTTTCCTTTGAATGAACCATGCTATGAGAAGGAAAACATGTTTTTAATTGTACGTTGTTGTTGTTTTTTGCACAAACGAAACGCAAAGTGAAGGCTGAACAGCTTGGCATTTTTCGCTGCCAACACATGTACATGTATAATATGATAATCCCTCTAGTGTCTATAACCTTGACTTAGATATTCTGACGCAAACAATCTTTTGTTTATTTACAATTTACCTATACCGTAAATAGTAAATAAACGAAGCATTTTTTGTGACAGGTTATCTGAGTCAAGGTAGTATCTTGCATGCCCGGTAGCTTGGTAATTCAGGTTTGGTAGTGACGTAGCCCAAAATATCTCCCTCGTCATAAGCAAATCCGACATTGACACAAACTGCGCTGTATAAACACAAATGATGGATGGAACCCTGAAAAGTGCATAAAGGGCTTTGTACTATTTTGGGGCGATATAAAACAAAGGCGCTGATCAGCTATATGTTTCTGCACAACTGATATGCGCATTAGTTTTCGCACATGCAAGACTCAGGTTTGCTCATGACGACTCATTTTGTCAACAGGCGATAAATTACGGGTTAACAGTTTAAGCAGAAGATTCTTAGCATCAATGGTCTATATTATAAGTCCTATCTCTTTGCTCATACAGACCAACGCAGCACAAGACTCACAGTGGAAGGGAGCATAGTTATCGGGTGTCTCCAAAGTAGACTGACTGATCTGTACGTTTTAAGTTTGCCAATGGATTGCTCTACACGAACTCTGTATAGCTTTATCAAGGAAGTAAGTTTCCTACATTAACGACGTTCCAGTGGCTGTTTCCGAGCCAGCTGTACAGAGATATATGGCGTTATAACGGCGCCATGGCTTGGATAAATTTTGTCGCCTAACAGAACTAATTCGTCCGGAAACTGAAGGCCTGTTCCTATCTCTTGCATCAGGGCATACTGCTGTGCATCATTTAAATGGCCCTGGTAACCGCTCTCAATGTAACGAATTGTTCCATGAACGTCAACCACAACCTGTGTATGTGTACAATGTAAGTGACGATGGCTGGAATAATACAGTCCTTGTGGATCCACCTCTGGTCTATAAATACTATGAGATGTGCTATCTATGGCATCAACGGCTGAAGGTAGTTTGGCCCATGTTTCACGCATCGCCCGCCATTCGGCTACTGTTGGCCAAACTAGATAAGCTTTAACTTGTTCACAGAACAAAGGCAAATTGTTAGTAATTTCTCTACCGACCACAGGCACACTGATGGAAAACAAGTTGGATAAAAAATAATTGGTCGGATACATAATAAACATGAGCAAACGGTTCCGTTGAGACAGCAAAAGCTCACGACTAGGTTGCAAGGAAATAAAAGTAAGCAATTCAATAAAAGTTTCAGGGGTCTTTCCAGTTATCTGATAGAAAGCATATCTATTATCCACTATTTCAGTGAACACATCCTTGCCACCGAAAACGTTATTATCATCAGCAAAATGTCATAATCTAATCCCCGTTATAGGGTGAGGAACATGACACGCTGTTAGAAGGATTGTTAACATCACTTGAACTTCAGCCGTATGATCAGGCGGGGCTGAACTAGTGCTGCCAGGATCAGAGGAATTTGGTTATCCATGAGCGTAACAGTCTGTAAAGTTAATATAAGCGCCGTTTACCCGAAAGTTGACATTTTAGTAGAAACAAGCAGATACAGAAATTGCAAATTATTTACACAATCACGCGCCTTTTTGTATGTAAATACCTTTAATGGCTCAATACAAATACTGAAAAAATACTGGAGCAGTCATGCTGCAAACGTACCCGTTAGATATTATATATCATGCCCTAGATTTCGATATTGTTTTTGGTTATTCGTCAAATATGTTCAATACAAATCAATAAAATACAATACAATACAATACAGTTAATACAATACAATATAATACACTGCAACACAATACAATACAGCTTTCATTTGGAAGCTAAGTATTCAAACATCCTTATGGCCACGTGGTTCAAGAGTTATGAGCATTTTCACTTACTGACCACCAACTGTCAGACTTATGCTCAGAGAACCCTTGCCCGTCATAAAGGCTGTAAAGCATGCCAGTGGCCAGACAATGTTGACTATACACCGAGTTACGCAGATAACACCATAACGATATAATAAAATAGTCTTGGCCTTACTAGAAAAAAGACTACAACAACAAAAGAACATTTTTAGATTTCACTAGTCCAAATTCAACTATATATTCAGACAGGCGGGCGCCTGAACATACAGGTTAAACAGTAAGCATCCAAGTGATGAAAAAGCATCCAAAGGATGAAAAAGGATTTTCTACACGCAGGTAAGTTTACTTCGAGATGACCCCCATTTTAAGTGGCGTAAACCTCAATATACGGTGTATAAATCTATATCAGAATAGGCAAGAAATCTCCACTCCCCAGAATGCAATGAGTTAAACAGGGATGCATATCAAGGTATGGGTGCTTATTAGGTCAAATACAATATATTTAGTTTTTTTTTTGTTTGATTTGATTCTTTACGTCCCAGTCGACATTTTTAGTTATGTTGGAATGGGTCTTCCTGTGTTGAGCCAGTACTAAGCATGGATAAATATGTCTTGCTCAAGGACACAACACAGTGATGCCGGAGAGGCTCGAATCCAAAACCCATCGTTCTTGAGTCAAGCATTCTACCACTGAGCCACTGTGCTCCCTCAATATATTTAGTAATACATATTTTATATAAATTGGTATCTTAGAGAAATTATCAGTTTTACTAAAAATGGCATTAGAGATTGGGACCAGTCTATATAGCGCAGAAAAATAACTTTCAATTCTTATAATTACAACTTCTTTCTTTAGTCTTTCTCCTAAATACTTTTTATTATGTTTTCCTTAAAATTAAGTTTCAAGTTAATAACGTTTCGCGCATGTAGACTATGACTTGCAGTATGACGCACGTACGTATACGTCACGACGTTCAAAAAACTAGATTGCCGCGAGATCGCATAAGATAGCTGATCGGCATGAATACTGTTAATTAGAGCGGCATGAGTAGGTTAATATTTGCTTTTCCGCCTGAAAATATCTGTGTAAGTGTTAAGTAAAGTAGAAGTAGTTACCGACGGTCCATTTCTCATCATAGGAGCACTGCACAGTATCACAAAAGAAGATATGCCATGAATGCCCCCCCACACCTTGTGAATACGAACAGAAGTTAATTGAAAACTGACATACAGGTTAATACGATCAGATAACCGTTCTTGACCAATCAGACCAACTGATCTCAATAAATGTTATGGCAGTTGTATTTATAGGAAAAAAAACAACTAGTATACGCAGAGCCATTCAGATGTATACAAATGTCTAGCACTATGAGATCAGTTCTGAGCATAAAGCTGAACACAGCAGGCATGTGCCGTCAAAACAACGTCGTATTAACAACGACGAAACGTCAAGACATTGCCTGGATATAGATACGATATGGTTTTGAGGCAATCTGAACTGCCTCGGCCGATTCCGTGGAATTCTGTTGAATCAGACCTCGGATGAACATCGAGGATATTCTACTTTGATAACGTGACACTGACGTTAGATAACGTGACGCTGGCGTCACGGACACCATGCCAATAAAATAACAAGTTTGATTGCAGCAAAACAAACTGTTATAAATGAAGATTACGTTTTTTTTCAATAAAATATTGCTATAGCGATGGATTTTAATAGGACTGGACCCAGATGCTGCAGTACTATTTTCCTTACGCCAGTTCAAGCTAAATAAAATGGAGATTTTATCATACATAGTACTACGGTTTACATACATCTGAGGCTTGATTCTCAAACTGAGCCAAAGTTTTCTTGTTTTGCATTTGATGTTGTGTGTCAGCTAGGCACTTACCTTTACTCTCACTAAGGAAGTAAGAAGCATTGAATCCTTTGCCGTTAAATGAAGCATCTGATTCAAAGTACAGATCTAAAGATGTAGATTTAGATAATGTTAGCCTCACTGGTGGAGGAACAACGGATCCACAAAAAGTTCCAATCATATGTTTCTTCCAGAAGTTATTGTAGCCTTTAAGTATCCTTGAAACCTATAATTAAAGAATGTTAGGTAAGTGTATTTTGATATCAAGTTTATCAGGCACTGCTTAGCTTATTGTCTCTGTCCAGAAATTCAGCACATGCGTTCTCAAAGCGGATCCTGGTAAACTTGATGCAAAAGAACCAAACCTTGTATTCTTTATATCAGTTAACCAGTTGGATGATGCATCGTTACGTTAGTTACAATATATTTTTCATGTGAACCAAACATCTATGTGTTTTGATCATCCACATCATAATAAAGGGTGAAGTTGGCGTCAATAAGCATGTTTAAGCTGTCAAGTGTTTACTGACGGTCCCAAGGATATGCTTCTTTTGAGGATCCTTTTGTTAATTATGTTTAACGTTTGACTTTAGTATTGTGTCTGTTGCTTGCAGTCATGTGATCACCTGTAGGGAAAGGGCTGGCCTCTTGTCTCGCTTGTTTGTGATGTTTCCTTGTGTTTATGGCACGTTCCCATATGATGGCTAGGGCCAGATGTGGTACTTATTTGTATAAATTCCTGATCTTTGCTTTCTTCTTTTGTTGTACTCTTCAAACTGGCGATTATAACCAAATTATCGATTTTTGCGCCGATTTAACCCCTATAAAATATCACGAAGATATGCCAAACGGTTACTGATTTATGGGGTGTACAGGAATGAAAAGTACACAAATTAATCATACAACAATCAAAGGGCCATAGCTCTGAAATGAAAGAAAGGACATATACCATTATTGTACATTGCACTTAGCCTTGATCTGATAAATATTCCTAGATTCATGAATATCGATATTACGGCTACTGAGTTATGGTGCGTTCATTTCTATTTTAATTTCTAAAGAAGTATGATACAGAAACTATGAAAGTATGTACAATTATTTTTGTGTGTGAAACATTGTCCTAACCTAGGATACATTTCTAAAAAATATTATGAGGATATCTTGGAGATTGTTTACAGAGGGACAGACAGCGCCATGCCATAATACGACAAGTGCTCAAAACGGGCATGTAAAATGATGTTAATGGTTTAAATGATGTTTTAATCAAAAATTTAATCGACAAGGTATGCAAATAGTGAGACGTTATTTGAAATGCCGACAGCAATAGTGTATGCCTGGGAGATTCTAGTTAGCCTCTTCGTTACCAAGTATTTTTATTGTTTACAGATTTTCGTAGTACATAAATTAGTCGGGGTATACTCAAGCCATCATCCTGCAACAGGCTGATTGAACGATATGAGCAAACCCACAAGTAATTGGGCGAAGAACCCGAAGTTTACTCTCTGTATTATGAGGTGTAGGTCCCAAAGTAATTATCGAGGCAAAATCCATATGGCCTAAGAATAACAGTACTGGACACAATAGATTGGGTTTAGATCACGACGAAATGACGTTCTGCTAACAAACATAGATGAAGATGAATCCTCATAGGAGCAACCAATAACATAAAAGATACTTTACTAATAATAAGTTAGTCATTTGTTTTCAGTTTTGTTTTGTTTTTGCTTGTTTCATTTTTTGTTGTTATATGTTTGGTTTCGTTGGGCATCACCAAATGTTGTTATTCCATTTGTAACTACCATGTAGCTCCTCTAAGTCAGCTTAGCAAAACTAATTAGAGGTGGTAAATTTGAGATTTTTTATAATACTGGATAGAATCAAGTCTATTGTTTAGCCATTTTATTCAAAAAAAATACCTGATTGTATACATGAAAACTGGTCTTAACTGGCCCGTAAGTTGACATAGGATGAAAATTAGCTAAAATCAGTTTCCAGAAGTTAATATTGGTGACACTTTTCTCATATTACCCTCTAGAGAGCTAACATACCATGAAGAGTAATGATTACTATGAAACTACCATGGGATGCATGAAATTGACATGGTTTGCTGTTTCACCTCCCAACAGGTAAATTTAGGATTTTAATGCATTGTAACTACAGTTTTGTTTTGTTTTTATTTTGTTTAAATTGTTTTTTTTTGTGTTTTTTAGTAAACAAAATAAAAAAAGTTGTACGATACAATGTTACATTCCATATTTAGAATATTTATATATGCTTAAAATACAAAATACTACATTAAATATTTTAATAACTGTTGCTATGCCTTGTTATAAGTCCTTAGGCTGAATATGTGAAAGTAGAATATTTTCATTTATAGTTAAAAAAGTTATATAAAAGCAGTCTTTGACTTCAATTTGCAACCTCAGTGAATATCACTGTTCTGTTGTATGATAATTTCTCATGTCTACTTCATATTTCAGGAGCATATTGTGATTCCCGTGGGCATGAATGTTAATTTTTGAAAACATGTATAAGCTTGATCAGTGGGTCATACAAATCGAAAAATGGATGTTTCCATTTTTTTCTAGTTGCTTGTTAGTCAGAATCGGACATGTACATTTTCACGTGATGCGAATAGTAGCTTTTAATTTTGTATGATATAAATAATGCCATTGGGAGTGATTAAGATATTTGTTATTCCTAAAATATAGGTCACAAACATGTTTATAACTGAGTTCGCACCAAAAAGTGAAGAACTTGGGCGCTGGAGGAAAAGCTAACTTGAAAATAATCAAAGCACTAAAAGTACTGTAATATATTTACGCTTTGCTTTCAATATAATTCCTATAGCCATATACCTAGAAAGTTACATTAGATGATACTTTCCCGTTACAAAGGGATTTTGTAAGTCTTCCAGGCTTGCAAAACCACTGACTAGTATAAGTAAATAATCCTTTTTTTATATATAATTCGAGAAATTTAACCAAAGGACAACGACAACAATAATGTATTTCTCCTTTAATTGTTTGTAAAACTGTTCTTCTACCTTACATCTCTTTTTCAGTATAAAACATTCCAGTGGCCATCAAATAAACTATGTGAAGAGACTGCACTCATCTGTCATGAGAGATAAACTTTACCCTAATGCCACATTATGTTCACTTGTCAGATTAAATCAAAACAATTACTAAACACTGTGGTATTGTAGGATTCTTTAGTGGGTGTGCATACAAAATTTCTTTTATTGCAGTTGTTAATTGCCTTAGAGTACCAAAGTTGAAACTAGATAAGGGCTAAGATACAATTCATATACCTAATGATAAGATATGTAAATCACCATTCTATCATAATTTCATGAATATCAATTAAAACATTATAATTGAGAAAAAAAATCGTTTACAAATTAATGGGGTGTACCTACAAAACTACTCATATCTCAGCTGCCAATTACCACTAACTTCAAAACGGGGTTTACCTGTTGGATTTCTTTTGCTCCGGTATTCAATTTAATTTACTGTTGAGTCCTTATCCTTGCTTTATCTCCTTGTTATATCTTGATTTATATGTTTTAGGAGATGATGCATTGATAAGTTAGGGGTCTTTCATGCAAACCAAATATCTATATGTCTTGATCCACATCTGAATTAAGGGTGAGGTTGGCGCCGTTAAACCGGTTTAAGCCCTCCAGTAAAATATTTTACTGATCGTTCCAAGGCGGTACTTCTTTTGTGGATCTTTTATGTATTTGTTCTGTCTTGTGTTTGCTATGTTTTGTACATGTCTGTTTATATGTGCTTTGAGGTCACCTGCCGGGAAAGGGCTGACCTCTTGGCTCTCGTTTGTGGTGTCTACTGTGAGTTTGTCACTTTCCCATTGGTATCCTGGGTCAGGTGTGGTACTTGATTGTATCGATTCCTGATCTTTGCACCATTACTTACTTTTTGTACATAATCAAATTCTAGAAAAGGGACTTTTATTCTGCAATTTGGAAGGCAAATTATCTAATCCAAATATTCATACATATCAAAGAAAACATTCGAAATGAGAGAACAATGGAAGGAAATGTAAGGGGGTGTACCTTCAAAAGTAATATTATCTCAGCTGCTAATTGCCCTAAAGAACAAAACTTGGTACTTAATTAATGCTTAGAAATAGTTAATTTACCCAAGGGTCTAATATGCAAATGCCTTTGTTCTAAGTCGAATATTCATTAATATGAAAGCATTGGGAAATAAGGGGAAAATAGTAGAAAAAGTAAGGAAAGTGCATTCAAAATTTATTTTATTTCCGTTGCCCATTGCTGTAGAGTAAAGACCTTAGTACATGTGCGACATACATGTACCAAATAAATGCTAATATTAAATATCTCTATCTAATGATAAGATATTCAAATCATCTGATAAATCATTATCCATGAAAACATTAGAAATTAGAGAAAAGCGTTGAAAAATTCATGGGAGTGTAGCTACAAAACGACCTTTATCTCAGCTGCCATTCATTACAAACTACGTTATACTGGCTACCTAAACTTCATAAACTGCCCTATAAATCACGTTTTATTGCTAATTCTAGTGAATGTACAACTACTGAGTTGTCTTTTTTTTTGACTTCTTGCCTCACTGCGATTAAAAACCATTTCATTAAATATTGCACAACAGTCTATGAAAGAAATGGTAAAAATATATTTTGGTCTATTAAAAATTCAGGTAAAATTCTAAAAAAATTGAAGTCTAGAGGTTTTCTAGCATGTGGTTTGTCTACAAATGATTTCTCTACTTTCTATACTACGAGGGTCATTTGGAAAGTTCTTAGCATGGCATCATAACTCCACAATGCGTTGATAAAATGCTATCAAATTATACATTTTTGGAAACTAGAATTCAACGACTACTTGATGGTTTAATTTTTGTCAAAAAAGGACTCGGCGTGCACGTGCCGCACATGCTCAAAATGATTAGGGGTTCATATACTGGCGGAATTTTTAAGCAAAATACTTGGAAAAAAGTAAAGGAAAATTGGGGACCTTATTAGCGATCATGATTTGACAAATTAAAGATTTGGTGCCTACTAATTTTTTATTAAAACATATTATGCGATCACTGCTTGCACGACTACCACCTTTACATTCGGAAAATGTTGATTAATAGAGAAATTATAAACTTTCAAAAATAGGACTGTTTTCGATTTTTCTATATACTTTTACTATAAATTATGTCACAATAGGAGCACGAAAGATGCGTATTGAGTATGTTTTTTGCTTTATTTGTAGCAAACAATGCATAAAGATCATTTCATCGCGCAAAAAAGTGTGGCTTGTGTTGTTCTGTATTCAAGAAAGTTATTCCTAATAACACTACCCCTACTTTTCAAGAAGTGGGTGGGGTAATTTAAGCCCTCACATTTTGTCGATGGCATAAGAAATTATCATGGTATCGGGTTAGCCATCACGAAATTGATTGATTTCTACTCTCAAGTTATTTTTAACGTTTTGTTTGCCACCATTTTCAGTTGAAATGAACCAGAACGTCTTATCGCTAAACTTACTCTACCCCATGGGAAGATTATAAGAGTTATCATCCCTTTGTTCTGGTTAACAAAATTTATTTTGGTTTCAATACAAAGAGCATTAAGTGTGCTTGACCTAAATACCAACGCATGGCATTTTTAAACTACTGTCGGTAAAATATTTTCAAAATATGTGCATTGTGACATGCGATTTTTAGTCTAAAAAATTAGCGCATTGCTTTGCTTTATAGAAGGCTTTAGTATTGCTGTTCCGGTATTTATTTATTATAAACATCCAACTCGGTCATTAATTGTATAGTAACTCTACCAGATTGTGGCCTACCAAATGGTGCAAAATTATCTAATTTCATGAACTAAGTTAATGTTCTGCACACTTTTCAAAAGGTAAAATGTTATATTTTCCACTGAAATTTTGCGTTTTCCAGTATACATTCAGTACATGTATTCACAATAATTATTTTCGTGTCTGCAGTATAATATCCTCGTGAAATTTGTGTCATAACATAGAAAAAAAAGATGGCTCTTTAAAATGATACCAAACATGATAGGTTTTGTACATCTGTTACTGAGATAAAAGACCATGCAAAGAACTTTCCAAATGCCCCTCGTACATTGCCTCATAATCTAATCAAAGAAAAACTAACAGAATTAATTGAACAAACATTTAGCAGAGAGGGCTCACTTTATTTGGCTTGTAATGATAAAAATGCCTTTTTTACTTCAAAACAACCTAAACGATATAAATTGTGGTCATGTCAGAAAATGTGTGATGCGCTCCATTATCTTTTGGACAATATATTTATAAGATTTGGCTCGAAATTATATAGACAAATTCTAGGTATTCCAATGGGTACTTATTGTGCTCCTCTTGTTGCAGATTTGATTTTGTTTTGTTATGAAAGAGACTTTATGTTGTCTCTGTCAGACAATAATCAAACTGATATTATTGAAACTTTTAACTCAACCTCCAGATATTTAGATGACTTACTTAATATTGATAATCCTTATTTTGAACAAATGGTAGGTTAGATATATCCCACTGAACTTCAGTTAAATAAGGTGAATTCTTTTGATACTGAAGCTCCGTTTTTGGACTTGAACTTGTCAATAACAAATGGCATAGTTTCTTCTAAAATTTATGATAAACGAGATGATATTGATTTTGAAATAGTAAATTATCCCTTTCTTGATGTAGATGTTCCTCGCTCTCCTTCCTAAGGTGTATATATTTATCAGCTTATTCGTTTTGCTAGAGTGTGTTCTAATGTTGATGACTTCAACAACAAAAACTTATTTTTTTATTGCTAAGTTATTAAAACAAGGTTATAGATATCATAAGATTTGAAAAGCGTTTTCTAAATTCTACCTTAGACACTCAGAGTTTATTGTTAAATACAACATTGGGTTAAAAATTCTTCTGCAACAAGGCATATCAGAGCCTTTACTTTATGGGGATTTAATTTATAAATTCAAACGAATTGTTGGAAAACCTAATTATAGTGATCAATTCAAAAAGATAGTAAAACGTTATATAAGGGTTGGATATAACTTGGATATCATACGACTGTCTGCATGCCTAGTTTAAAACCCAATCACGGTTTATAGCTATGGTTTCCTCTTTAATTGCACGACGGTGCGTCAGGCCTCAGACTCTATGACGGCTCTGACGTAAAGCTTTAATCGGCGGGTTGGTGCCTGATGCTTATCTGTTGCTGGACCCACCGTGGTTCAACTTGAGGTTTTCTTTAGCTCTGACTATTTGTGAGTCATGAGCCCTTTTCTTTGTTTCATCATGGTGTGTTAATTTGATTAGAGTGTTTCTCCATGATGATACATTGCATTAGTTAGATGGCCTCCATGGGAGCTGAACATTTCTTGTACTTCAACAACAGCAGAATCTAGGGTGAAGATTTGGTACCAGTAAAATGTATTTAAGCCCCCCCCCCTCCTCCCGGTGGCTTAGGCTGCTGTCCGCTCTAAGGCGGTGGTTCTGTTGTTGTTGATATTTTATATTTTGTTTATTGTTACTCCCATTGTGGGAGTCTATAATTGTTCTATGTTTTGTTGTACGTTACTTTATGTCCATTCTAGTATTGCAATCATTTTGATGGGGAAGAGAGAGCTAGTTGCGGTTTGTGATTGTGGTATTTCCTGATCATACGCACTTGCTATTTTTCACAGCTTAGTACCTAATCAAAGCCTAGATGGTTTACTTTTTCCCTGTTACTCGAAAGGCCAAACATCTTATTTAAATATTTCAACATGCTTTGCCCACTAGGGCTCTTCTTGAGGTTTTCTTTAGCTCTGATATTCTATGAGTTACGAATCATTTACTTTGTTTCAGCATAGTGTGTTAATTTGACATTTAAAGTATTAATATTAGAAAATAATGTTTCTAAACACAAAACAAAAAAACAAAAGCAAAATCTGTCAAGTTAAAAACTTACCCAGATAACACTGTAGTTAAAATATAATTTTCCTTTTTTTCAATCAAAACATCTGTTGTAGGTACTCGAAATAACAGTCTCAATGAGACGGTATTATTGAGCATCCAAATCATATTTTTAAACTCAAGGCTAAGAAGATAATCACATTTTTAGTTTTTTGAAAATCTTCTCCCGATGAAAATTGTTCAGTAACATCTCCGCCAACTTCTCCAAATTGTTCCAACATCCAAGATACTGCAGTTAACTATGTGCATAGATGAACTCTTTGAACATTTTAAGCAAAGCGCAAATAAGCTAAGTCCAAATTATCAGTCAAAAATTTACATTGCACCACCCTAATTCACTAATTAAAGTGATGAAGGCCTTGTTCAAATATAATGTAATTCGCACTTGGTTCGCGCTTGTACGTTAAGCGAGTTGGTTATATCGAAACTGTCCTGTTTTGGAGCACATGCAAACCTCAATTGGCCTATACCACTCACCAAGAACTGTTGGCCTCATGGTTTCAAAGACGATTTCTTAAAGCTGTTTTTATTGTGAGTCTATGGGAGCAAATAACCCCAGGGGAGTGGCCAATTTGGACCCTGAGGGCATGTTTGGCATGGTTTATGTAGGGGAACACTTACACATTGTTACATATTAAATATGTAAGCTTGTGTCCCATGGCTGTATAGAGAATATTTCATAAGTATTTCCCTATTATGAGTCGGTGGATGCAAAAGGCAACTGGGGTGTGGGCCAATTAAGAACCCAGTGGTATGGTCTAGGGACCAAACTGAGATATATGGGCTATTTTGCGAGTTTGTTGCACCCCCAGGAAGAAAACCTTGGTTACTATTTTCAGTCAGGGACATGTCTGGTATCCTTAGAAACCCATATTATACTAAGTTTTCTGTGGTCAATTTTCTGTAAATGGCCTGTAATCAACGTTGCCATACTGGCATTGGAAATGGCAGTAAACAAATACTAGACCAACAGGATGTTTTACAAAAGTATAAACGTAATTATTTGAGCTTTAAATGTTTGATCTAGTCATAAACATTAATTGCAGACATCTGTGATATGTATTACTGCTCTTCGGCGTTACATATGTTACATTTTATACAAAATTGCAGATACTGACTTAATTGATTGCATATATGAATGAACCATGTTCCCCAACCACAGGAAGAAAATATTGTTATTATTATCAGTCTGGGATATGTCTTGGAGCCTTAGAAATTTGAGTTTAACTACGTTTTATATGGTCCATTTTCTGTAAAAGACCTGTAATCAATGTTGGTTTCCTAACACTTAATAGCAGTACACAAACAAACAAGACTAATATGGTAGTTTTCAATAGTATTAATGGAATTATTTGAGTTTTTCTTGTTTGAGCTAGACATAAACATCAATTGCAGACATCTGTGATATGTATCCCTGCTCACCAGTGTTACTTATGTTACATTTTTTAAAATATTGCAGATAATGACGGAATAGACTGCATATTAGAGTAAACCATGTTTCCAGTCTGAAATGTGTAATAAAGAACCCTATTCTAATGAAGAGTTTAATGTAACGTAGGTAACAAAAATGATATTTTACTTAAAGACTAAAGATATATAACATTTCGGAGAGAAGGCTCAAATTTTACCTAAGCCAGACAACACGCCATGCTCAGGAAAAAATTGAGTCTACTCTCCACATATTTTAATAACTTAAATAATAGACAAATCATTTAAAAAAACACTAATCTAAGAGAATATTGTTATTTTGTTTGATTCTGTTACTTTGATAGGGTAATTTGCATACTTTTTATCAACGGTTTATACAGGTAGCAATTTACATGCTTTTTACTTTAGGATTCAAATATTTGACTGAATAAACCGTATATCAATAAATAGATTAAAATAGAAAATCAGCATTTTCTGCATGATGAATAGTGCTGGGTTTGTCTTCCAGTGCAGGCACTTTCTGTCAATTTTACACAGAGAATGACAAATCCTAAAACTAGTGAAGTTCGTGTTGAGCCTTCTTTTAACAAGAGTGAATGGGTCAGATCGGTCAAATTTGAAGAATCACTGTTTAACAAGTTATTAACCCTTAGCATCAAATGCATATATTCCGTAAGCCCGTAACATATGTAACAACCAATGCCATTATTTTAGCTTAAATATCTTTATCCTGCGACTACTGGCTCCTTTCTTGCCCGTAGAAATATTTTATTATGCTTGAAAAAGTATGTTTGTTAACAAGTGAGTACTACCAGGAAATGTCACAATCGCAGACTGTAAAAAAACCAAAGGTACTGTGAGGAAGAGACACAGAACATTTTAGGTCTTGACTGTATTTGTTATAATCTAAAATTCCAATATCATTCTTTGAAAATTGCAAATATGATCAGAACAGAAGTAGCATGTTTTATTTAGAAATGAATTTGATTTTTGGAAGGTTCATGGAATCATGAATACTTTGTGTCTCTTGCAGAGCTTCACGTAACTTTGCAAGAGACCCGAATTATTCATGATTCCATGCACCTTCCAAAATTGCATTTTACGCTTATATTTACTTTTTATTAAAAATATCT
Organism: Loripinus fragilis; assembly: GCA_964019695.1. Taxonomy (NCBI): domain Eukaryota; kingdom Metazoa; phylum Mollusca; class Bivalvia; order Lucinida; family Lucinidae; genus Loripinus; species Loripinus fragilis. Next base: position 83,010,552 of record OZ026517.1, read on the forward strand.
AAAATATAAAAAAATACTAAATTTAGGCATAAAAACAGTTTTGTATTTAAAGTATAATTGTATGAACGGTTTAGCTGGAGTGTCAAACGGAAAAGCGGAACAGCCAGTGTGAACACGGACGGCCAATGGAGCAAACAAGAGGCTTGTTCTGCACGTGCGACTCAGGTGTTTCGCTCGATGTCAATCACAACACCAGTATGACATCTGGCGAATTAATTCGATGTTCGAAGCGAATTGTACGGCGGTGAGCTTGGCAGTTGTCAATCAAATTGTGTGTAATTCATGAGGCTATGAACGGTTCCATGAATCTTAAGATTCATTAAAGGGTTGCTTCTAAATTGTAAATATACCAAAATGTACCTGGTGCTATGTAGGTATAGTATTGAATTATTTCTTGTATGCTTAATGCATTTAAATTTCACTGTTGGCAATTACATTTTGAAACAAAAATCAATGTATCACCTGTCACAAGTGCAATCTTCTATTCGTTTGTTGATTGATTTCCTTATACCATATTGTAAAATGCTTAATATCTTAATATATTATACAGCAATTTTGAAAGAAATGATTTTGTTTGAACATTATGGAAGTTTGAGGTTAAGCTACCTGAGCCATACTCATAGACTGAAAAGCATATTACGTGGTAACATAAATTACAAAGCTTTTCATAGTATAATTATTTGCAAAGGTTTTGTCAGTTAGTGAATCTTTATTGTAAAGTCCATTTTCAGGAGCTATTCTAAAGCTTCAATCATAAACAGGTATCACCAAAATTCAACAACATGGTTTAAACTCTTAAACTCACAGATAAATTGTCGAATGAGAGCCTGTTGAAAAAAGTAGTGTCACGACTCTCACGCAGACGTTGGCTTTCCTACATTGTTTACAAGGACCTGTTTTTGTCTTTTGTTGTTCTAGCACTGACGGATCATGCTGAGCTATTTGTAACACTAATAAATGTTTACACATGACCTATGATATGAGAAGTGGGAGACTTATTGGTATCCTGGGTCAGGTGTGGTACTTGGTTATATTGATTCCTGATCTTTCCTCTCTTTCTTATTTTATGATCTATTTGTTGGTTCCAAAGATTTACTGAATTAGGCTTAGTGTATGCAAAACCATCCAAAATTGTGAGCAAAAAAGTAAGTGAGTATTATCAAAAAATGCCACAATCACAAACCGCAGACAAACCCAAGGCACCGCGAGGAAGAGCTATACAACCACCCCAAGACACCGAAAAGACAAACCAAGCAAAGCAACCAGCTCTCTTTTCCCCATCAAGATGACTGCAAAACTAGAATGTACATAAAGTACCATACAACAAAACATACAACAAGTAAGACTCCAAAAACAGGAGTAACAAGCAACAACAAATGCTGCTAACAACAGCTTGCAGACATCATTTTAGTCATAAACTGACTCATTCTTGCACCCATATCCTTTTAGATATGTGTTAATACTAACATTGTTTGAGAGCTGTCTCTATTTACAGTGAAAGGAAATTATTTCAGTTTAATTTTAATTGTAATGCCATATTAAGATTACAATTTTAAGTATGTTACAAATTACAAGTGCAAGCTAATCTCGTATGTTGCACTGGTTTAATAAATTTAGTAGATAACTTTAATGTAAAGTAATGGTATATGTATATTATGAAATTTGACAACAGGAAATGTACTAAACCATTCAGCCTAATATTTGGATTATGAAGTAGACATTATATATATTGATATGTATCATTGGTAAATATCTGCAAACTGTCACATCAAAGTAACAGAATCAATCGAAATTACTAAACTATCTTGAATTAGTGTTTATTTAGATTTATTTGTCTATAATTGAATATATGTAAATAAAGAGTGTAGAGTAGACTCAAATTTGATCTGAACGTGGCTTATAGATTTCCCTCTAATATTGATTTCTCTAAATGTCGTAGAGAGATCGCTGCTTCTTTAAATGACTTCAGTAATCGATGGTGCAAACGGGAAAATGTTGAACCTGATGCTTTGAAGGAATGGAAGATTAACATTTTTAAAATTATTGATACTCGTATTTCATTTTACTCTCGTAATACACATCTTTTGCCCCCTAAACCTAAATCTTCTTTTCGTCATCTTAAACGAGGTATCCAGGATTTTCATATGAACTATGTTTTGGTTCCAGCAGATAAAGCTGCTAACAATGTTGTAGTTGTATGACGATTGTATTATATTAATACTCTTAAGCGTGAGCTTGTTGACACTAATGCCTATAAACTGCAGCCTTCTTTAAGTGAAAGGGTGATTGTTGATGGGCATGGTTGTCATACAGCCCTACATTTTGGTGTCAAAGCTAAAAAAAATCAAGACAAAGTTCCTACGTTGTACTGGTTACCTAAACTCCATAAAAAACCCTATAAAGCAAGATTTATTGCAAATTCTAGTTCTTGTACGACAACAGAACTTTCTAAATTGTTAACCTCGTGTCTTACAGCTGTTAAAAAACATGTTATCAAATATTGTGAAAAAGTATATGAGAGATCCGGAAAAAACCTATTTTGGTCGATTAAAAATTCAGGTGAAATTTTAGATAAACTTAAAGCTAGAAATTTCAATGCGACCAGTTTGTCTACTTATGATTTTTCTACTCTTTACACTACTTTACCTCATAATTTAATTAAAGATAAACTTATTGATCTTATTGAAAGAACCTTCCAGAGAGAAGGCTCTCCTTACCTTGCATGTAGTGACAGAAATGCATTTTTTACTTCAGAAAAACCTAAAAAATATCATGCATGGTCGTGTCAAAATGTATGTGATGCGCTGACCTTTTTGTTGGACAACATTTTTATTCGATTTGGCACCAAGCTCTATAGACAAGTAGTTGGGATTCCTATGGGCACTAATTGTGCTCCCCTGGTTGCAGATTTATTCCTGTTTTGTTATGAAAGGGACTTTATGATGTCCCTTTCTGATGATAAGCAGGCTGATGTTATTGATGCGTTTAACACTACTTCCAGATATTTGGACGATATTTTAAATATTAATAATGTTTATTTTGAAAATATGGTTAGTCAAATATACCCTTCAGAGCTCCAACTTAATAAAGCCAATGCCTCTGATACCGAAGCCGCATTTTAGACTTGCATTTGTCAATTTCTAATGATATTGTTTCTACCAAAATTTATGATAAACGTGACGACTTTGATTTTGAAATTGTCAATTTCCCATTTTTAGATGGTGATGTTCCTCGTTCTACATCCTATGGAGTCTATATCTCTCAACTCATTCGTTTTGCTAGAGCATCTAGCTATGTTACTGACTTCAACACTCGCAATAAATTGTTAACTCAGAAACTTCTTAAACAGGGCTATCGGTATCATAAACTTCGCAAAACATTTACAAAATTTTATAGACGATACTTTGATTTGATTTCTAAATTCCAAGTTGGACTTAAATCTCTCTTGCGCCAAGGACTTTCGGAACCTGATTTCTATGGTGACTTGGTGTATAAGTTGAAGAAGATTGGTGGCTCTAATAATTTTTCAGCGCAGTTCATTAAAATAATTTCCCATTATAAAAAGTTTGGCTATAACATTAATGTATTGCAACAGACTGCATGCTTGGTAGTCAACCCAATCACGGTTGGCAACTTTGCTTTCCTCTTTAATTGCACGCCGGTGGGTCGGACTTCAGACTCTTTGATGGTTCCGACTTAAAGACTTATCTATTGATGAGATGGTAGGGGCCTGATGCTTTGGCTGTTTGTCGGGCCCACCGGGGTTAACCTGTTGGATTTCTTTTGCTCCGGTATTCAGTTTAATTTACTGTTGAGTCCTTATCCTTGCTTTATCTCCTTGTTATATCTTGATTTATATGTTTTAGGAGATGATGCATTGATAAGTTAGGGGTCTTTCATGCAAACCAAATATCTATGTGTCTTGATCCACATCTGAATTAAGGGTGAGGTTGGCGCCGTTAAACCGGTTTAAGCCCTCCAGTAAAATATTTTACTGACCGTTCCAAGGCGGTACTTCTTTTGTGGATCTTTTATGTTTTTGTTCTGTCTTGTGTTTGCTATGTTTTGTGCGCGTCTGTTTATATGTGCTTCGTGGTCACCTGCTGGGAAAGGGCTGACCTCTTGGCTCTCGTTTAAGGTGTCTATTGTGAGTTTGTCACTTTCCCATTGGTATCCTGGGTCAGGTGTGGTACTTGATTGTATCGATTCCTGATCTTTGCAACCTTACTTACTTTGTCGTCAGGCTATATCTTCAGGCTCAGGTAATATTTGAGTCTACTTTCCACACTTTTTAGTAAATTAATCCATAAGGTATAATATTGTCACCTTTGTTACCTGATTTAAATATTAAAGCAACAAACCATCCATCGTAGTTTAGTTTTTTATATAGCTATTATTCCATATCATTTTGAAAGAGATGAAAACGACATTGCACATTCCAATGCAATGTAAATGTTCGGATAGAAAATATGAACGCCAGTAGAAGTGACATGCTAATAAGCATTTTTTTTTTTAATTTTCTACCTCTATCGACAGTTACAAGTTATAATGAGCTTTAACTATATAAAAATGGAAATTTATCATTAGAATAGAGATCTTTAATATACATTTAAGGCTGGGGGAACATGGTTTAATCTAATATACAATCTATAAAGTCATGATCTGCAATTTTGTAAAAAAAAAATGAAGAATAAGTAACTCTGACTAGCAGAAATACATCTTACATATATCTGCTATTGATGTTAATGTCTAGTTCAAACATGTTAAGCTCAAATAATTTCATTTATACTATTGAACATATCATATTAGGCAGTTTGAGGGGGTTCCATAGTTGGTACTACTTTTGTGGCTCTTTTATGTTTTTTTCTGGCTTGTGTTTGCTATGTATTTGTGCGCGTCTGTTTATATGTGCTTTGTGGTCACCTGCTGGGAAAGGGCTGACCTCTTGGCTCTCGTTTGTGGTGTCTAACTGTGAGTTTGTCACTTTCCCATTGGTATCCTTGGTCAGGTGTGGTACTTGATTGTATCGATTCCTGACGTGCACAAAGACATAGCAAACACAAGACAGAATAAAAAACATAAAGGATCCACAAAAGAAGTACCGCCTTGGAACGGTCAGTAAAATATTTTACTGGAGGGCTTAAACCGGTTTAACGGCGCCAACCTCACTCTTAATTCAGATGTGGATCAAGACACATAGATATTTGGTTTGCATGAAAGACCCCTAACTTTTCAATGCATCGTCTCTTAAAACATATAAATTAAGATATAACAAGGAGATAAAGCAAAGATAAGGACTCAACAGTAAATAGAACTGAAAACAAGAGCAAAAGAAATCCAACAGGTAAACCCCGTTGGGCCCGACAAGCAGCCAAAGCATCAGGCCCCTAACATCTCATCAATAGATAAGTCTTTAAGTCAGAACCGTCAAAGAGTCTGAAGTCCGACCCACCGGCGTGCAATATAAGAGGAAAGCAAAGTTACCAACCGTGATTGGGTTGACTACCAAGCATGCAGTCTGTTGCAATACATTAATGTTATAGCCAATCTTTTTTTAATGGGAAATTACATGTCCCTGAGTGAAAATAGTAGCCAAGTTTTTCTTTTCTTCCTTGGGGTGCAACAAAACTTGAAATTGGAGATTTGGCCCCTAGGCAATAAGATTGTTTCCCTGTAATGCTACATTGCAATAGTTAGGAAGCCGCCATGTGAGCTTAACAATTTGTGTTTTTATAACAACATAATCTAGGATGAAATTTGGGCTCCAGTAAATTGCATTTTACCCCCCCCCCCTCCTGCATGATTTATGTACCTTTAATTGTTTGAGGGGGTTCCATGTTGGTGTTTTTGTTATACATTACTGTGTGTCCTTTCTAGTTTATTAATTATTTTGAAAAGGAAGAGAGAGTTGTTTGCTTTGCTTACTGATGTATTATAACTGGCACTTTTAGTGTTATATGGATTTTCCTCACGGTACCATGTGAATTCTGTAAGCAAACAGTCTGGAGTGTCTGCAGTGTGTGATTGTGCTATTTCCTGATATCATTCGCATTCTTTTTATTGAAAACTTATTATTATATATAATAAGAAAACGAGAAAAATCAAATTCAAATAATGGGAATGTACCGTACCTACAAGTTAAGTTATATCTTTATAGCTTAAGTGCTAATTATCTTATACTACTAAACATGAAATAAATAAATAAAAGCTCCTATATTTTAACATAAATCTGGTACCAAGTTTGGCAGTATGAAACACTTAGCAGCTTAAATATATTTTAATATTTTGGTATCCCCATTTAATTTTTCTACAATCATGTTTGTTTCCTCTTATTTTTAATATCTTCATTTATATTAATGAATATGCAAATTAGGTTACTTGCATATTGGTCAATTAATTAAAAGTGTCATGCCGTAGGATTAATTAAGATAATTTTGTATGTACACCCTTTAAATTTTCTGCAAATTTTCTTTCATTTCTATTGTTTTGGTTTATATTTATAAATATGCAAACTATTCAAAAGAGATCTTTTGAAAAATTACCATTGGATAAAAGGCAACTGAGATGTTATTGATTTTGTAGGTTCATCCCAATTATTGAGAATCACATGGGTTGCCATTGAAACCATGCATTTTCACACAGCCCAAACAGGTTTATTTTTGGATTTTTTTCACTTATTTAGAAGGTCCCACTTACAATGTACCGACTTGGCATGCATTAGAAAATACCCTATGATGCTTAATTATCAATCACCTCATCCCCTCCACATTATAATAAGAGGGGGGTGCGTAGGCCTCTCGCAGAAGAGAGCTTATTTTGCGTAGGATTATCCACACACCCAGTTAGTGAAATAGTCTCGGTTTGTCTTAACCCAAGGTTTTTAGTTTTCACTACTTTGTTGTAGTGAGGTTTCTAGTGAAGTAGTTTTTGTTTTAATAGCTTTAAGTATTGCTTATTTCGGTGTTAGAATACCTCTGTTGTACATGTGTATTAGCGTGTCGTGTACGACACACATTTGTACTAAACAGCTCTTCATGAGCGTGTTTACTATGTTTAGACAAACCGGGACTACTTCACTAACTGGGCGTGTGGATAATCTTAGGCAAAATGAGCTCTCTTCTTCGAGAGGCCTACACACCCCCTCTTAAAAGTACAGGATTTATAGTATAGGTTCATGTTTTTAATTTTCATCATGTATTTCCATATATTAGCAAATGAGAAAATAATATGCATAATCATGTAGCACCACTGGATAGACAGACTTGTCAAATGGTCCCACAGCTGATAAATAGCATGCAACAATGACAATATTAGTATGAAATCAGCTTGTTATGTTTGAATGGTTTTTCCTTATTTTTAATGTTTTTAATAAAATTCATGAATACGTAAATGACATATTATGCAAATAAGATAATTGCATATTTGACCATGTGGAACGATAGGCCTGTATCTGAGCTTGAATTCAATACCACGCTTTGCATTATATGATAAGAAGCAGCTGAGATATTAATTTAGTAGGTATACCCCCATTCTTGAATAACATTTTTAAATATTATCATTGATATCCACGAATATGCAATTTAGATAACTAGCATATTCAGCAAATGGATAAAAGAGCCATGGCCATGACTAAGCTTAAATTTGATATCAAGTTTAGTAGTCTTAGAAAAGAACTAGTCTCTTCCTTAGTCAGTTGTTTTTCATACTTAACCAGTTGTTAACGAATCAGTCGTTTGATAGCCTTGCCATGGATACACTTTCAACAGCTTTTGCAAACAGAGCTACCTTTTTGGTCTATGGAAATATGATATATCTGATCCTACACTAGTGGTAAGCAACTACTTTGTTCCATGTACCAACATGAAAATGTATTTAAATAATTAATCTTAGTGGGTGGAGCCTAGTATGAATAATGAAGGAAAAGTTAGAGGGCTGAAAGAATGAATACATCAGCTACTATTTATCGATACAATGTAATTTCATCAGCAAATATAATGTTAGATTAAAACACATCGTTTTCAAGTGATTTTCACGTGCTTTAAGTGATTTGAATTGATTTTCTGTGCCTCTTCCTCATGGTGCCATGGGTTGGTCTGCTGTGTGTGATTTTGGTTGTTTCTGATCATACATTTTAACAAGACAATGATTCATCATTTGCATATACTCATGCAATGAAACAAGTTCTCGTTGTAGATTGTCTATTGATAGTTCCTACTCAACCAATAGTTACTTCCCTTTGGAATATAGGTCGGCCATCTTGATGGTCAAAAATCAATAAGACAAATAGGCAAAAAATAGTTGCAATGATTTATGCAAAAATGGAATTAAAAATAAACATGTTTGGTTTCACATGCAAAAATAGTCCTGGTAAGAAAAAAAATAGATTTTCAATTTTTTCCACCATTTGGTCTATTGATTTTGACCTACAACATAGCTGACCATTTTTTCAAAGGGAAGTAACTATTGGTTGAGTGGAAACTATGAATAGCAGCCATCAACATCTTGGTTGTTTGGTATAAATCTTCTTTCAAAAAGGCACATAAACCTATTATTATTATTAAAATAATTTGTTGTATTGTACGCTTTTTATAAAAATATGGCAATAATGGTGTGCTACATTTTTCTGATCTGATATGAGTTTACATTTGCTAAATTGTTTTATGACTACTAACTGTGCCTGAGCTCTTTACCTCACAGAGAGGCCTTTTAACACTTTTGCGAACAGAGCAGACCCAGATCAGGCAGGTCTTGTTGCCTGATCAGGGTCCACTAGTGGAACTGACAAACAATGTATTTGTTCTATGTACAATTGTGACAATTCTTTATATAATTATTCATAGTGGGTGTAGCTTTGCATGAATATTCATGAAGACAAGTATCTAACGATTTCAGTGAGCAAATCAATTAAAAATGATCCTATAGTTCTATTTATCACTAAGTGCATTTACCTGGAGAAAATCATAGATACATGATTCGTGATACTGTATATCCATTTCCTTAATTTCAACTACTATATCTGTTATTTCCTCTATCACTATGCTCCACAGGCATTTTAGATTTGGGTCGTATAGCCCATTATTATCACGATCTAGGGGAGCCAACCATCCCGGTGTGTCATGTAATAAAGCATTATAGCTACCTGTAATTGAAGATGTACAATAATATTTTATATAATCAGAAAGTTCTTGGCAAGCAAGGCTTAAGTTGCCATGCAGTCTAACAATGCAAAGGACGGGGAAGAGACTTTTAAAGAAACAAACAGCAAAATAACACAGACCACTGGTCTGGATATTAGTACATTGTTTGTCAGGTTTTATTTATGTGCCATAATGTTTCTTTTCAGAATTTGTATTGACAATAGTTATACGTGTAACTGACATATTGGGTAATGCACGTCACCACAAACACTTCAAATGTCCTAGATACGCAAAAATAGCTACAGTTAATTGCCCAGTTTCGAATAACTTTTACTCGAAGGGGCTTTATTGTTATAAAGCACCATTATTCCCCTAAATATTGAAACTCATCTGCTTCCAGTCATAAACTGACTTTGAAATAGACAGACAATTTTCCTAGTTACGGGTCATTTTCCTAGTTTCGAATCACTTCTGCTTTTCTTAAAATATAACATCAATAGTGCTCTTGCATTATATGTTTCTATTTGTTAGCTTAATCACTACTTCCTAAGGCCAACAAGATGCATTACTTTACCGTATGCATTGCAAGAAGCGCTCAAGGCATGCGCCTATCCAAACCCTTCATTTCCCACTTTGTGCCGGTGGGGATAGGCATACAGTGATATAATAAGGAACTCTGTGAACAACGTCTTCTAAATAGTCAGTTGGACTGCTCTATGGCCAGTCTGTAGGGATAATAGGCTGTAGCGTGGTTAATATAAGCCGCATTTCGAGAAATCTGTTTCGGTGCTTGGGAATTCCCATTATGTTAACACAACCCAATCTAGAAATTTACACAGACTTGCAAGTCTTAAAGTTCATAGAAGCAATATAAATTCTACTGCAAAGCCAACAATACAAATACGCAAAACAAGAGGAACCGTCGTGGTGTAGTGGATAAACCACTCGCCTTGTACCTGTACTAATGGGTCCAGAGTGCGATTCCCGGCTAATCTAGTCTGTTAGATGAGACTCTAAACCCTTGCCCCGTCTCCATATTACCTTAAATGTTGACAGGACGTCAAACACAAACTCACTCATTCTCTCACGCAACATAAGGGCTATCAGCATACAGGCATATTCATGCAAGACCAGATCGGTACCACGAAAGATAGAAGTTTCTTGCGCCGAAGCCAATGAATTATGCAAACACAATCACCAGCGCGATTTCGCTGCAGCTCTACTTCCCAGTTGACATTTTTCAGCCATGTCGGGAAAGGGTCTTCATGAGTTTAACCAGTACTAAGCAGGGACACAACGCATTGCCTCCTGTGAGGCTCGAACGCGCAACCCCTCGATCAAAAGTCAAGCACTGTACCACTGAGCCACCATGTTCAGGAATCATTGGAATAAGTAAAAGTTTTTGACGTAAGGAATAGATAACCCCTTACGTAATAATATGAGAACAAACTCAAAGATTTGGTTTGAAAAACGCTTGAACAATTTTGTTTTACCCTTATGAGCCAAAGAAAGAACTGCCACCGAAAATACTGTCTGCATCAGACGCCTGCTGCACAGGTTGTAAACTTAATGTTTAATGTAAGTACATGTATAGAGAAAACCCGTGTGGACCCAGAGCAGACTGCTCCAGCTGGATCATACTGATGTGAATCTAGCTTCAAAACATAACAGCAGATGACAAACACAGACGAATTTTAGATGTGTCATTGAGGAGTCTAGACGATCTGTACATGAACAACTCCTTATGGAGGTCATTATTTCCATTTCGATGTATTTTAGGTTAATAGAGAATGGGAATATTTTTTTAGGATGCGATATATTTTAGATTTTCCTGGGTATTCTTGTATCTGCTTATGTTGTTTAATTTGTTCATATATTATCTTTTTAATTTTTGGGGTGGGAAGTGTTAGTGGTAACAGTATATATACTGGGACCAAGCTTATGTATCAAGAAATATTGAGGGTATTGCCCCCATCTACCCCTTGGGAAATACCCTGTATCGAACTCTGGTCTGCTATGTTCTTTAACACACACACACACACACACACACACACACACACACACACACACACACACACACACACACACACACACACACACACACACGTAGCTCAGTGCGCTTGACTCGAGATGGAGGGGTTACGAGTTTTAGCCTCACCAGCGTCACTGCGTTGCGTCCTCGAGCAAGATATTAATCCTTGCTTTAAGTTTAGCATAGGAAGACCCGTCCTGACATAACTGAAAATTATTGACTGGGACGTAATGAATAGAGAGAGAGACTCCACTACGTGCATGTTGTTGTTATAAGGATCGTGTCAATTATTTGCATACAGTTTGTTCTATGTATGGACTGTCAATTTATGATATAAAAAGGATATTTCACCGCGCTCGTTTTTTCATAATCTGACATGGAAGTTTTCAGCATTTTACCAATTTTCTGAAAGACCCCAAGACCTTAATATTAAGTTAAAATAGTTGTAAGCGCCATCCAGCTTCTTTATTTTAATTTTAATTATTACTCACGACATCAAGCTTTTTAGGAAAAGTGAAAATTTATTTGTTTTTGTTTTTTTCAAGCCGTGACAAGATTCTGAATGGTATATTTTGGTAATTCCCCCGAAATAGGAATACGATTTTTAGATTCAACTGTATATTAAAAAATCTGGCATTAACAATCTCAAAGCTTTGTTTTTATTTCATAAACTTTTTAATAACCTTTTTGAAAAAAAGAATTAAAAATGGGGGTCACCGAACTTATTTTCTTTCAGGAGAGCAAAATTTACCCCTACCCCCACATATTTTGAGGATAATTCAATATAAAACGTTATGGAGTGTACTTTTAAAAATGATATCAATTATAAAGCTCTGGTATCTTGTAAAAATAAATAACTTTAATTAGTTTTTGTTAGTACGAAAATTCCCTTTCAATACCCATTGTTTACTGTCAGTGCAATACACGTGGAATAATGATCGCAGTGTTTGCTCATTTATAAAAGGTCAAGTAGATATTACAGGCAGACGATTATCTATTTGAAGACATCAAATTATTTATTGAAATCCAAGCTGCTTATATAAAGGCCCATTACTAAAGTTATTTCACTACGCAATACTTCAAAAGTTTTTTCACATTTTTTATACATTAATGGTCTTTGTTTTACCATACATGTTATTTAAATATCATGCCATTTTACTTCTTTAAATCATATCAACTTATAACCAGACCACATTTGTGTATAAATATCAACTACATTCCGATGAAAACACAAAAACATACTTTAAATGCATTCTTTCATCGACACAACAACATACTTAAATGCATTCCAATGAAAACACAACAACATATTTTTACGCAAACATCATAAAGTCAGTATTTCATTGCACCTCTCTTTGCTTTAATAAGATCTACAATTCTCATTGGCATTGAATTGTAAAGTTCTTCCAGGGCGTTTGGTGCTATACTATATCATGCTCGCATTGTCGCTTCCAAATATCTTCTGTTTAACACAGCATTTGGTTTCCAGTCTCTTTTTCATTATATTCCAAATATTTTCTATGGGATTCATGTCTGGTGAATTCCCTGGCCATTCCAGAACGGCTATTCCTGTACATTCGAGGAAGTGTTCTAGTACTTGTACAGTTATATCATAGCGCGAGATCATGCATAAAAATATATCCCTTCTGTGGGAACACAACGCATTCACACGAGTCTGAATTTCACAGTAATAACAATCGACGCCATAGTCGTGTTTGGCACATACAAACAGGATGAGAAATATCATGCTAAATGTATTCAGGTCAGGAAGAGTGCAAGTCTAGTGAACTATTTGCAGCAGAGGCCTGTATCATCTGGGAAAAATGAATCGTAACATGGATAGTGCAAAATTCCAAAAGTGATATTATTCATGATATTGAAATAACTAGCGAATGCGCTGTGTTCCCACAGAAGGAATGTATATCTGTATGAACGATCTCACGACATGCCACAATTCTAAAAATACCAGAACATTCCAGAATGTAAAGTCAAATCGGTTCTGGAATGGCCAGGGAATTCGCCAGACATGTATCCATAGAGAACGTTTGGAATATAATGAAGAAAGAGATTGGTAACCAAATGGTGTGTATAATAGAAGAGATGTGGAAACGAGTATGTGAAGCATGGTATAGTGTAGCACCGGACGTCCTAGAAGAACTTTATAATTTAATGCCAATTAGAATTGTAGATCTTATTAAAGCAAAGAGAGGTGCAACGAAATACTGACTTTATGATGTAGGCGTGCAAATATGCTGTAGTGTTTTCCTTTGGATATATTTAAAGTATGACGTTGTGTTTTCATTGCAATGTATTTGCTATTTATATACAAATGTTGTCTGATTATAGGTTGATATGATTAGTGAAGTAAAATGGCATGCCATGGTAAAACATAGACCATAAATGTATAAATAAAATGTGAAAATTTTTTGAAATATTGCGTAGTGAAATAACTTTTTAATGGATCTGTACGTCTGCGAATAATGGGATTTTTGTGCATTTAGTGCCTACAAAACACTATCACTTTGTCTGCTTCCGTCTGTTTACGAATCTGTATCTTTTGTACATGTGTCTGTATGTGCGAGCGTACAATTAGACTGACAGTCATAGAAATACGAATACAATCACAGATGGATGGGCATCTGTCAACAGCATTTTATTTAAGAAATAGATCAGCTCCAGCAGTGAATTGTTGAGCAATAATTCACTGTTTGGAGGTCAGTTGTAAAGAAAATTAAATCACGAGCGCGCAGCGCGAGTGATTTATATTCGTACAACTGACCGACAAACAGTGAATTAGTACTCAACAATTCACGCACTGGAGCTGATCTATTTCGATTCTAACACACAATAAACGACGAAAGCACATTCGAAGTCTTCAGCTTCTTCCAACTTTCCGCCATTGCACTGAAGAACTCCCGCCAATACTTAGACTACGTCGCATACGTTGGCATGTAATTGTAACGTCTTTCAAGCGTAAAAACGACGTTACACCGTCGAACGCCATGGATGACGTCATTTTGAAGTGACGTCAGTTATCACAAACTTTAGCAGTGAATTATTGTCCGATATATCACCGTTTTTACCGCTGGCTCTATAGGCGAGGTGTGTTAGAATTTATATTTTAACTATTACCTTTACTTTATATAATGGAAAATATGCCTGTAGTAATATGCCTTACATCAGGCATATTAAATGGGAGGGGTGCGATCAATAGGCAGACTCATTGATGGAATAGTTATGCCAAGGGCTTCCAAATGATAGGGTATTTAGCAGTAGGCATAGATGTTAAATTTCTTTTAGTCACCATCTTTGTATCACGGTTGGAAATGAATGAAATAGTGTTGGCTAGGCTGATAAACACCCACACATACCAATATGCAGCTACATTTAAAAACACGGAAGTTTTATTGTAAATTGTTTTATGTTAAAATATACATTGCTCTATGTTTAACTGATAGTCAGTGGTCCGTTTCGCTCAAGGTACTAGAAGGGAATATTATTAGGCATAAAACAATTGGGATGTTAAAATTCCATCCTATCAGTGCATTTGTGAGAACGTATGCAAAACTTCAAAAATATTTTTGATTAGGGTTTTTTTTTTGGTTAAAATATATTTCTCAAATTATATTTAAAATCCGCATTTTCGATTAAACCAAAAAAAAAGTGTTCCATTTAAAGGGGTACACTACAGTAGTTAACATGAGCATCGTGGCATCAATAAAACATGCTCTGGAATGTGTAAGATATCGGAGCCTATTTGTATAATGTCAATACGACCTCAAATAGATGGCTATTATATTACAAATGTGATGTATGAATGCGTTTTACTAAGCAGCAAAGAAGCTATGTGTTCACTCCACAATTGAATTTTAATAGACTTCGAGCTAAAAAGGGTCCTGCTCCCCCCTAGGGAATTTTGCAGACATATTCTATCTTAAAGAAAATCACAAGCCGCATCTTTTAAGAGATGTTTGCACTCTGTGCTCCGGGGTGTTAGTCTATGACGGCCTGTTACATATGTTACTGTAACAAATTAAGGAAAAATCCAAATGAAAGTTTGAGCTACAGAAAGAAGACATTAAACCATCTAATTATTCAAATTTCTTATGTATGTTGCAAGCTGGATGCCTAAGCTACATAAAAGCAGCATTTTAAACAAAATTACAGCCTTCTATGGTGTCATATGCGTTACATAGATTGTATTTCCCTTTGAAAGTTGAAATCGTGACTAACATCATTTAATTTTACAGACGCTTTGTGCATTTTTACAAGTGTTTTTAATCTTAGTTTGCTGAATACACATTCGACTAAGAGAAAAAAAAGGTTTGCTTTTCTATCTTAAATACATTGTTTTATATGAGCTATTAAACAACCCTACTGCCAATTTTAAGTATCCAATTTTGGTATCTATTATTGAAGAAAATTATATGAAAATATTCGACGCTCGTGATTATCTTACATTTTTGGCACTGTCTTGCTTATGCAATAAAGAATCATACATTTGCAAGTTTGACATCAGGATCAGAGCACTTATTAAAGTGTGTGACGTATGTTACATGGCATAATGAATGAGCAAGGAAATTGTCTTGGAAGTAAGAAATAATATTTCAGAAAAAACACTATTGTTCACATTTTTTCCTATTAATCTCTAGCCTCTGGTGCCTTAGTCTTAGTAATTATAGTAATTGCTAATGACAAGCCCATGGAATTGTGTTACAGATGTTATATATAATCTATTTATCACATATTTTCTAATGCCTATAATATTAAAATTTATAGACATATAGATAGAAAATAATAGTTCTCATTTAAATGACACAATTGAATAAATATTCCTATTAAATATAATTATTCAAAAACAATCTTTATTCAAGTCACCCTCACAATGTCTATCATTGTGTCTGCTTCTATTGCAAAATAATCACCCTTTTCATCACAATCAGTAGAATTATGGCATAGTATTAGGACTGCAAACTGAGTACAATCCCGTTCCTCTCAACCGCTTTGGGAATTGTGAAGACATATCCTACCTTAAACAATTCAAGCTGCATCAAATAAGAGATGTTTGCACTCTATTAACCAGGGGTTAGCCTGTCATGATATGTTACATATGTTACCATATCAATTTAAGAATAAATGAATTGAAAGTCTGAGAAACAGAAAGAAAACATTAAACAATCTATTTATTTGATTTATTCATGTAATGTGCATTCTGAATACCTTAGATACATAAGAAGGTGTTTTTAACAAATATACAGCTTCCTATGGTGTTATGTGTTACATTAATTAAGACTACTTTTTAAAATTGGTAATTCCATGTGACAAACATCACTTATAAGCATTTCTTCTGATCCTCCTCTTTTGCCATCAAAAGACTTAATTTTCTTTGTCTGTGTGGCCAGTGCCAGCGTCAACCAAATTGACTCAGCTATAACTTGAATTGTTAGCATTCTTCAAAAGCAGAAACAGCATGTCAGTGTCATGGGATCAAACACATGATTAAATATGGGTTTAATGCCATTTCATATATATGCATACAATGGAGTATGACTGGTATATGTCTCTTCCTGTGAAGTGGCAAGAGCAATCTTACTACAGCTGCCTCTGCATCCATGCTAGTCAAATGATAACTTTGCTCTGATTTTGCAAAAAGCTATGTCTCTACCGTGTACCTCTAAGAATACTTAAGATTTCTGACATTGGTCAAACAGAAATTTGACAGGCTGCTTTTTTGCATCATTTGCCATGGAACATTTCCAGTCCTTTTGTGCTTAAGTCCTCAGGTCTTAGATCAAGAGTATTTTGCTGCGCCCAAAGAACTTTATAAGTTTTCTTTAGTTACAATGTTGACTCTTGACGGTTTTGGCAGACCGTCAGAAACAATTTCTGTTACACCTTGAAAGTTATCTAGTATATGAGAAAGAACATGAAATTGGACATAGCCATCACTTATGCTTTGGCCGGTTGTTCACTTATGCTTTGGCTGGTTGTTTTATGATGTCAGTACATTGAAGCAAGCCTTAAAATAATGTAAAACCTTTGATTTCTCAGTTTTTGCAGCCATATCATTAGCTGTTGCATTTAAAAGAAGGAAAGTGGACTATGACTAGACTAGGATAACCAGTAGTTCAAAAGTATGCTCTATGAAAAATTTATACAGAGTAAACAAGTTGATGAGGCTGCCCCATTTCATGATCCATTTAAACAACTAAAATTGAAAACACTTGCCTCCGACTGTGTAATCAAAAAGGATGTCACGACAATGCCTTGCTCATTTATTATGACGAGTTATATATGTTATATCAATTAATTAGCCCTCTTATTTTAGAAACTTAGTGAATAATTGATGTGAAAGGGTCTAATTTGCGCTCTGTTCATCCTGCATTTCATTGCTTTACTGGCTGTGATACATCTAGTTCGTTTATCTGAAGGGAGTACTAAGATTACAATAAGTTTTTGAATGCTTGGGGAAAGATAATAAGTGCAGAGACATAATTAGATGAACATATGTTTGTTGCATGTATGGAAATGCTACTTTTATAAAAGTTAACCAGCTAAGATGTGACTCTTTATCAAAGAAATATCAAGGTACATCAGTCCAGGCTCTCATTGATTTTAATGGCATAATTTTCCTCCTTGTAAAGCTTTAGTCTTTCTCTTACTTGCAGAGTATCACTTGAAACACATACTCAAAGAGCCAATATTAGGAAATCATATCAGTTTCTGAATAGTCCAACCAATGAATGGCACAATTGGAAAGTTGATAATGGCTCATCAATTTTGAGTGGACTGGTGGTAAAATTGTACAACAGTAAATGATTGAAATATTGTGTGATGATTCTACTAGTTGCAAGGAGGCGTGTGATAATAATGATTACCACAGAAGCAGACAATGACAAACGTTTAACATGAGTGTTAAAGCGATGGAAATTAGTTTGGACCATTTCATTTATTGTATTGTCTTATACAAATGTAAAACTATCTTAGCTATTTGTGGCTCTTTATTTAGCAGTATATGCACAGTAATAGGAGATGTGTCCAAAAGGTCATTGATAACATCTGTAACAACAGTCCATGGGCTTGATAATCAGAAACGAATATAATTTCTAGTGTTTTCGCACCAAAGACTTATAAGTACACATTAAGTGTCCTGATCTTAAACTTAATGAAACCATGCAGATATATGAGCAAGACAGACTAAAAAAATTGTAAAATATCCATATGCTGCAATCGCTTTCATGTGTTTTACTTAAACGGTAATAACAAAATTTGCTTCTCCGTTAAACTGGGAATAGGGCTGTGTATTAGCTCCTATAAGACAATATATTTAAGAAAGAAAAGCAAACTTGTTTTTTCCTATTCAACGATTGAGTATATGTTTGTTAAATCTAATAAAACAGTTTGAAACAAAGTCATATAAGTTGTTTAACTAAATGACGATAGCCACAACTATGGCTTTTAAATTACAATTAGGTCCATGTAACGCACATAACACCACATTTAGCCATATTAACGTTAAACAGCTTCCATATTTAGTAAAGACATCCAGTATGCAGACTATAAGAATTTCAATTTATTAGATAATTTTAATGTCTTCTTTCTGTAGCTCAAACATTCACATTTCTTATTCTCAAATTGATATAATAACATATGTAACCAGCTGTTACAGGCTAACGCCCCGACTTACAGAGTGCAAACGTTTCTTATTAAATGCACCTTGAATGGTTACATAAGATGTAATATGTCTGCAGAATTCCAAAGGGGATTAGGGTGGAGCAGGCCCTTACTCAGCTTGATGTCAAAATACTGTTTGATGATTTTACTTATCACGCTAACATATGTAACGCTCTCTGATCTTTAAAACTTGATGACAACTAGCAGATCTAAAAGTCTTCATCGTACGAGCCAGCTTTAAATCCCTAAACAATGTAAGATATCCAGCAGCTGCGATTTTTTTCACAATTTTAGCTCAAACTTTCAAACTACATTTTCTTTATTTGATATAAAAACGCATGTAACAGGCTGTTTCAGACTAACGCCCCAACTTAGAGAGTGCAAACATCCCTTATTCGATGCAGCTTGAGATGTGCTTTAAAAAGGAAAATGTCTGCAAAATTCCATCTAGGAGATTAAAACAGTTTTAGGCATATCTTACGTACAGACAATGAGCTTGCCCATTTATTACATCAGGTAACATATGTTACAGCCTCTGATGTTAAAAATTTTGCAACAAACTTGCAGACTTAAGAGTCTTTTTATATAATCAAATAAATCAAAAACAATGAAACATATTCATCAACTGCAAATATTTTTTAACTATTTTTACTTAAGTTTTAATACCAAACTTTTCACCTTAAAACTTGGTTGGTAGGGTTGTATAATTGCTTATTCCAGAAAAAAATATTTAAGATAGGGAAACAAACTTTATTTTTTCTGCTAGCCCATTGCATACGCTAGTCAGACATGGTTTAAAACATTTTGCAAAACACACAGAGAGATTGTGAATGTAAATGATGTTAGCCACACTTGCAAATTTTAATGGGTTATCTGATTTATGTAACGCATATGACACCTTAGGAAGCCGCATTTTTGTTCAAATTGCTGTCATACGTAGTTAAGATATCCAGTATGCAGACTATATGCATGATTTTTTAAAAATAAATATTTTAATGTCTTCAATTTAAAAGCCCAAACTTTCGATTTACTTTTTCTTAATTTGATAAAGTAACGTATGTTACAGGCTCTTACAGACTAATGCCCCAACGCACAAAGTGCAAATATTTCTTAAAAGACTCGGCTTTTAATTTTCTACAAGATAGGGTATGTCTGTATAATTCCCTAGGGGGGAGCAAACCCATTCTCAGCCATCCGTCTATAAAGTGTAAGTTCAAGATTTTGAGCATGTTACTTCAATCTAAAACAGATGTTTCATTATGTGTTGATTTTTATTTTCAAAGATAATTTATTTATCTGCTAAGTTAATTGCAACACTATTCGTTGTCTTTATGTAAACATCTGGGAGCAGCCATTTTACATCAATTGGCATAAAACAGATACACATTAACCTCTATTCAGGTCAGCTAAGCAACAGTGGGTTCCATACATTTTTTTTCATTTCAATAATGGATTTTACGTTTAAATTTCAATCAACAGTCAGATCAATGCAAATTAGAATGTTACGACTATCAAAAGAAAATCATTTGTTTTTCAATAAGTTTCATTTGATTTTGTTCTGTCTTTTTGTACCTATAACGAAGAAAGTTGTTACAAATTATGGCGTTTTTTTTAGAAGTAATAAGTGCTTTTATGGTTAAATTTTAGAAAAAAATGAAACATCGGCCTGATATAAAAATATACTCATCAATGTACACTGCTTAAATATTACTCCATAACATTGTTATTTGTTTGCCATTTAGAAGTATTTGTAAATAACAAGTGAGTATGATCAGGAAATACCACAATCACAAACCGCAGACAACCCCATGGCACCGCGAGGAAGAGCCACTCAACCATCACGAGTCACCAGGAAGACAAATTAAGCAATGCAACCACCTCTCTCTTCTCCATCAAGATGATTTCAATACTAGAATGGACATAACGTAACGTACAACTAAACATAGAACAATTACAGACTCCCGAAATGGGAGTAACAATAAACAAAAAACAACAACAACAGAACCATCGCCTTAGAGCGGACAGCAGCCTAAGCCACCAGGTGGCTAAAATGCATTTTACTGGTACCAAATCTTCGCCCTAGATTCTTTGTCCTTCGCCCTGATATTATCAGTTACCTGTCATATTAACTGCATTGTTGCACGTTGACCTGATAAACGTTGCCTATCTCACGGCATGTGCCTTTATTAGGGAATGATGACGTTGCACATTTTGAATGACGCCGTCAATTGAAGGGGTCACAGCGACAAGGTACTTAAGTCCATTTTTCATTATTTCGAGAAAAACGCGAATAAACAATTTTTTGGCAATTCTCAAAATATATAGATTTTTCGTGCAAAAATGAACAAGATATGTTTGAATATAGTGAATTCGGGAGATTTTGCAATCGTGATTTTACTGCTTAAAGTGAGAACAACTTGGTTTTAGCGATTTCGTTTCTGCAACAAGGGACCTAAGTCCAAATTTCATAAAACTTAAAAAGTGCATACAGAAAGTTTATGACAGTCCATCAATACTAAAAAAGACATGATAGTGTGGAAAACTTATTTCCTACGAGTACAACAGCAACACCTGGATAAAACAGTTGATTTACGGAAATTCCATAAATATAAACAGATTTCAATGACACAAAGGTCCTAAGTTTTTATTTTGTATAAAATTAGTTTAGCGGTTCCATTTGACGGGAAATAATGTCTAGCAAGTGAAATGTTGCTATTAGAGTCTCAATGTATGATAATAATGATTATAAGGCAATAAAACTTTGAAATTAATATGAAAAAAAAATATGGAGTTAGGCCCTTTAATGCATAAGCATCCAAGAAGTTCTAGCGATAAGACGTATATTTTCCCTAGTTGACATTATGTACGAACACCAAATTTTCTAATTCCCCCAATGTTTTTAAAATCGGTGCAGTTCAGCAGTAAAATATGCATAGTAAGCAACAAAACACGTTTCAAAGCGATTCACCATTTACAATACTGTGACAATGTGCCTTTTCTATTCCAATCCCTCATTTTATGTCTTTATACTGGGTGCCGTTTAGACCAGACTTTGAGTAAATGCATTGCTAGTAACAGTGCTAAAATGTTAAGGATAGGGAAGCTCTTCATTTCCCAAACCTTACCGTATACAATCTGCGCATGCGTACAAAATACACCTAAAAGTGTGACGTTTGTCATTGGAAAGATGAAAATGGTGTATTTCAGTTAATTTTTAGATGATTCCCCTCCCCCTAGACCAAAATGACCTTTGGACAACGACATGTCGCTATGAACATTTACAACATAAAAAATATGTAAAGGCCATTTAGGGCAAGCCTCGTGATATCCAATCGGTTATCCTCGGGACGTATTTTTCTATCCTACCCTGACACTCATGATGGATTCTTATAGACTAACCCAGCATACCTTAAAGAAGAAGCACATTACACTAACCATCTTATGCCAAACAGCAGATACTTAAATACAGCAATACACAGAGGATATTACACATGTGCCTATGTTTTTATTGAATTTATTAAACGAGTTGTGGAAAAGAGTTACAATGCGACGCTTGCAAACTCAATAATGAAGAGCGCGATTGTTAGATTCTATTCATCATATGGCATTAAGACTACTTTGAAGCCTCATGTCTGGCGTAAAACCATTATAAATTTGGTATTTTGTACGCAAAGTTGTTATGGACGTCATAGCGTTTTCCCGTAAATCTGTAAACCACACTAGTGGTTTATCGATTTTAAAGCATGGCGTTATTTCACTCCCAGGCGCGATTCATGTGATAAACTCTGTAATATCTATCGAGATGATTCCAAAGATAGAGCGGACATTCAATGCGTCACATCAAAACAAAGACCAAACATAAAACCCTACAAACAGTAGGAGCAACAGTGAACTATAAATCATATACAACAACAGAACCACCTCATTGGAACGAGCAACAGCCGAAGCCACAAGTAGGCTGGATTCAACTGTTCTTGCCATATCTATGCTCTAGTTTTTTTTTCTTTTGTAAGTTTTGGTAGGCTTTTGTAGAGGCTGCCACAACACATAAACTGTTAGTCTTAAGGCTGAAGTAAATCCTCATTTAAGCCACCGTGTGCCCAGACATGTGACTATCTGTGAGCCATGAGCCCTCTTGTTTGTTTCATCATAGTATGTTGATTTGATTAGATTTTTCTCTGTGATGATGCATTGAAAAAGTATGGAAGCCTCCGTGCGAGCTTAACAATTTTTCGCTTAACAACAGCACAATCTAGGACAAAGATTTGGGCCAGTATAATGCATTTAAGCCCCCGCCCCTATGGTATCGGCTACTGTCCATTCTAAGGCGTTGGTTCTTTTTCTGTTGATTCATTGTTTCATGCACATTTGTGTTCTCTAATTAATTAATGTCCTCATGTGACGGATAGTGTATATGTGACTCTTACTCGTGGTACCATGGGTTGATCTGCAGTGTGTGATTGTGGTATTTCTTGATCATACTCACTTACTTATAAACAAAAAACAGGTACTGCCTGACAATGTCGTCATTAAAATGTAAATGAGTCTGACCTGGATATACCACAATCACACACTGCAGGCAACCCGCCATTCGGGAAAGTCTGTCACAATTCGAGAATCGAATCATGCCTTTGGTGTATATAGCATGTACCAAAAAGCTCCATTTTTTCACCCAGAGGATTATCCCAAAAGTTTAATCAGCAGAATAAAAGTCTATGTATTTATCAGTGAAATATTGCTATAGCGGTATTTCACTGAAAAAAACATAAACTTCATTTATTACCGTTTGTTATTGTGTAAACATAGTTTCTGTGACGTCAGTGTCACGTTATATAACGTCAGCACCATGTTATCACCCGCGTTATCAAAGTAGATCCCCGATATACATCCGTGGTCTAATTCAACGGAATTTCGCGGAATTTGCTGGGGCAGTTCTGATTGGTAACCCATGACACCACAAGAAAGAGTCAAAGAAAGACTCCACAAATACAATAAACATAAAGCAACCAGCTCTCTCTTTCTTATTTTAGATGATTACAAAACTTGAAATGACACTACGCACTGCGATTAACAGCGACAATGAATCAACAATAATAGAATAACAGAACCACCACCTTAGAACGGACAACAGCCTAAGCCACTCGGGCTTATATGCTTTTTACTGGCGCCCATTATTCGCCTTAGATTCTGTTGTTATTAAAGCTACATAGTCTGTAACTTTTGATCTTCTAATTTTAAAAATAATGTTTTAATTTTTCAAGAACACAGTAAAAATACTCAATTCAGGTAAACATTTTACCATTTTCGTAAATCTTAACAAGGTATCATTATCAAAACAACTGCATTTATGTTAAAATTCAACGGTCTAGAATTATTGGAGGGACGCAAATAATTACCAGCAAGAGAAAAACACACCTATTTGATGAGATAATTCAATTTTCCATTCAGTTTCAGCTGTACTGAACATTTTTATTGTGAAAACATAGCTTAATTCTACTTTTACAAATGATATAAAAAGAAAATATTTTTTTTCGAAAAATGTTTATGGTTACAGAGTATGCAGCTTTAACATACACACATTGTTTAGCTCACATGGATGCTTCCTAACTAATTCTAATCATGACAGCAAAATATTAACCCGTATAAGCCAAAATTCCTTTTTATGGGACATTTGAAAACAGTATAGAACCAGATCAGCATAACGCGGTGTCTGATAAGGCTCTCCACTATTTGCTTACATAAAATTCTATTAGAATTTGAATAAAATGGAAACAATACCATCCAGCAACCCTTGGAGCAGAAATGTACTGGTCCAATGGATAAGTAAAGGAAATCCCTTTAAGCATAATTGGTTTTAGAAAACATCAAGTTTAATAAGAAACCTTAGCCGCCTTTGTGCAATTAAAGAGGATACCGTGATTGGGTTTAACAGCAGCCATGCAATATCAGAAAAGGGATCTTTTGTGAACATTTTGATTTGCATAGTGCATCTTATGTGGAATTCGCCCGAGTGCAACAGAAGAACGACTGTCCCAGTGGTTTCGAAAAAGATGTTGGTTTAGTGTTTGTTCATCGTGCTTTGCTGGTCATTTTGATCTTGAAATGGTCAATTTCTCATTCTTAGATGGTGATGTTCCTCATTCTAAATCATATGGAGTTTATTAAATTTTATCACCCATGCTATGATTTGATATATAAAATCCATGCAAGACTTAAATATTTATTGCGCCCAGTTTTACAAGGGAGCGTTATAAGCAACAGTTTGCAGAGGATTTTTGTTTTTTGAGGAAGGGGTCATGAGTTTTTGCTATTTTGGGAAACACACAGATAACAGGCATCGCGCCTCAGGTGAGGACAAAACAGATCACCATTAGGCATAAATGGGTAAAATATATCAAACAACAGTTACTGCTGCTTAACATTATCCTCAACCTATTTTTCAAGATATTCTTATTAATTTTGGTAATAGCCTGCATACATCCAATAGTAGTCGCTTTAAAACTAGTTCCTAAAATTAAGGCATAAACCTCTAATTAAATGACAAATATTGACTTGTTGGTAGTGTCATATATCACTGATAAATATTCCAGCATCATTTACACTTTGACAAGTTCATGCAGTATTCTGCATTTGATAAAGAGGCTCAACTCTATATCGCTATGGCATATAACTACTCTGCTCTCAACGGAGCTGGTGTGATGTGTGCACTTACTGAATAACTGTCATTTTTTATCATTCAATCACGTTATTATTTTCAGAAACATGGCAAAGTCTGCAGTTGTAAGACTTTCTAAAATCTTTATTCAGCAGCATAACATGTTGGTTATCTCTGTCTAGAAAATTGGATTAATTTTCTATTAGTGAATGAAAGGAGCTATGAAAGTTGCAGTTGCATGTTCAGTTAGATTGCTACAAATAGAAAATTAGATAAGATAGATAAACTAGTAAGGTAGAATTTAATTTTACAGACTAGCGTAAACTGATTTATTACCATCATTATGCCATGTTTGCTAAATATGTTATAATTGAAAAAATCAAACTTACCACCTTCTATGGTATAATTTGCTTTAAATCCAGTCTCATATAGACCCGTTTTAAAGCTGATGTACTGCAAGTATATCGTGCTGTAAATTGATGTAACATTAACAGTTTGGCTGGAGGCTTCAGCTGCATGTATCCAGCATAAGCGTGTTTGTAGAAACCACTTTTCTCTCAGCCCATCAAATAAAGATAATCCAGTTTCACCCTATATAGATGATATAAATAGAGGATTTAACATGAGTACTCATTTTTATTGAATTTATTAACTGAGTTGGAGAAAAGTAATAAAATGCGAGGCTTGTGGAGCATTCTATCACATTTTCGCAACGAGTTTGATAAATCCAATAATACAGGGCACCAATGTTAGATTATATTCATCAAATGATATTAAGATTAGTTTGAAATCCATTTGCGGAGTAAAAAGTTAAGATTTTGCCAGCAGGATGACAAAATGTTATGTGTACTAGAAGTTTCGGTTTAATAGACGTGACATTTGGTATGGTACATGAGGCAGCGATGAAGTAATCGAGCTAGAAGGAGTAAATCGATAAGGGACATCTTCAATGTCCGCAGTTACATTAAATATCGCATAGCATGGTTTTTTTGTGAACTTGACCTCGGTTTTCAAAGTCATGTAAGCAATCCTAGACCTATTTGGCCAGCAGCTATAAGCCATTGCCAATCTGTATCACAAATATGAACCTCTCACATGTGAAAGTGTTGGCCTTGTAAGCCATAAATGCAGATTTGAAGTATTTTGACTATGTCATTTGAAACAATGGCCATATAAGCCGTCTGAAGAAACTCCTACATTTCGTAATGTGTTTGCATGATATGGGTCAGCTACATTCAAGCGTTTATCAAATAATTGATTTACATGCCATATAATCATATTTAACATATTATGTTAAATATCTTGACCGTAACCTTTGGCTCAAATGTAATGCCTGGAAAACAAAACATTTCATCTATACACCTCAGGCAAACATTGTGTCAATTATGATTATCCTCCGTCAAAAATATAGCAGGAGTTGACATATAGAGAATACTAGGTGAGTGTCTTTTGATATTAAGTTTACCAGGCAAGGCTTTTAGAAGGCTTGATGACATCGCAAGGCTTGCCGAGTAATTCAATATGTGTTCTCAAAGCTGGGCCTGGTAAACTTGATATCAAAAGTCGTGAACCTGGTATTATATTTATCAGTTTACCCATTGTTGGACACTCTTCAAACTAACGATCATGACGTATTTTTTGTGTTGATTCAGCGTCATTGGCGACGTCATTCAAAAAGTGCAACGTCATCATGACCTGATAAAGGTAACAAGCCGTGATATAGGAAACGTTAATTACGTCATGTTGAAACAATTCATTGAATATTAGGGGTGACTGATAAAGTAAACTATACTGCCGGATCTTAAGTATATCTGACCTTGATTTTTCTACCAAAGGTCAAATTGGTGAGCTGAACTATTTGTTTTCACTCAGACACCAAAAGAAATCATCGTAGAAACTACGAACACTCTAAGTAAAAAAAAGAGAAGTTAACGAGGTGTTATGCAGATTTTAAGTAAATTTGACCTTGCTCTTTTACTCTGAGGTCATATTGTTATAAAAGCTTAAACCTTCCTTGTAATTTACATATACTCAGAAGAAAAAGTTTAGTCAGTACAGACACTGTGTGGAATAATTTTGTAAGACAGTCTTAATATTGACAAAAACCTTAGTAAAAATAAAATTCATGTAATGTCGTACAAATGTGAACATTTTCAACAAAACATTCCGAAAAAATACCCATTTTCTTCATCAAAAATACACAAAGTGGTCAATATTAAAATTCAAATTTCATAACTCAAAAATCAGTCTAGCGCCCCTCGGACGATTTCTGGTATTACAGACAGAAATTCTCGTATCTGTTGCATGACTAAGGAATTTAAGAAGTTTCCAAGCGGCCATGAAGCGATTACGTCATGTTGACGTCACTATGACCCGAACTGCAAATGGCGTCGTTATCCGTGGTCTCCCCAACGGAGGCTTGTCATTTTTACCGCCAGGCCGTGGAAAACGTGTTTGCAGACAATAAATTGTTTGTTCACAGCATCCAAAACTGCGCATTACGTCAGCTACACGTGTACCTGTTTCAAGACGTCAAAACGCGGTATTTCTGTAATTTGTAGATAGCCTGACTGGCGAATTAAGATTGCTAGCACTTAATTTTCTCCGGATTATTGCAATGGGAACAACTCTCTTTCAATATCTAACAGTATATGAGAAAATAACCCAGCCAGTTTACCGCAGCACGTGCACATCGTGCATTTTGAAATTTGGTTGATACAGTCTAATAGAGGCATTATTTGTCACGCAATGAACAGGTAAATGTAAAGTTTCGATAATACAACTCATGGTAAAAATTTGACAATGATATATGCAGTATTGTTGATTTTATGAGAAAACATAAATACAGACTAAACTTTTTCTTCTGAGTATAATATAGGCTTTAATTATTGTGCGAAATTTAAACACCCTTGTTGGAGAACTGAAAGAGCAGTTTACAAGCAGAAAAACATATTTTAAGCATATTTGAGCTTTGACTCAAAGTAAGTAAGGGTGCAAAGATCAGGGATCGATACAATCAAGTACCACACCTGACTCAGGATACCAATGGGAAAGCGACAAACTAACAGTTAGACACCACAAACGAGAAACAATAGGTCAGCCCTTTCCCAGCAGGTTACCACAAGGCACATATAAACAGACGCACACAAGGACATAGCATATACAAGGCAGAAAAAAAACATAAAAGCTCCACAAAAGAAGTAACGCCTTGGAACGGTCAGTAAAATACTTTACTGGAGGGCTTAAACCGGTTTCACGGTGCCAACCTCACCCTTAATTCAGATGTTGGTCAAGACACATAGATATTGGGTTTGCATGAAAGACTCCTAACTTATCAATGCATCATCTTCTAAAACATATAAATCAAAATATAACAAGGAGATAAAGCAAAGATAAGGACTCAACAGAAAATGAAAATGAATACGCAGCAAAAGAAATCCAACAGGTAACCCTGGTGGGCCGACAAACGGCCAAAGCATCAGGCCCCAACCATCTCATCAATCGATAAGTCTTTAGGTCAGAACCATGATAGAGTCTGAACTCCGACCCAGCGACGTGCAATTAAAGAGGAAATAGGCTTTATAAAGTGAGAGCTCTGAAGGGTATAATTTGACTTACCATATTGTCAAAATAAATATTATTAATGTTTAAAATATCGTCCAAATATATGGACTTAATATTAAACGCAGTAGTAACATCCGCCTGCTTATCATTAGAAAGAGGCATCATAAAGTCCCTCTCATAGCAAACAGGTATAAATCTGCAACTAGGGGAGCACAATTAGTGCCCATAGGAATCCTAACTACTTGTCTATACAGCTTGGTGCCAAATTGAATAAAAATGTTGTCCAACAAAAAGGTCAGCGGATCACATACATTTTGACATGACCATGCATGATATTTTTTAGGTTTTTCCGAAGTAAAAAATACATTTCTGTCATTTCATGCAATAAGATCAGTAAGTTTATTCCAAATTAAATTATGAGGTAAAGTAGTGTAAAGAGTAGAAAATCATAAGTAGACAAACTGGTTGCATAGAAATATTTAGCTTTAAGTTTATCTAAAATTTCACCAGAATTTTTAATAGACCAAAATAGGTTTTTTACCGGATCTCTCATATACCTTTTCACAATACTTGATAACATGTTTTTAACAGCTGTAAGACACGAGGTTAACAATTAAGAAAGTTTTGTTGTCGCACAATAACTAGAATAAGCAATAAATCATAATGTATATGTTTTCTGGAGTTTAGATAATCAGTACAATGTAGGATAATAAAAGTAACGCTATTGTACAATACGAATCGAAGAATACTGCGTGAATTTGGTTGGGTATGGCAAAAATCCGTCGAAGCATTGTCAAACTTTTCGTACAGGTAGGTTTTGTAAACGTAATTATAGAGAGATAAATCTAATCTAATCTACTTACTACCATGAAACAAAGAAATGTCTCATAAATCACATATACTCAGAGCTAAAGAAAATCAAAAGTTCAGACACGGTGAGTCCAGCCTAAGACAATCATCAGGCACCAGCCCACAGTTCCGACAATGATTCTGATGCCTAACCCAACGTCGTGCAATTAAATAAGAAACATGGCTATTAACCTTAATTGGGAATATAATAAGACAAGCAGACTATCAAATGACATTCATGTTTTATCCAACTTTTGAATAACATTTGGTTATTGTTTTGAATCGATAACTAAAATTAGGGTTTCCATTGAGTTTAGCATATTTAAAGGCTTCGTACTTTATCCTGGTTTAACTAATTTTCTTTTGTTCATTTAAGTTTAAAAAATCATCCCTCTGGAGAAAAGTACAATCGATACTAAGCAATGAATGGTCTGCGCTGAATAAGACTCTACCAGACTTGTTTTGTAACTGTAAATGTACTGTGGCTCTACCCCGCGGTGCCGTTGTTTGGTCTTCAGTGTGTGATTGTGGTATTTCCTGATACTACTCACTGACTTTTTGGCAGTCAGTGGACCAAACCTTGAAAATAATGTAATGTAAAGGGGTCTCTCACATACCTCATCTGAGCTACCTGTAAACATAACAGACGAGCGGTCAAAGCAACAAACTCAACACAGGAAACTGCCTTAATTGTTGCAGTATGTACTTTATATAATTTTCCGCGGCTACCTTTCCAGTTGATTAGAAACTAAAAGAAAAAACATTTTCATTTTGCAATCATCAAATGCGTTTGATTTAAAATTATCTACTTTAATTAAAACACTAGCATATATTTAATACAGGACCAATACACTTCGTTTATGCCACCACAGAAAAACCCTGTGTTCTGAGCAATAAATCTGTATGGTACAATTCTCAACTTCGTCAGAACTCTAGCCTATGTGTTGCCACAAGTAGCTCTTTAGCGCAATGCTAGACAAACCACAGACGACTCAAGAAGCAGTTTAACCCTTAGTGCAATACTGAAAGGCAAGCTGCTTCCAAACCAACTATTACTTTCAACGATCTGCTAGATCTATCCTCGGTCAAGAACAACGAGAGGATGGCATTGCTCTGATGGTATTAGCTGTTTATATACCCTTGGCACATCTCAAGTTTCACTTTAAAAGGGGTGTTCAGAAAGACATGTTTTCAATCCCCTACCAAAATTACTGATTATTATCATCAGCGCATCTTGATTGCTAAGCAAAGTTATAACTTAAATAGAACTGCTACCAAGCAAATTTAGAGCATTCCAATATTATCATAACCATAAATTCAAAGCTATCTCCCTACAATTTAATGGGTCAGTCAGTGCGTGCATTCGTTTATTTAATAAAATGGTGAAAACAGTATTTCTGGAAATCACTGGTTGATCACAATTATCAACGGTTTTTGCAAGTAAACAATCAAATTTCAGCCGAAATACTTGCAAGTAAGCGATAAATTACGCAATTCTCTTTTGAATATTAACCATACATCTAAATCAGCAAACGCATTCTGAAGCTCATTTTAGCCCATTCGCTCAAACGGTAAACAAGTATGGCTTTTCGAACAAGTTATCTCCTAGCATTTTCTCACATCATCACAATTACAATAATGATTTAAAATTGGATATGCTGTCATTCTGTATTAAACATATTATTGCCTAAAACATTATTAACATGTCTTTTTGACACAAACACTTTCAAATATCTCCATAAAAGCAACACATAAAGGAAGAAGAGAGGAAGACAAAGATTAAGAATCAATACAAACAAGTACCACGCCTGACCCAAACACCATACAGGGGTGACAAAAGACATGAAAACACAAGACACAACGCCAAGAGGCCAGTCATTTCATAGCAGGTGCAGCAGGGCTGCAAGGAACAGACAAGACAGCATAACAAAGACCAACCTGAAACATAAATATCAAAAGAGGATCCGCAAAATAAGAACCGCCTAAGAATCGTAAGTAAAGTCACCAGAGGTCTTAACATGCTTAACAGTACCAACAGCAGAAATAGTAAGTGAGTATCATCAGGAAATACCACAATCACAAACTGCAGACAACCCGGTTGCAGCGCAAGGAAGAGCCGCTCAACCACCACGAGACACCAGGAAAACATATTTAGCAAAGCAACCAGCTCTCTCTTCCCCATCAAGATGATTGCAATACTAAAATGGACACAAAGTATCGTACAACAAAACATATAACAACCACAGACTCCCACAATTGGAGTAACAATAAAAAAAGTCAACAACAACAGAACCACCGCCTTAGAACAGACAGCAGCCTAAGGGGGCTTAAATGCATTTTACTGGTACCAAATCTTCGCCCTAGACTCTGCTGTTGTTGAAGTACAAGAAATAATCAGCTCGCATGGAGGCCATCTAACTAATGCAATGTATCATCATGAAAAAACACTCTAATCAAATTACTACACCATGATGAAACAAAGAAAAGGGCTCAAGACTCACAGATAGTCAGAGCTAAAGAAAACCTCAAGTTGAGCCACGGTGGGTCCAGCTACAGATAAGCATCAGGCACCAACCCACCGATTAAAGCTTTACGTCAGAGCCGTCATAGAGTCTAAGGCCTGACCCACCGTCGTGCAATTAAAGAGGAAGCCTAGTTCTGATATTGATCAAGACACATGTATTATTGCTTTACATGAAAGTTCATTTATTTACCGGTGTATCATTTCCAATAACATACAAATCAAGATACAAAAGAAGATAAAACAAGGATAAGGATGCAACAGTACATACTGCTGAATACAAGAGCAAAACAATCCAACATTTAAATCCCTCTGGTTCCGTGCTTTTTATGGTAACATACCTGATTGCAATATTGTTTGCTCCAGACTCTATCATTCATCCCTTCTATCTCAAGTCGTATTATCTGGCTGTCATTGGCTGATATAACCCAAGTACAATTTTGGCCTCTTCCCATGTAGTCTGTGTCTAGGGAACTGAAATACCCTGAGCTTCCAAATAGATACACTTCACAGAGAGCCCAGTAATGTGCCTTGAATCCCGTATTGGCAACTGAACCAACATTATTGAACAGAATATACATTATGCTGGAATTGGTGCTTATAGTTGAAGGCGGAGAAGACCCGCAATAGGTGCCAACATGACCTTTCTCAGACAGTGTACTACTATACACCTGCAAAAAATATGTGTCAACCAGTGTAGTAAACAAAAAGCATCTAATTTATTGCACGACAGTGCATTTGCACAGCAAAACCATTGTCAATTTGTGAGATATCTCACATACAGTACCAGCCCTAGGGAAAGATAAAAAACAAACATCCGCACGCTGGCCGCAAGTTAATCCGTGACATCATTGTAATGTTAGAATGACGTCACCATGTCGCATTTCAGCGAATTCAGGATTTTCTGGAAGGCTTTTTTTCAAATATGAATGAGGTATTAAGTGGTGAGCAAGAAAATTTCATTATTCGTGTAAAGATGGAATAGAAAAATCCATCCCTCATGATCACCGTTTGTTATCATTCGGCAAGCCTCGTGATGCCAACCAATGATCCTCAGGTTGGATTTTTCTATTCCACCCTCACACTCATGATAAATTCTTATAGTATAAACGAAATACAACTCGCTGATTATATTATTTTCTTGCACCGTAAAGTCAGTGTACATTATTATCAGCCACTTAGAAAAATCAAAAGTTTTCTTCAACGCCCAATGCCTTATATCGTTTCGAAATTACTAAATGTCATTTTTTCATTAGCATTTAAGCTAGTGGTTAATCAGTAGTTCACGTATGGCTAAAATACATTTTAGTTAAAGTAACCATTCAAGTTAAACTATTAAAATAACGTTATGCAGAACAAAGCATAGTCCAAAATGACCATTATGATATCGTATTATTGCAGCTATTTTGTGTAAGCACTTTGCAAACATTTCTGAGTCTTTGATGAGTTTTTGCGTTAGTAAATCATTAATGGCATGGATATAGGGTAATCGGAACTGCATCTGCCAATTCAGCGGGATTCCATGGAATCAGGCCACGGATGTATATCATGGCTCTACTTTGATTACGCGGGTGATAACGTGACGCTGATGTTATATAACGTGACGCTGACGTCACAGCAACCATGTTAACACAATAACAAGTGTGACCGCAGCAAAACAAACGTTTATAAATGAAGTTTATGTGTGGTTTTGTTCAATCATTTTATAAGCATTTATATTTTATTAAAGAAATACATAAACTTCTTTTATTCTGCAAACTAAACTTTTCGGATAATCAGAATAATCGATTTTAATAGAGCTACAGAACTTATTTTCCTTACGCCAGTTCCCGCTAACTAAATGGTGCTTTTTTGGTACATAGTACTAGGCGTAATGCTGCTTATCTACACCCAAAGCATGATTCGATCTTCAAATTGTGGCAAACTTTCACAAATGGGATATAGGGCTGGTACATGTCAAGTATTCAAGTTTTAACTGGATCCAGTGAGGTGTTTTTAAACACTTTACCCTTGATCCATTACTAATTCCTTGAGAAATGTTGTCAACAGTTTAAGTATCAGGAAGGTGTCCTGTGTATCAGAAAGCTGTCCTGTTTCATTGAAAAAAGTCCTTAAAAATCTGTGGGGAAATGGTATTTTAGGGGTCAAAAACAAATACAAAAATGAAGTTAAATCGCTGAAAACAGACAACAAATATCATGTTACTTATACCCTAGGGTCTAATTCGACCTACCTTGCTACCCTTGCACAAGTTTTCATTGAGGTATGCCTAAAAATTTGTCCATAGGAAAAAAACATGGCTATTTTTAAATATATGGTTTCCGTTCAACCGATAATGCTATTCTCCTGAATGGGAGTGTACCTACAAAGTAATAAGGTTGCAAAGATCAGGAATTGATACAATCAAGTACCACATCTGACCCAGGACACCAATGGGAAAGTGACAAACTCACAGAAGACACCACAAACAAGAGCCAAGAGGTCAGCCCTTTCCCAGCAGGTGACCACAAAGCACACATAAACAGACGCGCACAAAACATAGCAAACACAAGACAGAACAAAAACATAAAAGATCCACAAAAGAAGTACCGCCTTGGAACGGTCAGTAAAATATTTTACTGGAGGGCTTAAACCAGTTTTACGGCGCCAACCTCACCCTTGATTCTGATGTGGACCAGGACACCATATCTCAGCTGCTTTGAAGTGTACACTACTAATCATGGTACCAAATTAAAACTTAGACATAGGTCTTACATTAATGGTCAGATATGCAATTTTCTTTCTAATTTGAACAATCATGAATATTAATGAGAACTTTAAAATGTGGGAAAATCGTAAAAAAGACCCAGTGATTAACTGATTTCTGGTGACTATTTTGTTCAGCAGAGCAGAACTGGTTGAAAAACAAAATACTTTTCTTTTAATAGTCATAACGTTCTAATTTGCATTAATCTGACTGGTAATTGTTATTAATGGTTAGTTTTGGTAGAAGCCATACCAGGAATGTCATTACAAGTTGTATGAATTTTTACTAATTTGGACCAGAAGTTCAGGAGGCGATTTTGTTTTAAATATTTCTTATCTAGAGGTCTGGCGGCCATCTTGGTTTGCGGAGCGGAATCATTTTGGTATTTTTAGAAGTCTAAGAATTGCTGCAGCTGAGGTATTGATTATTTTGTGGATACACCGCTATAACATGTTCAACATTTTTTCTCTCATTTCTAATAGTTTTATTAATATTGATGATTTTGCAAATCAGATATTTCTAATAAAGAACATATAATTCAGGGTCTATGTCTACGCATTCTTTTGGTACCATATTTGCTACTCTATGGCAATTAACAGCTGAGATATTAGTAATTTAGTAGGTATACACTCTTAATTTTCTGCGAGCTCCATATGATTTGTTATGTTCTCTTTAATAATCATGAATATCAAAATTTATATTACTCTCACATTGAACCAAAGGATATAAGGAATGTGTCTAAGCATCAAATTAGAACCAAGTTCTGTGACTCAGGGCAACTTGCAGCTGTGATATATAAGTAATTTTGTAGGGATACCCCATTATTTTTTCTGCATTTTTTCTATAATATCAAATGTTTTTATTAATAGTCCTGGATATTCAAAGCTAATTATTTGCAAGTTGAACCACTGGGTAAACAGATTGTATCTTGGTATCCATTTGGTATGATGTTTTGTAATCTAGGGAAATTAGTAGCTGATATATAATTAATTGTGTAGGTATACTCCCTTGAGTTTTCTTAGAATTTTCTCTTATTTCTAATATTTTCATTAACATTGATGGATATGAAAATTAGATAAATTGCATATTAAAACCCTGAGTATAGCGACAATGTCTCAGCATTAATTTTGTACCACGTTTTGACCTGTAGTTTAATAAGCAACTGAGATATAGGATATTTTGTAAGTATACCCCCTTAATTTATCTGCAATGTTTCTCTGATTTTTCAAGTTCTAATAAATATTTATGAATATACAAATAAGATAATTAGCATATCGAACCGTCAGGAAAATGTTTTAAAGCAGCTTAAAATTAATGTGGTACAAACTTTAGTATCCTAGGATGAGTTGCTTCTGAGATATGCATACTTTTGTTGGTACACTACCATTATTTAGAGAGTATGGGTTGCCATGGAAGACGAATAAGCTCTCTGCTGACCACTCAGTTTACACACTTATAATCAGAAAACCACCCACACCTGATATATTCACCATTTACTTAAAAACAATGTGAAATATATAAGCATATTTTGTCATATATCAGTATTTTCATTTTTCAGGTACCGCACCCACTGATTATAATTTCTTCAATCTTAATTTTCTTGAATTTGACACCGGTATTTTTAGGACTTTTTATGGCTATTAGTATCACACAACCCTATGCTTTGGCGGTAAAATGATTTCTCAAGGAATTCTCTTGACCTTAAAAGTTAAATTTCCTTGCCTAGTAATATGAAATATATGTTCTATATGTATTTTTGCATTTAACTTTGTTGACAAAAATCACACCAAAATGCCCACTGATCGAGTATGATAAGGAAATACCACAATCACATACTGCAGACCAACAACGGCACCGTGATGAAGAGCCACATAACAATAACAAAAAACAAAAAGTCAACAACAAAAGAACCACCGCCTTAGAACGGACAGCAGCCTAGGCCAATAATGATCACATAGAATATGCAATATATGATCACATAGAAACAATCTAATCAACACATTACGATGAAACAATGAAAAAATGCTCACGACTGACATATAGCCCAAGTTAAAGAAAACCTCAAGCTGAGCCATGGTGGGTTCAGCCAAAGACAAGGACTAGGCACCAATCAACCTACTAAAACTTTACTCCACGGATATCAATTATGAGTCTGAGGCATGATCCAATTAAAGAGGAAACCATAGCTATAAACCATGATTGACTTTGCAACAAGCTACGCAGACTCTCGCGTGATATCCATGTCATATTTTATATCGATTACTTTTATATTTTATATCGATTACTTAAATTGACAAAGTACTTCACTTAGATTACAATGTCCCTGCTAACAAAAAATCAGTACATCTTTTAAAGAAATACCTTCAGATAGAAATTATCACAATCTGTCCCAATGGTAGTGTCAAGAAGTGTTATCTTCAGCACCAATCTCTCAAATGCTCCTCCAATTATTGTCCAAGTACATTCAGTGTTCTCATCATCCTTCGAATTAAATTTTATGGCGTTTGATTCAAGTTCTAATTCGCTTGCCCATCTGAAGACAGCACCACAGTATATTTTATACGAAGATAAGAACTCCACCTCGCCAACGCTAACGTTTATATATAGGCGTACAAACATATTACTGGTAGTAGAAGAAAGGGTAACAGGTGCTTGAAGATCACAGAAAGTTCCTAGAAGTGCATGGTCTGCTACCATGCCATCATATATCTGTAAAGAGGCAGAACAAACTACCGTAGACTACACACGGTAAATACGTTTGATAAGTTAGAACGTGATGTGATATTCATTAAAACAGTCACAGTGTAACATATTTCGTTTAAGTGGTAAATTTATTTCGATTTTTCGTTTAAAAACGAATTCATTTTTTGTAATGTTCATGGAATCATGAATACTCCAGGTCTCTTGCAAAGTTAACGTAAAGCTGCATAGTAAGTGAAGCCCAAAAGGCTTCACGTTAACTTTGCAAGAGACCTTGAGTTAACATGATTCCATGAACAGACCAAAAATTGAATGCATTGCTTATTTTTACATTTTATTATAAATGTATAAAATATAAAAAATATTTTTAACTTAGATTTAAAACAGTTTTGAATTTAATATGAACTCGTATTACCGGTTTTGTGGGTGTGTAAAACGGAATAGGGGAAGAGTCAGCGTGAACATGGACAGGCAATGCAGCAAACAAGAGACTTGTTTTGCACATGCGACTCTGGTTTGGCTCTCTGTCACTCACAACACCAGTGCCACTTCTGGCAAATGAGTATGATGTTTGAAGCGTATTGCACAGGCGAGTGAGCTTTGCAGCTGTCAATCTTATTAACGTCATTCATGAGGCTATGAACGGTTGAAAAAAATTAAAGGTTCATTAAAGGCTTGCTTTGGAAATGTAAATATTCATGTACATGTACATATATATTCACTTTCTTCGAATGACTTTTGTCGTATATCACACTGGTAAATGTATAATCGATTTGCTGGTATTAACGCGTATTGCCGGCACTTCATAGACCGGATGTGGTAGATATTGGGGTTAATACTATATATAAAAACATGCCGTATGCCAAAGGGACTATAGAATTCGGTA
Organism: Loripinus fragilis; assembly: GCA_964019695.1. NCBI lineage: Eukaryota > Metazoa > Mollusca > Bivalvia > Lucinida > Lucinidae > Loripinus > Loripinus fragilis. The sequence goes on from OZ026517.1 coordinate 83,049,316, forward strand.
ATTTTAAAATGGAAAATTCACTCTTTTTTTGGATGCATTTATTATAGAGCTTACAGTATGGTAGGAATAATCATTCATTTAATGTGTGTGAAATCCCTTCAATTAGCCTGTAATTAATTACTATCATATGACACTCTGGGTCTGGCCATTTGCATGTCAAGCTCCTAACAAGTGCACTGGAATCACTATGACCTGCTTACACACTACCAGACCAAAGTCTTAAATCCTTCATAATGGCAAAAATTAACAATGTTTCAAAGTAATATTTTAAGCAGTGTGTACATTGATGACTATATTTTGATACATGGGCCCAGGTTTGATAATTATTTCTAAAATTCAACCCTTAAAGCACTAATAATTACTATAGCAGACGACATATTTTGTAATAACTTTCTTCATTTTAGGTACAATAAGACATAGCAAAATCAACTGAAACTTAATGAAAAACAAAATACTATTTTCTTTTATAGTCGTAACATTCTAAATTGCATTAATCTGACTGATAATTGTTATTAAAACAGAATATTAATTATCCAATATTGAAATGAAGCAATGTATGGAACCACTAGCAAGATGATTCCATGAGTCATTTAGCTGCCCTGAAAAAGAAGTTAATGTCCACCTTTTAATGTCCATTACTGTAATACGGCAGCCCCCAAATGTTTAGATTAAGGCAATGAACACTGCCATTATTAACTCAGCAGATGAGGGAATGATCTATGAAAGATATATAAGTACATTATGAAATATTTATTTTTTGATTTAAGTAAAATGTTCAAAACCATGAACATACACTTTAGGTATTCCGCATGCACATGGCAATTTATGTAAGCATTTAGGAATATATTCGAGTACCAATCCGATTAAAGTTATTTGATCGGTACTCGAAACTATTCCTAAATGCTTACATAAATTGACAGGCACATACTCAATACTTAAAAATGACTGAAGTATATAGTCCCTTTGGCATACGGCATGTTTTTCTATACAGTATTAACGCCGACAAAAATGGAAATACCTACCACATCTGCTCTATGAAGTACCGGCTATATGAGTAAATACCGGCAAAGCGACGTATACATTTACCAGTAAGTATATCACCTTGTGCACAATGCAGTTGTGTTATGCTGCTATACACTATCTTATCCCTAAAAGCGCCACCTATAATTTACCACGCTAATTTCAAATTTTGCCGCTTTTTTAAAGATAACCAATAAGGCATGATATTTCATGAGACTCGTCTGCTGGCAGACGATTCTCATATACACTATTATATCTTATCTTGTCACAAATTGGGGAAAATGTCGCAAAAATTGTCGTCTGCTTCAGTCGTGATTGACGTTTAAGGGTGCAGTTTTCTAAGCAGCACTCCTAAATTAGATTTCCGCACGCCGTTACATGTAGCTTAGTACATGTCCCAATGCAGTTGTCCTTACACTTGTTAATGGATAGCTTAGTCAGTAGTGTATTAAGCTCTGGCTAGCTAGATACCTCTGTCACACAGGTTCGAATCTCGCTAGCATCGTTAGCAAAAATATCGATTAGTGAAAGATATCAAATTGCTCCTGCAGTGGTATGTATTTTAATGGTTTAACTGTCACCTTCCGGATTGTGGTAGTTTCACAGGATAGTTCCTGGCCGAACGCCAAGAACTGCACTGGCTTTCCCCCACCAATAGACAGTCGACGTCTTAGAAGCAGACTTACTAGTTTCTGACGTGTATCTGCAGTACGCAATTGTTATGGTTAAAATACTTTTTTTAAAGTATTCTAAATCGCATTTGCTTTAAATTTATATTCATTAACTAACGTACCTGTAATGAAGTAAATTCACAGGAGTTATTCTGGTGGAAATCCATATGTATCATAGTCAACTCTATAAGTTGGTAAGATTCTGCCATAATAACCCATGTACAATTGATCAAAAATGGAGTATATCCATTATCAAGTGATTTATAACCGAACGTTCCTGTTGTATTTAGTAGAACTTCACCACATGTATAAACTATAAAATAAGGCATAAATGTTGAATGTGAGAAGTGGTGTAACCATTTCAGAGGTAAACTGTGAATGCTCAAACAAAACTGCACTTTTGGACAGTCTTGTGAGAGCCTTGACTGCTTGTTTAGGCATGCAGCATTCACATGTTCACGCAAATTTCGGAATACATTTTAAATTTCCATATACAGGCATGACACTTATTACGTAATATTTGATTAACATGAGGGGTGTTTAAAAAATAATGTCACTTGCATCGGTGTTCATGTAGCCGAAGAACTTTTGTTCATTTTAATTTGCTCTGCCCTTCAAAATACTCTCTGCCAGCCAGAACACACCTTTTTCTCTGATCAATCTATTTTTGGAAGCATTTTTCATACTCTTCAATGGGAAAACCCATCAGAAACTGATAAATAGCAGACCCAAGGACATTTCTCGAATGTATCTCCTTCCAGATAAATGAGATTTAAATTTTGGAAAGAGAAAATAGTCGCAGGGGGGGGGCAAGTCTGGCGAATATGGAAGGACGGTAACCTTCTCTGTCTCCAAAACGTCAGTCACAATACGTGCTTTGTGAGCGGGTACAATATCATGCAAAAGTCATACATACTTAAGTCCTGTTTTAGAGCGGCGACTTTTGTAGTAGTTCTTCAATTTTCTCAGAACAACGTTTTTATAGAACTTGCCTGTGACCGTTATGCCATTTGGCACCGGGATTTGAATAGCTGGACCCTTATTAGTGAAAACAATAGCATACAAAACCTTCTTTACCTTTCGTATTCGTTTGGCAATACTTAGGCGTCTGGCATTTGTAGTGGCCCTTATTCGGTTGGCAACCTTCTGCTTTGGTTAAAAATAATACACCCAGGTCTCATCACCAGTGACTATATCATCAAAAGCCTTTTTACTATATTTTGGGTACAGTTTGAGAAGTTTTTTTTGCCATTGTTACACGCGTCTTCTTTTGCACTTAAAATATCTTTTAAAAGTAATTATGTAAAATTATAATAATTTGTGCAACCTACTAGTGCATATACACCAAAGGCAATCAAGTGATTCATTGTTGATACACTCGATAGCTTCAATTCTTAAAGTATTTTCACAATGCACCGTATACATGACTTTATAGATTCCCACCACATTTTCTTTGCTGCTCTCCTTATTATCTCATAATTCGGAATAGAGTTTTGATAAGCAACTTTGATTTGCTAAAAATATGTTCAACTTTTTTATGAGTTAAAACATGATACAAAACATCTGCAAAAACATGCCATATTTTTACTCACTATAACTAGATATGTCGTGCATACAGGAGCAAAAATAAATCATATCTCAAACAAAGCACAAGTTTATTACAAACACTCAAACAGGTATAGGGTATGTAAATAATTATGACAAAAATCGCTATCTATAAAATTTTGGAAAGCAGCTGTAAAGGCAGCGCTCCATTATGGCATAAACCATATAATTTGGATACCCACTTCGTATTGTCAAATATATTTGCTATTCTGTGATCCCATATAATTACACTGTTGATCTTTAGAGCATACGAAATGCAGATTCAATTCTAGTATATACAAAACGTGTCCAAAACTACCAAATTAAAAGAAAGATTTATTGTTTTAATGTGTCACTATGCTTATGTACAAGTATGGATATCTTTCCAAATTCAGCCTACATTTGTGATAACCTTAAAAAAATTATAGCTTACATTGCGAGTTCGTTTTTTTTAATTTTGCAATTACACTTGTGGAAACGGTACAACATGGAAAGCTTTTGTAAGATAGCGCGGGTGTTATAATTATTACATTTTGTACGTGTGTATACATTTTAGTCTTATTTTGAATCTAAATGTATTGGAAATGAACGTACAGTGTAATTGATCAGGTATTGCATACGCAAAAATATAAAAATGTAATCTACATGTATTGCTTATTTCCATGTTAGCATTAAATGTTGTCGCAGCTGAAACGAATTTACAATCTAGTATTATCCAATAATAATAAAATAAAAGTAGCCATGTTACGTACTTACTGACATTATGTTGTCAGGTGTTAATTGCATTTATTTCATCTACAAGCAAAAAGTATACCCACTCCAGTTCAGATCAGCTTGAGCTTTCTTAAACTCTTATTTACTATGAGTAATGAGTGTTTTTTGTTTCATCACAATAAGTTAAATGATGTGATTGCTTATATGTGGTTTATATACCCCCTAAAATGAAACGCAAACAGTACATTTGGTAAAACGATAGTACGTTTTGTTATTTGTTGGCGAATATTTAATCTTACATAATGCATAAAAAATGATCTTTACATCTAATATTCAGCTTTTTATAGCTCTATCCTAAATGACATATTTGTTAAAGGAATGTGTGACATATGTGTATCAGCATACGATAGTTTCTGAATTGTGCCCTTTTTGTTTGTTTTACACGTGTAATGTAAATATAAAATGCCTTTGAAACAGTTTGAGCCAGCACAGTGCTGATTGTTGGTATAACCATTTACATTCATTGTGCTACTTTACTGTGAGTGATGCGTTTATTCTCAGTCTTCGATAACAGTTTTGAACAACATAAATCTAGTTATGTATGCTTATTTCAGACATTATAGATAAGCATAATTGCATTTGGACACCGATTTGACAATTAAAAGTGAATACAGCCATTTTATTCTGTTGGCATTTCATAACATTTCCTTCAGTATGCAATCAACAGTTTTAGATAGTCAACAACAGGGCATATGCGCATGTATAATTTAATATATGATAAAAAGAAAAAACAACCGAAAGCATCACTATTTGACTAGCTATTTGTCCATTGATCTTTATCTCGTTGCTTAGTTTTATGCGAGAAGAAACTATGTTTTTGTGTTTGAAGATGGTTTAATTGAGGTTAATATTAATCTTTTGAAACGGAACTTCTAGAATGAAACTTCCAATTGCATGCTTACAAATTGATGTAAACAAAAAGGTTCTATTGTTGTTGATATATTGTTTTAAGTACTTCAGATTGTTTTGGGAGTTCTTTGTTTGTCTTTGTTTTGTTATGCATTACTTTGTGTCCTTACTAGTTTTGTAATCAGCTTAAAGAGAAAGAGAAATCTGATTGATTTGCTATTAGTGTATTTCAATATTAGTGTTTTGTTACAACATGTATAAATGTTCTGATTTCCTGATCATACTCAGTCACTTATTTTTTGTTTTACATTTACGACTTTCAGATAAAACTATAAAGTCTGCTGTATGCGTTTTTTGTTTGATAAATATTGCATAAGTTAGAAAGCCTCCATGCGAGCTCTGCATCTTTGATGTTTATCAACAGCATAATCTAGGATTAATATTTGTTAAACAATCTAATCCCCAAATTATCCATCCTCTCATTTAACACACACTTGGTTTCGCCAGCTACTGTCCATTTCAAGGCATTGGTTCTTGTTTGTTGTAACCTTTGTGCTTTTTTATTTAACTAGACCATGTTTTGTGGTGTGGTTCTTAGCGGCATTTCTAATTTGAAGCCATCTTTAAGTAGGTAAGAGCTAGGTGCTTCATCTTAATTGCGTTCTTGCTTTTGTGTTCTGTGTCTCATTTTCATAATGCTGTTGGTTTATCTGTATTTAGAGATTGTGGCATTTTCTGGTCATACTTGTAATTTTGCCTTTTTTGGCAGAGAAATTAAAAATAAACAGACACACTCTTAAAGCTTAAAATAATCCTAATTTAGACCCATGCATTAATCTGGTTTCCTTCTTAAAGGTTGTATACAGAGTTGTGGTGGAGAGTTAGAATGGATGCAAGGTAATATCTCACCAGCGGATTGTGATTTGGATGGACTATATGATTACAATCTGAGATGCCTTTGGACAATCACAGGAGCATTCTACCTGGAAGTTAACCTATATATCCACGATTTGGATATTCAAGTAGCGAATGACTGTGTATTAGATTCTCTCAAGGTAAACAAACAAACATACATCACAAATCAACTTAGCAATAACGTTGACGCCATAACGCAACTTTTCATCAATTTTGAACTGACTTTGTTTAAATGGTGTTTTGGCAGAGGCATCTTTAAATTTTCCATCTATGAATTCACTTAGCAGACATTTTTTATGATATTGATATATTTTTAGACATTTAGTACAGTCATGTCTGCTAAGTTTGAAGGGTCTGGCCAGGTTAAATGCAAATAATCATTGATTAATGTTCTATCATTTAAGATAGTTATATAATAAGTGGTTTCAAACATTTTCAGTATTTTTTATCGATAGAGCTAATTATGATTATGCACTAATGCTAAAACGTGTCTACATATAGCGGAGTTCTGAACGACATTTTATCATATGAAGTCACGACAGGGAGTGATATAACACCATTTATCACATGACGTCGCGCCTGGGAGTGATATAACGCCATGCAATAAAATCGATAAACTACTAGTGGTTTACAGATTTAATAACGTTCTGTAGTGAAGTCAATTATAACATTGCGTAACAATGGCAAAATTTGACGTTTTCAAGCCCAAAATTCGATTTTTAAGTAAATTTATGTCATGTAATAAATAGAATCTAACATTCGTGCTCCTGTAATATTGAATTTTTTAAACTCGTTGCAACTCCCCAACTCGTTTAATTAATTTAATAAAACATGAGCACTCATCTAAGATGCTCTATGTTTTAACATCAGTAAACCACTGGTGGCTTACATATTTTGTAACATGTATATAATTACGTCCATCAAAAACGTTGCCTATGTAATGACAATTTTTCAACGATTCATGCAGAAAACGTGAGTTTAAAGTAATGAAACTGCTATATGATGAAAAAATAATTACAGTTGTGCTTATGTATTATATTTTTTTTAAACTCATTGCAAAAGGATGATAAAATGATTGGTAAGTCTCGCATTTTATCGTTTTTCTCAACTCGTTTAGTTAAGTCAATAAAACATAAACATGCATTTAAAATCCTCTATCTATATACCTGTTGACTTTTTGTTTTGTTTAGGTATATGCTGGTTCCGTAGAAGATTGGGAGTTACCTGAAACATATTGTGGAACATTTTCACCACATTTAACTTTACCCCCACCCCCTCCCCAGGAGTCAATTAACAGAGTTATGTGCACTAGTTCTTAAATGTGTTTTAGATAGTGTAGTGCTGAATGCCATTCAGCACTCCACTGCGTAAAGACACCTTTAGAAATAAGTGCATTATAGTTGACTTTTCATGATTTGTTTAGGAATTTGACGATTCAATGGAAGATGGGGAGTTACTTGGAACGTATTGACCACATGTAACATAACCATCCACAATTAGTCAATCAACACATCTTTTTGAACTAGTTCTTAAAATTGTCTTTATATAGTAGAGTGTTGAATTCAGCATTCCACTATATAAAGACACCTTTTGAAATTCAGCACTCCACTGCGTAAAGACACCTTTAGGAATAAGTGCATATAGTTGACTTTTCGTGATTTATTTAGGTATATGATGGTTCAGTCGAAGATGGGGAGTTACATGGAACGTATTGACCACATGTAACTTGACCCTCTACCATTAGTCAATCAACACATCTTTTTGAACTAGTTCTTAAAAGTGTCTTTATATAGTAGAGTGCTGATTTCAGCATTCCACTATATAAAGACACCTTTTGCGATTCAGCATTCCACTATATAAATCACTTTATAGAATAAGTGTATACAGTTAACTTTTGTTGATTTGTTTAGGTATATGATGGTTCAGTCGAAGATGGTGAGTTACTTGGAACATATTGTGGAACATATTCACCACATATCACTTTAACTGCTACCAGTGGTCAATTAACAGTGACTTTTTATTCAGATTATATGATTGCTGGTACCGGATTTAATGCAACTTATTTCTTAGGTATGACATTTTAATTGTAGTAGTCAACTCTCTTGTTATTACCTACCTTGTTATTTAGTTAAAAACCTGTGATTGTGAGATTGTTTCAAAATGCACACATCATGTATTTTAGTGAGACGTTCTTATACATACCCATAATATATGGTTAGAGAAGAAGTATCAAAAACAAACCAGACAAATGTCCTAGAATTTTATTCCACTATATTCTTATCGTTTCTGCCTCTTTACTTTTAACTCTACTGTGTGTGAAACCAAACGTTTTCTCGCACACCTTATCAGGATTTCCGTTGCTTTTACCCATGTGAGATAATTATTTCTCACATACCAACGCATACAAGATCAAGTGATCCCTATATAAGCTCGCTGTTGGAAAAATCTGTCCCACATCGCTACCTATGTAAGATAAGCTTAACTAATATGAGATAAGCCACACGTGGCCGGTTGCTAATGTGAGATAACATTTTTGGCGCATGACTGTATTTATTGGAAAACGAAAGTTGAATTGTTGTTAGTCAGGAAAAAATTCAACATTGAGTTTTCAGCGATTTAAGTCCGCCTTCATCTTGGTTTAAAAGTTAAACTACGCATTTTTACTTAAAAAATTTATTCAATGCTTTGAACATGCTGAGTGCATTGCGATTGACATATTTAACTTGTTGGGCAATGCGTGACTAAATGCAATGGGACGGGAGCCTTGACGATGTAAAATAAAACACACACACACATTTTCCTCAACAAAATTACTTACTGGAGTAACTGTGGCTGATAAGCTAGTTCTTGTAAAATAACCATTTGTTCATTTAGTGCGGGGTCCAAGCATGCCAAAATATGGTCTCGTAGTACTCTGCGTATAACAGCAGATTTTGGGTAAAAATGATTATGTAACAGGTTATATTTAATAAATCTGCATGTTGCCAAGATTAATGCAAGGGCAGTAACTCACTAGGCTGCTTCTAAGTATGACGTCACAAATATCAGAATTGCAGTAATTCATTTTGAAGGCCTCATTTCAACTTTAATTTCTCAAAAACGTTTGTCTATTTTCAAACATAGTTAATTCATTTCTAAAAATAAAATATGTAGCGTTGTTTTGACAGTATTTGAAAAATCGATACACTTATCTACGGTGGATTATTATAGTCATAATAAGTGTGGGTAATTAAGTTTCTTATACATTTTGTAAAAGGGGGTGTATCGAATGTATGATTTTCCTTATAAGTGATGGGAACAAAATAATTTTACACGTATTATAGTCTATTATATGCGCACTTAGTATGAAGAAAATCTTTTTAAGATAATTTATCATTACATAATGCAACAAAGAATATAATAGGTATATTTAACGAAAAATGCTCAATTAAGTTACAATAAGAGACAAACAAATCTGTTAAATGTTTCTGGTGATCACAATGGCAGAAATAATGTTTCATGAAATCAGAACTAATGTTATGGAAGCACCCACATGCAGTATTCACGCGCTATCCATAACTATATGTTGTAACTAATAATTAGAAGATCATAAAATAATTTGTTTCGAATAATATGATTGTGTTATACTTAAAAGGATTGGTTTGTAGGGTGTCTGTCACTGAATAAGCATTCATCCTGCAATTTGAAAGCTCCCTTAACTTCTGATTCTGTTTCTGATACACATTCTATTGGTTGGTTTGATAACACTCTTTCAAGTTTGTTCTGATTTGTAAAGTGTTGATAAAACTGCCTGTGCCATTTAGGCTTCCTCTTGACCGATGATTGCAATATCTGCTCTATATCATTAGAACCATAATCATGTGAATCATTTCCTAACCTCAGCTTACAGACTATTTCACACGACATAAACCTTTGACAGTTCCCCTTCCAAGACTATTTAAACTTTCACTTTTGTGAGAGTAGACACAAAGTTCAGAACTATACTGTTCATACCTCCTCTTCTTTACAGGAGAAAAATCTATCTCTGGTTCTGCACCATCTGATGATTTCATGACAACTTTCTAATTCTAAATTGAATTTGAAAATACATGTTTATTCTTAAGTAACGTTGCCTTACGCTTCAATTCAATCTTTATACCTTAATGACGTTTTCAAAATTTTCAAATTATGCAGGCATGCATATATCAAATCTCAGTCTTGACAATTCTTATAGAAAAGAGTTATTTTCCTCTTTTAAAAAGAGAATTATGATAACCAGTATATCCTAAAAACGTTAATCTAACGTTATATCTGCCAATTAGGCTTAGAAGGATAAGAAATTAATTCTAAAGATAGAGTTAATTCCAATAGAAATGATAAAAAAAGCAGACTAGTCGAGGAACTATCATTTTACTATTAGCCTGCTTTAAAACAATTCAATTGCAAATTATTCTATGGGAATCAACTAGGTTCAGCTAATCCTACACCTAGCCTGGTCGTTCATCTAGTGATATTTAACTTCCATGCAATCTGTTCACCTTCAGGAGGCACTAGACCTCTATCTTCTTGGCTCGTCACCCTTGTCAATTTAGATGTGGCACATTGAGTTATTACTTGGTTGTATCAATTCCTGATCTCAGTCGCATTTCTTACTAATTATATTGGGGTTACTCAAGGCTCATTGGGGAGCCTGATAAACTTTTGCATCACAGCTGACACTAGTTCCTGTGCTGAATTTTAACAGCAGTTGTGTTCACCAGTGTACTTCACCCGTATTGCAGGAAAACCACTTAACAATGTTGCTTGTGCGATAATCGTATACGAACAAAGTGTTTCAGTACAAGTAACTAAGAAGTGGCAATTAAAAATAAATCATGACTAGTGTGAAAGAGTAATGATTACGATAATTAGGTCAATGAAATAAGAAAGATGAAAAAAACAGCCATGTGTAATGTACCACAAAAATAAATAAGTATGACCAGGCAATTACACACTGCAGCCCAACCCACGACACTGTGAGGGAGAGACATGGTTCACCAAAGACAATCAACTGCGCTAGCAAGAAGACAATTAAAGTAAAGCAACCAGCTATTCTTCCTCGGCCAGATGATTACAAAAGTGAAAAGCCACTAAGTAATGCATAGCAAAACAAGGACCAATCACAATACCCACCTACTCCAAACAATGAAAGCACAAATAACCAGTGAATCAATAGCAACAGAACTATCGCCTTAGAACAGACAGAAGCCTAACCCACTACGTATTATGCATTTTGCAGGCGCCTCATCTTCGCACTAGGTTATGTAGTTGATAAACACAAAAAATGTTTAGCTCGCATGTATGTTCCCTAGCTTATGCAATGCATCATCACAGAGAAATGAAAATAAAATAGCTAATGACCCATAGATAGTCAGAGCTAACGATAAACTCAATTTGAGTCACGGAGGGCCCAGCCAAAGACAAGCATCAGGCACCAAACCCTCGATGAAAGTTTTATGTCAGTTTCTTCATTGAGTCTGAGGCCTGACCCACTGCAATGCAATTAAAGAGAAAACCATAGAAAACCAGGATAGGTATACATGTACAACCAAGCATGCTTACAGTCGCATGATATCCATGCGATGCATGTCACAATGACAATGTTTCTATTTAAAGTGAATTTCAAGTACTATAAATAATTATCTTGATTAAACGCAAATTCCTCCGTAATTACTATTTTATTTTACCACTTTGTTTTTCATCTGTTTCTACCAAAACCTTCATTATTTGCAGCAAGACGCCCGGATGCTTTAAGCGACTTAGTACCATCTCTTGACCCAAACTGGCATAAAAAGCTTAGTTAAAAATGTAATATGATTTTGATCATAAGACATAGAAATCGACGTGCAAATTTCTTAGTTCTTATATAGTTCACGTTTGCTACAAGGAGGCGGTCTTTTACCCATATTGTATGATAAAATGTTAAATAAGAAGACATTTTAGCAGATAACCAGTTGTATTAAGTGGGCTTAAATGACAGTTATTTAAATGAATGGTTATGTTGTTGCTAATGAAAATATACCAAACATCTTTTACACAAGGCACTATCAAACTACATATACATCATGGACACTAAACTTATGTATTGTGTGAAAGACAAGAAACCTTACTGATTGTCATCAATCAGATACTATGACATACCTTCCTACAGGAAATAAAAAATATTTTTTACGTATTGGTTATGCGAATTCGACGAACAAATGAGAGCTACTGTAACATAATATGATCAAAATTAGGGACTTGTCCTTGCTTTCATATACCGCATTTTCAGTATTTGCAACATAGCAAATTATATCAAGCAGGCACATGTCTTTAATACTTAATTAAAACATGAGTACTGCGAAATAAGTAAGGGTGCAACGATCAGGAATCGATACAATCACGTACCACATCTGACCCAGGATACCAATGGGAAAGTGACAAACTCACAGTAAGACATCACAAACGAAACCATATTTGGGCATATTTGAACCTTGCAAATTATTATTGGTTATTGATGCCAGTAGTGTCTTTAAATTGATCATTCTCTTAATTATTGCTTGTATTAATTGTACCGTGACAATGTACTATTACAATCTAATCATCCTGCAAAGAATTATTCTAAGAATAATTCAATCATAGTACTTTTAAACAAAATTATAATTTATGTTTTACGATCTTCTGATTATAAGTTTCAACAATTAATAATAAATATGGCAGTTCTGTGCTTTCATGAAATGTGTATTGATGTCATAAAACATTTTTACTGACTTTGTGATCACCAGAAACATTTTATAGAAGGTGTTTCTCTGTCAATGAAACTCAACTCAGCCATTTTCGTGGAAAATGGGTGTTATACGTTTTGCCCTTTTATACAATAATGGAGCCATATTTCTTTTTTATCTATCTACATGCTGCTTGCCCATATAGTCGACTATGATGTGTGTGAAATTCATTTTGTTTCTTTTACTAATAAGGAAAATATTACATTTGATACAGCCCCCTTTCGTGAAATTGATATGAACAAATATCCTCATACTATTCATGACCTTAAGCTTCCACCGTAGACAAGTATTTCCAACTTTTAAATGTTGTTAATATGACCCCATATAATTCATTTCTTAAATGAATTGATATTGTTTGATAATATACAAAGCTCTCTGAGAAATTAAGGTTGAAAAGAAGTTTTTGAAATAAATCACTCCGATTTTGATATTTGTGACGTCATACTTTTGGGCAGCCTCATGGGTATCTGCCCTTGATTTAGCCTTGGCAACATGCAAATGTATAAAATATAACCTTTTATCTAACCATTTTCAGCCAAAATCAGCTGTTATACGCTGAGTACTACGAACTCATTTTCTATGTGACATATGTGAATTGGACCCCGCACTAATTGTTTAATACGCTGTTTATGCGCTTTTTCAAGTTGATTTGTACAGCGCACGTCATTGACTTTAAACATCGACCTCAGTGACTTCACAAACAGATATTACACAGTACTGTACCGTACAGTCATGGTATATGAGAAAAAGAATCGATCATTGGTGTTCAGTGGTTCCAGAAAAATCCCAACCCTCGAGTCCACCGTTCAGTGGGAAACTCGGCAAGCCTTGTTTCCCACTGGAACGATGGGCCCTCGGGTTGGGATTTTTCTGTCCCCACTGAACATCAATGATGGATTCTAGTTATCTCACATACCCGTACCAGCCCTAGAGAAAGATAAAAATCTGACAGCCACTCGTTGGCCGTTCGTCATTCCGTGACGTCATTGTAATGTTTAAATGACGTCACCATGTTGCATCACAGCTGTTTCAGGATTTTCTGGAAGCCAATGTTTCATGTTCTTCCTATAAAATGCGGTATTTAGTGTTGAGCAAGAAAAATAATCCATTATTCCTGTGAGGATGGGATAGAAAAATCCATCCCTTGCGATCACCATTTATCATCGCTCGGCAAGCCTCGTGATGCCAATTGGTGGTCCTGGGTGTGGATTTTTCTATCCCACCTTCACACTCATGATGAATTCTTATATCGTCACCTTCAGCAGAATGATTTGATCCTCAAAGCTAAACATAATTATTATCCATTATTCATGCCTGAGTAATTGTGCTTTACATTGGCGCAGTACATTTGCATTCCATTATGCCAAAGAAATTCTACATTTTGAGATATATTTACGCTTGATTAAAATAATCTATACTTAAACCAACTGCTAATTGGTCACTTTTCAAACTCATCATGTCTGACCAAACGCTAATTAAATTGAAATGAATTTGTTGCCTATATATGTGCATGTAAATGGGCAAACGTTTAGCGGAATTTTGGAACAGTTTTCTTATACTTCATTTTTTGGGGGTTAAAAATGCAAAAAATGACTTTTTTAAGATAAAAATAGTTTTGAGAGTAGCTTTTACAAAATCTACGTTTAGGTGGTTACGAACGCGCGTCTGTCTGACTTGAAAAAACACCAAACACTTGAAATTTTGCTTATGGTAGATTTTTACACATTTTTTTAAAAATGTTCCATTTTAAAAAGAAAAATCTAGATTTTTGAAATTCAAAAGTGTTTGTCTTATAGTGTTGAGTAGCAAAAACGACGAGTCTGATGGAAACCAAAATTTTGAGGTTTATTCTTCTTATATCTTGGTAGCCAGTAACATCTTCAAACAAACGAAATCGTTAATTGATAAGGGATCTGTGTTATGTTTTATATTGTAGAAAAAGTGTGACGTTTTGAAATGAGGGTACCTTTTCTCTAACTTCATCCGTGCAAGAAGTACACGCCATTTTTAAATGAAATAACTTGCAGAGTCTCAGCAATGTATTGCTTCATTTAAAAAAAACATAAATTTTGTATACCCTATGTTTCACTTTCTGAACTAGCGTTAAAAGATAAGCGGACCAATTAGCTCGTGGTTTTAGTATAGATGCTTGTTCATTTTGGCTCTTGACTACTATTAAAATAGTATAGCTTTAGATTGCCTGTTTACTCGAATGCATATAGTGTAAAAGAAAGGGATAGGGGATTATTGAAAACAATTGACTTTAATGCCATCAAAAAAGCTGAGCATGAAGGTTTAAAGATTTACAATGCATATGGAATATCGGGGACTTTTATTACATGGAGCGACCCCTATATTCAGTTTATATGACACATAATTGGGGTTTGGTTAAATTCCTTTTTTTAGTTATACATCATGAAGTAACATATCTCGCAGAAAAGCAAATGATTATAATAATTATATATAAAAATGTTGAAAAAATTTTAAGATTGATTCCAACATGGATACCTGTCTTTTTCGCTGAAGTAAAAAACAGATAATATTGATAAGATTCCAATTGCGTGCTGCTTTTCTGAAAAAAAACTATAATTGTGCCTCGATGTGAGAAAACCTGGCCGGAGGTTTGCAAACAACAAAAGTGCAGACCAGCCTGCGCATCCGCGCAGTCTGATCAGCACATTTGTCATTCGCTTTTCAATAAGTATCATATCTTAACTTGCTACAAGCGACATTTCAATTTTCTAGCTAGTCTCTGTAGCTTAAGAGACTGGTTTGGGTAGGCTTTGTCAGAAATCCAGAAGACAGGTTTTCTCGCGACGAGGCCCAATTAAAACCCAGTTTACAAAATTGCCTAACCACTAGCATCTGTTATATGCCTGATTTGCCCTTCTGTCTATACTGAACGAACGTTCTTAACCGCCATTTAACAAATATATTTTTTTCAATATAGCTCATTTATTATCCAACTGTTTGAAATGATATTTGACACACATGTATCCGTCGATTGAACATAACAAAGTTTGATTTAATTAGGATGTTCATTGATGCGTAGCGATGGAGTACTAATTCCGGTTTTGCACCTGGCACACGATGCTAAATGTTTTTTGCCTTCCGTATACTTGTATTTTCATCGACAACTATCCGGCAAATTTATTTTAAGCACAAAAATGCCAACGTTTGGGTTGTATGAGTATAAAGTAGAGGGGTCGGGCTGTGGGTTCAATTTAAAATGGGGCCTCGCTGAGACTGATTCATAATTTATCGTAAAGTTTGTTAATTTTTTGATAGAGCCGAAAGTTTACACCCCAATATGTTGCTCATTTTTCATTTTTACACTCAGATGACGAGAAAAATCGACAAAAACTGAGTATTAGGTATGACATAAAATGTCCTGTATAGTCTACCATACTTTAGTGTGGTGATGCACAAATGCTGCATTGCAACGTCGGAAGTGTCGAAATTGGTGAGCAGTACACGATTAATGAATGACGGATGTTTCAATAATATTGTAGGCAAAAACATTTCAACCTCATAAACACATTTCTGTGTTCTTTTAGGCCATATGGGCCTCCATTAAAGCACTGAATTGCATGAAAGTTGCTACTTTATTACAAAATAAACATGATAGCGTTCAATAATGTCCATTTACAGCACCAGAAAGTTTCAATAATATTGTGGACAAAAACATGTTATTTCCAAAAAGCATTCTTGTGCTGTTTTATGTGATATGGGCTTCCATAGGAATATTGTGGATTACCTAAAAATCCCTACTTAATAAAAGCGAAATTCAAAATGTTCAGAGTTGGCTTTTTTTTTTTACTTTAGATCCCTGGAATACTTGGTTTTAAGCGATGAGTTCAAATTTTAGGGCTTGTGTGAAAATGAAATGCGATGGTGCCTTTATACAGCCGATCAATTGAGCATGTTGATTTCAATTTATGAAAATGAAATTTTGACAGGTTCTGTTTAATTGATAATTCCATATTGAGTGTTATTTGTAGCCATGTATGTATCATATATGTTAAGATATATGAGAAAATATTGAGCGGTGGTTTGGAAGTTTTGTTCAGTATATATGTGCAGTAGAGATCCTGCTGCACTTTACTTTGCAATACTTATATAAATAAAGTGGAAACATGTTTAAAATAAACAATTCGAAAATAACATGATTGTTTTATTTGCTGTTAGATATGCATGGAATGAACAAAATATAAAACCTGAGCAAATTGCACAGGTTTCATATTTGTGAATTTCATATGGTTGTTCCCCTTTATAGAATTTAACTTTGCATGTGGAGCTGTACTCTCTGAGATCACTGGATCATTTCGACCTGCTGATGAAGATGAAAGTGGGCAATATGACCCTCGACTGCGATGCTATTGGGTAATACCTGCAACTCCAGACTATAAAACTTACCTCACGTTTAGAAGAATGGATATTGAATGGCATGAGATGTGCTTATTTGATTACTTACAGGTAAGTATGACTACAAATAACTGATCCTTCAGACATATTTGAACCAATGTTAACCCAGAAAACAAAAACAAAGTGAGCATGACAAGAACACGCCACAAATTTATCAAGAGAATACTAGGTGAGTGTCTTTTGATATCAAATTTACCAGGCAAGGTTTTGAGGACGCATGTTGACATCGCGAGGCTTGCTGAGCGATTCAACGTGCGTTCTCAAAGCCGAACTTGATAAATTTGACATCAAAAGACACGAGCCTGGTATTCTATTTATCAGTTTACCCATTGTTTTAATCTTTCATCTAACGCTTATGACGTTACTTTGATTTTTTTGTTGATCATAAGCGACTTCATTCAAAAAGTGTAACGTCATCATGACCTAATAAAGGCTTATGCCGTGAGATAGACCATGATCAATAGGCAACGTGCAGCAATACAGTCAATATGAGAGATAACTGATAAATCACGGTACAGGGACGAAGGGACACGGAACACTACCAGTCACGCATGACAGCTAAATCAGAATTTACGAAAAAACAACTTTATCTAAAACAAAAGCTGATAGAAGCAAATCCAGGGTGTGTTGTGTGTGTGTGAGTTGGGTGGGGGGCAAACCACGTTCGCCTGAATGTTCATGGAACGACGTGGTGGAAAAACGATTTAAGTAAATAAAGCAGACTTTTTTTATTTTAAATATAAAATGACTAGAAGAAGAAAGTATCTCAGTGTTTATAATTTGAATCAGGACCTCGCTTCCAATTCCAGCACGTTAAAACAGATGTACTGTTCAGTTTTGTCATAAACTTATAGACTATAATATTCCATTCTCAATATAGGACACGTTTTTAAAGGCAACCCTCCTGACTACCTTAGATATGTGCAATTATGATAGTTTTCATTTTGTTTTGTATTTCAGGTGAATATAAAAACAGCTACGAATACGGCACTACTTGGCACTTTCTGTGGTACAACAGCACCACCTACATTTGTGTCAGACAATATATTCATTGTCCTCTTTGTCTCTGATATCAGTAATGGTGGAAGGGGCTTTCGTGCTTCATACTATAAACTTGAAGGTATTATAAAGAGAGAATACTGGGTGAGTGTCTTTTGATATCAAGTTTACCAAGCAAGTCTTTGGGAACGCTTGTTGACAACATGAGTTATCAAAGCCGAGCCAGGTAAGCTTGATATCAAAACACGCGAACCTGGTGTTCTATTTATCAGTTTACCTTCTGATTCACTCTTCAAACTAACGATTGTGATATAATTTTCGATACCGCGTAATTAGCGACGTCATTCAAAAGTGCAACGTCATCATGACCTGATAAAGGCACATGCTTTGAAATATACAACGTTTATTGGGCAACCAGCAACAATACAGTTAATATAAGAGGTAACTGATAAATGACTTGCAATACATGTAGAAACACAAATCTTGTCAATCCATTGTTAACGTTCCAATCAAAATAAATTTGGGATTTGTTGCATTTAGATCAAATTGGCTAGCTGATGAAATTTTGGTACGCATAGCATATGCATGAGAGCCACTTTTAAATACACATACTGACAAATACGACTGAGCTAGAGATGCAAATCTCATCTGAGTATTCACCTACATCCATAATATATGTTTGCCATCAGTATAGACGCTAGCCAATCTGCACTTATACACAGACTCATCTGAGACTTCATTGTAATGAGTACGCAGTGGCTTCTAAATGTTATATATATGAAATATTCTCAATATCATCAAAATAATTTTTGATACTTATTATACATTTGCGGATAACAAATGTACCAATCCATCATTCAATGTTTATTCATCATCGGCCCGCCAGTGAAACACCATTTAAATGGCGTTTGGCTGACGGGCTGTTGATGGCCCACTAATAGTGGCATTTTGATCATTCCTCTTCTCATCAAACTAAAAAAGAAAGAAAAAGGTTGTCAAAGTTGGACTCCCTCTGGCAAAACTTTCTGGATCGGCGCATGTTATAACAACTATCTCACTTTCTTGTCTTTCTTCAGAGAGCGAACAAATTATTTTGATATAAAATTAATGTGTTTATACTTATTATCGGTCCATTGCCTTTCAACCAACTTAAATAATAATTCAGAATTAACATTCTATTTTACAACCTTTATGATGTGATGTTAGGTTAGTGGGCGCAGCTAAAATTCCGGAAAACAAAAAAGCACTTCTTGTTATATTTTAGTAATAACCACGTTTATTCTTTTTTTTCAAATTATTTTTCTGTGTTATTCATTATGAGTCTATGTGAATTAAGCAAAATATGTGGAAAAGCGATGTTCCTAAAGATTATCTGCGTGTTCAGCAATAACGTTGTACAGCTGTCGCCTTGGCCTGACGTCAATCGAACATTACGTCAACCAATCATGCCAAACAATTTTTGCGACATCGCAAGACAATGCGTTACAATCGAGCAATTATCCTTATTGACAAATGAGGACAGTCCCTTGATAACAGCTCATGAATCAAAGGGAAGATAGCGGCAAGTGTAAATATTAATAGTAAATGTCTTATTCTAAGGTGGGTTATGTTTTCTTTATATTAAATAATCAACGTGTTCATTATTTGACTCCATTAATAGATACATTATTCATTTTGTTATTATGTCTATTCCTCTTGGTGCAATTAATAGATATATGATGTTGGCATTTGTTAATTGTGTTCACTTTTATTTATAATTATCTGTATGTTAAGTTGAACAATACATACACATATATAAAACTACACAGTAATACTGTCATGAAATCATTATACAAATGGATTCAGAAAAAAAGTTAAAGACCTATTATAATCTGTATCCCTGTGTTGGTATTATTTATATCTGGTACAAAATTATGTATTGCTAACATTTGTAGACTGGAATCCCCTATCAAGGGGTACATTTGCAAACAATGAAGACCCAGATGAAATTCCGCTCAATTTCTGCACTCAGGGTCTGCACTGCTTGCTTAGGCAAAATTGATCCTCAGAGAAAGAAGTACATTTTTAGTATGTTTAACATGTGATAACTCAATATATACAATGGACTATCCTAAACTATATGTATCAAATTGTATGGGTAAGTCTATTGGTCTAAAATTGGGTTATTTATATTACAGGGTCAGTAAGTCCAACACCTAGCATGACGTATTTTACAACAGCAACTTCAACGACTGAACTCAGCATATCACCAACAACATCTGAATTTACAACAGAACAAGACGAGACTTCAACAGGCAAGTACAGCACAGATGATACATTCATATCAGAAGTTACTCAAAAGTCCATATCTAGTTCTGAACAGACTACCACTGACCAAGAGATTCTAACAGATGAATCAAATATAAACCATACTGCTGATTTTGCGAGTTACAGCATTACCCAAAAAACTGACGTTCAGACAACACACAGTTCATCAGCAGATGTACAGACACAGCTCACTGAAAATAATTTCAGTGAAAACAACGACCACAGCACTATCAACACGACTTCAACAATGCAGACTAGCAGTAAATCAATGATTTCCAGAAGATCAACGCAAGTTACTTTGAATGTACATTCAGTGACATCATCTGAAAACCCCACTTATTCAGATCAGTCTACGCAGTCTAACGATAGAAACAATGGAATAAAGCTGTTTGGATCATTGGCAATGCTATTCTATGTGCTTTTTAACGTTTACTTTCTCAGTCATATGATTAACCATAGTGTTCTTATAGTCGCGTAGGACTGTTTAATTAAGCCAGTACATTATATTTTGATAATTATCATATTTTCGAAGAAACAAAGTTTTTAAACACCCATGATGCTGTGTCAAGCAGGACTATGGCCTAGAAACTTTCTGTATGTAAGTGGCCAATGCTTTGACGGGTTTGCGCATTTGCACAGGCTTGCCTCACTATCCGGTGCTCTACAATGTGACAAGTACTAACATCTAATGGGCCGGCTCAAATATACTTTGGAACACATAATGGCAAAGTAGTGGACAACGATCAAACTTTTCATCGTGGAGCAGTTTGATCAGAGTCCAAACAATTTATGATGTTAAACTATGTATACTGAATAAATATCTACGAATATATTGTGTTTATGCTCGTGAAGTTTCACTAGTGTGTCATTAGTAATAGAGGAGTTATTGTCCATTGCTTGTCTAAATTTACTGATATTTTCTTCCTTAGCCATAACTTTGTACCAATTGATGGATTTTTATAAAACTTACACTTGATATATATGACTATAGTGTGGTTATGTATGTGAAATTTCATTAGGGTGAAATTAGAGGCAATTTTTTTCACTTTGGTTGCCTACATTTTAATGATTTTTCCATTCTCAGCCATAACTTAGTAAGCAATGCATGGAATTTCATGAAGCTCATACTAAGTATCTAAGACCATGATTATGCACATGAAATTTTGTCAAGGTGTAATCAGCTATAGAGTTTGTTATTGCCCTTTGATGGTCTACATTTGAATGTTTTTTTCTGTCCTCAACCATAACTTAGTAAGCAATGTATGGAATTTCATGAAACTCATACTAAGTACACATGGTTATAGTGTAGTTATGCATATTAAGTGCTGTCAGGATATCTCAAGAAATAGAGGAGTTACATTTATTGCCCTTTGAGTTCTTATATTTAAATAAGTTATTTAGGCCTCAGCCATAACCACATGTATGTAAGCAATGAATCAAAATTCATCAAACTTATTCTGAGTACACTGAAACAAAGTTGTACGTAGCCACTCTTTAATTTTATTTTTTTGACTATGTGCTAACGATATTGAAATGATTTTAAACGATATTTAAATGATTTTTGCCCAAATATGTAGATTTGAATTAAGGGTGAGGCTGGCGCCGTTAAACTGGTTAAAGCCCTCCAGTAAAATATTTTACTGACCGTTCCATGGCGGTACTTCTTTTATTGCCATGCCTTTGTTAGCGTCTGTTTATATGTGCCTTGTGGTCACCTGCTGGGAAAGGGCTGACCTCTTGGCTCTCGTTTGCGGTGTCCAACTGTGAGTTTGTCACTTTCACATTGGTATCCTGGGTCAGATGTGGTACTTGATTGTATCGATTCCTGATCTTTGCACCCTTACTTACTTTGAAAGGACTGAAGTTAAGCAGTGCTTTGAAATAGTTCTTTCACTTCATGATTTTTAGGTTCAAAAATGCAAAGATTAGTTTTTGAAGAAATAAGGGTTTTGAGTGCAGTTTTTATCAAATTTAAATACAGGTGACTACAAACCCATCTAGCCAACTTAAAAAAAAACATCAAACACTTGAAGTTTTGCTTATGACAGATTTTTAATGAGTTTTGAAAATAACTGCGTTTCCAAAAAATCAAGAACTCATTTTTTTCAACAAATAATCAGCTGCACATACTAAAATCACTGAATGTGTTTTATTTCATGTGAACATATTAAACCAAACACAATATAGTATTATCAGCCCATTTATTAACGAAATAATGACAAGAATGGTGTGCACTTCCAGTTAAAACGTGAAAATTTAAAGGTCGTTGAAATGACACTTGTCAAATATTTTTAAATTTTAAAGTCAAACAGTGCAGACTATCTATAATGAATAATCTCTGAAAATTTCAATGTCGTGCCACAGATAATAAAGCATTTAGAGCAATACAAATGATTACCACATGGCTGTCTGTTTTCACACTGGCTATTCGGCTTTTCCGTTTATACACTCCAACAAAACCGTTAATACAATTAGAATTAAATACATAATAGTTTTATCTCCTAAATTATGAATATTCTCTAATTATTAGCTATTTATAATGAAATGTAAATATAAGTAATAAATTTCATTTTTTAGAATGTTCATGGAATCACTTACTTTGCAAGAGACACGAAGTATTTATGAAACAAATTGCCGCCCGAAAGTTTCAAAAATGTGTCTTCAGTGGAGAACTGAGGATGACGTAAATTTAAAAACGTAACTTTGATATTAAAAAATCGATTTTCTCCGCCCAATACTTAACCGTTTCTTGCCATGTCTTAGATTCAACGGTTTCTGGTGTTGCTGTTTCCATTGCGGTTAAAAATGAAAAAAAACATTTCCATTATTTACAGAGATATAACCGTATAACATTCTGACCAAGAGGTAAATGAGAACTCCTTGTGCACAATGAAGTTCAATACCTGTATAGCACATAACACAGGTTACATGTACCATAGCAAACAGTTTGGACCCAGATCATGTGTGACAAGGTGTCAGGCCTGACCTGGATCCTAATTGACACTCTTATAAATGTCAATGTATATTTTTTAATGTAATAGAATTAATTTTTCAATTAGATTATTTTACATGAGAAAAGGGACATTCAACATACTTGATTACACCTTTTTTTATGATACCCATACACCTTGTTTGTAAAACTTGATGATTAGCCTGAGGGGGTAGGATTAATTGTTTTATTACCATTAACTACATTACTTATCTGGATAATGTTTTAGAGTTTTCTGAGCCTCATCAGAGACAGTCCTATACTATAGCGACTCTTTATGTGAACATTGGCCTCAAATATTTCTGTCGGCAAACCGAGATCCTAATTAGACCTGCAGTCTGTGGCGTCTGATCTGGGTCTACATTTTTTGGTCCGGTACTAGGCTTATCTCTGTCTCTAGTCTTAACTCTGTCTACTAGTGTAGCCTGCTAATAATCGTTGCTAGCTAGTTGGACCCAGATCAGGCAAAAAATACAACCCTGCTTTCTGTGCAGCCCAATCTGGCTCTACACTGTTTGCCTATGGCCACAAAATGATCATAGGCTTAATTTTGGTAAACTGTCATCTGCTATTAATCTTTGCGCAAACATGTTTGACCCAGATCAGTCCTGACGTTTAGTCAGGCCTGATCTGGATCCAAACTGTTTGCACTCTGATGGTAGAGACCACGCGTTCTGTAGCATCTGGTTTGTCTATGTCCCACAAAAAGGAAACTATGCTCATGTTGGTTAACTCTTTGCCTACTATTCTTTTGTCGTCTGCTGATAATCTTTGCAAATAGGATGAACCCAGATGTTTGGCCTGATCTTAAACCAATCTGTTTGACACTCTAAAGAACTTTTCGAAAAAGATGAAATCCTCCACTGAGGAACACCCTCAGATTATCAAACAGTATGGATCCAGATCAGTTCAACAATATGTCGGGCCTGATCTGGACCAATGCTTTTTGCAAAGATAATAAGCAGAAGGCAATCGCTGTTTTGACGCATTGGTAGCTTGAGGGAAGGATTAATTATTTTATTACTGAACAGTGTCAATCTTTGTGTTCTTAACCATTATCTTGCCAAATACTTTTTTCACTTTACTACTTTAACAATGTAATCACTATAGACACTGACCAGACCTCTATATAATTTCAAAGTTAAAAGCTATTTATACATTTCCAGATGAAAATCATCATGTTAGATGGGTTAGGAGCTAGGATTTATAGCTAAACCCAGCTATATCTATGTTCTGTCACTCAACAGGATATTGGTCTTCTAACCAGCTTTTGTGACCAAGTATGTGGTCAATTCTTGAAGATGTATTATTGTATTGCATACAGGTGTTAACCCCTATCAGATCATAAACCCTTTGTTTTCTGCCGGATTAAATAATATTTGCTTATATCACTTTAATATTAGCTCTTTCCTTGTTAACGGTACATTTTGTAGTCTGCTGATAATCTTGCAGTTAGCACACAGATCAGCTTGAGGTCTGATGTTCCATTGGTCCTGATATGGGTCCAAATCGTACAGGTGTTTGTGACAGCACAGCCTGATTATGGCTATGATCTCTTGTAAATATTACTGGAAATTTACATTATAATCAGTGATTTTGATAGGAACTGACCAACTTAGATTAATGATAATTAGAATTCATTACTCAAATATTTAGTGATTAAAGAAATTTTCTTCATGCTTAATTTCTATCTTAAAAAAAGAATTAAACCATTTTTGTTCTTAGCGACTTTTGTCAAAGCAAACAGCTGGGACCCAGATTGGGACTGCATTTCTGTTGGTCCTGATCTGTTTGACAAACTGGCAGTTTTCCTGAAAGAAGTTTTGGAAAAAGTTAATTTTGAAAACGAATAGTCAGCGGACAACAACAATAGCAAAAATTAATAAAAAAATAAAATAAAAAAGTGGAACTTTCATTTAATGTAGAACAGTTTGTTGTGAAGCACTACCTAATCTGGATCCAAACCATTTGAAAATCTGAGTGTTTCTAAAAGATTTTTTTTAAACAAAGTTATTTCAGCAGACCATAAAAAATGTGAGCATGACAGGCTGGTCTGGACGTTTAGAGTGTGAACAGATTATTGACAGTAGATAATCGCTTTTAATTGGCCTTTAATTGACCACACGTGTTGACCACCTGGTGTGAAAAGATATCACCTAGCCACTTAATCATTTACAATGTAATTAATCGAATAAACATGCAGTTTTACTTAGCAGGTTTAGTACACAGACATTAGCTGCCACAAAGAATGTAGACACAGATGAGAAAGCGCTAGCAAGTAGTGAGTTTGTCTGATTAATAATTGATATAGAGACATTTGATTGCTACAATAAGCTATATTGGTGTGATCCCATAGCCAATCCTACATTATTTTGATGAAATTCGCCTGCAATTCAAAGCATTCCTTTTGAATATTTAAACAGATTTGTACAGGTCTACCTTTTTTTTAAATAGTTATTTTACGTAAGTGATATAGGACGTTTTCGCACAGACAATTTAATGATTGCTATATATGCAGTTGTATGCATGTCTAATAAAATGATATTGCAATAGCAATTAGGTAATTCAATTAGCTTTATATTGGGCCTTCGGTCATTATAACATCAATAAATACAAAATAAAATTTGTTGATGAACTGTCTTCAATTTTGTCTGTGAATTGTCTTCAATTCTGTCTGTGAACTGTCTTCAAAATGCGTGTTGGTGAACTGTTTTATCCGTGAACTGTCTTGATTCCTCTGAACTTAAAGTGATAATTCCGACTTTTTTTCATATACATTTATCATAGAGCTAATAGTATACTGGGAACCATATGACCATTTATTTTGTTGAAACTGCTCCAATAAGCCCATAATTTAATTACACATGCCACAGGGGATCGCCATTAATCACTTGAATACTCCAAGAAGAATTCCTCAGGCAGCACTACACAAGGTGCAGTTATCAGGTCAAGCAGGATAATTACAGTCAGTGTATAATGTTTGGTCTGATCTATTTCTAAACCGGTTGGAAAGATTATCAAAGAGTGTCAAACAGTTTGGATCCAGATCAGGCCCGACAACATGTCATACCTCTTATCAAATTTTTTTGTAAAGCTTATCAGCAGACGACACAAACAGGTTTAAAGTAAAATGGTATGAGCATCAAGCACCGCTTCTGGGTTTGATTATAGTCTGATCAGTGTTTTCACAGCAACATAATGGATAGCTAAAGTATCCAAGCTTCAAGGACTCTGGCTAGAATTTGCAGATACACAAACAGGCAAGACTCAGATCAGGCAGGATATAGACACTGTATGGTCAGAGTCTTTGCTGTCTGCATGGATCAATTCCCAGGCTGATCTGCGTCTGATAGGCTTGCAAGCCATTTTGTTGGATTGGACCTTATAAGCTGGACTTGGTTTGAATTTTCAAGAATTTGCTCAGATTTATGGAAATGATAATAGGAATGATAAAAATTATGGCATTAAACAATGCAAATACATGTACTCTTTGTGAATACAGGATTATTTTGAATGTTTTAATTGTCTGCCTTTTTCTTTAAGAAATCACTTTTTCAAAAAAAAAAATTTCAGGAATGCGATCAGAGCACCAAACAGTTTGGATCCTGATCAGGTCCCTTATTTTGATGGGCCTGATCTGGGTTCAAAATGTTTGCAAAGCAGAAGATATAATGCACATAGCTAAATATTACAATTTCAATTAATGCTATTAACTATTACTTATTTAGGGGCCCTGAACCAGACTGCTTATTTCTGTAGTGCAAAAATGTAAGGTAGCCCCTGTCTAAAGTAATTCTCATTCTTATCACTTGAAGCCATCATTACGTAATGAAATAATTGAATGGAAGCACAGCCTAATTATAAGCTCTCTCCACTGAGATGTGGTGCCATTAACTCACAGCTAAGGTGACCAGACGCTTGATTTAAAGCTATTTGGCAACCATGAGGGAAAACATGTCAGCAGCCAGTTATTGGCTTATGGGCAATAAACTTGCTTTAAATCACCTTAGCTGATGAAGAAGCAGAGTGGTAAAAATAAATTAGTAGTTAATGAGGAATTTATTTTTGATCAAGATAAATATTAATAGGGTCGGAATATTCCCTTTAACCAATGAAATGCAACTCTTGATATTATGCTATCATAAAGCACAGAAGCCATGAAATTTGACAATTTTGAACAATATGCAGATGCTTAACCCCTGGCCTCAGTTTTAAATTATTACTTCATTTGTTATAATAAATTAAGGCTTTACAAAAATACAAAAAACCCATAAAATTTATTTCATGGACACTATCAGAGTGTTAACAGTTTGGATCAGATTGGGTCAGCATTCAGTTGGGTCTGATCTGGGTCTTTGTTTGCAAAGATTAACAGCAGATAACAAAATTCTCCGCTGTCAGGCAAAAACTATTATGAAAAAATAGAACTTTGGGCCTTGTCTAAAGGAAAAATGATTTGAAAAGGTTTCAGCTAATGTAAAAATTAAAAAAATAAAATATAAAAAAAACATAAAAATTCAAAGCAAACAAAACTGTCAACTCAATTATTAACAAAAATTTTTATACCTGCAGGCAGACTGGTTTTGTTCTGTGTGCCAACACACTTAGGCTTATTGAGATATGAAAACGTAAAATGGTGATCAAAGCTGACACATCTAAATTTGATTGGATAATTAAATCTGAGAGAACCAATTAATAATAAGTCAATTAATTGAAATAACGGTTAACCATTAAAAAGTTAAACGATAATAGCAAATAAGTTTTATTAACTAATTTGATTAAATAAATGAATTGAAGCATAAGAAAATAAATATTAAAATTTACATTCAGCTGGAATAAGTACAATGTACAACAAATAAACAATCAGTTTGAATTTTCTATCTTTGCAATACTTATAGCAGATGATATCAAGTAAATGTTTGTGCGCTTTTTGCACTACAAGTGTACTATGGTCTAAGAATTAGATATATTTCATCAATGATTGCTTTGCACTACATGTGCATTAGGGTTTGAGACTGGGGTGCAACTCATCGCTCAAAGCTAGCTCACCTGTAGTGCAACCCATGTGCACAAGGGTGTAAAGTGTTTCTCTGGCTTGACTGTATATGACGGGTCATTTCTGTAGGTCAGTATATTAAATAAAATGTTAATATTATCTTAGTTTATTTTAACCATTTTTTCATATGTTTGACCTGAAATTTATTTTGTCCTTAAATCCCAGGAAGTGCTGGCACAGTCATAATAATTGCTTTGATGTCCTTATCCAATTAGAAACTGTTATTTCAAAGCAATGCCATAGCCCAATGCCATAACTCTTTTACCTAATGGAGACGTATTTTACCACTTTTTGCAAGCAGAGCAGAGTAGACCCAGATTAAGCAGCTCTTGCAAGAGCTGCCTCAACGGGGTTTACTCGGCTTCCTTATGGAAATATGGTTAGATATGAGCCTATACGAGTGGACATGACAAGTAATTTCTTTGTTCTATGTACAAAAGTGAAAGTGTTTAAAATAATTATTCATAGTGGGTGGAGCTTAGCATGAATATTCATGAAGGGTTAACTAACTTTCACGAAGTACAGCTGATAATGACGTTATCTATTTCAGAACACAATACATAGAGGTTCTTACGTATGTGCTAATAGAATTTATCAAAGGAATTTAGAAAAAGAGAGAAGATGCTAGGGTTGCTGTACATTGTATTACTTTTTTGCATAGAGTTCGATATAGGCATGGTCGTTAGTTTTTATTTATCATATTATACTAAAATCGGTTAGATATGAGCCTATTGGAGTGGACATGACAAGTAATTTCTTTGTTCTATGTACAAAAAGGAAAGTTTTTAAAATAATTATTCATAGTGGGTGGAGCTTAGCATTAATATTCATAGAGGGTTAAAACATTCCACTTGGTACATCTGATAATTAATGTATCTATATTTCAGAACACAATACATAGAGGCTCTAACGTATGTGATTATAGAATTTATCAAAGGAACTGAGAAAAAGAGATAAAATGCTAGGGTTGCTGTACATTGTATTACTTTTTCGAATAGAGTTCAATATATTCAACAAACCAGGGGCATGGTCGTTAGATATTATTTATCATATGACACTACAGTTTCGTAAAACTACTTTGGGTGTGAATAATGTTAAAAATTTGCCATAAAGAAGCGACGTTGTTATGGACGTCATTACATAACGCTACTAAATACGTAAACCACTTAAGGTTTATTGATCTAATACATAGAGGATCTTACATGAGTGCTCATGTTTTATTGAATTTATTAAACAAGTTGAGGAAAAGAGATACAATGCAAGGCTTGCTGAGCATTTATCTCTTTTTCGCAATGAGTTTAATAAATTCAATAAAACAAGAGCACGAATCTTAGATTATGTTTATCATATGACATTAAGATTACTTTGAAATCTCATTTCTGCCGTTAAAACGATATAATTTCGTCATTACGAAACGTTGTTATGGACGTCATAACGTTTTCCAAATATCTGTAAACCATTAGTGGTTTATTGATTTTATTGCATGACGTTATTATCACTCCCAGACGAGACGTGATGTGATAAATGGAGTTATATTGCTTCCTGAGGCGAGTTCATGTGATAAGGTATTTCTAAATCTAACCAAGGTGTAGCAAGAATCCCTGTTAAAACGTCTGTGACCCTTATTGGATATTAAGGTGATATTCAGAAATACAACACCAAAGAATGCAGCAGCTATAAAGTAGAGTGAAACATGTGTAAAACGATCACTCTCAAAAAGACTGAACATTTGTTTTCAAGACCAACTAGAACACATTCGATACCACGCCTTCGCTATTCCCCACGCTATCAAAGAAATCTAATGGTAATTGACCCTTTGACTCCTTCTCAGGGTCACCAGTTTGATTGTAGGTTAAAATTTGTCAGTGTATCCTAGTCTACTGCTAATCCCCTTTAATTTGATATGCCACATGACCATTTTCAGAAAATTAAAATTTTGACCCCTTCCCTAGGCCCCAGGGGGCGGGGACCAAAACTATTGTGCCATTCATGTGAGTAACTCACACACCAAATCTGGTTGAATTTTGGGCAAGAAATTTGACCCAAACCCCCCGCGGTACCCCCTAAACTAACCTCTGGGCATGAATCAGATGGCCGATTGAAAATCCCGTCTGATATGTTATACATCTTTCATTTGTGAGAAGATACACAAAGTTTGATTTAAAATCTTGGATATTGACTTAGTAATTCAGATGTAAAGATATTTGGCCCCTCTACAAGGCCCCAGGGGGCGGGGACTAAAAAAATGGCACAGGTGCATGTGCCATTCATGTAAGTAACTCACAAACCAAATCTGGTCGAATTTCAGACAAAAAATTGAACCCCAAACCCCCCCCCCCACGGTACCCCCAAGTCCCAGCCCTGGAGCATGACCCAGGCGGCTAAATGAAAATCCCTTCTGATATATTTTATATCTTTCATGTGTGAGAAGACACACTTGGTTTGGTTAAAAATCTTTGAAATTAACTTTGTAAATGAAATTAAATGATATTTAATGATATTTGACTTTTTGGCCCCTCCCCAGGGGGCGGAGCCAAAAAGTGCCATTGCACGCCCCATTCATGTGAGCAACTAACATGTACACACCAAATTTTGTTGGATTTCGTCCAATGGTTAAGGAGGAGATAGCGTGACGGACTGACGGACGGCTGGAGGCGCTTGCAATTATTGCTTAATGCAGGTCAAAAGTATTGCAGAATGCTCTAAGCAGAGCATCCTGCAATACTTTTGACCATCATTAAGCTACCATTTGTCATAAAGATCTGTGTTTTGTCTATTGTTGACTGACCGTTTAACTTGGATTTTACTGTACTTAAATCAGATGAAAAACACTGTTTTCCCAATATTGTCAAGTAATCAAATATGTTATGTGATAAGAATAAAATGGGAAAAGTGATGAAAATATTAAAAAGCTTAAAAACTCAAAGCTATGATCTAAATTTGAAAGACAAAAACTAAAAGAGAAATAAAAAGAAAAGCTGAATGAATGAATTAATGAATGAACACATTAATGAACTTGTACAAATGTAACAGTTTAAGCAGTATTACGAAAAACTAAAAGAGCAAATGTACACTGCTCAAAATATTTAAATGAACACCTGATAATTTTTCATAGGTGATAATGTTAACCCCCATCTAGTAGACAAACTATACACTTCACTAAACAATAGCGCATACACCCAGTATATTTTGGGTAAGATAGCCAAAGTATTGGATCAAAAAAGTCTCATAATGTCTGTGTCTCAAATTATGTAATTTTTGGTTTTCTTGAAAAGGACCACTTGTTCTGGAAATCTGTAGAATCTTAAGAAATATGTTAATAGCGTAACCTAATGATTTCTGTTACATTAAAGGGATATTTAATGTACACAAATGATTATATTGTGGTGTTTGGTTAAAACATTTGTCTTAAACATGGTTTTGAAAAAGAGTATTTTTAACAAAATTCCATCTTACATTAAACGTTCCATGGAGATTTCTGGGGTAGGATTACACTTTTATCAACAAGCGTCATCTTTGATTGGTTACCAAACTAATCAAAGGACAAACTAATTTTTATCTTATAATACTATGAGTTGGACTATAAGTGCATTTGCATTATGATAAATGGCAAAATATGCAGATAGTGTTCCTTTAAATACATTAAGCAGTGTAAAATATATACATGTATTTAATAAAATAGATTTAATAAAATCAAATTAAGTAAATTAATTGATATGTAACAGGTTAGATTTCAAAATTTACATTTAAGTGGAATAAAAATATGAATAAATATGTATAATAAATCAGTGTGCACATCATTTCTTTGCTAGATTACTAGCAGGGGCAGCATGCCATTAAGTTTATGCTTGTGCGCTTTGAATTTCTGTTGCACTAGGGTTTGTGAAAGAGATATAATTCATATTTACGATCTTTGTACTAAACGTGTACTAGGGTTTAAGACTGGTGTACAACTTAGCGCTCAAAGCTAGCTCACATGTAGTGCAATCCATGTGTTACTCATGTACACAAGGATGACAAGTGATTCTCTAGCTTTACTGAAGTAGTGAATAACATTTATTCTAAGAGTAAATAAACAACAATAAGTCTAAAAGCAAACATGGTCCATGGCCCAAACTGCTTTGTTCCTTTGTTTCTCTCGTATGAGTGCGTTGTCTTAGTAGACTTCAAGGTATCAGTAGAGCGTTCAGGCAAGATCATTGTAGATATGTTTGAGGCAGTTTTACTTGAACTTTTTGCATATATTATTGTACTGTATGTTCGCATCATTGGTGTCGATTTTGTTTTGGTTGTGTTGTTGCCCTTGTTGTAAGTGAAAATACTCTCAGAAACTGTCATTGGTGCATTAGTTATAGAGGCTTGTGTGGTACCCATTCCTGGCAGTGTTGAACGGTTAAAACTCGAGAAAGGTGTTGTACGATTTTGCTTTTCTGTACCCATTGTAATCTCTTGGGCAGAGACTGATTGTTTAGAGGTATGCGACGTCTTTGGTGTCACAGAGGTCATTTTCGTGCTACGTTCTCTATCTGTGCTGTGTACATGTACATTTATAGACGACTGTTCATATTCCGTGGTGTGTCTTGATTCTGTCATCGATGTGCTAATTCCTGTTGTGGTTGTCGTTGTGGAACGGCTAGGTGTTGGAGTTAATGAACCTGTGAAACAAAGTGACACGTTTTAACACACTGTCCCTTAGTAATAATGGCGAATACCATTGGATATAATTTAAAGTTAATAGTTTTATTAAAAGGATTTGAACTGTAGTTAATACATATACTTTTTCACAAAGAAGTTTACTAGCTGCTTCTTTGTTTAATAATATGTTTAGGACTCACTTGCTTTTGGACAATTAAAGTGCAATGCAGGTGAGGGATTTTAGCACTTGCCCAAATGTCTCACCAACAATGCATTTTAATTTTCCAAATTGTCTACAAGATGTTGGTACCTATTGCATCGGCGAGAGTCGCCAGAGCCTTTGCACCTACGATAGATCAAGTACTGATGCAGATAAAGGCTCAGACCAAAATTCAGACCTTTAACATTACTGCATTTAACGTCAGCAAGTGTGTTCATAAGAGGCATTTAAGTATATGCCATAAATACCAAAATCTCGTTTGCTGACTCATTACTTTTATCAGTCAGTGAAAAAGCTAGTATTTGTTAGCACACAAATACTATGAGAAGAGGATGTTTTACTTTAATCTATCAATAATTCAGGGAAAAAAAGGATTAGGCTTTCGTTAATATACAGCTGCTTTCCAAAAATTTTATAGATAGCGATTTTTGTCATAATTATTTACATACTCTATACTTGTTTGAGTCTTCGTAATAAACTTGTGCTTTGTTTGAGATATGATTTATTTCTGCTCCTGTATGCACGACATATCTAGTTATAGTGAGTAAAAGTATGGCTTGTTCTGCAGATGTTTGTATCGGGTTTTAACTTCTAAAAGTTGATCATATTTTTAGCAAATCAAAGTTGCTTATCAAAACTCTATTTTGCATTTTGAGATAATAAGGAGAGCAGCAAATATAACTGTGGTGGGAATCTATAAAGTCATGTATACGGTGCATTGTGAAAATACTTTAAGAATTGAGGCAATCGAGTGTATCAACAATGAATCACTTGATTGACTTCGGTGTATGTGCACTAACTAGTAGGTTGCACAAATTATATAATTTTACATAATTACTTTTAAAATACATTTAAGTGCATTTTGGGTGTTAAGATTTGATGCTACATGAGCCCAATTATTCGGACAAAGTCCAAAAGGAAAGTACAGTACTGCCAACCAGTTACATCGGCCAAGAGGGTTTAAAATTGTATTAAAATTGGAAATGGCATCTGTCCAGATGAATCCACACTCTAAACTTATTTCTTTTGCAAACCTATTCCCATCTGGCGTCTGAAACACAAACAAATTTATCCACATTACATTGATGGATGGATAAAAATCTACTGGAGTCGTATTGAGGGGACTATCTCGTAACTTTTAAAGGGGTCTCTCAACTTAAGCTTGTTAATGAAACAATCACCAGGAAGGCATACCAGGATAATATCAAAAGCGATATTAAACTCCAATGCACAGTATACATGACTGAATAGATTCCCACCACAGTTTCCTTTGCTGCTCTCCTTATTATCTCATAATTGGAAATAGAGTTTTGATAAGCAGCTTTGATTTGCTATAAATGTGATCAACTTTTAAAACTTAATACAAAACATCTGCAAAAACAAGCCATATTATTACACACTATAACTAGATATGTCATACATACAGGAGCAGAAATAATTCATATCTCAAAACAAAGCACAAGTTAGTGTGAAAACCGATAAAACCCGATACAAACATCTGCAGAACAAGCCATACTTTTACTCACTATAACTAGATATGTCGTGCATACAGGAGCAGAAATAAATCATATCTCAAACAAAGCACAAGTTTATTACGAAGACTCAAACAAGTATAGAGTATGTAAATAATTATGACAAAAATCGCTATCTATAAAATTTTTGGAAAGCAGCTGTATATTAACGAAAGCCTAATCCTTTTTTTCCCTGAAACACTCAAACAGGTATAGGGTATGTAAATAATTATGACAAAATTCGCTATCTATAAAAAAATTGGAAAGCAGCTGTGTACATATCAGCGAAATAGCATTTCCATTAAAATGGTACTCACAGTGTTCCTTCAAGCTTTCGGAAAAACAAAATTTCATTTGGACATACTGTACATGGTGGGAATTAATTGTAAATCTAAACCCTTTAGATAAGATATGTATTTAGAGAAATCCATATTAGAGTTTTTAAAAATTATTGTTAAAGGCACATTTTTTTTCTATGTAACTAGGGTACGTCATAATGATGGCTTGTAACAAACAGTCCTCAATGTCGTAGTTCATATCAAAAACCAGTCTTATCTAAGTGATTATGAGGTCATAAAAGAGATTAAAAGTATCTCTGTGTGGGGCCAAAAAGGGGTAATTAGATTAAAACAGATAAATTATAAATCTAAATCTGATGCTTTATATTGAGTTTTATTATTGTTATTATTATTATTATTATAGAAATGCCCAGAGGTATTTTAAATTATAAATTTATTTTTCATATGTTTAAATGAAGTGTTAAAATAAATCCTTTTTCATCTCTTAAGATCCTGAATTTCAAAAATGGAATCATCCAATTGGTAGATTGGCTTTTCCGTACTAGTTATCAATAAATAAAAAGATAATGTCCCTGAGTAGACTGCTCCTACAGCAGTACCGGAAAGAAAACATATTTTCATGTTCACCCCTATAGATTCTGAATTTATAAAATGAAATCTCCCAATTTGTGAATGCCGCAGTGTCTATTCCATACGAGCTATCACTAAATAAAAGAAGAAAAAACTTGACTCGTGAGTAGATTGCTTCTTTATGAGCAGGCTGGTCTACGACTTATTTGTTAGCAAGGTGTAACTATGGAACCCAGTGAGTTAAGTTTTCGATATTGAAGTGACTATTAAAAGCAATCAATACACTATTAACCTGCGACTTTTGTCATCTGTCGATAACCTTTGCAAACAGTCTGGATCCAGATCAGCACCAAAATTTATGTCTTGATCCAGATCCGAACCAATGGACACTTTAATAGTGGTCCTGAATAATTATTTTTGGAATAAGTCAGAAGACAACGATTCAGTGAGGGGGTCTTGAATAAAATTGACTTGACTTGACTTTAAAGCATTAACAATTACCCTAAAATATGTAAATGAAACCTGTGACCCCTTCAGATACATGATGTACAAAATGGGCATATCTATGTTTATTGCATTATCAGTATTCGACCTTACGAAATCGAGTCTGTTGGGTTTTTTGGTTGTTGTTTTTACTTATAATTTTGTAGGTTCTCTCTATTAATGAAATATTTGTTTTTCCAGAATATTTGAGTATATCAGTTTGAGATTATTTCACCAGATCGATACAGTCATTTATCAGCGCCTTCATCTAATAATGGTCTATGGTAAATAATTGCTATTAACAAAACTACCTTCTTATTCTTAAAAAATAAAATATAAACAACTTTTACTAAAATTATTAAAAATTTAATGCTGTCGCAAATCAAAACATCTAAATAAATGAATAAATAAATAAATATTAGTTGATTTTTTTTCTCTTTTAGCATGTTACCATCCCATTCTTTAACATTAACTTCCCCATATCTGCATCCCTGCTGATCAGAGAGACAGATACCCACTGATAGTATCTCATCTCCGCTCTATATATTCTACTGGTCTGTCATAATGATATTATGCAATCCAAAATGTGTCTTTAACTGAAGGATACAATATAAAAAACCTTGACTCAGAATCGAGGGGTTGCAGTTTCGAGCCTTACTGGAGTCACTGCGCTATGTCATTGGGCAAGACACTTTTTCATCTGCTTAGTACTTGTACAGTCAAGGAAGATCCGCTCCGGGATGAATGAAAAAGTTTTGACTGGGGTGTAAAGAATAAAAACAAACAATATAAGAATCTATCATGAGTATTTAGATGAGAAGAACTTCTTGCACATTGCATATTGACATAGGAGATTTTACCATGGGATAGAAATACTTATCTTACCCAGGCTGTACATTGGTTGTATTGGAACACACGCACATGGTCGTCAAGTGACGTCATTGTTATGTTAAAGTGATATCATCACATCATGTTGCATCTCAGCGTATTCAGGAACTTTTTGGAGCCTTTTGTGTTCAACATAAAATGCGTTATTTTATGGTGAGCAAAAAATGAATCTATAGATCGTGGGATAGCAAAATATGCCCTTAGGGATCACCATTTGTCATGATTCCACAAGCCTCGTGATGCCAAACGGTGGTCCTTGGGCGGATATCTCTATCTTACCCTACACTCATGATGGATTCTTATAATCCACCCTGAGGGTAACAGATTAACAGGGTCTGAGATAACATGAGTGTGATAACAATATCTTCATCAGATAAAATATACTTAAAACCAAAAGTAACTTTACACCTTTCAATATCGACTATTTCTATACTAGTTTTGATTTTAATCAAATGAAATACTGCAATGAGATACTGGTTCTTAACCTAACATAATTTACGAAAAACGACTAAGGCAAATAACTCTTCTTTCGATTTACCTGCGCTTTTATAAAAAACACAAAATCAGCCTTTCTTCTCAAAGTTCTAGGCACACCTAAGATTT
Organism: Loripinus fragilis; assembly: GCA_964019695.1. Taxonomy (NCBI): domain Eukaryota; kingdom Metazoa; phylum Mollusca; class Bivalvia; order Lucinida; family Lucinidae; genus Loripinus; species Loripinus fragilis. Next base: position 83,086,896 of record OZ026517.1, read on the forward strand.
GAACACATTATTTTAATGGCCAACGATTGCCCATTAAAACTGACATGCGTTTAGTCATTTTGGCAGTACCTTAACGTTGGTTTACTTTGAAAGTATCCCCATTTGAATATTAACAATAGTAAACTTTAGTCCTTTCTAAAAGGTTTATCGGAGATGACATTTGCTTTTTTATCAGTGATTCGTTTGCACCTCTGTCGAGTATATGTGATGAGATCATCTGATAAAAGTTTTCATCTGTTTAGGAGAAAAATGGCAGACAATTTGTAATGGTAAGTTCCAATGAAAGCACTGTAAAGTTCGCAAAAAAGGGTATGGCTTGTAATAAATGCCACCCCACGTTGTGTTACTCGTAGGATGATCATGGCTGACTTGAACTTTAAACAACAACTCGATAGCATGTATTTTAGACTAGGTCTTTAAATTTAAAACTGGCAAATCTCAAAGCTACAGTAACACATCAAAAATGATGTGTTTTGGAAAAGCCCATGTCATGGAGCATTTATCACGAAATGAGATGTAAATCCTTTATGCTTTAAACATTTTAGGATGTTTTCTTACTTTCTATTTTTTTGTATATGTACCATGCATGATGATAAAGAGAACATTTAACGTCACACAAATACTTTGAGTTAATCCATGGGATAAAATTTCATCGATTATCACATGATGTTGCGCGTCTGGAATTGAAAAAAAAATTATGGACAGATGGTGGTTCTATTATTAAGTAATAGTACATTGTGTACATAATGGGGAAAAACAAAACATCTAGACATTTTCACTCCAAAAATAGGATGTCAGAGTTATTCTTTTACAACGTGATGAATAGAGTCTAACATTCATACTCCAGCATGATTGCATTAAGTTAATTAGTTGCGAATAAGCGATAAAATGCTCAACAAAGTAGGGAAGAAGGCAAAGGTCAGGAACCGATATAAGCCATGCATTTTATCTTTTTTCTCCGTCTTGTTTTATAAGTACAATTATACACCAATACTCATTTAATGTCCTTTATTTATACGTATACACATATTTTAGTCGCTTTTAATCTACCCTATAGAATAGTCATGTCCATCTGAGTGTTTGCTGTCCCATAGGGAATAAGAATCAAAATAGTATGTATTATTACCCAACCCCCTATATACATGGCAGTGGAGTAGGTTTTGCTATCTGTACAAACTAGAACTTAATTGGCACGTAACGGAGCGACATACACGTAACACTACTAATATGATGTCACCAGCTTGTCAATAGTTTTAGCTTTACCATGCTGGTTACGTCACCATGTCAAACGTAATGGGAACACAGGGTGGTGTAGTTTTGACTTTACCATGCCCGATGGCGTCAAACCTCACAAGAGAGAGTTAGAACGTCATGAGCTTGCTTACGTCGTGCACCAATTAAACTAGTAATTGCAAGCAAATCATTGTCTTTTCTAGATTTGGTTGGGTAATAAAACATTTATTTCATGTCTGTTTGGTAAAATAGTGAAACAATGCCCCTCTGTCCCGTGGACAGCTCATTGCACGATTGTCCTCGGCGGTAAAGCCCTTGGCCTTATGGCCTCAGGCAATAGTGCATTGAGCTCTCCATGGCACCTCGGGGCATAGTTTTGACTATACACCAAACAGGCATGAAATAACTGTATATTAGCTTATACCTTCAAGTTTATAATATGAAGCACGGAAACCTCTTCCCGCATTAGTAACATCAGACCCAAACATGATAATAAGAATATGTTGGGACACAAAAGTAGGTAGTGCTGCTGTACCACAGTAGGTTCCCAGTAGTTCTGTTGAATTAAATGTCTTCTCAAACACCTGAAGTATAAATCCATTGTGTTAATAAGCGGAAGAATACTTACTCTTTTTAATCAACGTAGACTTACAAATACAGTATAGCCTGTCTTAAGCGGCCACTCAAAAATAGACAAAACAAAGCATATGGTAACTTAATGAAGGTCAAAAGTATTGCGAAATGCAATACTTTTGACCTGCATTCAGCGAGAATTGGTCTTAAAGCCAACTTTTGTCTTCTTTTTGAGTGGTCGCTTAAGGCAGGTTTTACTGTAAAATGAACAAGCAAATTCAGAGAATTTATTTTTCCCCACCACTTAATGTTTGCCTTTAATATATGAGCTATCATGAAATGATTAAGTTAAAATGACTAATTAAAATCACAAAACAGAAAACAAAACTCAATCTGAGAGTTCCAACTTAGCAGATTCATATTTTCTGGACATGACATAAGTACATGCAAAGTTTAAAAAGTAATTATATAAAACTGTAGGAGCAGTTGTTTTTGCGCCCTCAAAGTACAACACATATATATATATATATATAAACATTGATAGCATTGTCTAAGAGCACATGCTGGAAAAAAAGAAAAACAAATTATCTGAGGATTATTTAAAACACACATTTTCAGACCATGACAAAAGCAAATGTAAAGGTTCAAAATTATCAGTAAAAATGGCAAGAGGAGTTTCGCACACAAGGTATCCAGTATCAGATCTGGTCACTTTCAGTTGATAGTAATAAATGCCAATAAAACGATTAAACTCTATTGCAACAAAGTAACAAAAAATAATCTGAAGATAATATCCAAACAATATGTACAACTACATCTTCAGACCATGACCAAAACATCTGTAATTTTTTTTTAAACAATCAGCATAAAACTGTACAAAGGTTACCACTATCTATTTAATTTGAATGTAATAACGCCTGAAAAAGTTCAACTTGTAGAAAAGTGACAAAGTAAATCTGAGGATTATATGATATGCACACCTTCAGACCATGACCTTAACACACGTTAAGTTACAACGGAATCGACGTACACCTGGTGGAGGACTGGCGCACACAAGATATATAGTATATATTCACTTTCGCCAAAAAATGAACATGTAAGTAAGGGTGCAAACATCGGGATTTGATACAATCAAGTACCACCCAGGATACGAATTGGAAAGTGACAAACTCAAAGTTATATACCACAAATGAGAGCCAAGAGGTCAGCACTTTCCCAGCAGGTGACCACAAGGCACAAATAAGCAGACACACACAAAGGCATAACAAACACAAGACAGGAAAAACATAAAAGATCCACAAAAGAAGTATGGCGTTGGAACGATCAGTAAAACATGTTTTTGGAGGGCTTATACCAGTTTCACAGCGACAACCTCACTCTTAATTCAGATTTGGATCAAGACATATAGATATTTGGTTTGCCTAAAAGACCCCTAACTTATCAATGCATCATTTCATCATAAGTTTATTTTGTGAACAAAATATAATCTGAGGATTATATTCAAACGATATGCACATTTTCAGACAATGACCTAAACACCTGTTAAGTTTCAAAAGAGTCCGCATAAAACTGTAGGAGAGTTGAGAGTTGCGCACGCAAGGTGCCCTTTACTTGAAGAGGAGCAGAAGGTCAGAACGAAGGAAGGATGGAACACCAAATACGCTGGGACAATAATACGTGAGCCATTAAAGTTAAATAAATTTTACAGTTATATACGTTTCGCAAAGTGATCTAAAATCCACAAAGTTATCAAGTTTATTAATATATACTGACGCCAAGACAAACGCCTCATCTAAAAATAAACGTAAATATCTCTTAGAATAATCAGCCCAAAGTTAAGAATTTTAGTGCAATATAACATCTTATCAGTCAAGCGTATCTCATGAAAACAAAATTGCTGAAATAATATTTGAGGCTGAGAAAACGACCTCAGTTTGAGACAGTGGTCACCATTTCCTGCGACACAAGATTTTAACCACATTTGCTTTGTTTCCAGACACAATCCGTTGACAGGAAAAAAGTGTTTTACCATTGTAAAACAGTCTCTATTTTACCAACAAATGCGTTTATAATGTTCAGACAATGAATATATACGTCTGCTTAAAGAAACACTTTACCCCACCCACCTTTTCGCCATGCATTTCAGTAAAACCCAAATGACTGCAAAGTGAGTGAAAAGATTGTTACGAATCATTTGCAAAAATCTTTAGTCTATGACCAGCGACGATTGCGGCGGAAACGCAATCTGGCACGTGTTCCAGACGACCGTTTTGGATGACGTGAACGTAGACCAACGACTGGCCATTGGGCATTACAGCTCATCTTAAATATCGTAATTTTATGTAGGCATATTCTGTATACATTACCTTATGTACCCCCTTATCATTTTTTTTCATTACTTAAAGCAAAACGAGAATGTTGGCAAGTTTCGTAAACGGACCTTACATTTTGTCTGTAATATGACTTCATAATTTCATAAAGTTATTACTCGAAAGCACAACTGTTTGAAAAAATGATAGTAAAACATTAACGGCACAAACTGGGTTCAAATTCAAATTGAAATCATTAGCGATCGATGCACAATGCCGTCATGTGTACGTTGAGCCTGTATGACGTCATCGGAATAACACGTCACCTGCATGTCAAACTAAAGTCATTTTCCAACATCGCCCAACCTTTACATACAGAAGCAGTACGTGGCTGTTCATTGTTATATAGCATCGCTAAGAAATAGTTGATAATGAGTGAGGCGGTTTTAGTTGACGTCAGTATAGAAGTCAGAAATGTCTTATTAAAAAGGTTCTCTGATTAAAATTTATTCATTGAATTTATTCTCAGTAAAGATGAACAAAGTAAGTAAGGTTGCAAAGATCAGGAATCGATACAATCATGTACCACACCTGACCCAGGATACCAATGGGAAAGTGACAAACTCACAGAAGACACCACAAACGAGAGCCAAGAGGTCAGCCCTTTCCCAACATTACTTTGTTCAGTATTTCCAATTAAACTCCGTTCAGAAATTGATTGGCACCGTTATTTTTGCAGTTCCTGCTTTTATACGTCATTTAAGTCCTACATCGCTCTGTGAAAGTTACTTGTGTATGCCTCCCCTTATTTCTCCAGTAGGTTCTGTGCCTGTGCGAGCTTCTGGCAAAGCCTGTTGGATTTCTTTTGCTCCGTTATTCAGTTTTATTTACTGCTGAGTCCCTATCCTTGCTTTATCTCTTTGTTTCTATGATTTATATGTTTTAGGAGATGATGCATTGATAAGTTAGGGGTCTTTCATGCAAACCAAATATCTATGTGTCTTGATCCACATCTGAATTAAGGGTGAGGTTGGCGCCGTTAAACCGGTTTAAGCCCTCCATTAAAATATTTTAGTGACCGTTCCAAGGCGGTACTTCTTTTGTGGATCTTTTATGTTTTTGTTCTGTCTTGTGTTTGCTATGTTTTATGCGCGTCTGTTTATATGTGCTTTGTGGTCACCTGCTGGGAAAGGGCTGACCTCTTGGCTCTCGTTTGTGGTGTCCACTGTGAGTTTGTCACTTTCCCATTGGTATCCTGGGTCAGGTGTGGTACTTGATTGTATCGATTCCTGATCTTTGCACCCTTACTTACTGATATCTTGGGAAAAAATCAAGAAAATGAGAAATACGTCAGCAGACTTAGACAATTAGACACGTTTGAAACGCTCTCCCTGAACCTATATGGAAATTACAATATCTTCATTATAATATGTGGGAGTGGTTAATCCAGTTGACAAGAAATTCGTGGGGAATTAAGAAGCGTGACTACACACCATATATCTGGAAAATTAAACACTGATCTTGCGCTTTACACGCCAACGTTATTGAAAAATAACATTTCCTACTACGTGTTTTACAACTTAAGGCTAACATTTCTCCAACATAAATCTTAAACAATTATTGTTGGAGTTATTCTGCGGATCATAACCATTAAACATAATATAGCTTTGAAGCATTTAAAAGGGCAGGTACTTCATACTCCCTGTCCCGAATTCTGTCTCAGGCACATGCCTATGCAATATACTATGACACAAAGTATCTCAGCATAATTTTCACAATATTCATCTATTAAACGTCGACAGTAAATTTCGGGACACGGAGTATGAAGTACATAGCCCACAGGAGTCCCCATGTGTTTCTATAGACCAAATAATTTGGGGACAAAAATGACTGAAATGATTAGACTATACATATATTCTATTGAGATATCACATACATATCGAAGGTCCCGATTTTGGATAAGTTGGACTGTAAGTTCGATGAGCTGGATAAGTTGAGGATGAGTTCGATGAGTTGGATAAGTTGGACTGTAAGTTGGATGAGTTGGATAAGTTGAGGATAAGTTTGATGAGTTGGATAAGTTGGACTGTAAGTTGGATGAGTTGGATAAGTTGAGGATAAGTTCGATGAGTTGGATAAGTTGTACTGTAAGTTGGATGAGTTGGCTAAGTTGGAATGTTAGTTCGATGAGTTGGATAAGTTGAGGATGAGTTCGATGAGTTGGCTAAGTTGAGGATGAGTTCGATAAGTTGAACGGTAAGTTGGGTGAGTTGGATAAGTTGAGGATGAGTTTGATGAGTTCGATGAGTTGGATAAGTTGGACTGTAAGTTGGATGAGTTGGATAAGTTGGACTGTAAGTTGGATGAGTTGGATAAGTTGAGGATGAGTTCGATGAGTTGGATAAGTTGTACTGTAAGTTCGATGAGTTGGCTAAGTTTTACTGTAATTTCGATGAGTTGGCTAAGTTGAGGTTGAGTTCGATGAGTTGGGTAAGTTGTACTGTAAGTTCGATGAGTTGGATAAGTTGTACTTTAAGTTCGATGAGTTGGATAAGTTGAGGATGAGTTCGATGAGTTGGATAAGTTGGACTGTAAGTTCGATGAGTTGGCTAAGTTGAGGATGAGTTTGATAAGTTTGATAAGTTGGACTGTAAGTTGGATGAGTTGGATAAGTTGGACTGTAAGTTCGATGAGTTGGATAATTTGTACTGTAAGTTCAATGAGTTGGCTAAGTTGGAATGTAAGTTCGATGAGATGGTTAAGTTGAGAATGAGTTCAATGAGTTGGATAAGTTGTTCTGTAAGTTGGCTAAGTTGTACTGTAAGTTCGAAGAGTTGGCTAAGTTGAGGATGAGTTCGATGAGTTGTGTAAATTGTACTGTAAGTTGGATGAGTTGGCTAAGTTGTACTGTAAGTTCGATGAGTTGGTTAAGTTGAGGATGAGTTCGATAAGTTGGGTAAGTTGTACTGTAAGTTAGATGAGATGGCTAAGTTGAGGATGAGTTCGATGAGTTGGATAAGTTGGTCGGTAAGTTGGATGAGTTGGATAAGTTGAGGATGAGTTCGATGAGTTGGATAAGTTGGTCGGTAAGTTGGATGAGTTGGATAAGTTGAGGATGAGTTCGATGAGTTGGATAAGTTGGACTGTAAGTTGGATGAGTTGGCTAAGTTGAGGATGAGATTGATAAGTTGGATAAGTTGGACTGTAAGTTGGATGAGTTGGATAAGTTGGACTGTTAGTTGGATGAATTGGATAAGTTGAGGATGAGTTCGATGAGTTGGATAAGTTGTACTGTAAGTTGGGTGAGTTGGATAAGTTGAGGATGAGTTCGATGAGTTGGATAAGTTGGTCGGTAAGTTGGATGAGTTGGATAAGTTGAGGATGAGTTCGATGAGTTTGATAAGTTGGACTGTAAGTTAGATGAGTTGGCTAAGTTAAGGATGAGTTTGATAAGATGGATAAGTTGGACTGTACGTTGGATGAGTTGGATAAGTTGGACTGTAAGTTCGATGAGTTGGCTAAGTTGAGGATGAGTTCGATGAGTTGGGTAAGTTGCACTGTAAGTTCGATGAGTTGGATAAGTTGTACTGTAAGTTCGATGAGTTGGATAAGTTGAGGATGAGTTCGATGAGTTGGATAAGTTGGACTGTAAGTTTGATGAGTTGGCTAAGTTGAGGATAAGTTTGATGAGTTGGATAAGTTGGACTGTAAGTTCGATGAGTAGGATAAGTTCCACTGTAAGTTCGATGAGTTGGATAAGTTGTACTGTAAGTTCGATGAGTTGGCTAAGTTGGAATGTAAGTTCGATGAGTTGGATAAGTTGAGGATGAGTTCGATGAGTTGGATAAGTTGTACTGTAAGTTCGATGAGTTGGGTAAGTTGAGGATGAGTTCGATGAGTTGGATAAGTTGTAATGTAAGTTGGTTGAGTTGGCTAAGTTGTACTGTAAGTTCGATGAGTTGGCTAAGTTGAGGATGAGTTCGATGAGTTGGATAAGTTGTACTGTAAGTTGGATGAGTTGGCTGTAAGTTTGATGAGTTGGCTAAGTTGGAATGTAAGTTTGGTGAGTTGGATAAGTTGAGGATGAGTTCGATGAGTTCGATGAGTTGGATAAGTTGGACTGTAAGTTGGATGAGTTGGATAAGTTGGACTGTAAGTTGGATGAGTTGGATAAGTTGAGGATGAGTTCGATGAGTTGGATAAGTTGTACTGTAAGTTCGATGAGTTGGCTAAGTTTTACTGTAATTTCGATGAGTTGGCTAAGTTGAGGATGAGTTCGATGAGTTGGATAAGTTGTAATGTAAGTTGGTTGAGTTGGCTAAGTTGTACTGTAAGTTGGATGAGTTGGATAAGTTGAGGATGAGTTCGATGAGTTGGATAAGTTGTACTGTAAGTTGGATGAGTTGGCTGTAAGTTTGATGAGTTGGCTAAGTTGGAATGTAAGTTTGGTGAGTTGGATAAGTTGAGGATGAGTTCGATGAGTTGAATTGTAAGTTCGATGAGTTGGGTAAGTTGTACTGTAAGTTCAATGAGTTGGACTTATCCAACTCATCGAACTCATCCTCAACTTATCCAACTCATAGAACTTACAGTACAACTTATCCAACTCATCGAACTTACAGTACAACTTTACCAACTCATCGAACTCACCATCATCTTAGCCAACTCTTCGAACTTACAGTACAACTTATCCAACTCATAGAACTTACATTCCAACTTAGCCAACTCATCGAACTTACATTCCAACTTATCTAACTCATCGAACTTACAGTACAACTTACCCAACTTATCGAGCTCATCCTCAACTTAGCCAACTCATAGAACTTACAGTACAACATAGCCAACTCATCGAACTTACAGTACAACTTATCCAACTCATCGAACTCATTCTCAACTTATCCAACTCATCGAACTTACATTCCAACTTAACCATCTCATCCAACTTTCAGTACAACTTATTCAACTCATCGAACTCATCCTCAACTTATCCAACTCATCCAACTTACAGTCCAACTTACCCAACTCATCGAACTCATCCTCAACTTAGCCAACTCATCGAACTTACATTCCAACTTAGCCAACTCATCCAACTTACAGTCCAACTTATCTAACTCATCGAACTCATCCTCAACTTATCCAACTCATCGAACTTACGTTCTAACTTAGCCAACTCATCGAACTTACAGTACAACTTAGCCAACTCATCCAACTTACAGTACAACTTATCCAACTCATCGAACTCATCCTCAACTTATCCAACTCATCCAACTTACAGTCCAACTTATCCAACTCATCGAACTCATCCTCAACTTATCCAACTCATCCAACTTACAGTCCAACTTATCCAACTCATCAAACTTATCCTCAACTTATCCAACTCATCCAACTTACAGTCCAAATTATCCTACTCATCGAACTCATCCTCAACTTATCCAACTCATCGAACTTACAGTCCAACTTATCCAACTCATCGAACTAACAGTACAACTTACCCAACTCATCGAACTCATCCTCAACTGAGCCAACTCATCGAACTTACAGTACAAATTAGCCAACTCATCCAACTTACAGTACAACTTATCCAACTCATCAAACTCATCCTCAACTTATCCAACTCATCGAACTTACATTCCAACTTAGCCAACTCATCCAACTTACAGTACAACTTATCCAACTCATCGAACTCATCCTCAACTTATCCAACTCATCGAACTTACGTTCCAACTTAGCCAACTCATCGAACTTACAGTAAAACTTAGCCAACTCAACCAACTTACATTACAACTTATCGTACTCATCGAACTCATATTCAACTTAACCAACTCATCGAACTTACAGTCCAACTTATCCAACTCATCGAACTCATCCTTAACTTATCCAACTCATCCAACTTACCAACCAACTTATCTAACTCATCAAACTCATCCTCAACTTAGCCAACTCATCCAACTTACAGTACAACTTACCCAACTTATCGAACTCATCCTCAACTTATCCAACTCATCCAACTTACCGACCAACTTATCCAACTCATCGAACTCATCCTCAACTTAGCCAACTCATCCAACTAACAGTACAACTTACCCAACTTATCGAACTCATCCTAAACATAGCCAACTCATCCAACTTACAGTACAACTTAGCCAACACATCGAACTTACAGTACAACTTACCCAACTCATCGAACTCATCCTCAACTTAGCCAACTCATCGAAATTACAGTACAACTTAGCCAACTCATCGAACTTACAGTACAACTTATCCAACTCATCGAACTCATCCTCAACTTATCCAACTTATCCAACTTACAGTCCAACTTATCCAACTCATCCAACTTACAGTCCAACTTATCCAGCTTATCAAACTCATCCTCAACTTAGCCAACTCATCTAACTTAAAGTCTAACTTATCCAACTCATCGAACTCATCCTCAACTTATCCAACTCATCCAACTTACAGACCAACTTATCCAACTCATCGAGCTCATCCTCAACTTAGCCAACTCATCCAACTTACAGTACAACCTACCCAACTTATCGAACTCATCCTCAACTTATCCAACTCATCCAACTTACCTCCCAACTTATCCAACTCATCGAACTCATCCTCAACTTAGCCAACTCATCCAACTAATAGTACAACTTACCCAACTTATCGAACTCGTCCTCAACTTAGCCAACTCATCGAACTTACAGTACAACTTAGCCATCTTACAGTACAACTTATCCAACTCATCGAACTCATCCTCAACTTATCCAACTCATCGAACTTACATTCCAACTTAGCCAACTCATCGAACTTACAGTACAACTTATCCAACTCATCGAACTTACAGTCCAACTTATCCAACTCATCCAACTTACAGTCCAACTTATCCAACTTATCAAACTCATCCTAAACATAGCCAACTCATCCAACTTACAGTACAACTTAGCCAACTCATCGAACTTACAGTACAACTTACCCAACTCATCGAACTCATCCTCAACTTAGCCAACTCATCGAAATTACAGTACAACTTAGCCAACTCATCGAACTTACAGTACAACTTATCCAACTCATCGAACTCATCCTCAACTTATCCAACTTATCCAACTTACAGTCCAACTTATCCAACTCATCCAACTTACAGTCCAACTTATCCAGCTTATCAAACTCATCCTCAACTTAGCCAACTCATCTAACTTAAAGTCTAACTTATCCAACTCATCGAACTCATCCTCAACTTATCCAACTCATCCAACTTACAGACCAACTTATCCAACTCATCGAGCTCATCCTCAACTTAGCCAACTCATCCAACTTACAGTACAACCTACCCAACTTATCGAACTCATCCTCAACTTATCCAACTCATCCAACTTACCTCCCAACTTATCCAACTCATCGAACTCATCCTCAACTTAGCCAACTCATCCAACTAACAGTACAACTTACCCAACTTATCGAACTAATCCTCAACTTAGCCAACTCATCCAACTTACAGTACAACTTAGCCAACTCATCGAACTTACAGTACGACTTACCCAACTCATCGAACTCATCCTCAACTTAGCCAACTCATCGAAATTACAGTAAAACTTAGCCAACTCATCGAACTTACAGTACAACTTATCCAACTCATCGAACTCATCCTCAACTTATCCAACTCATCCAACTTACAGTCCAACTTATCCAACTCATCCAACTTACAGTCCAATTTATCCAACTTATCAAACTCATCCTTAACTTAGCCAACTCATCTAACTTACAGTCCAACTTATCCAACTCATCGAACTCATCCTCAACTTATCCAACTCATCCAACTTACCGACCACATTATCCAACTCATCGAACTCATCCTCAACTTAGCCAACTCATCCAACTTACAGTACAACCTACCCAACTTATCGAACTCATCCTCAACTTATCCAACTCATCCAACTTACCGACCAACTTATCCAACTCATCGAACTCATCCTCAACTTAGCCAACTCATCCAACTAACAGTACAACTTACCCAACTTATCGAACTCATCCTCAACCTAGCCAACTCATCGAACTTACAGTACAACTTAGCCATCTTACAGTACAACTTATCCAACTCATCGAACTCATCCTCAACTTATCCAACTCATCGAACTTACATTTCAACTTAGCCAACTCATCGAACTTACAGTACAACTTATCCAACTCATCGAACTTACAGTCCAACTTATCCAACTCATCCAACTTACAGTCCAACTTATCCAACTCATCGAACTCATATTCAACTTAACCAACTCATCGAACTTACAGTCCAAGTTATCCAACTCATCGAACTCATCCTAAACTTATCCAACTCATCCAACTTACCAACCAACTTATCTAACTCATCAAACTCATCCTCAACTTAGCCAACTCATCCAACTTACAGTACAACTTACCCAACTTATCGAACTCATCCTCAACTTATCCAACTCATTCAACTTACCGACCAACTTATCCAACTCATCGAACTCATCCTCAACTTAGCCAACTCATCCAACTAACAGTACAACTTACCCAACTTATCGAACTCATCCTAAACATAGCCAACTCATCCAACTTACAGTACAACTTAGCCAACTCATCGAACTTACAGTACAACTTACCCAACTCATCGAACTCATCCTCAACTTAGCCAACTCATCGAAATTACAGTACAACTTAGCCAACTCATCGAACTTACAGTACAACTTATCCAACTCATCGAACTCATCCTCAACTTATCCAACTTATCCAACTTACAGTCCAACTTATCCAACTCATCCAACTTACAGTCCAACTTATCCAGCTTATCAAACTCATCCTCAACTTAGCCAACTCATCTAACTTAAAGTCTAACTTATCCAACTCATCGAACTCATCCTCAACTTATCCAACTCATCCAACTTACAGACCAACTTATCCAACTCATCGAGCTCATCCTCAACTTAGCCAACTCATCCAACTTACAGTACAACCTACCCAACTTATCGAACTCATCCTCAACTTATCCAACTCATCCAACTTACCTCCCAACTTATCCAACTCATCGAACTCATCCTCAACTTAGCCAACTCATCGAACTTACAGTACAACTTAGCCATCTTACAGTACAACTTATCCAACTCATCGAACTCATCCTCAACTTATCCAACTCATCGAACTTACATTCCAACTTAGCCAACTCATCGAACTTACAGTACAACTTATCCAACCCATCGAACTTACAGTCCAACTTATCCAACTCATCCAACTTACAGTCCAACTTATCCAACTTATCAAACTCATCCTCAACTTAGCCAACTCATCGAACTTACAGTCCAACTTATCTAACTCATCGAACTCATCCTCAACTTATCCAACTCATCGAACTTAAAGTACAACTTATCCAACTCATCGAACTTACAGTACAACTTACCCAACTCATCGAACTCAACCTCAACTTAGCCAACTCATCGAAATTACAGTAAAACTTAGCCAACTCATCGAACTTACAGTACAACTTATCCAACTCATCGAACTCATCCTCAACTTATCCAACTCATCCAACTTACAGTCCAACTTATCCAACTCATCCAACTTACAGTCCAACTTATCCAACTCATCGAACTCATCCTCAACTTAGCCAACTCATCTAACTTACAGTCCAACTTATCCAACTCATCGAACTCATCCTAAACTTATCCAACTCATCCAACTTACCGACCAACTTATCCAACTCATCAAACTCATCCTCAACTTAGCCAACTCATCCAACTTACAGTACAACTTACCCAACTTATCGAACTCATCCTCAACTTAGCCAACTCATCGAACTTACAGTACAACTTAGCCAAATCATCCAACTTACAGTACAACTTACCCAACTCATCGAACTCATCCTCAACTTAGCTAACTCATCGAACTTACAGTACAACTTAGCCAACTTACAGTACAACTTATCCAACTCATCGAACTCATCCTCAACTTATCCAACTCATCGAACTTACATTCCAACTTAGCCAACTCATCGAACTTACAGTACAACTTATCCAACTCATCGAACTTACAGTGGAACTTAACCTACTCATCCAACTTACAGTCCAACTTATCCAACTCATAGAACTCATCCTCAATTTAGCCAACTCATCGAAATTACAGTCCAACTTATCCAACTCATCGAACTTATCCTCAACTTATCCAACTCATCCTACTTACAGTACAACTTATCCAACTCATCGAACTTACAGTCCAACTTATCCATCTTATTAAACTCATCCTCAACTTAGCCAACTCATCTTACTTACAGTCCAACATATCCATCTCATCGAACTCATCCTCAAATTATCCAACTCATCCAACTTACCGACCAACTTATCCAACTCATCGAACTCATCCTCAACTTATCCAACTCATCCAACTTACCGACCAACTTATCCAACTCATCAAACTCATCCTCAACTTAGCCAACTCATCCAACTTACAGTACAACTTACCCAACTTATCGAACTTATCCTCAACTTAGCCAACTCATCGAACTCACAGTGCAACTTAGCCAACTCATCCAACTTACTGTACAACTTACCCAACTCATCGAACTCATCCTCAACTTAGCCAACTCATCCAACTTACAGTACAACTTACCCAACTTATCGAACTCATGCTCAACTTATCCAACTCATCCAACTTACCGACCAACTTATCCAACTCATCGAACTCATCCTCAACTTAGCCAACTCATCCAACTAACAGTACAACTTACCCAACTTATCGAACTAATCCTCAACTTAGCCAACTCATCCAACTTACAGTACAACTTAGCCAACTCATCGAACTTACAGTACAACTTACCCAACTCATCGAACTCATCCTCAACTTAGCCAACTCATCGAAATTACAGTACAACTTAGCCAACTCATCGAACTTACAGTACAACTTATCCAACTCATCGAACTCATCCTCAACTTATCCAACTCATCCAACTTACAGTCCAACTTATCCAACTCATCCAACTTACAGTCCAATTTATCCAACTTATCAAACTCATCCTTAACTTAGCCAACTCATCTAACTTACAGTCCAACTTATCCAACTCATCGAACTCATCCTCAACTTATCCAACTCATCCAACTTACCGACCACATTATATAACTCATCGAACTCATCCTCAACTTAGCCAACTCATCCAACTTACAGTACAACCTACCCAACTTATCGAACTCATCCTCAACTTATCCAACTCATCCAACTTACCGACCAACTTATCCAACTCATCGAACTCATCCTCAACTTAGCCAACTCATCCAACTAACAGTACAACTTACCCAACTTATCGAACTCATCCTCAACCTAGCCAACTCATCGAACTTACAGTACAACTTAGCCATCTTACAGTACAACTTATCCAACTCATCAAACTCATCCTCAACTTATCCAACTCATCGAACTTACATTTCAACTTAGCCAACTCATCGAACTTACAGTACAACTTATCCAACTCATCGAACTTACAGTCCAACTTATCCAACTCATCCAACTTACAGTCCAACTTATCCAACTTATCAAACTCATCCTCAACTTAGCCAACTCATCGAACTTACAGTCCAACTTATCCAACTCATCGAACTCATCCTCAATTTATCCAACTCATCGAACTTACAGTTCAACTAACCCAACTCATCGAACTCATCCTCAACTTAGCCAACTCATCGAACTTACAGTACAACTTAGCCAACTCATCGAACTTACAGTACAACTTAGCCAACTCATCCAACTTACAGTACAACTTATCCAACTCATCGAACTCATCCTCAACTTATCCAACTCATCCAACTTACAGTCCAACTTAGACAACTCATCGAACTTACAGTACAACTTATCCAACTCATCGAACTCATCCTCAACTTATCCAACTCATCCAACTTACAGTCCGACTTATCCAACTCATCCAACTTACAGTCCAACTTATCCAACGTATCAAACTCATCCTCAACTTAGCCAACTCATCGAACTTACAGTCCAACTTATCCAACTCATCGAACTCATTCTCAACTTATCCAACTCATCGAACTTACATTCCAACTTAACCATCTCATCCAACTTTCAGTACAACTTATTCAACTCATCGAACTCATCCTCAACTTAGCCAACTCATCGAACTTACAGTACAACTTATCCAACTCATCGAACTCATCCTCAACTTATCCAACTCATCCAACTTACAGTCCAACTTATCCAACTCATCCAACTTACAGTCCAATTTATCCAACTTATCAAACTCATCCTTAACTTAGCCAACTCATCTAACTTACCGACCAACTTATCCAACTCATCAAACTCATCCTCAACTTATCCAACTCATCCAACTTACTGACCAACTTATCCAACTCATCGAACTCATCCTCAACTTATCCAACTCATCCAACTTACCGACCAACTTATCCAACTCATCAAACTCATCCTCAACTTAGCCAACTCATCAAACTTACAGTACAACTTACCCAACTTATCGAACTCATCCTCAACTTAGCCAACTCATCGAACTTACAGTACAACTTAGCCAACTCATCGAACTTACAGTACAACTTAGCCAACTCATCCAACTTACAGTACAACTTACCCAACTCATCGAACTCATCCTCAACTTAGCCAACTCATCGAACTTACAGTACAACTTAACCAACTTACAGTACAACTTATCCAACTCATCGAACTCATCCTCAACTTATCCAACTCATCGAACTTACATTCCAACTTAGCCAACTCATCGAATTTACAGTACAACTTATCCAACTCATCGAACTTACAGTGGAACTTAACCTACTCATCCAACTTACAGTCCAACTTATCTTACTAATCAAACTCATCCTCTATTTAGCCAACTCATCGAACTTACAGTCCAACTTATCCAACTCATCGAACTTACAGTGCAACTTATCCAACTCGTCGAACTTACAACTTAGCCAACTTACAGTACAACTTATCCATCTCATCGAACTCATCCTCAACTTTTCCAACTCATCAAACTTACATTCCAACTTAGCCAACTCATCGAACTTACAGTCCAACTTATCCAACTCATCCAACTTACAGTCCAACTTATCCAACTTATCAAACGCATCCTCAACTAAGCCAACTCATCGAACTTACAGTCCAACTTATCCAACTCATCGAACTTACAGTGCAACTTAGCCAACTCATCGAACTTACAGTACAACTTAGCCAACTCATCCAACTTACAGTACAACTTAGCCAACTCATCCAACTTACAGTACAACTTACCCAACTCATCGAACTCATCCTCAACTTAGCTAACTCATCGAACTTACAGTACAACTTAGCCAACTTACAGTACAACTTATCCAACTCATCGAACTCATCCTCAACTTATCCAACTCATCGAACTTACATTCCAACTTAGCCAACTCATCGAACTTACAGTACAACTTATCCAACTCATCGAACTTACAGTGGAACTTAACCTACTCATCCAACTTACAGTCCAACTTATCCAACTCATTGAACTCATCCTCAATTTAGCCAACTCATCGAAATTACAGTCCAACTTATCCAACTCATCGAACTTATCCTCAACTTATCCAACTCATCCTACTTACAGTACAACTTATCCAACTCATCGAACTTACAGTCCAACTTATCCATCTTATTAAACTCATCCTCAACTTAGCCAACTCATCTTACTTACAGTCCAACATATCCAACTCATCGAACTCATCCTCAAATTATCCAACTCATCCAACTTACCGACCAACTTATCCAACTCATCGAACTCATCCTCAACTTATCCAACTCATCCAACTTACCGACCAACTTATCCAACTCATCAAACTCATCCTCAACTTAGCCAACTCATCCAACTTACAGTACAACTTACCCAACTTATCGAACTTATCCTCAACTTAGCCAACTCATCGAACTCACAGTGCAACTTAGCCAACTCATCGAACTTACATTCCAACTTACCCAACTCATCGAACTCATCCTCAACTTAGCCAACTCATCCAACTTACAGTACAACTTACCCAACTTATCGAACTCATGCTCAACTTATCCAACTCATCCAACTTACCGACCAACTTATCCAACTCATCGAACTCATCCTCAACTTAGCCAACTCATCCAACTAACAGTACAACTTACCCAACTTATCGAACTAATCCTCAACTTAGCCAACTCATCCAACTTACAGTACAACTTAGCCAACTCATCCAACTTACAGTACAACTTACCCAACTCATCGAACTCATCCTCAACTTAGCCAACTCATCGAAATTACAGTACAACTTAGCCAACTCATCGAACTTACAGTACAACTTATCCAACTCATCGAACTCATCCTCAACTTATCCAACTCATCCAACTTACAGTCCAACTTATCCAACTCATCCAACTTACAGTCCAATTTATCCAACTTATCAAACTCATCCTTAACTTAGCCAACTCATCTAACTTACAGTCCAACTTATCCAACTCATCGAACTCATCCTCAACTTATCCAACTCATCCAACTTACCGACCACATTATCCAACTCATCGAACTCATCCTCAACTTAGCCAACTCATCCAACTTACAGTACAACCTACCCAACTTATCGAACTCATCCTCAACTTATCCAACTCATCCAACTTACCGACCAACTTATCCAACTCATCGAACTCATCCTCAACTTAGCCAACTCATCCAACTAACAGTACAACTTACCCAACTTATCGAACTCATCCTCAACCTAGCCAACTCATCGAACTTACAGTACAACTTAGCCATCTTACAGTACAACTTATCCAACTCATCGAACTCATCCTCAACTTATCCAACTCATCGAACTTACATTTCAACTTAGCCAACTCATCGAACTTACAGTACAACTTATCCAACTCATCGAACTTACAGTCCAACTTATCCAACTCATCCAACTTACAGTCCAACTTATCCAACTTATCAAACTCATCCTCAACTTAGCCAACTCATCGAACTTACAGTCCAACTTATCCAACTCATCGAACTCATCCTCAATTTATCCAACTCATCGAACTTACAGTTCAACTAACCCAACTCATCGAACTCATCCTCAACTTAGCCAACTCATCGAACTTACAGTACAACTTAGCCAACTCATCGAACTTACAGTACAACTTAGCCAACTCATCCAACTTACAGTACAACTTATCCAACTCATCGATCTCATCCTCAACTTATCCAACTCATCCAACTTACAGTCCAACTTAGACAACTCATCGAACTTACAGTACAACTTATCCAACTCATCGAACTCATCCTCAACTTATCCAACTCATCCAACTTACAGTCCGACTTATCCAACTCATCCAACTTACAGTCCAACTTATCCAACGTATCAAACTCATCCTCAACTTAGCCAACTCATCGAACTTACAGTCCAACTTATCCAAACTCATCGAACTCATCCTCAACTTATCCAACTCATCCAACTTACCGACCAACTTATCCAACTCATCGAACTCATCCTCAACTTATCCAACTCATCCAACTTACCGACCAACTTATCCAACTCATCAAACTCATCCTCAACTTAGCCAACTCATCAAACTTACAGTACAACTTACCCAACTTATCGAACTCATCCTCAACTTAGCCAACTCATCGAACTTACAGTACAACTTAGCCAACTCATCGAACTTACAGTACAACTTAGCCAACTCATCCAACTTACAGTACAACTTACCCAACTCATCGAACTCATCCTCAACTTAGCCAACTCATCGAACTTACAGTACAACTTAACCAACTTACAGTACAACTTATCCAACTCATCGAACTCATCCTCAACTTATCCAACTCATCGAACTTACATTCCAACTTAGCCAACTCATCGAACTTACAGTACAACTTATCCAACTCATCGAACTTACAGTGGAACTTAACCTACTCATCCAACTTACAGTCCAACTTATCTTACTAATTTAACTCATCCTCTACTTAGCCAACTCATCGAACTTACAGTCCAACTTATCCAACTCATCGAACTTACAGTGCAACTTATCCAACTCGTCGAACTTACAACTTAGCCAACTTACAGTACAACTTATCCATCTCATCGAACTCATCCTCAACTTTTCCAACTCATCAAACTTACATTCCAACTTAGCCAACTCATCGAACTTACAGTCCAACTTATCCAACTCATCCAACTTACAGTCCAACTTATCCAACTTATCAAACGCATCCTCAACTAAGCCAACTCATCGAACTTACAGTCCAACTTATCCAACTCATCGAACTTACAGTGCAACTTATCCAACTCATCGAACTTACAGTACAACTTACCCAACTCATCGAACTCATCCTCAACTAAGCCAACTTATCGAACTCATCCTCAACTATGCCAACTCATCGAAATTACAGTACAACTTAGCCAACTCATCCAACTTACAGTACAACTTATCCAACTCATCGAACTCATCCTCAACTTATCCAACTCATCCAACTTAAAGTCCAACTTAGCCAACTCATCGAACTTACAGTACAACTTATCCAACTCATCGAACTTACATTCCAACTTAGCCAACTCATTGAACTTACAGTACAACTTATCCAACTCATCGAACTTACAGTCCAACTTATCCAACTCATCCAACTTGCAGTCCAACTTATCCAACTTATCAAACTCATCAACAACTTAGCCAACTCATCGAACTTACAGTCCAACTTATCCAACTCATCGAACTCATCCTCAATTTATCCAACTCATCGAACTTACAGTACAACTTACCCAACTCATCGAACTCATCCTCAACTTAACCAACTCATCGAACTTACAGTACAACTTAGCCAACTCATCCAACTTATAGTACAACTTATCCAACTCATCGAACTCATCCTCAACTTATCCAACTCATCCAACTTACAGTCCAACTTAGACAACTCATCGAACTTACAGTACAACTTATCCAACTCATCGAACTCATCCTCAACTTATCCAACTCATCCAACTTACAGTCCAACTTATCCAACTCATCCAACTTACAGTCCAACTTATCCAACTTATCAAACTCATCCTCAACTAAGCCAACTCATCGAACTTACAGTCCAACTTATCCATACTCATCGAACTCATCCTCAACTTATCCAACTCATCCAACTTACCGACCAACTTATCCAACTCATCGAACTCATCCTCAACTTATCCAACTCATCCAACTTACCGACCAACTTATCCAACTCATCGAACTCATCCTCAACTTAGCCAACTCATCCAACTTACAGTACAACTTACCCAACTTATCGAACTCATCCTCAACTTAGCCAACTCATCGAACTTACAGTACAACTTAGCCAACTCATCCAACTTACAGTACAACTTAGCCAACCCATCCAACTTACAGTACAACTTACCAAACTCATCGAACTCATCCTCAACTTAGCTAACTCATCGAACTTACAGTACAACTTAGCCAACTTACAGTACAACTTATCCAACTCATCGAACTCATCCTCAACTTATCCAACTCATCGAACTTACATTCCAACTTAGCCAACTCATCGAACTTACAGTACAACTTATCCAACTCATCGAACTTACAGTGGAACTTAACCTACTCATCCAACTTACAGTCCAACTTATCCAACTCATTGAACTCATCTTTAATTTAGCCAACTCATCGAAATTACAGTCCAACTTATCCAACTCATCGAACTTATCCTCAACTTATCCAACTCATCCTACTTACAGTACAACTTATCCAACTCATCGAACTTACAGTCCAACTTATCCATCTTATTAAACTCATCCTCAACTTAGCCAACTCATCTTACTTACAGTCCAACATATCCAACTCATCGAACTCATCCTCAAATTATCCAACTCATCCAACTTACCGACCAACTTATCCAACTCATCGAACTCATCCTCAACTTATCCAACTCATCCAACTTACCGACCAACTTATCCAACTCATCAAACTCATCCTCAACTTAGCCAACTCATCCAACTTACAGTACAACTTACCCAACTTATCGAACTTATCCTCAACTTAGCCAACTCATCGAACTCACAGTGCAACTTAGCCAACTCATCCAACTTACTGTACAACTTACCCAACTCATCGAACTCATCCTCTACTTATCTAACTCATCGAACTTACAGTGCAACTTATCCAACTCATCGAACTTACAACTTAGCCAACTTAAAGTACAACTTATCCATCTCATCGAACTCATCCTCAACTTTTCCAACTCATCAAACTTATATTCAAACTTAGCCAACTCATCGAGCTTACAGTCCAACTTATCCATCTCATCCAACTTACAGTCCAACTTATCCAACTTATCAAACACATCCTCAACTTAGCCAACTCATAGAACTTACAGTCCAACTTATCCAACTCATCGAACTTACCTTGCAACTTATCCAACTCATCGAACTTACAGTACAACTTACCCAACTCATCGAACTCATCCTCAACTTAGCCAACTCATCGAACTCATCCTCAACTTAGCCAACTCATCGAACTTACAGTACAACTTAGCCAACTCATCCAACTTACAGTACAACTTATCCAACTCATCGAACTCATCCTCAACTTATCCAACTCATCCAACTTACAGTCCAACTTAGTCAACTCATCGAACCTACAGTACAACTTATCTAACTCATCGAACTCATCCTCAACTTATCCAACTCACAGTCCAACTTATCCTACTCATCCAACTTACAGTCCAACTTATCCAACTTATCAAACTCATCCTCAACTTAGCCAACTCATCTAACTTGCAGTCCAACTTATCCAACTCATCGAACTCATCCTCAACTTATCCAACTCATCCAACTAACCGACCAACTTATCCAACTCATCGAACTCATCCTCAACTTATCCAACTCATCCAACTTACCGACCAACTTATCCAACTCATGAAACTCATCCTCAACTTAGCCAACTCATCCAACTTACAGTACAGCTTACCCAACTTATCGAACTCACCCTCAACTTAGCCAACTCATCGAACTTACAGTACAACTTAGCCAACTCATCCAACTTACAGTACAACTTACCCAACTCATCGAACTCATCCTCTACTTAGCCAACTCATCGAACTTACATTCCAACTTAGCCAACTCATCGAACTTACAGTACAACTTATCCAACTCATCGAACATACAGTCCAACTTATCTAACTCATCCAACTTACAGTCCAACTTATCCAACTTATCCAACTCATCCTCAACTTAGCCAACTCATCGAACTTACAAACCAACTTATCCAACTCATCGAACTCATCCTCAACTTATCCAACTCATCGAACTTACATTCCAACTTAGCCAACTCATCGAACTTACAGTACAACTTATCCAACTCATCGAACATACAGTCCAACTTATCTAACTCATCCAACTTACAGTCCAACTTATCCAACTTACAGTACAACTTATCTAACTCATCGAACTCATCCTCAACTTATCCAACTCATCGAACTTACATTCCAACTTAGCCAACTCATCGAACTTACAGTACAACTTATCCAACTCATCGAACATACAGTCCAACTTATCTAACTCATCCAACTTACAGTCCAACTTATCCAACTTATCCAACTCATCCTCAACTTAGCCAACTCATCGAACTTACAAACCAACTTATCCAACTCATCGAACTCATCCTCAACTTATCCAACTCATCCAACTTACCGACCAACTTATCCAACTTATCGAACTTACCGTCCAACTTATCCAACTCATCAAACTCATCCTCAACTTATCCAACTCATCCAACTTACAGTCCAACTTATCCAACTCATCGAACTCATCCTCAACTTATCCAACTCATCGAACTTAGCCAACTCATCCAACTTATCGAGCTTATCTTTTAACTTATCGAACTCAGCTTGTTTAGCTTACTCAACTCATCGAACTTAGCTTGCATCTTGCTGCATATAATGGTCCAATGTTATACTCATGACCAACTCATCCTAACATATGCGCAGCTATTATAACTTACGAACTTAGCTCAGCCATTGAAGCATCTGGACACATATCACCAACTCATCCTAACATATGCGCAGCTATTATAACTTACCGAACTTAGCTTAGCCATTGAAGCATGTGGATACATATCATTGTTTAAAGACCCAACTTACCGAACTCATCGGCTATAATAGACAGCTATGACAACTTACTCAACTTAGAACTTAGAATATAGGGACCTATCACATGTATGTTTGTTATAGTTATATATATATATATATATATATATATATATATATATATATATATATATATATATATATATATATATATATATATATATATATATATATATATATATATATATATATATATATATATATATATATATATATATATATATATTATAAATATATTGACCGCTGACTTACAGTTCAACTTATCCAACTCAACTTAGGTAAGTTAAGTAGCATAAGTTGTAAGCTGAGCTGGATGAGTTGAGTAACCTGAGCTCGGTGGCATGGTTAATTTCACTCCGAAAAAGGGCGAAAAATGCTTATATTGCTCAGCTTGATGAGTTAAGTAAGCTGAGCTGAGTTGAAAGATCATGCATATCTTATAGAAGGGTAGGAGGGAGGATAGGCGCACGGAGTATCAATATATATGTAGGCTACATGCTGGCGAATTTCGGGACCGGGAGTATGAAGTATAAGCCTTTAAAAGGCACATGTCTATGGCAGTTCAGCTGCTATTAAATTTGATGAAAAAAAAATAAACTAATTTTCACAGTGAACCTATTTGAAAAATTGTTTGTTGTCTAATATCATTAGAAAAGATTAGATTAATGCTTTATACACGGATATGACACCATAAAACACAAATCACGTTGTAGTGTCGATTAAACCAAGCGATTATAAATTGTGATAGAAATGCCCCATTTCAACTATACATTTATAATAACATGCCGATCAATAGTATCCTGTTATCAAGGTATTACCTTAACTGTGCCTTTTTGTGTGCATAGCCATACTTTCGTGCAAATTGCAGAATTTGTAATGGTCAATGAGGTTAAAGGGATGGCACAATTTACGTCGCGCTTGTCATATCCATGCATTGTTGATAATATCTGCATGTCACAACGTGGGTTTATAACACAAATCTACTTGTCCATTTCCTTGGAACCAATAACTAATTGTCACCATTGCAGGTCTCCTAGCCCCCTTACCAACCCCTGTAGATCCTAACGTTTACGTGTACTAGGACTGGTAACACTTTAGGATATTTTTTGTAGAATAAAGAATCGTTTTTATTCTGACTTGCTAAAAAAGCATTTAATATTCGAGTAAAGGGTGTGTTGCGTTTGAGCAATTCAATTATAGAATCAAGAGACGTGAAGCATATTGATGAATATTGATGTATTTTATATAGCAATCATCGTCAATTGGAGTTAGTCCGTGAGTGCATTTCTGAATTTTCTGACTTTTCCAAATATATCAGGGCTGGACAGAAACACGCACAGCCATGGGACCTGATGGAGAAATTAGGGGAGGTCTTCAAAAATAATTTTCTCATAGCGATGTAGGACCTAAAACGACATATAAAAACAAGAACTGCGAAAAACCGGTGCCACACAATTTCTGAATGGAGTTTAAGTAATTTACAATATTTTTTTTTTGTTAAAACAAATTGCACACAGACACATTCGTACTTTGAAGTTTGATTGAAACTGACTGAATCACAGGTTATTGTATCATAGCTCATATTTTACGAATTGTTTTTGAATCAACTATTATAGAAAATAAAGGATAACAAATGTATAAAAAAATACCTCTTATTTATCAAAAATCTTCACACAAATGGTGGCCTGTGTAAGACTTTATGAGAGATTAGTTGCGAGATTCGTTACAAGAAAGTCTTGTAAATTGAGGTTTTCTTGAATTAGCACGTGCGTCAGGCAAAGGTGTATTTTAGTGGGTAGGCAAATTGTTTACAAAAATGTTCATATTGTTCTTACTGAGCAGAAGTGCCCATATCGATGCTTACTGCCTGAAAACGAGAAGGTCTACATGGTTGATGTAAACCGCTTTAAAAATTGATGATCAACCAACTTACCATTTGGGAAAGTCTGTCACAATTTGAGAATCGAATCACGCCTCAGATGTGTATAAGGAGCAATACACGTAGTACTATGTACCAAAAAGCTCCATTTTTTCAGCCGGAACTGGCGTATGAAAATTTAGTCCTGTAGCATGTGGGTTCAGCCCTATCAAAATCGATTATTCTGATTATCCGACAACTTTAATCAGCAGAAAAAATGAAGTTTATGTATTTTTCAATAAAATATCGTTATAGCGATATTTTATTGAAAATCATAAATTTCATTTATAAGCGTTTGTTTTGCTGCGATCACAGTTGTAATTGTGTTTTACATGGTTTCTGTGACGTCAGCGTCACGTTATATAACGTCAGCGTTACGTTATCACCCGCGTTACCAAAGTGGATCCTCGATGAACATCCGTGATGTGATCTGATTCCACCGAATTTTGCAGAATTGGCCGAGGCAGTTCTGTTTGCCAACTTACCAGTGCTGTTTGTGTGGCCTAGCTCAGACGATCCTGTTGAAAATAAACTCGGGTCAAAGAGATAATGGGCTATTTAATACTTTCTGAAGTGTGTCACCTTGTCTTCTTCGATACATTGTATGTAAGGTGTATTTTCTATACTCGATTTTTATTCAAACACAATTCAAAAAGTCTAAGTTATGATACAAACATCTGTGGACTGAAAATTGGGGCCACAGACTGCACATTATCAAAGGAGTTGTTGACTACTGTAGCTAGAGTAGTTTGTTATGTAGCCCTGATGTATTCACCAAGTATACTTCCAAATGGTGACTTTGGTTTCCTGTTTTTAAAACAAAATATTTCCAATTAAGCAGTCTACAATATTAATTGGTTTTATGTGTTTTTTGCTGTGGGTAGGGGGAGTAGGGTGTAGTTTTGCACTAAAAGGCAATAAAAGTATAAACTTTACTAAAAACAGCCATAAAACCTTGCCAAGAAGCTTTGCTATATAGGTAACGCCTATTTATTTCATATTAAGTGATAAATTACCTACAACTGTTGGCATTGTAACATGCATGAGTAGGATAAGTTCTATGTTCAATAAAGCATAACAAAATACAACAGCGATGGCAACACTTAATGTTCCCTGGATTAACTGTGGATTGAGATTGCATCAAGGATACTGTCTTGCACAAAACATAATTGAGCTGAGACATGAGATTTCAAACAATGTGGTATGTGCGACCAGCAAAGGCTCAGATCAGCCTGTGCATACACGCAGTCTGATCAAAGTCTTTGCTAGTCGCTTGGATATTTTACGACTGTTAAGCTACTGACTGATCAGCATACGGAGTTTAAAGCTTAAAAGGAGGATGAACAGACTGGTCTGAATATACACTTGTCAAAATGCCACATTGTTGTAAACTACATGTCGGTGCTATATTACCCGCAAGTAATCAAATGCACACAGCTCGTGCCATTCTATGTCCATTCTTCTAAACGTGAGATAGGTTTTGTAAGTTGGAGTTGAAGGTATAACCCAGTAGCATCTTAGTCGATTGTCATATTGCTCATCATTATTGTTATCTGCAGGTTGAAATGATCCCACTCTCTCTGTGAGCATAGCGCCACAGGGAAAGTTAAATTCTGTTAATGAATTAAAAACACATGAATGGTTATAATGTAGGATAGCCATTTCTGATTAGATTTGGTATATAAGATTAATTTAAGTAGCGCATTTGGACTGCCAGGTGAGAAAGCGTAAAACCACTGGCCTTACTGATATCCGTTAAAATTGTCATGGTAATCGTGCGTTTTCCTGCATCAAATAATATTTCTTTTTAACCATATTCCTCAAACTGGTCATACAGTGCATTTTATTGATATGGGGTAGTGTAAAAAAGGAGAGTCCATGCTAATATCCCAACCTCTGATATATGATATGCATTACGGAATTGACATCAATAGTTGAATTTTGTGATTTTCTTAGAAAAAATACCAACAGAATGATTTTGTGTAATTAGGTGCTGCGTCAATTTCGCTTGTTCACCAACTAAAGAATGTTCCAGTTACCCCTGTACTATTTTAATTCAATTGAAAACAATTTCAGAGGGAGCACGAAGCCATACTGTTGTAAATTGCATCCATATATGCTGCATGACATTTCTAAATATCAGACGTCAGACTGAGACATGTTTTATATGTTCAGATAATGTCCACCAACTCACGAATTTACGCAATATTAAATTCGCATCAAGTTGTATACTAGACATTCTGGCAAAAAGCGAATGAACCTATTTTAATGTAAATTCGTAAATTTTCACAAGAATTTTATTTTCGCGAATAGCGTTAAGACATATTTTCGGCATTAAAAATTTGCTACTAAGGCATGATTTACCTATATCTATAAACGACAGAGTGATTTCGCCATTTCGCGAGGATTTTATTTTCACGGAGCTTTGCATATTTCGCGAAAATAAAACCCTCACGAAAATTGCCAGATTAACAGTATATTGAACTTCAGTGTCTCAGGCTGTGAAATTTAACCAAAATCTTCAAGCGACACTTCCTTTCGTGTTGGCCTACCGTTAGAGTATACACCTATACATGCATAAAATATTTATGACCTCTCACAAGGGGTCCCAAAAGCAGTTTTCGACAATTATGATTAAGCTAAGCAAACTTTCTTTGCAGACACTCTACTCACTATGGAAGATAGCATTTTCATGAGTAGTTGAGCAATATATCTCTGTGTGGACTCTTTGCTTTCTGAATCACCATTATTCTATGATATAATCTTCATATAAAGCAAACACAGATAGCTAATCTCTATTTGTATATAGAGGATCTATATGAGTGCTCATGTTATATTGAATTTTATAACTAATTGAGGAAACGAGATAAAATGCTAGGCCTGACATGCATTTGTTCTCTTTTTTGCAATGAGTTTAATAAATTATAATTATAATGCAGCTGCACGAGTGTTAGATTTTATATATCATATGACATTAAAATTATTTGAAATCATATTTTTGACGTAAAAACGTTAGGTTTTAGCCATATGCGTGACGTTAAAAGCGCCATTTCATAACGTATTCCGAAAATCTATAAACAACTGGTGGTTTCTCGATTTAAAAGCATGGCGTTATATCACTCCCAGACGCGACGTCATATGATAATTATGCGTAAACGACTACTGAAAGAAAAATACAACAACAGATGTTAATAAGCTACAATAAATATATTCCCGATCTTTGCCTTCTTTCTTACTTTTATTACGTAAATCAATTTTTGATCTGGTCCTTATCATAATAGTTGTTTCTAAGGTTTGCATCATTTTTGTTTATTAGACTGTTTACCCCACAAAGCCTAGAACAATTACATCCCACTACTAAAACTATAAAGTTTTTAAGATAATAATACGTGTACCTAAGAAATAAGTTGCATTGAATCCTGTACCAGCAATGGTATGGTCTGAATGGAACACCACTGTTAGAAGACTCTGGATAGCAGTTAATGTTATTCCTGGTGAATAGGTTCCACAGTATGTTCCAAGAACAGTATTATCTTCAAAGGCGCCATCGTAAACCTAAACAAGAGAAACAAAGCACCTTTTTAATGGTTTCTGCGATCTTAGAGTGTATCTCAAACCCTTGAATTACTACACACTTTACAAATATAGTAGACTTTAAAGTCCCCTATGAGCTTGTATATTGTACCATCAGAGTGACGAAAAAATTAGACCAGACATTCTTGTCATAGCCTTAACCATAAGCCCATAAAGAAATAGGCTAAAGGAGGCAGTTTTAAAGAACAAGATGCGTTGTCCTTTTTTGCCAATGTGTATACATGTAGATATATAAAAATAAATTATACAAATGTTAAGTACACCTCAATACTACACACAGCTTTGTGTGCAATTCCTTCTGAGTTACCCAGACTATTATGGCTTTAAAATACCCTTTGAGATAAGCAGTGTCTGTTATTTTGTATTGCATATGATCTTAAAAGGTTATCATTTGGGACCAAAGACTGCACCAAAGAACTGAAACTAGAGTGTGCATATTTCCTGGGCCAGACTAGGTAGTTTCTGCCATTTCGGCTTCATCAATGACCCTCTAATAGTTTCAAAGTTCCACAATGAAACCCATGATCCCAAAGGACAAGAAAATAAAATGTACACTATAATGAAGCACGAGGAGACGTTCTACCGCCGCCACACAGTCCCAGTCACAAGCTGTAGTGAAGTCAAATATGTTCTTAAAAGGTTATCCTTTGGAAGCAGAGACTGCACCAAAGAACTGGAACCAGAGTGTGCATATTTTCTGGGCCAGACATTATATGGTTAAGAAGCACAGTGCATGTGAAAACAGATGGTCATTTATATTACGTGATGTAATAATGTATTTTCTATAATGTTCACTTTTGTATAAAATGCATCTAAAATAGTGAGTATGATCAGGAAATAACACAATCACAAAATGCAGACAAACCCATGGCATCGCGAGGAAGAGCCACACAACTATCACAACACACCAGGAAGACAAACTAAGCAAAGCAACTAGCTCTCTCTTCCCCATCAAGATGATTGTAAAGCTAGAATGGACATATTGTAACCCACAACAATACATAGATCAATTACGGAATACCACAATGGGAATAACAATCAACAACGAATCAACAACAGAACCACAGGATGCTTAAATTTATTTTACTGGTAGCAAATCATCACCCTAGATTATGTTGTTGTTGAAGCACAACACATGCTAATCTCGCATGGAGGCTTCCTACATATTGCAATGTATCATCATGTAGAAACAATCTAATCAAATTAACGAACTATGGTGAAACAAAGAAAATGCCTCAAGACTCTCAGATAGTTCTGATAATCCTGAAGTATGAAATATATTGAAATCTTAGTATAGATCCTCAAGTTGACTATGGCAAAGTCTGTTGTGAGATACCACAGCAGTTTATGCCAGGCCAATGTAATATTAAAATTTTCAATAATATTGAAATTCAGAAGATTGAGAGCAGACAAAATGTACCTGTCTTATGAGATAGTAAAATGTTAGTATATATCATCAAGTATCAATTTGACTACGGCAAAAGCCGTTGAGAGATATGGGAGCATTTTATGCCAAGCTAATGAGATATTAGACTTTAAGCTTAAACCATCGAAATGACTATAGCAGAGGGTATCACAGCATTTGGACTGAGCTTACATGAATCATAAACATTGAATAAAAGTATAAACATCATTATGTGCTTATGTCTAAATAATTACATACCGCTTCAACAAATTTGGATTATCAATGATAAAGGCATTTTTTTCAAAGTCATTGTTAAAAATTGTTTTATGTGATTGTACTGAGTTACCTTAAGATAATCAAATATGCACTCAGTCGCTTGTTGTATATCCAAATCCAGGATATGTACTTTGGCAGCCAGATAGAATTCTCCAGAGATTGTCCAAAAACATCTGAGATTGTAGTCATAGAAACCATCCAAGTCACAATCCATCGAAGTGATACTACCTCTTATCCAGTCTAACTTGCTTCCACAGTTGTTGCCACATTCTTCAATAAATAGAGGATCTTACGTGAGTGTTCATGTTTTAGTAGATTTATAAAACGAGATTTTTTCCAAAACATTTAATGTTATTGTGACTTAGACTTAATATTTTGTGATTTTGTCCAAGTTAAAAACAATAACGTTCACCACTATTTTGTATACTAATTAATAACCAAAAAACATTATCTCTGTTTAATGCCAACAGCTGTAAGATGGCTTAAACCAGTTTAATTGTTGTTGTGTTTTGTGTTTAACGTCCCACCAACAGCTAAGGTCATTATGAAGACAGAGCCACAGCTAAAAGTTTCATCCGACCGACAGACTGGTGAAGCCAAAAATTGAACCTGCCACCCCTGGTTTAAAGGGCAAGCGGTTTATCCACTACACCACAGCGGCTCAAAAAAACTGGTTTAAGCCATCTAGTAAAATATTTCACTGACCCTTCCAAGGCGATACTTCTTTTGTGGATCTTTATGGGTTTTTTTCTGTCTTGTATTTGTCATGCCTTTGTACGCGTCTGTTTATTTGTGCCTTGTGGTCACCTGCTGGAAAAGGGCTGACCTCTTGGCTCTTGTTTGTGGTGCCTAACTGTGTGTTTGTCACTTTCCCATTGGTATCATGGGTCAGGTGTGGTACTTGGTTGTATCTATTCCTGATCTTTGCACCCTTACTTAATTTTTTTGCTGTTTCAATGTGTGGGATTGTGTGTATGTGTGTGTGAAGGGAAGGGTATTTTGTCATTTCTTTTTGTCTTTGTCAAGAAGTGACTTGTGCATAAGAATTCATTTACTGTTTTGCTATATATACACTTAGTCTTGTATGTACGAGTTTACCTTGCATATATTTGTCTCTTTTCTTTAGGGGTTGGTTTGTAATTGCTTAGACTAGCAGATGTCATATATATTGTCTGATATTGTGAGTCACAATTATTGATATCCAGCCTTAATGACCAAGTCGTCAAAATTTAGTTCATTACACACACTTTATCTACGAAGTAATAAGAAGTAATCCTGCAAATTGTACGAAGTTATCTCCATTACTCATGGAACTATGGTCTTTTGAAACTATACACTGTCTAAACTTTAACACGCCATGTCATGGCGTTACTAATTACGTCAAAGTGAACTTCCTGATTTGCGGGTTTGTTGGGTGCATGAAAACATGATATTTCTTGCTTACATACGTTTTTATTTTCTTAGCATGTGTGCAATAGAGTTCACAGAAAAGTTGACACTAATTCATGTTTTTTCCAAAAGTTTGCCTATCTCAATGTATTAACTACTTAACTGACTTTTTTGCGTCACATGGTTTCATTTTATGTCACCTGATGCTAATATCTATCTCTGTACTGTTTCGTTGAAGTGGAAACTCACGCTTTTTTTTAAATATCCTTACACCAAGTTCTAATTGGTCACTTTTCAAACTCATTATTTCTGACCAAACGCTAATAAAATCGAAATGATTTTTGCCTATATATGTGCATTTTAATGGGCAAACGCTTAGCAGTGTTTTTGAACAGTTTTCTTTTACTTCAAAGTTTTTTGGGTTAAAAATGCAAAAATCGATTTTTTTTAGGAAAAATGGTTTTGAGAGTAGTTTTTTTTTTTTTTTTTTTTTTATAAAATTGACGTTTAGATGGTTACAAACTGGTCTGTCCGACTTGATAAACACCAAACAATTGAAATTTTGCTTATGGTAGATTTTGAATGCATTTTTAAAATGTTGCATTCTTCAAAATTTTATCGAGATTTTTTGAAAATCACCAGTATTTCCTGGTAAAATTTGTGAAATGCACTTAA
The DNA here is from genome assembly GCA_964019695.1 of Loripinus fragilis. NCBI lineage: Eukaryota > Metazoa > Mollusca > Bivalvia > Lucinida > Lucinidae > Loripinus > Loripinus fragilis. The sequence goes on from OZ026517.1 coordinate 83,120,369, forward strand.
TTTTATTTGAACACTATAGGCCAAACACAGTAGAACTTGATTAGTCCTTTTTTGGCGATTATTGTTTTAAGACTACTGTTCACTTCCGGTTTCAATGTGAGAGTTTACACATCGATTTCGTAGCATTATATTTTTGATTTTTAATTTTCAAAAAAGGACAGTGGCGTCTGGTGATAATAAATAATCACTGAAAATTTCAATGCCTTATCGCTGATAATAAAGTGTACAGAGCAGTGCAAAGTCTCTTTGTAAATTGCAAGCTTAAAGCTGAATTTCAATGATGAACCTGCTAAAAGTGTTTGTCGTATGTTGCTGAGTAGCTAAAACGACGAATCGGATGGAATCAAAACTTATGAGATTTCTTCTTCCTTTATCACGCTGGCCAGTAACATCTTCAACCAAACATAAACGTTAATTTGTGTTATGGTTTATATTGCAGAAAAAGTGTGACTTTTTGGAATGAGGGTACCTTTTCTCTAACTTCGTCCATGCAAGAAGTACACATCATTTTTAAATTAAATAACTTGCAGAGTCTTGACAAAGTATTGCTTCACTTAAAAAAAACTTGAATTTTGTATACCCTACGCTTCACTTTCTGAACGAGCGTAGAAGTGACCAATTAGCAGTTGGTTTTAGTATACATTTGTTTTAGAGCTTACAGTATGGCAAGAATAATCCCTCGTTAAAAGTTTGTGAGTGCTCTTCAATTAGCCTGTTATTAGTTACTTTTGCTTGCTAATGGGGTCTCGCCATTTTCAAGTTGATGAGCTCAACACAAGAACACAAAACGCAGCAAATTTATAAATCCTCGATGATGGCAAAATAAAAATATTCCAGTGTGTGCATTGATGAGAATACTTTCCAATATTAATTAATAATTTCTTAATTTTAAACCTTAAAGCACTAATTATTACTATAGCAGCAGACATAGTATGCAACAATTATCCTCATTTTTGGTACAAAAAGGCGGGTTAAAAGCAAATGAAATATATTGAAAAAAATACTTTTCTTTTAATAGTTGTAACATTCTTATTTGCATTGATCTGGCTGTTTATTGTAATTAAAACAGAATAGTTATCCATTTTTTAATATTGAAACGAAGAACCACCATAAGGTCCTGTTTTTATCATTCAACTGACCTGCATATAGAGGTAATTTCAGGTTAAGTGTATCTGTTTAATGCTGTAAGATGGATGTTTCCAGATATTTAGATAAAGTTCTGTAATTATCTCAACAGATGGATAATCAATCTGTGAAAGTTAAATCAGTACATAATGAAATGTTTTGCTTTATTTAAGTAAATAGTAAAAATCATGAACGTATATTTTAAATGGTTACAGCATAGTTGACCCATGGCTTGAGATTTCCAACAGTTTGGTATGTGTGACCAGCAAAGGCACTGATCAGCCTCCTAATACGCCCAGACTGATCAGAGTCTTTGCTGGTCGCTTAAATGTTTTATGACTTATAAACTACTGACTGAAACTCATTTAAGGTTTATAAGCTAAAAATGATGCTGAACAGGCTCGTCTGAATCTACACTTGGCAATATACAACTTTGTTCGAAATCACGTGTTATGGCTCCCACTCCATACCATTGATATTTTTTTCATTTCGTAGAATTATAAGTTTTCTTGGAATCTGAATCGTTCAAGCCATGAATTTCTATAACTTTAAAAATAAACCTGCATTCTAATTTTGTTTTGGGTCACTTAGAATGTCAAAACCAGGCCCTGTAGCACAGTTTGTATTGAGTCCAGCTGCAGATCCAGTGACAGCGAGTTCAATCCTTGCCCGGTCCCATTCTTTTAGGAGATTGGACAACATAATTGCTAAGGGTATTCTCCTCCTTCTATTGGTTTGTGTCAAGTACAAGCAAAATTATGTACACAAAGTACTGGTAAACCGCCTAGTCAAATTTGTCCTGGAAGAAGTGGGGTCAGGTCAACCGGCCATCTCAACATGACCATAGTAAGTTGACAGGGACGAAAAACATCAACAATTACAAGAAACAAATGGAAACAGGTTATGATTGTTAATATTTTAGTAGACAAAGCAATGATCTTATGGTGTCATTGAACCTTACAGCTGCCTCATTTCAAATGCATTGCAGAATTTTCATTTCTGCAAATATTATTTTTGTCTTTTATCCAGTTGTACTAAAATATGCCAAACCTAATATCAGTAATTTGCTATTAGAGATGTCCGGGATAAGCGGCATAAGCATACAAATACGGATAGGTAAACGTTAAAGCGATATCACCATAATGGAATTAGTACGGAGCTAATGAGATCTTTGAGCAGTTCAGCATATTTCATGAAATCATATAATATTGTCGATATCAAAACTTTTTACACGAGAGAGAGAGAGAGAATGAGAGAGAGGGAGATCGAGAAAGAGAATGAGATAGAGAAGAATAGAGAGAAAAAAGTGGAGAGAGAATAAAGAAAGTAGAAGAGAGAGGAGAGAAAGAGCGAAGGAGAGAGAGAGAGAGAGAGAGAGAGAGAGAGAAGGATAGGGAGATAGAGAAGGAAAGGGAGAGAAGGAGAGACATGAGAAGAGAGAGGGAGAGGTTAGAGAAGGAAGAAGAGAGAGAGGGAGAGATAGGAGAGAGAGATGGAGGGAGAGGAGAAAGAGAAGGAGAGAGAGATGGAGAGAGAGAAGGTGATAGAGAAGGAAAAAGAGAGATAGAAAGAGAGAAGATGGAAGGTGAGAGAGAGAAGAGAGAGGGGAGAGAAGAGATAGGCAAGAGAGAGAGAAAGAATGAGAAAGTAGATACAGAAGAATAGAGAGCGGAGAGAGAGGCAGAGAGAGAGAGAGAATGAGAGAAAGCAGGAGAGAGAGAGAAAGAAGGAGAGAGAGAGATAGAGAAGGAGAGACATAAGAAGAGAGAGAGAAAGAGGAGAGAGAAGAAATGAGATAGAGAATGAGAGAGGGAGAGAGCGAAGGATAGAGAGAAGGAAAGAGAGAGAGGAGAGAGAAGGTGAGAGAGGGGAGAGAGGGGGGAGAAGCGAGAGACAAGGAGAGAGAGAGAAGAGAGAGACAGAGAGAGAGAGAAAAGCGAGGAGAGAGAGAGAGAGAAAAGCGAGGAGAGAAATATACTGAGTATGTATGACCACGTGTGGTTATGCACATGTAGTTTTGTCAGGGTTTCTAAGTAGCAATGGAGTTATTGCCCTTATATTGCTAAAATTTGAAATATTTATTCCGTCCTCAGCAATAACTTATACCTGGGTTACATTAAGACCACCAGTCAGCCGACCAGATTTTTCCAAGTTGATCGGCCGAAAGGTGAGGATTTCTTTGGCTGGCTCTTGCAGTTACAATGAAAACAAACCTCGCTTGATTGATTTAAACAACCGCAAAGTCTTTTTTCAATAAGCTGACAAACACCCAATTATCCACCGACCAAACTATAATATGGCTTTGGCTTCAGTATCCATGCGTGTTTTGCATAAAGTAGCAAAATTGACAGTTTGTATTTAGTCGCTTTCTTCCTTAAAAAAGAAAACATTAACCCTTAAAGCACGAAGAATAAAAATGCATCTGAAAATCTCGTCTGCTGAAGTCGTCTGCTGCAAATAATTACCTAACGCTACTGACGAATTAAGCATAGAAGCAAACAGCATGGACACAGAACAGATCTTATCTGGGTCCACACTGTTTGCTATAGATGCGTCATAAACATTTCAGCAGACGAGAAAGCAGACGAATTTTGTTGCGATTGGTGCTTCAAGGGCTAACAGAAAGCAGAAAGTTCAAAATAAGCTATACATGAATGCAATAAAAATATGGGACGTGGCTTATAAAAGACAAAATTCGGGCGAGTGTCTGCCAAGTTTTGGTCGAAAATAAAGATTATCTGACGTCAGTCAGATGACTGTCGCCAGATGATCGGCTGACAGTCAGCCAGGTTTGAGTGATTGAATTTAAAATTAGAAGTTGGGGGAATGTCCCTCGACTTATGACCGGCCGATAGTCGACAGACAGTCGGTTGACTCAAACCGTTTGCCAAGTCCCAAAGACTGTCGGCTGATCAAAAAAAAACTGGTCAGTTTAATTTTTTGTTGCCGGCTGACCATAAAAAGCAGCTAAAATCGCACACAAAATCAGCCAACTGTCGAGCGAATGTCGGTCGATTAGCATTACTGACAGTCCGCAGATTGTCGACCGCGGTTTATGTAAGCAATTGATCAAATTTCATGGATTTTATTCTGAGTATATGTGACGATACTATAATGCACATGAAGTTTTGTCATGATTTCCTGGGCAATCTATGAGTGATTGCCCTTTGGCTTTCAGAATGTCATTGGTTTTTCCAGTCCTCAACCATTGATTAGCAAGCAATAGAAGGATTCATAAAATTATTATGGCAATTGTGTGATGATGCATGTGAAGATTTATAAGGATGTCATTTGGGTGTAGAGATGTTATTGCCCTCTGATTGCCTAAATATCAATGAATTTCGGGCGATACACATGAATACTCATTCCTATGCACATGGATATTCATTAGAACAGAGTTATTGCCTAATTTTCAATTCCCTATAGAATTTGCTTGTTTAGCATACCTTTAATTGCATAAAGTGGCGTTTAATTAGCATTTTAATTGTATGGTATAGATCATATAACTAGAAGACACGATGCACGGCGGGGCGAAGTGGCTCAGTTTCTTCAGTATAAGGCAGGGGATCAAAGGGGTGTTGGCTCGAGACTCACCGGAGTCGCTGTTTTATGTTTTACTTTATTCGCTTCTTAGTACTGTTCAAATATAGGAAGACAGAAAATCGTCCCCACATGACTGAAAAAAACGTTGACTGGAACGTAAAGCGTATACACAGACAAATAAAATACACGCTGCATTAGTTGAGTGTGCATCACTTTGGTATATCAAAGCTTGAGACGCTATACAGTATTAGCGTTGGACAGGTCAAAATACTTACCATCTTCACCTATCGCGTACATGTTTCAATACGGTGTTGTTATAACTTTCCTTTTACGTATACTTATTCGTATGCGGCGAACCCGGACAACTCTATTTTAAGGGAATATTCAGGCCCTATTAATATTTATCATGATCAAACATAAATTCCTCATTAATTTCTTCTTCATCAGCTAAGGTTATTAAAAGCCTGTTTATTGTCCATATAACCGATAACTGGCTGCTGACATATTTTCCCTCATGGTTACCAAATGGCTTTAGTTCATGCATCTGGTCACCTCAGCTGTGAGTCAATCGCAGCACATCTCAGTGAAGGGAGCTTGTAATTAGGCTGTGCTTCCATTCAATTATTTCATTGAGTAATGATGGCTTCAAGTGATAAGAATGAAAATTGTTTTAGACACAGCCCATGTTACATTTTTGCACTATAGAATAAAGCAGTCTGGTTCAGTGTCCCTTAGTAAGTAAAGGTTAATAGCATTAATTGAAATTGTAACATTTAGCTCTGTTTATGATATCTACTGCTTTGCAAACATTTTTGACCCAGATCAGGCCCGACAAAATAAAGGACCTGATTAGGATCCAAACTGATTGGTGCTCTAATCGCATTCCTGAAATGTTCTTTTGAAAACGTAATTTCTTAAAGAAATATGCTGACAATTAAAACATTCAAAACAATCATGTATTCGCAAAGAGCATTTGCATTATTAATGTCCATGTCATAATTTTTAGCATTGCTATTATCATTTCCATAAATCTGAGCAAATTCTTGAAAATTCAATACAATGTCTTGCAAGCCAAACAGACTCAAATCAGCATATGCATTGGTCCATGCAGACAGCAAAGATTCTGACCAACAGTGTCAATATTCAGGCTGATCTAAGTCTTGGCTGCTTGTTCATGCATCTGCCAATTCTAGTCAGTCCTCGAAGCTTGGATACATAAATATTCATTACGTTACTGTGAAAACACTGATCAGACTATAATCAAATGCAGATGTAATGCTGGATGCTCATACCATTTAACTAATCCTGTTTGTGTCGTCTGCTGTTAAGCTTTACAAAAATTTTTGATCAAGAGAATGGTCTGACATTTTACCGATCCTGATCTGGATCCACACTGTTTAGTACTCTTTGATAATCTTTCCAAACGGTTTAGAAATAGATCAGACCGAACGCTATACACTGACTGTAATTAATCTATTTGATCTGGTAACTGCCACTTCTGTAGTGCTGCCTAAAGAATTCTTTTTGAAGTATTCAAGTGATTAATGGCGATCCCCTGTGGCATGTGAGTGCAATTAAATTATGGGCTAATTGGAGCAGTTTCAACAAAATTAATGGTCATATGGTTCCTAGTATACTGTTAGCTCTATAATTAATACATATGAATAAAAGTCTGAATTATCACTTTAAGATCAATATCATTGAAATCACAAATTATTTTAATCTTAATTGGAGTATTGAAAACATATTTTCACCAAAAATGACTAATTTTAAAGTAGATCTAGTAATATTAAAATCGTATTGCTTTCTGAATGGTAATTTTAGCTCAATTCAAACCCATATGGTCGATGCTTTTAGGATAAAAAAAACACACTTGGACAGTTTGAGATATGCACACGCAAACTTGGCATAAAGTGTACCCCTAAATATTGACCTACTTTTTGGACTGTCAGATCATCTAGAACTTGCTTAAAAAGTGTTTACTTTTATCACTGTGGACTTTCTCTTAAAGTGGTCAACCCTTTAAGTGACATAATTACTCAGTTTATACCTATAGCTAGCAGCTGTATAGCAAAACTTTCAAGGACCTAGGAATCCCAGATTTTATCAATTTTGCCACAATAACTGACTTACAGCTGAACTTTGAGCACTCATGAAAACAATGGTTGAGACTAATCTTGCCTGAATTCTCAGATACCATCCCAACTCAAACAATCTTCTTGTTTAGTCAGTGCTTGGAGAGTAAAAGCTGTTCCTGGCAAGATTTCATGACGCAATATAAAATTCCATCATGAGTGTGAGGGTGGGATAGAAAAATCTGTCCTGAGGATCGCCGATTGGCATCACGAGGCATTCGAGTGATGACAAACGGCGATCTTGAGGGATGGATTTTTCTATCCCATCATCACACGAATAATGGATTATTTTTCTTGCTCACCACTAAATACTTTATTTTATATTGGAAACAACATGAAAAATGCTTCCAGAAAATCCTGAAAACGTAGAAATGCGACATGGTAATGTCATTTTAACATAAGAATGACGTCACGGATTGGCGTGCGGCCGACGTGTGGCTGTTTGTTTTTTATCTTTCCCACGAGCTGGCACAGGTATATGAGATTTATAGAATCCATCATTGGTGTTCAGTGGGTACAGAAAAATCCCCACCCGAGGGCCCACCGTTCCAGTGGGAAACGAGGCTTGGATTTACAAGAACTAGCTTATCAGCCACAGTAACTCGAGTAAGTAATTTTGTTGAGGAAAATTTATGTGTGTGTGTTTATTTTCATCGTCAAGGCTCCCCGTCACGTTGCATTCAGTCACGCATTGTCCAACAGGATAAATATTTCAATCGCAATGCACTAAGCATGTTTAAAGCATTAAATAAAGGTTTTAAGTAAAAATGCGCAGTTTTACTTTTAAACCAAGTTGAAGGCCGACTTAAATCGCTGACAATTCAACACTGATTTTTTCCTGACTGACAACAATTCAACTTTCGTTTTCGAAGGAATACAGTAATGTGCCAAAAATGTTATCTCACATTAGCTTATCTCGTATTAGTTAATATGCTTATCTCACATGGGTAGCGATATGGGACAGATTTTTTCCAACAGCAATCTTACATAGGGATCACTCGATCTTGTATGCGTTGGTATGTGAGAAAAAATTATCTCACATGGGTAAAAATAAAGGAAATCCTGATTTGGTGTGCAATAAATATTTTACCTACCATAACTGACCGCTTCATATATCAGGTTAAACCCCCTGCCGTTTTCACTAGCATCAGCAAAGAACTCAATATTTACTTGATTGTCTGGTGATACTATCTTGATCTCTTTGCCAATACCACAGAAGGATGTCGACAATATCTGAAATAAATCAGTACAAACATAATTGAGCCATGACACGTGATTTCCAACAATGTGGCATTTTGACAAGTGTAGACTCAGACAAGCCTGTGCAGCATCCATTTAAGGTTGGAAACTCCAAATGATGTTCAGTCAGTAGCTTAACACTCATAGAATATTCAAGCGACTAGCTAAGGCTCTGAGCTGACTGAGCGTATGCGCACGCTGGTCTGAGCCTTTGCTAGTTGGACATCCCTCATAGTTGGAAATCTCATGTCGCGGCTCAATTATGTTACTGCATTCGATAGAGTTGGGTATCAGAGACGTAGAGGATCTTTTATGGGTGCTCATGATTTATTGAATTTATTAAACAAGTTGAGGAAAAACGATAACATGCGAGTATTGCTGAACATTTTTTCACTTTTTCGAAACGAGTTGAATACAATTAATAATACAGGAGCACAAATATTGCATTCTATTTATCACATGCCATTAAAATTGCTTAAAATCACATTTAGGGTGAAAAAGTCAAGACTTTACCATCTCTTGCGCAACGGCATAATAGACGTCATTAAGTAGCGTTGCTAAATCTGTTGACCACTAGTGATTTATTGATTTTAGTGCATGCCATTTTATCACCATTTAAGACGCAACGCCGTGTGATAAAATGAGTATGACATGACCTTACCCAATAGAATAAGTTTGCGTCTACTGAAAGTAAGTAAGGGTGCAAAGATCAGGAATCGATACAATCAAGTGCCACACCTGACCCAGGATACCAATGCAGACTTGGGGTGTTTCTCCATGATGATACATTGCATTAGTTAGATGGCCTCCATGCGAGCTGAACATTTCTTGTACTTCAACAACAGCTTATCTAGGGCGAAGATTTGGTACCCAAAATGCATTTAAGCCCCCCTGTGGCTTAGGCTGTTGTCCGTTCTAAGGCGGTGGTTCTGTTGTTGTTGACTTTTTGTTTATTGTTACTCCTATGGGTGTCTGTAATTGTTCTATGTTTTGTTGTACGTTGTTTTATGTCCATTCTAGTATTGCAATCATCTTGAAGGGGAAGAGAGAGCAGGTTGTTTTGCTTAATTTGTCTTCCTGGTGTCTCGTGATGGTTGAGCGGCTCTTCATCGCGGTGCCACGGGTTGTCTGCGGTTTGTGATTTTGGTATTTCCTGATCATACTCACTTACTATTTTTTTTACTTACGTGTAGGCCTGGGCAGTTTATAGTTTTTGCAGCGCCCTCTGTAAGTAGTTTTCTTTGTGCTACGAGAACCCTTACACGTGAGAGCTTATAGACTCAAAAAATCTTTCAGAATTATTATCAATTGTCAAACGGTTGGGATCTAGATATGATCAGGGGCTAAACTGTTTGCATTGGATACCAACAGATAACTACATGTAATAGCATCGCTAGCAACGAAATAGTTAATAAAACTAACACCAAAATATGATTGATCTTGTTGAATGTATAATATACTATGTGTTATTTTTTTCTTTTTATTCCACAAATATATTTTAGGGTGCTCATGCATTGCTTGATATTAAGAAAATTTATGTTAAGTAAACATGAATATAGTGTTTGCAAAAATAAGGTGTATTTGAAACGTGACATTTTATGGCTGTACTTTTAAGAAAAATGCATCATCAATTTTAGTCATCAATGAAAATACACAACACAACGCAATTCGCATGGAAGTAATAACATAACGTGATTAAATAAGTATGTGAACCACTAGTGGTGTTTCGATTGTATTACATAAAAGTATTTTATAACCGTAGTTTCAATGAATTGAACTATGAAGTGGATATAGTTTACATATTAGAAGCTTAAAGGTAAAATTCACACTTTTTTTCAAATTCATTTATTATAGAGCTTACGGTATGGCAGGAATAATTCCTGATTAAATGTTTGTGAATGCTCTGAATGCTCTTCTATTAGTCTATATTTTGATACCTGGCCAATATTTTGTTTAAACTTGATCCTCAAAACACTAATTATTACTATGACAGACGACATATTTCGTAACAATTTTCCTCAATTATGGTTCAAAAAGACAGGTGAAAACCAAATGAAACTTATTGAAAAACAGAATACTTTTCTTTGATAGTTGTAACATTCTAAGTTTCATGTGATCTGGCTGTTGATTGTTATTAAAACAGAATCATCATTATCCAATATTGATATGGAGAGAACCCACTGGAAGGTGCTTCTTCAATCATTTAGCTGACCTGCATATAGAGGTAAACCCAGGTTAATGTGTGCCTGGTTTATGCCAATAGCTTTAAGATGGCTGCTTCCAGATATTTACATGAAGGCAATAAATAGTGCTGTTACTTACTCAGCAGATGAATAAATGATCTGTGAAAATTTAATCAGTAAGGAAATGTTTATTTTTGATTTAAGTAAAATTTTTAAAAGTCACAAACATACACTCTAATAGTACAATTGGATAAGCAAACGATGTTTTGTAATATATTGGCAACTAAGGCCCAGGTCACTGATGAGCATGCATTTTATGATAAAATGGGAAACAATAATACTGCTGATATAAATTATGTTAACTTTGTCCCACATCAACCTACGCGTAATAAACCTACTAAAAGTGATAATCTAGTATTAAAACAATTTGCCACTTTCAAATTGATATAAGAAAATTAGTAATTTTACTTAGTAAAAAAAATTGGTAAGTAGAACTTTGCAGTAAGGATAATTTTATATTAATACTATTTTTTCAACAAATGGTTAACCAGATATGACATAGAAATTCAGTTGAATAAAGAATATATATTTTTTTCAAACAGATGCCCTCTTTTAAGAATTTGACTTATCCTTAAAAATAGTATAGTTTCATGTGAAACTTGCAAAAACGAGATCTTTTCGATTTGGAAGGGAGAATTTCCTTTTCCACTTTTATTGTTATGTATATCACAGCTTATTTGTTTTGTTTTTTTAATTTGAATAACTGTAGTGATTGATCACCCTGATCTATGAGCGAAGGTTACTACATAACTGTAGGGCATTTAATAAATCTTACAAAGACATCCTGAGCTGCTTAATTCTTTTTACCTCAGATATGAAAAAATAACATTTTAATGAAAACGATAGGTAAAATTTTTTTTAAAAAATGTGGAGACATCTAGGGGATGCACTAAGTCTTCTAAAACAACTTACATCTCAGTTATTAAGTGCCCTATAGTACCAAACCTGGTGTTAGTTTTTTGCTTAGACACAGCATATTTATCAAATGAACTAATACATAAACATCGAATTTCATTGCTCATGAATATTGATGAAAACATGAGAAATTAGAGAAAAAATACAGGAAATTTAAGAAGGTATAGCTACAAATTATTCATATCTTAGCTTTAAGTGCTCAAGAGTAACAATCTTGGTACCATATAAAACAGCATAATCTAAAAGTTTTTGTGCCAAATTAAAAAGTCTTAGATTTACAGCAACTGAGATATGATTAATTTAGTAGGTACATGGCTATCATTTTTATACATTTTTCTTTTATTTGAAATGTTTTCCTTAATAGTCATCTTATACAAATTAGATAAATATTACATCTGTCCACTAGGTAAAGTGTAATGGATAGACTAAAATTAAATATAATGTTTGTTACTCTAGTGCAATTAGCAGCTGAGATATTGGTAATTGTGTAGGTATAACCCTTCAATCTTCAGCGATTTTTCTCCTCAATCTAATGTGGTTATATTAATATTCATGAATATGTAAACGAGAAAATTTGCATATATAACCATGGATAACAAGCGCTCTGTCATATTAACAAGAGGGCCAAGTGGCCCTTAAGCGCTCACCTATGTTTTGTTTAAAGCTTACATATAGGCATCTGTAGAAACCTGAGCATGTCCCTGGCGACCCTGGCGCGGGGCCATTTTGGCCCCAGGGGCATAATTTGAACAAACTTGGTAGAGGTCTACTAGGTGATGCTATAAACCAAATAGCATGGCTCTTAGCCTTATGGTTTCAGACAAGAAGATTTTTCGATGTTTTCCCTATATAAGCCAAAGTAAAATATGTGACCCCCGAGGCGGGGCCATTTTTGGCCCCTGGGGCATAATCTACAAGGTTATGCTACAGACCAAATATTATGGCTCTCGGCCTTCTGGTTTTAGACAAGAAGATTTTTTCATGTTTCTCCCTACTTAAGCCTATGTAAAGCATGTGACCCCGTGTTGGGGTCATTTTGGGCCCCAGGGGTATAATTTGAACAAACTTGGTAGAGGTCCACTAGATGATGATTCATACCAAATACCAAGGCTCTAGGCTTGTGGTTTCAGACAAGAAGATTTTTTTATGTTTCTTCCCTATATTGGTCTATATTAAGCATGTGACCCCCAAGACGGGGTCATTTTTGGCCCCAGGGGCATAATTTAAACAAACTTGTTAGAGGTCTACAAGGTGATGCTACGTACCAAATATCAAAGCTCTAGGCCTTATGGTTTCAGACAGGAAGATTTTTTATGTTTCTCCCTATATGAGCCTATGTAAAGCATGTGATCCCTGGGGCGTGGCCATTTTTGGCCCAGGGGTCTTATTTGAACAAACTTGGTAGAGGTCTACCAGATGATGCTTCATACCAAATATCAAGGCTCTAGGCCTTGTGGTTTCAAACAAGAAGATTTTTTCATGTTTCTCCCTATAAAAGCCTATGTAAAACCTGTGACCCCCGAGGCGGAGCCACTTTTGGCCCCTGGGCTATATTTTGAACAAGCTTGTTAGAAGTTCACTAGATGATGCTACATACCAAATATCAAGGATCTAGGCCTTGTGGTTTCAGACAAGATGATTTTTTCATGTTGCTCCCAATATAAGCCTATGTCAAACATGTGACCCCCAGGGCCAAGCCATTTTTGGCCCCAGGGCTATAATTTAAACAAACTTGGTACAAGTCTAGTAGATGATACTACATTCCAAATATCAAGGCTCCAGCAATTGTGGTTTCAGACAAGAAGATTTTTTCATGTTGCTCCCTATATAAGCCTAAGTTAAACATGTGACCCCCGGGGCGGGGCCATTTTTGGCCCAAGGCTATAATTTGAACAAACTTGGTAGAAGTCTACTAGATGATACTTCATATGAAATATTAAGGCTCTAGGCCTTGTGCTTTCAGACAAGAAGATTTTTTCATGTTGCTCCCTGTATAAGCCTATGTAAAACATGTGATCCCCGGGGCGGGGCCATTTTCGGCCCCAGGGCTATAATTTGAACAAACTTGAAAGAGATCTACTAGGTGATGCAACCTACCAAATATCAAAGGTCTATGCCTTGTGGTTTCAGAGCAGAAGATTTTTTTTAAAGTTTTCTTCTTGAAAATCTATTTTTGGCCTGTGTGACCTAGATATGCAATAGACTGGAACCATTTGAACAATTTAAAAAGAGGGTCATATAAGGATCATTCCTACAAATTTTGGTCAAAATCCAGCCAATAGCTTAGGAGGAGATGTTGTTTTAAGCAATAGTTGACAACGGACGACACACAACACACGACGGACGATGGACATCCAATGATCACAATAGCTCACCCTGAGCCAATGGCTCAGGTGAGCTAATGAGTTAGCACCATGTTTACTACTGTAGGGGTATAAGCAGCAGAGGTATGAGTAATTATGTAGGTATATCCCCTTAGATTTCAAGTATTTTCTCAAAAATTCTCATGGTTTCATCAATATTCATGAATATTATTATAGTATGATAAATTGCATATTTGATCATTTGGTGAACATGATCATGTCTATGCATCAATTAAGAATCAAGTATGGTACTCTGGGGCACTATCATTAGCTTTAGAATTACACCCTCTTGAAGTTGCCATATTTATTTATTGATTTCTACTGTTTTGATTAAAAATTGTGAATATTCATGTTAAATAATTTCATAGCTGACCTTAAGATAAAAGTATTATGTCAAAGCAATGATTTGCACCAAGTTTGATACACTAGAACACATAACAGGTGAGATATTGGCTGTTTTATGCATACACCCCTTCATTTTTCTAAGATGTTTTCTCATTTCTAAAGTTTTCATTATTTGTGAATATGGGTATGGATAATCTACATATCTAAATACCAAATTATACTGTTTTGTCTAAGAATTATAGTTGTGTGGCTCTTCCCTACAGTGCCATTGGTTTGTCTGTAATTTCGAATTGTGGTATTTCCTGACCATACTCACTTACTATTTTTGGTACCAAGTTTAATATTCTATGATGAGTTGCTGCTGAGATACGATTTTTTTTGTACAATGTATGTACACCCAACACTTTAAAGTCACATAATGGGTTGCCATGGAAACCATTAAATTCATGTAATCAAAGCGTATTTATTTTTGATTGACTATTTTGTTTTGCATTTAAGTGGTCCAATTGAACAGTTTTTTAATCCATAATGAAATGTTCTATGTGCTCGATGTAAGTCTAATTACCCCCTTGAATACTTGCTTACCATATGTGTTGTCCTTCTTTTTTAGAGTTTCATTAATATTCATGAATATGCAAATGAGATAATTTTCATATAGGACCACTGAATAAAAAGACTTATCAAATTGTATCACTGGTCATATAAAACTTGCAACAATGGTGGTTTTGTGATGCTTTTGGGATGAAATGTGTATATGATGTTTTTTTATGAATAACCTCATTTTTTTAAGGTTCTCATTAATATTCATGAATGAAATCATTTATATATCTGATCACAGGAGAAAGGGCATGTGTCTAAGCTTTAATTTGACACTAATTTGAAGCAACGAAATACCAAGATGCTCGAATTGATCTTACAAATTTGTTTTCTTAATTACGTACACGCATAATGGGAACCAGCAATAGAAATTGTATTCATAACATAAGTAGTATAGTAAAACTTACTCTGATGTAGTCGTAATTACACTGGATATATGTAATGTTGAGTTGGAGATCTATAACCATATTCTCTGGGGCTAGTATTATCCACGAACATTGAACACTATTGTCATACAACCCATCACCATCACTGTCATGGGGGAGTAATACGCCTGGAGTCGTCGTAGCATTTAACGTCGCTCCACAATTAGTCAGAACTGCAAAACAAGATGTCATTGAAAAACAACTGATTTACTTTAATATAAAAATAGTATCTTTTTGATAAGCATGTTTGCTTGATATATACGTCAAATAGTGTTATTTATTACAAAGCCCATTAATCAGATAATAGATTGCCTTCTGCCATTGCTTGCCCATCCTATCATTAACCCTTAAGGCGCCAATCTTGACTGCAGCAGACGACACATTTAGCGACATGTTTCCTAATTTTCGCAAATTATAAGGTATGATAGTTTATGAGAATCGTCTGCCAGCAGACGATTCTCATGAAATACCATGTCTATTTGATATTTTTGAAAAAGCTGCAAAACATAAAATGTCTTCTGCTGAAAATTATAGGTGGCGCTTTGTGGGTTATAATATATTATTCGTATCAGTTGAACAAAGCTTGTTCCACAGTTTTTGAGCAAACATTTTAGGTGTTTTGATCATTACCAGACTGTTTTTCATTAACTCCAGAATAAATTTTGAAATAGTTTAGAGAGTAGTTATTTTATGAGTTCCACATATGCAGTCCATGAGGATTCTTAGTCATATTTATATGTGTTTTATCAATTTAAATTTCTCCACTTTTCCAGCCCAAATACGATGTAACTCAACAGATAGTTCCTATATTGTAAGTTAATCTCATCCTACAGTTTAAAACTTATTTTTTGTCTATTAATACAGAGAATCAATCAGAACTGCCTCGGCAAATTCCACGAAATTCCTTGGAATCAGACCACGGATGTACATTAAGAATCTACTTTGATAACGCGGGTAATAACATGATGGTGACGTTATATACGTAAAGCTGACGTCACAGAAACCATGTTAGACAATAGCGAGAGTGATTGCAGCAAAACAAACGGTAATAAATGAAGTTTATGTCTTATTCTATAAAATATCGCTATAGCAATATTTTATTGAAAAAACATAAACTATAAACTTCATTTATTCTGCTGATTAAACTTTTTGGATAATCAGAAGAATCAATTTTAATAGAGCTGAACCCACATGCTACAGAACTAATTTTCCATACACGAGATCCGTCTTACAAAATGGAGCTTTTTGGTAAATATACTGCTCAACAAAAGTTTAACAGGGACAAATAAAGATTAATTTATGTGTGAGCAAATTATTTAGAGTTTTAAAAAATTCTGCTGAAATGATGGTTTGATATGTGTTTAAGTTAATGAAAGCTATTGGAGTAGTTTATTTTGATTTCTACTGCGTTGTTCGTTGCGTTAACAAGGAAGGGGTCAAAAAAGCGTTTCAACTGCATTACTCGCAATACAAAATTGACACAGTTTCGGTTTATAAAGTGTCTTGTTTCCAGTTAGGTCGAAACAGCCATTCTAAAAAAAGTTCGTCTCAATTGAGCCTTTGAAGCAACTGTTGATTCTCTGAAACCAATAACGTCGTTTTATAATGGCGTTTGCAAGTCAATAACAGTACTTTTTTCGTTGCGTAGACATGCTAAATTGAATTTATGGTGTTTGTGTTTAAGAGGGTGCCATAAGAAAGACAATTAAGGGTAAGGCAAGTTTATAAAAGTTTGTCTCTGCGTATTTGATTCATGAAAAGTGACGTTAATCTTACATCTAGGCTACATGTAGGCGGTAACGCTATCCATAGAAGACGTTTTCAAATGAATAACTAAAACAACTTTTCAGGCTGCTTGTGCCACACTAGCCTCAAAAGGATTATATGACGCTTAAGTCAGTTCGCTGAATAGTCAAGCAATGGAAACAGCACATTTTAACGTCATTATGGAACGCAGAAACATTGCATGAACGGGTACAATTCTGTGGCTTTTTAACGTTTTTCATCATTGAGAACCTTTTGCTTTACGTAAGAATGGAAAGTTTTAATTTTTGATGTGGGCTTGTATCCTTTGCATGCGCATGGCTTAAAAAGTGACGTCAATCCACTAACGCCTAACCAGAATTCGTTTTGTCTGGCAATTACGAAAAAAAACATTAATTGCAAGATCCGCATACTTGTTGATTTACACCAAATAAAATATTTCATATTCATTCAAACATGGATATGATATTAAAATCCATGCTAAACTTTTGTTGAGCAGTATAGTAATACGCGTAATGCTCCTTACATACACTCGAACCATGATTCGATTCTCGAACTGTGGGGACTTCCCGAATGTACAGAGAATAATACATTGCAGGTGTGTCATAAACACAAGTGAAATTCCATCTATTTTTCTATTTTTTCTGTATATAAAAATAATTACCATCAGTTATACTGTAAGTAAGGACGAATCCTACATCATTAAGACGGTAGTCTGAATGAAAATAAATATCAAATCCCAGAAGCGATACTATTTTGGCTGGTGGTGGTGGTCTTTGGCAGAATATTCCTATAAGGGTTCCATTTGTATAAACCTGAAACATACCGTAATTGCAAACTACAGCGTCTAACTATACAATAATTTATCATTTGTCCCATGCAAATAGGATGGATATCAATAAGAGTATTATTTATTCAGTTAAACCTAAAAAAAAATGAACTCAGATTTTCTGAAATACCCCCTAATTCGAAATATATGTGGCATAT
Organism: Loripinus fragilis; assembly: GCA_964019695.1. Taxonomy (NCBI): domain Eukaryota; kingdom Metazoa; phylum Mollusca; class Bivalvia; order Lucinida; family Lucinidae; genus Loripinus; species Loripinus fragilis. The sequence continues at coordinate 83,138,050 of OZ026517.1, forward strand.
TAAACAAGATTTGGAAAATAGGACCTATTCATGATCTATTTTAATAATTGTCAATATTAACATATGTTTTGTGTGCGTTAGATAAACGTCTCTATGAGACTTTTTACACGTCCAAAACTTATGTTTGTTTGGTAAAAAAACTGATATATGTTATTAGAATTTTTGGTGTTTAAATATAATTGTTATGTCTATTTCCCTATAATTTGAACTTTCTATTCTTCGCAATAATATATATCAAGACCCTAGAACTTCATCACAACGAGATTCGACTGTATTATTATTGCTAAGCTTAAGCTTAGTGTGTATACAAATCTTGAGTTTTCATATTATTTTTGACCATATAATACAACGAAAGAGTGTTTGCATCAAGGTACAAATATCACTTATAGCTAATCATGATTCTTGTTCTTTAATCTGTAATTAACAATACCACGTTTTACAATCCGTTGCGTGTTATCAAATTTCTTTATATAAAGAGTATTATAAATCAATAGCTACTAAACCCTGTCCAGACCCTCATGAAATAGAGTTTTCTTCTGAATAATAATTGGGGAGATTCTGCTGCGCAACTTTAATAGTTTTAGTTGAGAAATAAGCAAAGAAAATAATTGCGCACTGTCAAATTGTAGACTTGAGATTCGTTTCCATCTTGTAAGAACACAGTACTATACCAGAACAGGACGAGAAATAAACTTAAAACACCTAATACAAACATCAAAATTATCAACAACAACATTATAAGTCTGTTGTTTGGAACAGATAACAGACTAAGGAAGACGGCAAATATCAGGAAGTTATACATTCTAATACCATACCAAATCCTGAACACCATATGAAAAAGTGACAAAAACACACAAAAAAAACTCACATAAAAGAGAGCAAAGAGTCAGCTCTTTCTCAGCCTGTGACCACAAGGCTGCAAGTAACAGACAAGATAGTATTACAGACGAACAAGAAACACAAACATCAAAAATGATCCACAAAAGTAGCATCGCGATGGAATGGCCAGTAAGAAAAATCATTGAAGGGTTAAAAATAGTTAATGGTACCAACCCTATCCATATTTCTAATGTGGATCAAGCAATCAGATATTTAGCCTCCTTGCATTACGGAAACCACTCCGTGCGAAATTGAATATATACGGCACTACTTTTGGCTGATCGGAGACTTCCGTATATTTCTGATAACGAGACCATTTGAATCAGTATTAACTTTTCAAAACAATAAAATTTGTTTAGCTTTAGAGGACACAGATTAACGTTATATGATACGTCTGTGCGCATGTGCGCACAGTAGAGTGTGGTTTTACTTTTATTCGCGATGTTGACACGGTAAGATTAATAAATGCTTACAAGGTGAATCTAGAAATTCTGCGTTTCATATTGCGCGGTCCAAAGGATAAGATATAAGCTGTGTTAACATATATAAGACCAGCGCCTTTTGTGGGGTAAAGACGAACAGTGCAGATCCAGATCAGATACTTCAACAGAAAGTGACGTCAGATCAGGGTCTCAACTGTTGCTCTGAACTTGAAACAGTGATCAGGAATCAATTCAAACACTTAAATATTATGCCAGTTCTGGTTATCTGCAAGTATAATAAAATATCTGAATAAAAATTGCGGAGGAAATCTGGTGAAACTATATTTTTTAGATGCTAAAGGGCAGATAACTCCATAGTCAGTGATGAGATCTGACCAAAATTCAAACTCATCCATACTTTTATGTATGTCCTGGTTACCTACAAGAATGAAGAAGATCAAATGAAAAATGAATGCGCTAGAATGGCCAGCTAACTCCATAGACCCATGTTCGATCTAGCTGAATTTCAAACCCATCTAAGCTTTTATAGCTCTCCTTGTTACCTGCAAGAATGAATAAAAACCAATCAAAAATGAAGGTGCTAGAGCGCTCACAACATTATACATTCATTTTTCAAATGCTCTCAAGGGCAGCTAACTCAGTAGTTGGTGATGGGATCTGGCAGAAAATCAAACTAATCAAAGCTTTAATAGTTGTCCTTGATACCTGCAAGAAAAACGAAGATCCATCCAAAAATGAAGCAATAGTGTGCTCACAACATTACTCCCACTATAAGTCTACGGAGAATTTTTTAGACATTAAAGGGCAGCTAACTCCATAGTACAATGATCCATCTTGCTGAATGTCAAACCCATCTAAGCTTTTATAGCTGTCCTTGTTACGTGCAAGAATGAATAAGATCCAATAAAAATGAAGGTGCTAGAGTGCTCACAACATTATACATTCATTTTTCAAATGCTCAAGGACAGCTAACTCAGTAGTTGGTGATCGGATCTGACAGAAATTCAAACTCGTTCAAGCTTTTATAGTTGTCCTTGTTACCTGCAAGAATGATGAAGATCCATTTAAAAATGAAGCAATAGTGTGCTCACAACATTACTCCCACTATAAGTCTACGGAGAGTTTTTTAGACATTAAAGGGCAGCTAACTCCATAGACCAATGTTCCATCTTGCCGAATTTCGAACCCATCCAAGCTTTTATAACTATCCTTGTTACCTGCAAGTATGAATACGATCCAACCAAAAATGAAGGTCCTAGAGTGCTCACAACATTATACATTCATTTTTTACAAACGCTAAAGGGCAGCCAACTCAGTAGTTGGTGGTGGGATCTGGCAGAAATTCAATCGCATTCAAGCTTTTGTAGTTGTTCTTGTTACCTGCAAGAATGATGAAGATCCATTTAAAAATGAAAGCACCAGAGTGCTCACAACATTTCTCCTATAATAAGTTTATGGAGATTTTTCAGACATTCAAGGGCAGCTAACTCCGTAGACCCTAGTCATATCTTACCGAATTTTGAACCCATCCAAGCTTTTATTGCTGTCCTTGTTACCTGCAAGAAAAAAGAAGATCCACTGAAAAATGGAAAAGCTAGAGTGCTCACAAGCTTTTCCCCATTATAATCCTATGGGAGCTATCTGTTGCCATGGAAACCAGAGCTCTTATCCGATCTGACCCAAAACCTTATGCAGCCAATTCCCTACCCCAATAATGCTTTAGATGAAATTTGATTATGATTGGCCGGCTGGTTTTAGAGATATTTATGTCTAAAAGTGTGAATGGACGGACGCACGGACGCACGGACGCACGGACGCCGGCTTTAGTCCCATACTATAAGCTCACCGAGAGCCGTCAGCTCAGGTGAGCTAATAAACATATAAAATACCACCCTATAACCCTCAATATGGAAATTGGCTGGTCCATTTGATAATAGTTAAGGCATAAATGGCTTAATTAGACAGAGAAATAGACAGTTATGTCGTATTCTACCAAAATTTATGATACATAGATGGTTTCTGATTACAGTTATAAATAGTTTGGATACAGATCAGGCTCTACGAAATGTCTGGCTTTATCTGGATCTAAACTGCTTGAAAAGTGGTGAGCCTTGTACATGTATTTACAGTTAGAGATGGTAAATAATAACATCTAGAAGCAGATTTGTCGGGCCTGAGTTGGGTCTAAACTGTTTGAACAATTCAAACCTAGATCAGACACATCAACACATGACGTTAAATCTTGGTCTCCATTGTGTGCTTTGCGCAAGGTCACATGATTTGTACATACTATGTTTGTATCCTGCTAGAGGACATTGAAAAACAGGCTATACATTGCACGTCGACGACCGATCAGTCTCTGCGCAATAAATAACTAACAAACTTATTTGACCCTAAAAACCATTACAGTCTGATCAGGGAACGCAGTAGTTTGGCTGGTAGAACGGTGGACTAGAGATAGAAGGGTTCGATACTTGCCTGGATCACATGGTTGTGTCCTTGAGCATGACACTTTATCTAGTGGAGCGGATAGCTGGAAAACTATTTTACTTGTGGATAAAAGCGGCAGGTTTGGCATGCTGGTTCCTTATGTAACATGTATGTTGTTTATCTATTTAGTTTACTTAGTTTCTGCTGACCCAGACATTGGAGACATTGATGGTAAATAAGTTGTTGTAAACAAAGTATTTATCTGGTTATAAGAGTTTTCTAGAATGATGACTAATCATCCAGAACTTACCGGAAAAGACCAGAACTTACTAGAATTTTCTTTTCCATGCAAATAGAAACTTTGGGTAGGTTCTGGAATTCAGTAGAAGTTTGTGGAATTTTCCAGAATGAATAAATATAGCATATGATATAATAGTCTTTCTTGACCGTTCTAGAACTTTCTTAAAGGGTATATATAAGAGTAAATTTTTCATAAGGGCATCTTTGAAAAAAATTTCACAATTTAAAAGTCTAAACCTTTTGTGCTGGAATTCTATATTGGAATATTTAGTGTTTAACTTATTCATTCTGGATTACTTTGGATTATTCACTTTTGGATTCAGACTTCGTGTTCATTTGGATTTAACTTCAAAATCTGGGGATCAGAAACTGCTGAAAGACTTGTGTTGATAAATATTCTGAGGGACAGTGTGGACATAAAAGGTATTGTAAATTAGACTTTCTTTGATTGTATAACTATTTTCCATTGCTTATTGTTAATGATAATTTTGTTTTTAATAAATTTTGTTAAATTTTAAAAGTGCTTTTTGCTGACTTTCCAAATAGCAAATTTTGGTTTCCTGAATTTGTTTCTAGTTACGCCTGGCACGTAACAGAAATTGGGGGCTCAGAGTCCGGGATTGAAATTTCTTCTGCACCAAATTAGTTTGAAATTTAAAATCATCTTTACTGTTTGCTGTTTAACTAGCTGAAGCCAGCAGAAAGCAAATATGTCATTCAAACATAGTGATTTTACTGCATCACCTTCTCAGGAGCTGTTAGACTTGGCAAAAAAGTCTGATCTTTTGGACATTGCTGACCATTATGGCCTACCCAATGTCAAAAAGACTATGCTGAAACATGAAATTAAGAATATTCTCATTCAATTCTTTGTGGACGAAGAAATATTTGATTCCTCAGCCACATCTCAGATTCTGGTTACCCAGATTGATTTGCAGTTGAGGGAACTAGAAATTAAAAGGCAAGTTGAGATGGAAAAATTAAGGTTAGAACATGAGGATAGAATAAGGATGGAAACATTAGAACGAGAAGATAGGTTGTTAAGAGAAAAATTAGAACATGAGAAATTAAGGTTAGAAATGGAAGAACGAGAAAAGGAAAAACAAAGAGAAATGGAAAGAGAAAGATTAGAACATGAAAAATTAAAGCTTGAAGCTGAAGAACGCATTGAAATTGAAAAAGAAAAATTACAATTTGAGTTAAAAATGAAAGAACTTGAGTTAGAAGGAAAATCTAAATCAAAACCTTTGCCTTTAGACTGTGGCAAATCTTTTGATGTGACAAAACACATCCGACTCGTTCCTCCATTTCAAAAAAAAGAAGTTGACAAATATTTTTTACATTTTGAGAAGGTGGCAGAAAACCTGAAATGGCCACGAGAGCACTGGACCTTGCTTTTGCAGAGCGTTGTAATAGGGAAAGCTCGAGAAATTTACACTCAGCTTTCACTAGAACAAAGCTCAGATAATGACAAAGTAAAAGAACTTATTCTTAAGGCTTATGAGTTGGTCCCTGAAGCTTACAGGCAGAAATTTAGAGATTGTAGGAAAGAACCTAACCAGACTCATGTGGAATTTGCTAGAACCAAAGAACAATTATTTGATAGGTGGTGCTCTTCAAAGAAAGTAGGCTCTGATCATGAAAAACTAAGACAGCTCATGCTTGTTGAAGAATTCAAATGGTGCATAAATTTTGATGTCAGGGCTTTCTTAAATGAAAAAGAAGTTGAAAATTTGGATGTAGCAGCTAGACTTGCTGATCATTATTCTTTGACTCTTAAAACTTCTTTCGTTAACAAGCCATTTCCTAGGAAACCATTCAACCCTCAATTAAAATTTACACCTCAATCAAGATCATTTTCCCCTCAGTCAAAACCATATTCCCCTCAGTCAGGTCCAAAATCCAACCCCAGTAATCCATCTGATAATTCCAGTCATTCATTTACTCCAAAACTTAGATTTTCTGGTGAAAACAAAGGTCAAAGTCCATTATCCCAGCCAATTTGCAATTATTGTAAACAATCTGGTCATATAATATCTGAATGTATAGCTTTAAAAAGAAAGAGAGAAAAAGAAAGACAGGAGAGTCCTAAACCCACAGATCTCACCTCTTTAAGGCTAAAACCTCAGTCTTCTGTTCAGGATGAGAATCCTATTTTGGCCAAAACATCTGAGACTGATGCCGTTATGGAGATTTATGAACCATTCTTATCAGATGGTTCCGTGTCACTAAATAGTGACTTTGCCCAGTCTACCCCCATTAAAATCTTACGAGATACTGGTGCTTCTCAATCCCTTATCTTGGCAGATACCCTGCCTTTTTCTGAGAAGACTTCTTCTGGGACAAGTGTCCTTATCCAGGGTGTAGAGTGTGGATTTATTAATGCACCGCTCCATAACATTTATTTGTCCTCAGACTTAGTTACTGGTCTCGTGGCTGTAGGTATTAGACCTTCTTTACCTTTTAAAGGTGTTCACTTGCTTTTAGGCAATGATTTGGCTGGAGATAAGGTTGTGGTAGACCCACTTTTGACCAACACACCTTGTGTTGATCAACTGCCTGATCCTATTGAGCAGGAAATTCCTGACCTTTACCCTTCTTGTGCTGTCACTAGGGCAATGGCAAAGAAAGCCAATCAGAACTATGTGATGCAAGATATTAATTTAGCTGACACTTTGATAGGCGAGTCCTTTAATGATGAGATTTTAAATTCTCTTTCTCCCAGCCAGTCTGACATTCAGACTGACTTTGGCACTTCAAGGTCAAACCTTGACCTTTCACCTTCAATTTCAACTGACCAAGGTCATGACCAGCTGTCAAGGTCACAGCTTTGTAAGGAACAACATAGTGATCCTGAGATATCACCTTTATTTGATAAAGCGTTAGATGAAAATGAAATGTCACAAGTCCCTGTATGTTATTATGTGCAAAATGACATTTTGATGAGAAAATGGCGTCCTCCTGATGTCTCAGCAGATGATGAGTGGACTGTTAACCACCAGATTGTGGTCCCTAGGGCTTATCGTCCTGAAATTTTAAATTTGACCCATGAAACTCCCATGTCAGGCCATTTAGGTGTAAATAAGACCTATCACAAAATTCTTAATCATTTCTTTTGGCCAGGATTAAAATCAGATGTTTCTCAGCACTGCAAATCCTGCCACACTTGTCAAATGGTAGGAAAACCCAATCAGACCATTCCAAAAGCTTCTTTACAGCCCATTCCTGCCTTTGATGAACCTTTTAGCAGAATCATTATTGACTGTGTAGGTACCCTACCCAAAACAAAGTCAGGTTGTCAATATCTTTTGACTATTATGTGTGCTTCAACACGCTTCCCTGAAGCCATTCCATTCAGAAATATCAAGACTAAGACAATTGTTAAGGCACTTGTGAAGTTTTTCACTTTTGTGGGACTTCCAAGGTCTGTACAATCTGATCAAGGTTCAAATTTTATGTCAGGAATTTTTCAGCAAGTCATGCATGAACTTGGCATCAAACAATACAAGTCATCGGCTTATCATCCTGAAAGTCAGGGTGCTTTAGAAAGATTTCATCAAACTTTGAAAAACATGATCAGATCTTACTGCTTTGACACTGAAAAAGATTGGGATGAAGGTATACATTTGCTTTTATTTGCTGCAAGAGAATCTGTACAGGAGTCTCCTGGGTTCAGTCCATTTGAACTGGTATTTGAGCATACTGTGCTCGGACCCTTGAAACTTCTGAAAGAAAAATTTCTCTCAGATGATGACAGTTCTTTGAACTTACTTCAGTATGTGTCGGATTTCAAAAATAGACTATCAAAAGCCTGTGAAGCTGCTCGGTCCAATCTCAAATCAGCTCAAACCAAAATGAAACTGCATTATGATGAAAATGCTCAGGATAGAAATTTTGAACCAGGAGACAAGGTACTTGCTCTTTTGCCCATTCCTGGTAAGCCATTGCAAGCAAGATATTATGGTCCTTATACTGTTGACAAAAAGTTAAGTGATGTTAATTACACTGTCAACACTCCTGGGAGGCGCAAACAAAAACAGTTATGTCATATCAACATGCTTAAAAAGTACATTGATAGGGATAGTTCTGTTATTTCATCAGTAAATCTAATTAATACTGTCCCTCTTGAACAAAATCAAATGGACTCTGAAGATATGAACTTTGTGAAATCTGAACCTGCGTCGTCCAAACTCAAGAACTCTGATATTTTAAAGGATCTTGACCAGAAATTGTCACATCTTAGTTCAGACAAGAGACTTGAACTGAAGCAGTTAATTCTCGAATATGAGCACTTATTTCCAGACATTCCATCCAAAACTGACAAAATTTATCATGATGTTAAACTTATTGATGGTTCAAAACCTGTGAAACAACATCCATACAGAATGAACCCTGTAAAACAACAAATTCTCAGGGAAGAAGTTCAATATTTGCTGGATAATGACTTTATAGAACCTAGTCAAAGTGAATGGAGTTCTCCTTGTATTCTTGTACCAAAACCTGATGGGACATTTCGCATGTGTACGGACTACCGTAAAGTAAATTCTGTCACCAAAACAGACACTTTTCCCATCCCACGGATCGATTACTGCATCGATAACATTGGACAAGCCAAATATGTCACGAAATTCGACCTGCTTAAAGGATTTTGGCAAATACCTCTGACAGACAGAGCAAAGGAGATCTCAGCATTTGTTACTCCAGACGGATTGTATCAGTATAAAGTTATGCCATTTGGAATGAAGAACTCTCCAGCAACATTTCAACGCATGGTTAACAGCTTGATATTTAATCTGGCTGGCTGTAAAGCCTATATCGACGACGCTATTATCTTCAGCGAAGAATGGGAACGACACTTACAAACTATCAGAAATTTCTTTGACAGACTTAGTGAAGCTACACTAACGATTAACGTAGCAAAGAGTGAATTTTGCCATGCAAATTTGACATTTTTAGGTCATACGGTGGGACAAGGTCAGGTAAAACCTGTAGAAGCTAAAGTTGAGGCTATCTCAGATTTTCCCGTACCTTCTGGCAAAAGACAACTGATGCGCTTTCTCAGTATGGCTGGATATTACAGGAAATTCTGTTATAACTTCTCTGTCATAGCAGAGCCCTTGACAAACTTACTTGGCAAAAGGGTCAAGTTTATTTGGACTGATAATTGTCAGAAGTCTTTTGAAAAGCTTAAAGCCATACTTAAAAGTGCTCCAGTTCTCTTAGCACCAAGCTTTGACAAAGAATTTAAGTTGGCTGTAGATGCCAGTGAAGTTGGTGTGGGCAGTGTATTGTTACAGGAAGATGACAATGGTGTTGATCATCCTGTTTGTTACTATTCTAAAAAGTTTAATAAACATCAGAGAAATTACTCTACTGTAGAGAAAGAATGCTTATCTCTCATTCTTGCTCTTCAGCACTTCGAAGTTTACCTAGCCTCTTCAGTTGCACCTATTGTCGTTTTCACTGATCACAATCCACTGACTTTCATTCATAAAATGAAAAACAATAACCAGCGTTTACTCAGATGGAGTCTCATGTTGCAAGAGCACAATTTAGATATCAGACATATTAAGGGAAAAGATAATATCATTCCAGATGCACTCTCTAGGGCTTAGATGCCTCAGCATTATTGATATTAAGCTTTGTGCTATTGCTCTTTATTGATCTGATGTGATTTTACATTATTGTTTGTCATATAATTGTTCATTATTGCAAAAGAAAGCTTTACTTCATAAAACTTTCTTTTCTTTGAGGAGGGGAAGTGTAACATGTATGTTGTTTATCTATTTTGTTTACTTAGTTTCTGCTGACCCAGATATTGGAGACATTGATGGTAAATAAGTTGTTGTAAACAAAGTATTTATCTGGTTATAAGAGTTTTCTAGAATGATGACTAATCATCCAGAACTTACCGGAAAAGACCAGAACTTACTAGAATTTTCTTTTCCATGCAAATAGAAACTTTGGGTAGGTTCTGGAATTCAGTAGAAGTTTGTGGAATTTTCCAGAATGAATAAATATAGCATATGATATAATAGTCTTTCTTGACCGTTCTAGAACTTTCTTAAAGGGTATATATAAGAGTAAATTTTTCATAAGGGCATCTTTGAAATAATTTCACAATTTAAAAGTCTAAACCTTTTGTGCTGGAATTCTATATTGGAATATTTAGTGTTTAACTTATTCATTCTGGATTACTTTGGATTATTCACTTTTAGATTCAGACTTTGTGTTCATTTGGATTTAACTTCAAAATCTGGGGATCAGAAACTGCTGAAAGACTTGTGTTGATAAATATTCTGAGGGACAGTGTGGACATGAAAGGTATTGTAAATTAGACTTTCTTTGATTGTATAACTATTTTCCATTGCTTATTGTTAATGATAATTTTGTTTTTAATAAATTTTGTTAAATTTTAAAAGTGCTTTTTGCTGACTTTCCAAATAGCAAATTTTGGTTTCCTGAATTTGTTTCTAGTTACGCCTGGCACGTAACACTTATCTAGTATCTGAATAGGAAATATCGTTGGTCACTCAGATTTCGGCCAGTTTCAAGATGGCCGCTGCGATTTTGCCTGATTCTCATAAGTTTGTACATTACCATCGGATTCGTGTATATATAAATCACGCTCGCGCGGACATAGCGCATGTCATAATTCGGTACAGTTTGTTTCAAAAGCAAGACGAGAATCATCTGCATCAGCAATTAGGAAAAACGATATAAAATTGATTAAATCTTGCTGAATATTATGTAAACTTGTTAAGCACATGGTATTTAACATTAAAAATCTTACTTGCACGCGAGAAAATTCTTTAATTCCAATTATTCCAGTGCAAATTCAGCTCGTCTGTCAAATTTCAGCCATCTTGCAAGATCACGTGACCTTATCATGATTTTAAAGAGGCTGTCTGGACAAGTATACTTCAGCAAAAAGTTGAGACCATGTCAAGTCACTATCAATTAAAATCCAATTAAATGACTGTTATGATTTATTATGGATGTCTGAGAGACACATGTATATTTGCTGTGGTGATAGGTAGAAATGACATTTTCTTCTGTCCATACTGTCACAAATACATTCAAATCACCCTAAAATGTACATATGTTATAATTTCACAAGTTATTTTTGCATAAGTTGATATTCTGAATTAGTAAATTTTGTGATGTTTAAAAATCGTTGGTATAACTGAAATGATGGTAGGTTAATGATTTCTTGTGAATTTTGAAACAGCATGCACAAAAAATCCTTTTTAACACTAAACCAGATAGATAAGTGCATTAACTTTTTGCTGCGGTATAGAAAAAAAATATTCCCTCCATAGAGCCTCTATTTAGCATCGATCAATCAAAATCCACGAACCCATTGAGAAGCTTCTAGATGACTCGGAGCAGGCATGGTGACTCATTTTAAGGTAAATTGTTTACAATGTTGAACGAGTTGGAAAACTTTTGAGTTTGTTAGTTGATATTTCACATGTTAGTGTTTTGTTTGCAAAAATAAGTCTTGCAGATACTATACCCTAAATACGCATGCGCTACATTTGAAATTTAACATACACGAGTCGGCGAGTATACAGCATAATCAAAATAACTTCTTGGCTCTCGTTTGTGGTGTCTACTATGAGTTTGTCACTTTCCCATTGGTATCCTGGGTCAGGTGTGGTACTTGATTGTATCAATTCCTGATCTTTGCACCCTTACTTACTTTTACATAATGTTCACCTGTTTTTCTTAATCATATGTCATTTGCAACTCTAATTTTCTTTGAAATAATCGATGAAATTGTGTACAGCATACACCCCATAGACCAATGTTCCATCTTGCCAAATTTTGAACCCATCCAAGCTTTTATAACTATCCTTGTTACCTGCAAGTATGAATACGATCCAACCAAAAATGAAGGTCCTAGAGTGCTCACAACATTATACATTCATTTTTTACAAACGCTAAAGGGCAGCTACCTCAGTAGTTGGTGGTGGCAGAAAATCAAACTAATCAAAGCTTTAATAGTTGTCCTTGATACCTGCAAGAAAAATGAAGATCCATCCAAAAATGAAGAAATAGTGTGCTCACAACATTACTCCCACTATAAGTCTACGGAGAATTTTTTAGACATTAAAGGGCAGCTAACTCCATAGTACAATGTTCCATCTTGCTGAATGTCAAACCCATCTAAGCTTTTATAGCTGTCCTTGTTACGTGCAAGAATGAATAAGATCCAATAAAAATGAAGGTGCTAGAGTGCTCACAACATTATACATTCATTTTTCAAATGCTCAAGGACAGCTAACTCAGTAGTTGGTGATCGGATCTGACAGAAATTCAAACTCGTTCAAGCTTTTATAGTTGTCCTTGTTACCTGCAAGAATGATGAAGATCCATCCAAAAATGAAGCAATAGTGTGCTCACAACATTACTCCCACTATAAGTCTACGGAGAGTTTTTTAGACATTAAAGGGCAGCTAACTCCATAGACCAATGTTCCATCTTGCCGAATTTCAAACCCATCCAAGCTTTTATAACTATCCTTGTTACCTGCAAGTATGAATACGATCCAACCAAAAATGAAGGTCCTAGAGTGCTCACAACATTATACATTCATTATTTACAAACGCTAAAGGGCAACTAACTCAGTAGTTGGTGGTGGGATCTGGCAGAAATTCAATCGCATTCAAGCTTTTGTAGTTGTCCTTGTTACCTGCAAGAATGATAAAGATCCATTTAAAAACGAAAGCACCAGAGTGCTCACAACATTCCTCCTATAATAAGTCTATGGAGATTTTTCAGACATTCAAGGGCAGCTAACTCCGTAGACCCTAGTCATATCTTACCGAATTTTGAACCCATCCAAGCTTTTATTGCTGTCCTTGTTACCTGCAAGAAAAAAGAAGATCCATTGAAAAATGGAAAAGCTAGAGTGCTCACAAGCTTTTCCCCATTATAATCCTATGGGAGCTATCTGTTGCCATGGAAACCAGAGCTCTTATCCGATCAGACCCAAAACCTTATGCAGCCAATTCCCTACCCCAATAATGCTTTAGATGAAATTTGATTATGATTGGCCGGCTGGTTTTAGAGATATTTATGTCTGAAAGTGTGAATGGACGCACGCACGGACGCCAGCTTTAGTCCCATACTATAAGCTCACCGAGAGCCGTCAGCTCAGGTGAGCTAATAAACATATAAAATACCACCCTATAACCCTCAAAATGGAAATTGACTAGTCCATTTGATAATAGTTGGCCATTTCATAAGGCATAAATGGCTTAATTAGACAGAGAAATAGACAGTTATGTCGTATTCTACCAAAATTTATGATACATAGATGGTTTCTGATTACAGTTATAAATAGTTTGGATACAGATCAGGCTCTACGAAATGTCTGGCTTTATCTGGATCTAAACTGCTTGAAAAGTGGTGAGCCTTGTACATGTATTTACAGTTAGAGATGGTAAATAATAACATCTAGAAGCAGATTTGTCACAATTTGTGCATATAAATTCCCAATTTCTAGATTGAACTGTTTAAAAATATTCATTTAATACCACTTCTGACACCATGTTTCATTTCTTGGGGTACTGTCTTAGAATATATTAGTAAAGTTTAATAAAGAACTCAACACAATGTGTTGTATACATACATCTACTTTAATGAGTACCTTAGTAAGAATTGGCAACAACAAGAGAAGCGCGTTACTGAAGGATGCAGTATGTAAATATGTATGGCCATATGTAAGCTATAGCATTGATGCTATACAAAAATTTCACGGTGCCATGAAATGAAGCTCTGGCTGTTGTGGCAGAAGGACTATGATTGAAAATGGCTGGAAAAAACAATGACATCTTCCATCAATTGACTAAGAACAGATTCATCAAGCTGAGTAGATATTTTCAACACTTGGTCATATTAAATGCAAAAAGCATGTTGAAACAGGGCATCTATCAGTTGGCGTTTTCTTGTCTTGGCGTACAGGAAGAGACCAACATATATAACAAATAAATGTTCGCGTTCACTTAAATATCTCTTATGTTGACATATTTTGGTCCCTTTTCTGTGACTGTTAAAGTGCTTAAATCTGGTTTTGCTAGACCATTCTCTATTTGAGACTTGATATCAGGTCTGTGCTCAATCATATATATATTGGTTCAACTAAAGAACGTGGAACAGGATCAATGACAAAATCTCTATCAAAATAACTGGAGAATTTCTTCTGTTAAGCTTATATTTCTGCAGACAGTTTCACTTACTTTACCAAGATACATGCCATCAGCAATGTCACATGCAGAAAAAGGGCTGGCCCAACATCTTTTTCAAAAACCCGTAAAAACTCACAAAGTACTGCAAAACAAAACAAAGACCTTAAACTAAATATATCCCAACAAATAATGGGAGCAACAGCAAACAATGAATAAACAACAGCAGAAACACCAACTTAGAACGGACAGCAGCCCAAGCTCTCGGGGGCTTAAATTAATTTTACTGGCCAAATATTCACCCTAGAATCTGCTGTTGTAAAAACACAAAATTAGTTTAGATCGCATGGAGGTTTTCCTAGCTTATGCAATGTCATCAGATGGAAAGAACCAAATCAATTATCAAACTGTGACGAAACAATGAAAAGGGCTCTCATCACAGACTGTCAGAGCTAAAGAAGCCCAACAGTTGATCTACGGAGGGCCCTGCCTCAAACAAACATGAGGCACCGACCCACAAATAAAAGATTTGAGTCTGGATTTGTATAAATTGCACAGGTCAGCTAGTGGAAATACTAAACCTCCTGTGCTTCCATTATATGAGTCACTAACTCTGCAAAAACAATCTTGTTGATTTCACCCTTCTCGTCCCTAAATGAGTTTATTCCTTGTTGTACAACGATGTCCGACATGCATGACGATACTTAAGTTCTTAAGCCACACATCTCCTGTGCTTAATTTTGATCTTGCACGTTCTGTGCACACTGATGTCTGAGCCTTGTATTAAGTTGCATTGTCATAGCTTAATGAAATTCAGCATGGGATGCATGATTCTCACAAACTTTCTTCAAGATTCGAAATTAGTGGTTCTGCTGGTACAGTAGAACTTTTTTTCCTGTTAATTGCAAGGATGGTGGTACATATGATAGGTTTGTATTTGAAAGCTGGTGTTTCTTTGAAGTTTTGAGATATTGAACATGCACATCTTTTTTTTATCAAAGTAGCATCTATTCCATCTCCATCGTGGACTAGATAGATATCGAGGGAGAAAGGCATCTCATTGATCTTGGCAAACTCGCAGATGTCTTGTGACAATGTTCTGTATCCTGATTTTGCTAGATTATTCAATGGAGGTGATTTGAGTGCGCCTGCATTTGTCTCCCTGACAAATAAAAGTAAGTAAGGGTGCAAAGATCAGGAATCTATACAATCAAGTACTACATCTGACACAGGATACCAATGTGGAAAGTGACAACAACAAAACACTTGAACAAATCTGTGATCGGCTTCTCCTGTGCTATCTGTACAACATCCAAGGGATCAGAGCACTGTCCATCAAGGTTTGATTTTCCCACATTGGCACACTCCGTGATATTCGGTTACGGCATCATACACTTGTATGGGGTGGATCATGCTGTTTTTGGTAGACTTAATTTTTTAGCCAAAACTAACACTGATACCCATGCCAAGCATTATGGTAATAAATTACATCGTTATACCATGGTAGTGTATGCAACGTACGCTTTAAACAAGCGCACATCTTGAAATTTACGCATTTCAGACCTCAATTACGTTATAATAAAGTAATTTAGCCTTTATTGTAACGCAGAATAATAAAATAGCTTGTACAAAGCTAATGTATAGCAAACCATATCCATAAACAGCTAAACAATGATAAATAAGATTGTAAATACATCATGCTAGGCAGTGCTAAATTGCCGCCATATTGTTTTAGCAGCCGCCATTTTGAAATCGACGGTTATCGCGATGGCCATCGATGATTTTTGAAACAGTATGATGACAAACATGTGTGCCGAATTTCATACTTTTATCCACAAGTGAAATATTTTGGTGACATTTTGATGTTAGCTGCTCCACTAATACGAATCTTTGTTGTGGTTCAACCCAGTAAAGCAGGAAATTGTTCTGACATGGTTGAAAGTTGTTGACTGGGGTGTAAAGAAGCAACACTTTCAAATCAGTTTGATCACGTTTTTTTTCTTTGTGAAGAAAAATCTATCAATCAAATTGAACGAATATTTTGAAATGATTTGGTCCTCTCAATAAAATATAAACCCAATTAATACCGAATAAAACAGTACAACCTAATTGTAAAAATGGGATTAGCTCAAAGGGGTACTTACATCTGTGTCCACGCATGGATTTTCTTTAAACTTTGCATATTAATATGAAAATGTATTTATCGAATTAGATAGTTAAAAATAGGGCCTAGGAAGCAACCCTGACTAACTCCACTTTTGAGGTGGTACCTGTCATCAAAAGGGGACGTGAATTTAGAGGCTATTTTGGCCCCCCTATGAGGTCAAAAAATAAAAGTTGCTCTTCACAAGTTTCTTCTTATTAGTTTATTAGAACAATAGCCAAAGTGTAAAGGTCTGGTATTGATTCGACTTTTACGGTTGCTATAGTAACAAAAATGGCCACCAAAATAGGCTGAAAATAGGAAAATGACCATTTTGGAGCAAATTTGAGACATATAACAGAGAAATTAATATAGAGCACAAGCAAATACCAAAGAAATATTTTAACAGATGATGAAAATTATCACCGCACACAATATATTAAAAGGGTTTTTTGTATTTGCTTGTGTTGATATCTAATTCTTAAAAAAATCGGTCTCCAAAAGCCTCAAATTTGGCATAAAATGGCATTTTCTCTATTTTAAGCCTATTTTGTTGGCCATTTTGGTTACCATAACAACCGGTAAAAGTAAAATAAATGCCAGAATTTTACACTTGGGCTATTCTTCTAACAAACCAATAAGATGATTTTGGTGAACTGCAACTTTCAGTTTTTGGCTCTAGAGGGAGCCAAACTAGCCCCTTAATGCACATACCCCTTTCTATGTCTTAAATCTATAGTTTTGTTTATTTCTATAATTTGGCGTCTAGATTGATTCCAAAATACCATAGGCATTATAATTATACCACGACACCATTTAGGTAAATTATGGTTAACGTTCTCCAAAGAAGTGATTATAAAATTCAATATTTTTTCTCAAAAAATTACAAAACATTAAAGATTCAATTCCAAAGATAGATATTTTTAGTCATTGTCAAGATAACATATTGTCACAAAAACAGGCCATATATATCCTGCTGATCTGAGCCAAATTTCATGAAAATCCAAAACCGGTAACTTTGTCATTCTATGGGTATAGGTCAGTTTTAGCAAAATTAATTGTTTAGTTGAAATGAACCAATAACTCGATAGAAGGAGGTCGTTTTTTAAATCTAATTCCACTTTTCTTAAAGAAAGACATGTTACTACAATTTCAAATTATTCAATGGTCAGAAATGCCCAAGGTCATGGCCCCATGTCATGGCACTAAGGGGCCAAGACAATGTGTATCACTTCCTCAAGTCCTGCATGATATTGGTTAAGAAACATAATATCATATCAATTGTGTGAAAACAAGAAGACCAAGCATTTCCCTTACATCCCAACTGAACTAGAGTAACCACATTTTGGTGCCTTGACCAGGATAAAGTGAACCAGAGATTTATCTAATGCATCATAGAACAGTGTTCTACATGAACAAGTGAGGTCCAGAAACGAAGCTGTATGCCTAGAATACACAGCCAGCTAAAGTATAATGTTGTTATTTAATGGAAATCTGCATCTGTTTTACAGACCAGAATGAACAGAGAAGATTTAAGCATTAAATTAGCAATACATTTGGGGCCTAGAGTTCTCTTTGACCAAAATAGTTAATTTCAATCAATAGGTTTGACAGGGGGTTATTTTTGTGAACCAGTTTTTTTTCATGAGGCTTACACATATAAGGTTCTTCTCCTGTATGGATTGACTTGCCATAAGGTTTCTTTTCTGTATGAATTAACATTCTTAATAATGTTACATATAAAGTGTAACATTGGTGAGATGTAGTTTTATAGTTAGAAACTAGATGTGGTAAGTACCGGTGTCACCATATTGTATCATTTTGGGTAATAGTATTGTGTAAGCACTTCATTAAATAAAAATCGTGGAATTTAATATCGAAGATTTGTGTAATTTTTCTTTGCCAATCCATAATAGGGAAAAAACACTGAACATATCAACTTCTACAAATATACATACTAGCATGGTGATTCAAACTAAGCAAGTATTCAAGTGTGTGTTTACACTGAAACATAATTATAGTATTTTTTTACATTTCGATGAATTGGGGTCATGTGTTTACATCAAGTTGAAAAAATATGTTACCGGTCCATGAATTTCATGAAATGTGGACGACATATTCTTAACATATATGAATAGTTTTTATGTTGAAATGGTATCTTGACAAAGACTGCAATATATTAAAATTTTAATTCCAAATTCGACTGAATGCAAAATATACAGTTGAAAATTGGGGTACCATGTCATAAAAATGAATTCCCACACACTATCCTTATACACACAAAGCCATTTATGGTATCAACGAACTTATCAATGATATACTTATTTCATAAAACATTTCTGCACCCATTACATGATAGGTCAATTACTTTTGAAATGATTATAACTGGGTACCCTAAGGAATGGTAGTGATATCATACATGGCGTTATAAATTAGAAATGGAAACTCAAATGCACCATAACTGAAGGACTTTAGAAACGCACCAGTTATATATTCACTGCCTCTTCCACATGGTTTAATTGAGGATGTTTTTTTATCACTTTTTATCCGCTTACATAATGGACCATGATTTGCCATAGTTTCGATTTGCTAATGCAGTTCATTCTGACGTAACACTGACGTTAGTGTTTTTCAACAATTGTCGTCTGACAGCTGTGAGTTTAGTTCAATTTAAAAGCAAACACTTCGAGCTGGTAGCCAGAAGTTTTAACCAACCGAAAAACAAGATTTTTTTTTTAAATAATCGGAAATAATCGTTTAATTGCACTCCCAGTCGCAGCGTTTCTTTGCTAACGTCAGTCTTAATTTTTCAAACAGCAATAACAAGCGGATTACGTTCGCGCATGTCGCGATACTTTTGTCTCCTACGCATAGGGTTGCAGAGTATCTTGTTGCACTAAAACATTTTGATTATTTCTGATCCTTAGGATATAAACAGTGTAGTACGTCAAAAACAATTATGACGTCACCTAGACGAAATGAATGTTACCAGAGGTCTAAAACTTCATGATTTGATTTTGTCTTTCCTTGTGCTTTCAAGAACGAACATCGGCTCGAAAACTTTTTTGCGCGCATAATGGAAGGTATTGGTACTCTGTGACTTTTTAAACTTGGGATGTCTCCGAATAATTGCGACGTCACGGCAACCAAAAGCCACAGCGTTTCGATTTTCTTATTGAATGCAAGATAAATGAAGGGACTTGTCAATTTTATTTTTCACATAATCAAAATATTACATTTTGACTATAAATTAGCATTTTAGCAGGTGGTGCGTTTCTAAAGTCCTTCAGTATATAAAAAGTCATAACCAAGGCAATTAATTAATATAATATTATCAAACTTCAAGCGTGAGCAGGATCCCATGTTAGTTTCCCATACCATGTAAGAGCCCCTTTCTTGGTTATTAGGGTTGCTGCATGTGTTTTTATGATCACCTAATGGTGTTGACTCCAAAGAGGTTGTGCCTAGTGTGGTACCTCATCTTGGTCTGCACAGTTTGCCAAGGTTCCATTTTTGGGACGGAATATGATAATATTTTTTCTTTAAAAGCCTTAACAGATTTCTAGTAATGCCTTAATGCTAACTTTGACAAATGGTGGAGACTTAGATATGATCCATGTCTTCACTGTTTGCTGAGACAAAAACGATCTTCACGGAAATAAATGCAATTTTTATTTGAAAATTATATCCTGCGATCCATCTCTATATACAATGGACCTACTCAAGCTTAAAGTATCAAGACAGAATGTAGAATCCATTCGAGCATAAATGGTTAAAAAATGAACGTACACAGATCTACACAGAAGCGTTACACGATTTCTATGACCGGCTGTGATTTTCGCCTCTGGATATTGCAGAAATCCTGCTATCCCAGAGCCTTATCAAAAGAAAATATATTCCTACATTTAAACTAAGCTGCCTTTTCATTCTTGATGCCAGTAAATAGGTACGTTTGCAAAAGATGTCTCAGCCAACTGTTCTTTCCGCACGAGAGAAGTTTCCAAGATGAACTTGGCTACATAGTGGGATTAGCTAGGCGGCTAAGAGCCAAGATTGTGCTATTCCGGATACAAGCATGAATTTTTCCACATTTGTTAAGGTTGGTGAGCTGAAGATTTTTAGATATAGAACCACTTCGACAAAATTCCTCTGCGCATGGGCAAGGCAAAATTCACTTCCGTTATAGAAAATTTGGTCTCACTTGACTACACAGATCAATATTTGCGTTTAACATGGTAAAAAATCGACCCACCATATCTCTAGATATCCTAAAAGACATAAACAAATATATCTTTAAATAGTTATTATAATCATGCATGCACAAACTAACTAATGCTTCCGGTTATCCCGTTTAATGATGTCAAAACGGTAGAAACCATTAAATAAATGGAATACGTATATCTTTTGACTGGGAAATAAATGTTTTCTGCACAATCATTTATCCAATAAGTTTTGCTGCGTATGCATTCACGCTAGAAAGCCACTGTACTAGAACAGTGCAGTCATTGCGGGTCGGTTGCAGTCGATGAGGGCACACTTTATATTACTTTGGTTTACTGTGATCCATTCTACTAGCTACTTCTTTACAGCTATTAATTTTCATGATGATGTTTTCAGTTGCAATTAGGTATTGTAGTCCATTCTGTGTCTATTCGAGCCCTTAAATTCTAAAACTAGCTAAGTATCAGCCAATTTATGGATAGCCGGTGGGATTTTTTTTCTGTGTACAAAATGTGTTCACAGATTAATGAGACGCTATTTCAGTCATTAGTTATGATATAATGGCATCACATAATGAATAATAAAGGAATGAATAAAAAAAAATTGCATTTCATTTTGTGAAGTTGCAAACCATTTTGTAGCTGTGCGCAAAATTTTAGTAGCGAAGGGCATTGTATTAGTAGACGAGGGTCTAAATATAATCAATTTGTATGCAATCTATGACCCGGTCACTGGACAAGAACAGCGGATATATGTAGTACTATGCGTACAGTATGAAACTAAAAATGGGGAAAAGCTCATGAATCGAAACAATCAAGTACCACACCTGACACAGGATACCAAATTGGACAGTAACAATTTCACAATATAACTCCACAAACGAGAGCCAAGAGGTCAGCCCTTTCAAAGCAGGTGACCACAAGGCAGCAATGAGCAGACGCAAAAGCACAGAAACAACACAAATGATCCACCAAAGAGGTACCGCCTTGTAACGGTCAGTAAAAGTATTTTACTGGAGGGCTTAAACCAGTTTCACTAGACAATAACTTTCAAAATGCTCTGCCATCAGATTTTGAACTTTTGCGCATTAAAGTACTAATATTTTGCATTTTATCTAACCTAACTAAAGAAAGCATATATTCCAGAACATAAATGAAATTGGCTTCACTCCTTTTTTCAGGAAAACATAAACTTTTTGGCATAACTCAGGTGCTGTATCGACTAACGCTTAACTCACATAAATCTTTGTTAAGCAGATATACAGCTGGATATATACGTGACAATAAAAAGCACAGAATATGTTCCAAAGTAAATACTTACAAAAATATTACCCTTTTTAACAGCCAGGTACGCTTAAACGGTATATTTTGTGCCCTCCTCGACAGCAGCCAACCCGTGATAACCATGCTGTTCAAGTACAGTGGTTCTATAGCGCAGCATTTGACATGAATTTCTCTTGTTATGCTGGGGACATGCATGATTTACCCATCATGTTCTTGAATGACTACATACCATGTAACTTCGAATTTAACTCATTTTATGGAGTTTACTGAAGAGTGATTGACTGTCTTTTGGACTTATGTCCATACATTGGTATGCGTTTAGTTTTTGTTACTTGGCACCTGGGCCAAGATGACAAGATAACGTTGATCTTATATACAAACGTGTACATTTTCAAAGTGATATTTAAACAAGAGAGCTGGCAATATGTGCCATAATCTGTATGTGAGCTGATATGAAACTGCATTCTCAAGGATTTTCAGTTATTGAACATTACCTATTTTAAAAACAATCATCAATTTACAGAATGTAGTGTTCAAAGTTGCCACCACAGGCACAAAGGGCCATACACTGGAGAGCTGCATTTTGTACTTCTGCAACCTTGAAGACAGTCATATCTCACAAGGCCAAGAGAAGATTTTGATGCTTGTGGTATGGTGGTCCACAGTGGACTGTACATTCCCGTGTCTAGTTCTATCCATCACCGTTTGCTGGACTTGGTAATCATTTCCCTTTCTAGTACTGATCCTAACACATGAGCCTTGATATATGGCCTTCAAACTGTGCTGGTACAAAGCCACCTTTGTGAGGGCTGTTATACAGTTACAGCTAGGAAGCTTACCCACCGTTTTCCAAGAAAAATGAGAAAGGATGTTTTATTGCACCCCATGAGTGAATAAAAAAAGCAAGACAATTTGATTTCACACCAAAGACAGCCAGCGATTTTTGCCAACCCCACAGTTCATCCACTCACAACTGTTGCACCACAGGTATGACCAGAACTACTATAGCAGTATAAACAGCGCAACTGCTTATTTTCTTGTTTGGCCTTTTAGCTGCTTCCGTAGCACAAGCAAATATTCTTGCATCTGCCTCCTCATGCAAACAAGGCGCAAATGAAGGCATATGGCAAACTGGACACACTAAGACCGAGCTTCTTCTCCTGTAGAGAGCAGGATTCTCTCAAGAGTATTGTCGCACTTTCATGGTGCAACATCTATCTCAATCTGTGGTTATTGCCTCTTAGTTGGCATATGTTATGTCCAGAAACACAGCAGTTGGAAAGATAATGAAATAGTTTATTGTCATCTTCTCACAAGAAACCTTGCCAGTTTTTCGGTACGACAGTTACCTGATGGACCGCCCCGCAGGTGGTTGTCGTTTCCTTGTTTTTCCCTTGTTTAGCTTCTAAACTGTCTGCCTAACATGTGCCGCACACTAAATCCACTCGATCAACTGCACAAAATATGGATATTACGTAATGTTTTAAAACATATTTGGTATACTGCTTACTGAATAGGGCTAGCCCCTACACCTTTAAGTATCTGAACAACGGAGGCTCCATCCAAAATGACAACACTGACTCCAAGTGCGAAATCTTTTTACAGAAGGACCAAATGCCTTGAAGCCAGTCAGTAGCTTCACAACAAAAACTATGAGGCATATCAGGCACCCCTCCCCCTCAAAAAAAATGTAACGTTATCATACCCACATAAAACATACTGGCGTAGACTAACTAATGTTTTGTATGGTTCGTTTACGGGAAGTGAGACAAAAATATACATATAAAGTTCACTGACAGTTTGGAGACAGTCCATTGGCAGACGGTGATATGAGGTCTGTGATATCAAGCACGGCAGAATATATATGTCTGCCTACCTGTCTGTCTGTAGGTCTGTCTGTGAGTCTGTCTGTTTGTCTATCAAAATGCATATTGCCCTTGGCCAGTGACTACGTCACTGCCTTGGCTTAAAAATAACTTTTTTAGAGACGTCCCCAAGTCAAAGCAATCCAAATTGGTCAACACAAAGAAAATATGTGGTGGTGACTTTGGACCAGACTGGTAGCTCAGGTGGTAAGCGCGTCTGTCCAGTGTTCCAAGGAATTTGAGCTTGAGCAAAAAAAAACTGATTGCATGTCTGTCTGTCTGCCACAAGCCTACTATCCTCTTTGCTTAAAACTTGACTTTTAATCCTTATAACAATCTTATATATGTTTAACGTAGACAGAGCTTTTTTGTGAAAGATTATACGTGTAAATAAACGGGCTTTGTTTATCGTCTAAACAACATCCGGTTAAAAGAAACCCACTGCACATGCACATCTTAACAGGTATGTAGGTTCCTGTATTAAAGACATGCTTTGGTCCTTTGATTGGGGCATCGTCTTTTGCGCAGTTTACAATAAAAGAGAAACAGAATACCATTTTTGTTAAAAAATTCAAATTTTATGCGCATGCGCAGCAATAAAAGAATGAAGAGGACTAAACTACAAACAATTAACATCAGTTCTGCCACATTTTATTATTCTACAGCCAACATGACCCCTCCTTTAAAGTCAAACTGTATGAAAGCTCTATGATAACAGCCTAAAATAAAAAAAATGCGTTGCGCATGCGCAGTAGGCATTTCCCAATGTGGTTCTATATCCTATTCTGCTTAGTCAGGCATTGTCTACAACTGTGCCAAATTTCATGCTTGTATCCGGAATAGCACAATCAGGCCAAAATTTGGCTCTTAGCCGCCTAGATCAGTGACCTATATATCTGATATACGTCAAAGGTGGAGTCGACTTCCAAAAACGCTTATTCAAAGTGCGTTCTCCGGCTACTGTCAAACCGTCAGAAACTACCCACAGATCAGCCTGCGCGGAAAAGTATTGCAGACTATTAAAAGCTGCTTAATGAGTGCATCCACAACAATGCAAAACAGTACAAATTATAAACGCATACCCATTGTTAGCTATAAAAACCAACACAAAATCAAATTGAGTCAATAAACAATTATGATGTTTTTCAGTCACACAATTGTTCTGTGACTGATAAAATCATTCATCTTGGTTGAATTATCTAGTACCCGGGACTGGGCAACATAGTACCATCGGTAACGTGTCTGACTTGCAGATCCAGTGGTCCCGGGTTTGCCATACTTTCCTGAAGATCGATCATGAATAATGTCTGCGGCCATGCAATCTAGCTCTTCCCTTTTAGTTGTTGTCATACACAAGCGAAAGTATGTGCACGACTTTAAATACTGGTTTACCACTTATTCAAGCTTGCCCAGGAAAATATTTGGCCGTCCCGATATGACCATAGCTGTTGACTGGGACGTAAAACATCATTGTATCACTGTAAGGGGCTGTCCATCTTATTGTGGTAGCTGAATGTTTCAATGACAGAAAATGGTGTAGACCATGACGACGCAGCATAGTGCGGTAATTGATCATAGCTTTCATAAAAAATGTAGACACAGATTAGATGCGACATCTACTTCTTGTGTTTATTTTCAATATGTACTGGCATTTATATAGAGGAGCCACCGTGGTGTAGTGGATAAACTGTTCACCTTATTAACCAGGGGTCGCAGGTTCGATTCCTGGCTTCACCAGTCTGTCAGATGAGACTTTAAGCTGTGGCCCTGTCTCCATATGACCTAAGTTGCTGGTGGGACGTTAAACACAACAACAAGAACTGGCATATATTTGGCAACAGGGTATTGCGCTATTCTGCTTTCCCTAAGCCGTACCAAATAAAAAGTTATTCCCACTTTATCATACGAAGGTCTGATTCAGGTCTATTTCAATGCGTTTGAGTGATGCTTAAAACAGGGCCTACGTTGCCTGCTTGTTGTTTCGCTTTACTAACCCAGCAAAAGACAATTCAGTCATGTTGGACCAGTTGTTGAACTGCGTACATCGATCACTATTGGCATTTTTACTTAAGTACACGCCTGTGCACGTGAATGACACTTGTGTAAAATGAACTGCTCTTTGTGAAAACTCCTGTTGCTCGATTGAAAATGATGTAAGCGCAGACAGAAAAGCCCACAAATGATAAGTTTGATCTGCATGTATACTGCCTGTTACTTTAATCTCTTATTTGGAAGTTTACGAGCTGAGCAGATCAGTTTATGTCATGTCTTGTATGTTATTGTTTATACAGCTTTTACCACGGAGTGGCTCAAACCAGCTGCTCTACTTTTACGAATACATGATGCTTTCCTGAAATCGACGAGTACTCGTAGTAATATTTCTAAAAGCATTGATGATTTGATATCGCAAATATATGCTTAGATTTTAATTAAGATCAAAATATATAAAAAGCATTTACCATTTTCAATAAATTGTAAATTGATTTTTGGGCTTACTTTGTATTTCTAGATAACATATAACGCGTTTTTGGACGCACTATCTTTTTTCTCGACCATCCCAGCCGTTCCCTCGGTTTGACTATATGGTTAGTGGGAATCTGGGGTGTTTTTGCACGGAGCCGTTTCTGTATTGAAAGATCCCTACCTGATCGATGTATCATCTCCTAGTTCATACAAATCGAGGTATAAAAATAAAATAAAACAAAGATAAGGACTCACCAGTATATATAAATGCAGCTCAACAGGTACTAGTGGGGGAGTTTTTTTTAATTTGCATTTTCTGACAAAATATCTGCCCAAGATTCTATCGTTTTTGAAACGCATATAAATTTTGATGCTTGGGTCTAGGTTAGAACTCTCAAATGATTTTCCTGTATCTAAATATGTTGTCTGTAATATAGCAGTGACTTTGTTGCCATTGACTTATTAACCAGTTCCTCTCAATAGTTTGTGTGGATTCTGTGTCTGGTCTATGTTTTGATGAAGTTCTAATAAGTGTATATAGGCTATTTTATTTTGACATCGTCTAGCCGTGGAAGAAAGATTGTTTATTAAACTTTATTGGTGTTCTTGCTGTTTTGTGGATATCTGTTTTCTCTGACTTTCCTTATGGTGCAACGGGCTGGTCTGTAGTTTATGATTATGGCATTTAATGGTCATGCTTACGTGTTTTCTGATACATGCAGTTAAATGAAAAATTAAGTACTAAGAACTCAGATACATTTGTAATTAGTTCTTATAGATATCATAAGGTGGCTCACTGTTTTTAATTAATATATTGCTAATACAATCCTCCGTTTGGTTGAATAAACACTAAATTTTAGTTGAATATGTCTACACGCGTTTTAAAGTCCTGTTTAGCACATAACTACAGTTACTGTAATAGTATCATACTATCAATAGAAAGTGCGTACAAGCTCGTATAAGCCACGAAAAAGCTGCATGCTTACGTATGAGGAGCTACTAAAAGCACATTATAACTGTAATAGTATCACTAAATAGCCACCAAGAGCTCCTTTTAGCCACTGGAAAGGTGCATGCTTACATTTAACGAGTTACTTTAAAGGTGCATTTGCGGCATCTCGCTGTTAATTTTTTACCACAATATTTTATTACTCTACTCTTTAGCTTAAAATGTGTTCTAACGATTTCAAGAAGGAAACGGCCCAAGAGTGGGCCAAAAACCCGCTTTCAGAGCGATTTCTATACTTTGTTAATTATTTGCGTCCCTCCAATAATTCTCGGGCAAGTTTTACGGTATTTTCCGACAGTAGTCGCTATTCATATGAACTCTAACGTGACCTCTTATGACCCATGCGCCGATGCGATCGAGTGAAGCGCAGCAAAAACAAAAATGGCGGAAACTGAACATGTCAAAAGGGCAAGAGTTGGAAGACCTAAGCGCCAAACATCATCTGCCACAAAAAGAGAGAAATCAGAGAACGACGCTAAATGTAATAGAAGAAGAATAAATATCGGTGAAGAATTCGGTCGCTGGACTGACCTGAAAAACCGTTTCGGACTGAAAACACGCGCAGAGGTGGGAACGATTTTACTTGACAGGTAGGCTTATTACGAAAAAGTCATATTTAGCCCGGACATGCTTATCTACTGTTCAACAGCCGGTGAGACTGTCATTATTGTGTTTTTAATTGTTGTCGTTCAACAAAAGCCCTTGTTTCGTATTGAAACACTTGCAAAGAAATACTTCTTGCAAGCTGTTTATATGCTATAATTGGACGGGGCTCCGAAGGGGGATTTTTACTTTTCGTTTACGAAAAAAATGCGCCAGCCTTTCTGTTGCTACATGGCTTCTTGCTTGGTCAGAAAAACAATATAAGTCATAACATTCAAAATGTCTGGTAAAATGGGATCAAATCTAGGCCAGTTTGTTGTCTTAATTTCGTTTATTAAATAAGTATTTCATTCGTAACAAGTAGTAGCTTTTGAAAATAGTGTCGCTCCAGTGTCGCTTTACTATCTATCTATCTATCTATCTATCTATCTATCTATCTATCTATCTATCTATCTATCTATCCATCTATCTATCTATCTATCTATCTATCTATCTATCTATCTATCTATCTATCTATCTATCTATCTATCTATCTATCTATCTATCCTCATACTCTCCCATCCATCTGTCCATCCATTTGTCAATCCCCTAATAGAGACGCTCAAGTTAGGCCAAAAATGTGCATTTCCTTTTGCAAAGAAAAATTGAATTACTGTTGTTAACACAGGTGTCAGTTTCTTACTCTTGTTTTTGTAATGACCGCCAGCATATCACACCTCGAGACAGGCGAAATATTGAGTTATGCATGCTTCAGTTATCAATTAAAAAGCAAGCGTTGATCATCCAGCAATTAGGCGTAATCTGAAAAGTTAACTGTTGACATTCTTGTTATTTCCCCAGCATGGCTTTATCTTTTATGATGCCTGGTCTAAGTAGGCCTAGTGCTAAATCAAAATGTAAATAATTGCAAACCTAATAATGTTTCAACATAAGCAGCTACCACCACAAAAACGGTCATATAAATAGGACATAAGCCATCTGTGTGCATGCGTTAGCGCATGTGTGTGTGAGTGTGTGGGGGGGGGATGGGGGTGCAGGAGTTGGTTAGTCCCGCGCCCTATCTAACGCACATGGCCATTTTGTTTTAAATGTAGAACGCAAACATTAAATTCAAGTTGAGACAACTCTGTGTGTTCGTGCCTTCTGAGACAGTCTTTCATCTGCATTGAATAAAAAAAAAGTGTTTGATGTTTATGAGATAAAAGTACCCTCAGTAAAGGGAAGCAAATGAAAAGAAAATATAACTTAGTACGAATCGTGTTCATTTACTTGGTCATATGTCAACAAATATGGCGCTTACGAATGTTAACCACCAATGCGTCATCATAAATATAATAGTATATAGACAGTAGAGTAGATATCTAGTATCAGAGAATAGAACAGTTGATACTAGTACTAGCCTATGTCAACTTGTCAAGAGGATTAATATATGCATGGACAAACGAAAAAAAAATGGGAAACATTTGTTTATTTTTCGCAGATGAAAGATATTTGAGGCTGTCTAAAAATCTGCAGTTTTTGGGAATTACGTTACCCTATGTGTATTATTTGTATAAGAAGGGGTACGAATATTGCAATTGAAGCCAATGTAAGAACTATAACCTAAGTAACAAACCATACAAGAACTTAACAAGAAGTTTTTTGCAAAGAAAAAAAACAAGTGGAAAAATAAATTTGTGAATAACGTTACTGTGAATTATGTTACACCAATTTTACTAAAATCTAAATACCTCTCTAAATGCATACACTAACTGAAAAATGTTTGTTTTTTAATCAAAGCAAATCTGTCCTAGTTAATGAAGATCGATTTAAACCATGTTACAGTTGTCATTTTATTTTAACAAGGATTTACCTATATACTCGGGGTACATCGACTCCCCTATTCATGTAACTTACAAAGCTACTCATTTTATCAACACAACATATGCAAAGTAATCTGTTTGAAAAACAAAATTGAATAGTTTAAATCTCTAAGAAACTGATCGTATGGTTTTTTGAAATGAGCTGGATTAAACAAAGGTAACGTTACTCACAAGTACGTACCGTAATTCACATTCTACAAAAAACACAGATTTGTCCAATCAAAGGGTCAAATGCAACAAATCGACGGTGATTATAAGTTTCTGACTTGTTGTTCAATTGTTAGTTTCTCTTTTTCATCCGATTTATATCTCGTTGGTGCTACCACTAGAGGTTTATTGGTGAGTTTATGTGTATACTTTGAAATTGGCACTCCTGCTTTTGCATCCTGGTCCATTCCAATTGATCACAGTGACCTCAAATATTATTATGACTTAATATGTTGATAACTTCTATGGTTTATATGAAAGATCAAATAGTTAACTTGAATTTATAAATTCTTATCTTCAATTGAAGTGAGCAAATTGGCTATGTGAATTACGTTACCATGTGTGTTTTGCCATTTTTCTGAGAAGGGTGTATCTTTGTGAATGATGTAAACTTTGCTTTTTTGTAATATATGTACATAAAAAGGCATTTATTGAAGTTAGATTTTTTATCTGCATTGTCTTAGTTTGTAGTGAGCCACAACAAGTTTTCAAATATATGGAATATTTAAAATCATTTTTCTATAATCATATTTTGAAGTGTTATTCCAACAACATTAATAAAGCCAGATGCAACAGCTTACTTCCAATTTGCAAAGTTGATGTAAAAAGTGTTAAGCAAAACACTAGAACCTGATATTTTGCAGAACAATATATGTTTCTATGCAGGAAATAAGACCAGAGTGTGAGGTATGTGATTTATGTTACCGACCTATTGCACACTGTTCTTTATACAAGAATACAATTTATTATTTCCAATACCCAAGAAGAATGTAATTTTTAATATTTTCATCTACTGGTTCAAAACCAATATTTTTTTCTGGTCAACTTTTCAAATTTGATGGATACAATTATAACAATAATTGTACTCCTAGAATTACTGTTTTAATTCCACTGTCAATTCATAACAAACCTGCTTAGACCATGCTGAGAAGAAAAAAAACATGATAAAAATTCTACATTATAGGCTTATTTGATCCACAAGAGATCCAAGTAGAAGTGCATACTATAAAAGCTCTTAAATATTTCAGTCTTGTAAGA
This sequence comes from Loripinus fragilis, assembly GCA_964019695.1. Taxonomy (NCBI): domain Eukaryota; kingdom Metazoa; phylum Mollusca; class Bivalvia; order Lucinida; family Lucinidae; genus Loripinus; species Loripinus fragilis. Next base: position 83,168,989 of record OZ026517.1, read on the forward strand.
AATTAGATGTGTACAAGTATACTTCATCACAGCAACGTAGTTCACATTCAAACTCAGTGGTGCTCTTTTTGAGGCTGAATGAATCGAACTTTTTGGATGCGCACTTTTTAGACAACATTATCTATTTGACATATACCAATAAGTAACAAAATAACATAAAAGTGAAAATCTAAGCCAAACAATTGTGGGACACAAATTTGCTGCAATTAACTCGCTTTGGCTGCTAGTACTGCCCTCTAGGAGTAACGACAGATACTAATCATACTAGTACTGACCTCTTGTAGCAGTGACTAGGAATACAGATACTAGTACTAACCCCTAGTGTTAATGAAGGGGACTCTGGATAATAGTACTGACATCTAGTGACAACGATACGGACTCTGGGTACTCTTACTGACATCTATTGGCAATGACAAGGTCTCTTGATACTCATACTGACCTCTGGTGGCAATGACTGGGACTCTGGATACTTTAACTAACCTCGAATTACAATGTCTGGGACTCTGGATACTTTTACGGACATCTAGTGGCCGCAATGACAGGGACTCGGGGATACTTTTGCTGACTTCTAGTGGCAATGACTGCTCAAACATGCGCGGATCCAGAGGGGGGACAAGGGGTCAGGACCCCTCTGGAAAATCACAAGTTATATGCGTTTTTATGGAAATAAGCATCTGGACCCCTTCCCCCTGGAAATGTTGGACCCCCCCCCCCCCTTGAATAATGTTGGACCCCCCATGTATAACTGTAAAATCAGTTGAGGGTTTAAAAAAACGTTGCGGTTGTTTTTCGGCAGTCGGGCCCCCCCCACCCCTCACCCCCTCTAAAAAGATTCCTGGATCCGCGCATCGCAAAGAAATAGTAATCGCATCTCCGAGACATTTAAATTATGTGCACGAAAATGTCGTGATAACATCGAAGGTCATCTTCAAACATTTTCCGACAGCTATATTTCCCAGTTATGGTACTACCGTTTCTTTTTCTATCCCACAGACACACCATCTCCTCATATAGGCTGACATTTTGCAAACTCATTGAGTTGATAGGAGGCTCGTAGATAGATAGATAGATAGATAGATAGATAGATAGATAGATAGATAGATAGATAGATAGATAGATAGATAGATAGATAGATAGATAGATAGATAGATATCCCCTCTCTCTGGGTCCGTCTTGGAACAATCCCGACATGACTGAACTATTGTTGTTACATCTAAAATTTTCTATATGTGTGACCAGCAAAGACGCGCAGATTAGTCTGAGTCTTTGTTGCTTGCATAAACACGCGTGATAAGTCTCGCAAAATAACTCTTCCAATGATTTTTTGAGGAAACATACGAAGTCGTACCGTGATTCTTCAGCGAAAACGTCTAAATTTGGATGCTCACACGGATTCTAAATTGCATATACGTCCCTGGTGCACAGCATGTTCACAAGCACACTTAGCTTACAAATAAAGCACGGACGCTGTTTCGCATTTGTCTCATATTCGAAAAGGCATCCTTTATACATGCTTGCGCAGCTATCTAGTGGGATAGGAACCTAGACCCTAGGCCTATTGACGTCCCTGCTATGAACTTATTTATAGTTCGAGACTTCGCGCGCACCGTCTCGTCTGAGCCTTCGGTACAAGTATGAAAAAAGAAGAAAAAACATCTTGTCTCAAGAAGCCTTATTGCAAAATAAACTATTACATGTTATTCATTTTCAGCAAAGGGGGTGAGAGAGGGCAACATCATTTTAGCGCTCAGCGTTTTAACAGGGGTGGGGGGTCCAGGTACACAAAATTTCTCCATGGGAGATCCATTTTTCAGGGGCCAGATGTCCTTGTGTCAATTCCTATGGAACCCTTTACCACATGTGATTTTCCAGTGGGGCCCGGACTCCCTGTTCCATCAGGATCCGTCCTTGCCCCGAGTCTCGACAGTGTCTGGATTTGTTTGTTTGTTTTTTATTCTTTACGTACCAGTCAACGATATTTTAGTTACGTCGGGACGGTTCTTCCTGTGTTGAACAAGTACTAAGCTAGAATAAATGTGCCTTGCTCAAAGACACATCACAATGACACCGATGAGGCTCGAACCCTAGGCCCTTCAGTCTCAAGTGAAGTCAAGCACTCTACCACTGAGTCACTGCGCTCCCGACCGTGTGTGGAAGGGTACGGGTCCCGGGAGCCTATAGGCATATCGCTATCCATTTTAATATTTAGAGCCCTACTGGTTCAACCCATGTAGATAGGAAAATGTGACATGACTGAAAAAATGTTGACTCGTACGCTACATGTATGCATCAACACAAACAAAGGGTCGAGAATATTTTATCGAGGCTGTAAAATTCTCCCCGTTGAGTACCTCTTTGCCTATTGTCATGACCAGTGACGTCACTGTCGCAACTGAATGATTTTTTCTGGCGAATTTGTTTCAGCTCTGAGTCAGATAAACTGTGTAATTTGCGCTTTTCTTCAGAGAGTGACGATAAATCAGTAAGGTCATTTTGGTTTCCTCACAAACTTCTGCTTCTGTGTGCCGGACTAATGAAATTGCGAAAGTTAACAAAGTTTGACGTCCTCATGTAAGCATCTTATTTGGAAATAGATTTATCAGCTGATCTCTTCTCCGAAAAAATACGAAGATTGATAGGCACCGCTGAATGTTGCAATTAGCAGACATCAGCATTTTTCCATAGCCTATACGGACGTCTGGGTTTTTCACATATTTTTTTTTCGCTGCAAAACGGCCAGAAAAATAAATATCCATCGATTTGTCCTAGAATTTTGTTAATCTGTTTTAATGAAAGTTCCAGAGTATGCAGCTTTAAGCACAGACCAACAGTAATGCTATTACTAAAAGCCACTACGTGCTGATATTATCCACTAGAAAACTGGAAAACGCTTTTAAGCTTTAAAGGTATTTAAGAACAAACCAACAGTAATATTATTATCACTAGAAAGTCAGGAAAAAAACATTATAATTTAGCCATAAGATTGCTGTATGCTTATGTTCAAAGAATTACTTTAATCACACCATCAGCAATCATATCGCTAGATAGCTACAACAAGGTCCTATAAGCCACTGGATAGTTGCATGCTTACGTTTAAAAAAACACTTAAAACACACATCAACAGTAATGTTATCACTTGATAGCCATTACGAGCTCCTATTAGCCGCTATTTAGCTGCATGCTAACATGTACGTATAAGTTTTTTTAGCACATATCAAGAGTTATGGTATCACTAGATAGCCACGACGAGCTATATTAGCCACTTGGAAGCTGCATGCTTATATTCCAAGAGTCACTTAAGTAAGTTTATATTAACAGTAATGTTATCTGAAAGACTGTTCCATACATACCTCTAAATAGTCTCTATAGCAACGGTAGTCTCCCTTGAGTATCACTGACACAAGCCTCAGCTCAGCTACTTGATTAACACGACAGACAATCTTCCAATGACAATCCAATTGATTATCATAGTGTCCATCTTTGTCTCTGTCCATAGCTCGTATTTCGCCATATGTATTATTCAAAACGCCTCCACATACAACTATAGATTAAAAAAAAGGACAAAATATCGCCAGAATACCATATTTGACTCTACCTATTTACATGTTATAACTATGTCGTAGTGGTTATTGACTTGTGATAACGCCTGCTCCTCTATCACACGATAATGCCCGCTTATGTTATTTTGACAAAAAGTGACGTATGATGATTTGTTTCAGCAAATCAAAGCCATGCTTAATTTACTATACGAACTAAGTATGATCAAATAAAAAACAATTATGTCATAATACACCAAAAGGAGATTGCTGTCTCCAATTCTGAAGTGCGTGACTTATATGTATGAACCAATGAAATATTGTTTAAATTCTCTGAGCCTCCGAATGTGCGAAACATGTATAAGGTCATGAACCAGGTTTGGTTTGAGGTGTCATCAAATTGTTTTTCAACCTGATATGCTTTGGGTCAAGATTTTTGTCAGTGTGTCATTTGATCTCATTGAAGGACATTGGGAGTGTGAAATGCATATGGTCATGCTTGGGTGTTTATGTAAAGCATTTTTTTAGAGAGGAGGTTGGGACACAATTTCAAAATAGATAAACTTGAAATCAGAGCGGTTAGCAAATACTTCTGTAAGAAGGGAATGCCTCCCAAGGAAATTCATGAAGACTTCATGGAAACCCTTGTGATGGAGAGTCTCCTTCTTATAGCACAGTGGAAAAAATGAAAGCAGAGTTTGAGAGGGAAAGAGAAAGCGTTGAAGATGATGGATGGTCTGGCCGCCCCATAGATGCCACCGCTGATGAAAAAATCAAGGTCGTGCATACCCTGGTTATATGTGAAAGAAGGTGAGACCTGCAAAGGATAGCTAGCATAGTGGGCATAAGTTTTGATGCAGTACAATCAACTCTTACCAACATCTTAGGTATGTCAAAGGTTTCCACAAGATGGGTGTCGCGAATGTTGACCAATGATCAGAAAAGGAAACGGCTCGATATTTATAGGTATCTCTTGTCTAGCTATGAAGATGATCCCAGCGATTGTGTGGAGCAAGTTGTAACCCCAGATGAGACATGGGTTCATCATTTTGACCCAGAATAGAAAATGCAGAGCAAGCAATGGGAGCAACCTGGCCCACTCCTCCTAAAATTAAGAGGGTTCATTCAGCAGTGAAGGTGATGGCCTCAATCTTTTGGGATAATTAAATGATGATCATGATTGATTATCTTGAGCAAGTTCGCACGATACACGCTGCACATTGTGCGCACAAATAGAGCCAATATCCCAGGAAAACGCAAGAAAGATGCGATTACATCTGACTCGTTCTGTTCTTGCAAATTACGAAAGGTTGCAAAAATCAGGAATGAATACAATCAAGTACCACACCTGCAAGACAACAACCCTTTGCAAGTTGCGATGACTGTTGCGACTGAAGGTGGATTTGAAATCCTTCCTCATTCCCAATATTGGCCTGATATGGCTCCTTCTGACTTCCATCTGTTCCCCCAAAACTGTAATCTCATCTTCTTGGTACACAGTATGGAAGCAATGAAGGCGTCATAGAGGCATTGACCGAGTACTTGTGGGACCAGAAAAAAACTTTCTATTTTGAAGGAATAAGAAAGCTTGAACAGAGATGTGCTTAGTGTATTGCTTTGAAGGGGGATAATATTGAAAAGTAATGGTCAAATTTTCATTCCCTGGTAGCCCAAAGTACAAGAGGCCATGATTTTTATCATCCCTCGTATATGATATATGTTCCAATTGAAATGTATTACAATAATATTATATCAATTCTGCGTTGAATTATGCTGGAGCTGTAAACAAACAGGCTTTGAGCTAGAAATAATCAAATCTCATTAAAACGTCCCACCATTGATAAATACAGAGATACCTTTTTCAAGCCAATATTTTGCAACAAACCCCGATCCAGCAATGTTGGCATCAGTAGAGAACAGTACATTTAGCGTGTTCCATTCAGAGTTTATAACTGATGGCGGAATTGTACCACAAAATCTACCTGAGAAACCATTATGTACTAGTTCGAATACCTGAAAGTAAATTATACAACCTATATTTTTTCACGTGGGTTAATTCTGGCAGCAGATTGATTTATATTAAGAATAGCTAAATTAATCATCTTTTTGTCAACTTGAAAAATTATGAGAACAAGCTGTACGGGAATAATCAAATTGAATATGGAACATTAAAAAAAGTGCTATAAAGTGTTTCCAAAAATATAGATGATACAGTCTTTCTAAAGTAAGATAAAAGATCCTGTAACCATAATATTTATAAATTGTCTCAAATATGTTGCATTAACATTCCCGCCTCCTATCTAGCTGTTTCCAAAATAGTAAGTGAGTATGATCAGGAAATACCACAATCACAAACTGCAGACAACCCCGTGGCACCGTGAGGAAGAGCCGCTAAACCATCACGAGACATCAGGAAGACAAATTAAGCAAAGCAATCAGCTCTCTCTTCCCTATCAAGATGATTGCAATACTAGAATGGACATAAAGTAACGTACAACAAAACATAGAACAATTACAAACTCCCACAATGGGAGTAACAATAAACAAAAAGGCAACAACAACAGAACCACCGCCTTAGAACGGACAGCAGCCTAAGCCACCGGGGAGCATAATGCATTTTACTGGTACCAAATCTTCGCCCTAGATTCTGCTGTTGTTGAAGTACAAGATATGTTCAGCTCGCATGGAGGCCATCTAACTAATGCAATGTATCATCATGGAAAACACTCTAATCAAATTACTACACCATGATGAAACAAAGAAAAGGGCTCATGACTCACAGAGCTAAAGAAAACCTCAAGTTGAGACACGGTGGGTCCAGCTACAGATAAGCATCATGCACCAACCCACCGATTAAAGCTTTACGTCAGAGCCGTCATAGAGTCTGAGGCCTGACCCACCGTCGTGCAATTAAAGAGGAAACCATAGCTATAAACCGTGTTTGGGTTTAAAACTAGGCATGCAGACTGTCGCATGATATCCAAGTTGTATCCAACCCTTATATAACGTTTTACTATCTTTTTGAACTGATCACTAAAATTAGGTTTTCCAACAATTCGTTTGAATTTATAGACTAAATCACCATAAGATATAGGTTCTGATATGCCTTGTTGCAGAAGAGTTTTTAACCCAATTTTGTATTTAACAATTAACTCTGAGTATCTGTGGTAGAATTTAGAAAATGCTTATCGAATTTTATGATATCTATAACCTTGTTTTAATAATTTAGCAGTTAAAAATAAGTTTCTGTTGTTGAAGTCATCAACATTAGAACACACTATAGCAAAACGAATAAGCTGAGAAATATATACACCATAAGAAGGAGAGCGAGGAACATCTCCATCAAGAAATGGAAAATTTACTATTTCAAAATTAAAATCATCCCATTTATCATAAATTTTAGAAGAAACTATGCCATTTGTTACTGACAAGTTCAAATCCAAAAACAGAGCTTCAGTATCAGAAGAATTTGCCTTATTTAACTGAAGTTCAGTGGGATATATCTGACCTACCATTTGTTCAAAATAAGGATTATCAATATCAAGTAAGTCATCTAAATATCTGGAGGTAGAGTTAAAAGCTTCAATAATATCAGCTTGATTATTGTCTGACAGAGACAACATAAAGTCTCTCTCATAACAAAACAAAAACAAATCTGCAACAAGAGGAGCACAATTAGTACCCATTGGAATACCGACAATTTGTCTAAATTATTTAGAGCCAAATCTTATAAATATATTGTCCAAAAGATAATGGAGCGCATCACACATTTTCTGACATGACCACAATTTATATCGTCTAGGTTGTTTAGAGGTAAAAAAAAGCATTTTTATCATTACAAGCCAAATAAAGTGAGCCCTCTCTGTTAGATGTTTGTTCAATTCATTCTGTTAGTTTTTCTTTAATTAGATTATGAGGCAATGTAGTAAAGAGAGTAGAGAAATCATATGTAGACAAACCAGATGCTAGAAAACCTCTAGACTTGAATTTATTAAGAATTTCACCTGAATTTTTAATAGACCAAAATAAATTTTTACCATTTCTTTCATAATCTGTTGTGCAATATTTAATGACATGGTTTTTAATTGCAGTGAGACAAGAAGTCAAAATAATAGACAACTCAATAGTCATACATGCACTAGAATTAGCAATAAAACGCGACTTATAGGGCCGTTTATGAAGTTAAGTTAACCAGTATAACGTAGGAAGCTTAGCTGCCATATGGCATCGATCAGACCATAACTACCGGTCTACAGTGTAGTTAAATAACATGTGATTACTCTACTAAAAACACTATATGTCGTGTTTTTGTGAGTGTTTTTACTTTAACTGCGTCCACAAGAGTAGTCAAGTTAGGTATAGGGGCTACAGCTCTGACACCGCTTTAACATTCATGAGAAAACCCAGCTCACAAATAAAATCAGGTCATTAAAAGGCGAATCACTAATGGGGTGATGATGGCCTAACGTTGTATGCAGAGTTGGTAGCTTTTTGTTTTCCAGGAGCCTTGGGTGGGGACCCAAAGTGCTCCCTCCCTTCTGAGTCTGCACATGGATTAGCTGATTTGAAAGCAGATACAGTAGACAGTAAAAGGGTTATGGGTGTCTCATACTTTTATAGAATACATCATGCACATAATCGATTGATTTAATGATCGTATACATTTTACTATTGTGTCATTCGTTACAAACAATGTCAATGTAGGAAAGGGGACACTCTTAAGCCGTCTCACAAGCGACCAGCATTGATAAGATTATCTTTCGGCATACATGGATGAACTTTAAAACGTTTTGTGTCTAGAAGTACCGTTATTTACCGTCTCTCTTCAAAATATAGAGCCCCCTCCTTTATTATGTAGGCTTCAATTTTTGTGTTGCTGGAAAATTAGTCAGTGTGTATTATTGGGGTAGTTTAAAATGTAACAAAAATACAAAAAATTATATGTTCTATTTACAGTTTAAAGGGTGTAACGTTGTTATTTAGTTCTTATCATATGATGAAACGCTACTATGCATTTTCAGATAAAACAGTCTGCGGGTAACATGCATCACCTGGCAGACAGTACGACTACACTTTGCCACGATAGGAAGCAAGAATGTGAATGTTAGGAGTATTTTAAATTGTTTGATTGTTTGAGGGAGGCACTGTACTAAAAATAGTTAGTGAGTATGATCAGGAAATACCACAATCACAAACCACAGACAACCCCATGGCACCGCAAGGAAGAGCCGCTCAACCATCACGAGATACCAGGAAGACAAATCAAGCAAAGCAACCAACTCTCTCTTCCCAATCAAGAAGATTGCAATGCTAGAATGGACACACAGTCTTGTATTAATTGATAGAGGTGAGAGTAGCAATTTGCTCTTATGCCAGAGGAAGGAAGAGCTGCCTCGTATATTTGTCAAAAAACCCTTTGGTGTGTTTATATGAGCAAAAGACTGGTGGCGACTGATTTTGATCGGCGATTGATCCGCGACCTTCTTGCGACCTTTGTAAAGCCTTGCTGCGACCTCTGCAACCTCTCTGCAATTGTTATTTTTTCAGTCATGGAGAGGTTGTAGTACTGTCGCGAGCTTTGTTGGACCGGGGCTTAAGATTGGTCTTTTTCATGTTATTTGTTATTTTTACAATTTTAACCGATGATAAAACGTGATATTTTCTGTTTGGCTTATACTTTGTACACTTATTTTAGGCAAACATATCCCTTGAATATGTGAGAAACTTGCAATGATATAGGGCTTTGCTTAACGCATTCTAGATAAACACTAAATTTATATTTATAAACCATCAGTGTGAAGCGCTTGGGCTAATAAATGGGTCTCAAGCTGACACTTTGGCAAAAACCCAATGTCAAATGTGATAATCTCTAAATACCAGTTTAGAGTTATTCATAAATAGACTATTCTGATAAGTCCTTGTGAGCCCAGCCCTTTTCTTTGTTTCAACATAGTGTATTAATTTGATCAGATTGCTTTCTGTGATGCCACATTCCATAATTTAGGAAACCTCCATTAGGAAGCCTCCATGCGAGCTTAACTGTTTTTGTGTCTGTAACAACAACAGAATCTTGGGAGAAGATTTGGCGCCAGTAAAATGCATTTGAGCCACCAATGGCTGACGCTGCTGTCAATTCTAGGGTGGTGGTTCTGTTGTTGTGGATTCTTTGATGAATGTTCACTCGATTGGATTGTTGAGGTTCTGTGCTTGGTCCATGCCATTGTTGTCCTTATGTCTGTTAGTGTCCTGTGGCTCTTCCCCACAGTGCCGTGCGTTGCTCTGCAGTGTGTGATTGTGGCATTTTTTTGATCATACAAACTTACTTTTTGTTTATCCAAAACATTTTCTGAAATACAGATTTAGTAATATATTAGAATAAAAAGGCAATTAAAACCCAACCATCTATTGCAGTTGAATTTTTTTTTTATCTCAGAATGGTAATCAAATCAGATTTGCCTTGACCAATGAAATTCAACCCTATGGAGCTGTTCGCGAAGTATAAATAATCATTCAGTAAAGTGTCCCTTAGGCTATAAGGATAGATTAAGTTCAAAATTGTATAAATACATAACAACAGTAAACCTCTAGAAAGTCATAACGACAGAATTCATCCTCTTGTATGTCAATACTCTGGATATTCATCTTGACAAATTCATCTTCTCCAGCTTCAATGATCCAGACGCAGTCAAGATTAAAATCATACATCCCATCGTTGTCGGTGTCCATAGAGGTGAAGATGCCAGTTTCTTTGGTTAACAGTGTGTTTGACGTGCAAACTTCTAGAACGTCTGTAAAATAATACACTCTCTGAGGTAAATTCTAGGAAAAGCATAAAAATGCATCCAGTGACATTTTTGATGAAGCTATTAGGCTACCCAGCTACCATGTCTGCAGGTTTCTACAAAATTGTCCACCCACTAAATAAACCAACATAATCTCTGTAATATGATATCAAACGAACAACGTTGAAAGTAATAGTAAAGGTTAATTTCTTTGTTATGTGTGAGTTTAGATTCTGATGCATTAGTAATACTTGGTTCTTGCAGAAAGAAGAATATCGCTTATCAGTCTGGCACTAGTGGACTGAAGTTGGGAGCTAACAGATTAATAATCAGAAAATACTGAATAAAACCTAGTCTGCAAGTTTCGAATTATGCAAGCTGATTTTTTGAGGTTTTACAACAGCAGAATCTAGGGCGAAGGTATGGTTAGTAAAATTGATTTAAGTTTCCCCCTCCATCCAACCCAGTAGCTTATGCTGCTGTCCGTTTTAAGACAGTATCTCTGTTGTTATTTATTCATTCTTTTGTCCTTTCTAGTTTTGCAATCATATAACTGAAGAAGTGAGAGCTTGTATTACTTTTATTGTCCTCTTGATGTCATGTGGCTGTTATTGCTTTTTGCTTCTTCATCACGATGTTATATTAATATTAGACATTTTTCAGTTGCACATTACATTACGATTTGTCCGTCAACGGAGACTTACTTTGGACTGTATTTAAGAGGGGCGATGTCATCAGTAACTGGAATCTTTTTCGTCTGCTACTGAATATTATATTTTCGCCCTGAGATCTTTTTTTACCTAATAAACAGTGCATACCCTGATGAAATGTCGCGTGATGTCATTTCACCAGTTTGCAAGTGTAAAAAACATGTACCGAAAAATATATTACACAATTGAAATGCAGCCGAATATCTTTTATAAAGTTATGACTTGTTCCATACATGTATGCATTCACTTGTTGTAACTTGCGAGTAGGTAAATTCGATGTTTTTGCGTCCAATATGATTATTTTTTGGCGTCAATATTTCATCAAGCTCAGGTAAATGGACAGTGGAAACGCATAAGGCGTTCGCAACTTGTGCAAGCCAATATAGCTGGAACACAGTAATTGAAAATCATTCGAATGCAAAGGAGATATGGAGCGGACATGGAATTCAAGCATGAACGTCCGTATCTTGTTTTGATCATTCATGTACTGAGCTACTAGGCAATTTGGGTTCCCCCTTGACCCTTAAGAGGACTTGAATTTATGCACCACTCATTTCTAACCGGAGAACAGCGGGGACTTTGTCTTTGTTAAAACATGCATGACAGTTTTCTCCACTGTCTTTCATGTTTTATTTTATACTGCCATATTTGCCTTTGTATATCAAATGCCTCACATTTTACCAGCACTAAGGGGACAATGCAAAAAGTTAAAACATGGTGCATTTTACCTGCTTAACCCCCGCCGTGTTAGGGGATTGAGTGCGTGGTTAAAACCGACTGGTATATTATACTTATTGGGAGAGAGCTCATTTGCAGCAGAAAGCTGATGCTTGAGATATAAGTATCAGGCGCATTCCTGGGGCATTTTATAGAGTTCCCACTCTGAATAGTCCCCCTATATGAAGCCAGGGGTTTTGCCCTTTTGCAGAAAGCGGTTTTACAGCATTTCACAGGGCTAAAATGAGCTGTGAACACACGCAGCATAAACACAATAAACTTCCAAAAATCCAATTGAATGGCTAAACCTTATACTTGCATCGTTACACTATTCAATGGCGTCATCATTAAACTAAAACCATGACGCATACTGGGAAATTGCTAATTTTAAGTTAAATCAGTGGCCGAATCCAGAGGGGGTTCAGGCGGCTCACTCGAACCCCACCCCCCCACCCCCCGTTTTTAAATATCATATGGAAATGAAATAATTTGCTCTCAGTGAGACCAAATTATTTCATTTTCATGGGATATTTAAGAAAGATGAGATGTAATCAGAAAAGCGAACCCCGTGCCTTTATACATATGAACACCCTTTCCAGAAATCCTGGATCCGCCCCTGTAAATACACCAAAAGTGAATATAGTCAGGCGATTCTAGTAATTCAAGTGTCATTATACTTGTAACTTTTTTCCCACTAGTGTCGACTGTTGTTATCTATTGATCAGACACATTTGCAAACAATTTGCAATTGGAACATGATCAGGCCCCACAAAATATTGGGCTTCATCCAAATCCAAATTGTTTAGCACTGCCATGGTATTCCCCAAGGATCTTTTTTAATGAGTTAATTTAAATAAAAGGAAAGATAAAAGAAACTGCTGACAATAAAAAGGCATGCAAAATTACCCCGCATGCATATAGATAATTGTTGAGTCGATTTGATTGAACTTTATATGATATTGACTGTTCATGGTACTAATCATAAAAAATCAAAATGCATCAAATATCATAAATGACTACAGGAGGGACAGGCAGGCAAGCAGACGGGTCAAATCACGTATGTGATTAAGCTGCTTCCTATCATATCTAGCTCCTTATCTTCAATTCAGAAGGAGTAAAATACCAAAAGACAATAAGTATTGCTTTTACCTCATGCTATTAATTTGGTAAAGTGGGTTTGGGTGGAACCACAGTTTTTTCATGACAAGCCTGACTAAGCAGCTTAACAGCACTTCATGCACATGCCTAACAACCCTTCTTGTACCAGCAGAACTCAGTTTTGATCAATAAACATTTCCTAGGAGTAGAGCTCTAATGAAGCCTTGATATAATGTAGCTCAATGCAAGGGTAGAGTGTGTATCTTCTGGCAAACTATTTGCTACCATGCTGCTGCATATACCATATTGTGAAAAGTTTATTGTTGGCCATCGCCCCACCGCTAAGTCCACACGAAAGGGTTGGACCCAGGCCTACAAACTAAAATTTCGCTTGATATGTTTCAATATCTATTGCACCTCTGCCTGCATACTAAATAGGTAAACAATAATTGCAACCGGACTTAGTTTTTGCAAAATTATTTCATGATCACATTCCATAACTGTATGGGACCTGGTCAGGTGCATTTCCAGCTCATACTCACTTACTATTCAATGATGTAAATCATGTTTCAAGGTCACCAGTCTTGTGGTTAATGTAAAGGAGGTATAAAGTGTATTCACTACCTAGAAAAATAGTAAGTGAGTTTGATCAGGAAGTACCACAATCACAAGCAGCAGGCAAACCCATGGCACCGTGAGGAAGAGCCACACAACCATCAAAAAACAACAGGAAGACAAACTAAGCAAAGCAACCAGTTTTCTCTTCCCCATCGATATGATTGCTAAACTAGAATGGAAATAAAGTAACGTACAACAAAAGATAGAGCAATTACAGACACTATGCGAGTAACAATAAACACAAAGTCAACAACAACTGAACAACCACCTCAGAATGGACAGCAGCCTAAGCCACTGGGGGCCTTAAATGCATTTTACTGGTACCAAATCGTCGCCCTAGATTCTGCTGTTGTTGAAGTACAAGAAAGGTCCAGCCCGCATGGAAGCCTTCTACGTATATCAGAATGCTCCATATGATTTTCTACTTCAATCAGACCAAAATTCCAAATTGAGTCCTCTTGCACTAAAGGTCCAATCAAGCATCCCAATAAGTGTGTGTACATGAAAGTGATTCTCCTTTATTTCTGCAGTCAGACTCAATATATTGAATATAATTTCGGTTTCTAGTGCAAAAGTGGAGGTTGAAATCTTTCTCTCTAACAGATCCAAACTTTTGCTTGAGTTGCAGTCTGTTCTGGATTCATTATGTTAACTTCCATCATAAAATTATTCCAGAATGCATTTTAATATAATCAGCAGACATTAAAAGCATGCAACATTTTCACGACTACAATACATCAGCAGTTTAAAAGAACATATTAGTTTGCTGAAGATGACTTTATTAAAGCACTTCATATGATTTCCTAGCAAGAAATTAGCTGAGTTGCAAGTTACAACTAATGAAGTTGTTAAACGTTTCTGAATTACACTGCTGAGATAGCCCCTCTTGAATAACGTAAGTCTAAGGTGTGCTACACCATACAAATTCTAAGGTCCACGGTAACTGAAAAATGTCTATTGTGGTCCTATGGGAGTAGTAGGTGCATTTTATAAACTATTTAAGAATAACGTCTATTTTACAGGACATACGCGGACTTGTATGATGTTTTGCACTGTTTACTTAAGAATGTACTTTTAAAAATGAATGAAATTGAGACAGACTAACCTAAACCCTTAAATTTGAATAAATTTGTCAATTGATAAGATGAGAAATACCACTTTGATAATATGGTTTAATTCAGCTCTGGATGTTGTGTCATTTATTTGAATTTTCAACTAACTTTCATAAGCGGACTTAATGTGTATGGTTTATATAAATGATCTTATGTCATTGAATTTATTTATAGGATCTTACATGGAAGTTTATGTATTAATGGATTTATATAGATAATCTATGATAAGTAACTAGGACCCAACAAACACGGACTGGTCACTTAAATACAGGTAAATGTATACATTGGAAATACGTTGTCGTGGCTCAAAGGTGGCTGAGCTTTCAAAACTGACGTATGTTGAATATTAAATAATCATATCTCCGTTATTTCTCTGCATATCTTTGAACTTTCTTCAAAAAACAATGGTTCAATATACTATCCTTAAGACTGTATTGTTGTATTTATTGAAAGTGTATCCGTCTTTAAGAACATCAGCAAGATACTTAGGTACCCTTTTTAGCTATTTTCGGCACTTTTAACCACAAATTGTCAGTAATCAACTTAAAAAGATGAGAAAACTTCAAGTATTTTTACTGTGACTCGTAATATTTCAGCTTTGCATATAGGGAATAACCTTTGATAAGCTCGTGTATGTTCAGAATCAATTTTATTGGCTGTAGTACTTTGAAATAGCGCTAAATTAAGCCTCAACAACATAGCTTTGTATTTCCGCAAGTGACCAGTCCGTTTATACTGGGTCCGATAAGTAATTATGTACTATTTAAATTATATAGATAATGCTACATAAATATTAATGTATTTATTAAATTAATAAAGAGACACTTATATGTACATCTATGTTCCTATTGAAGTTTATTCATAGTGTAGGGTCCCACATGAATGTTCATGCATATAGAATTTGAATTTATGTCACTTAAATTGATAATACAGGAACACACATTTTAGATTCTATTTATTGATTTAGAATAATTTTACATAGAAAGCTCATTTTTAGCGTTAAACAAGTAAACAGTTACATGTAACCGGATACCAGTCTTTCAATTTAATATATGATGTTATGATACTTCCAGACGCGATGTCATGTGATATTGTTTAGCTATTTTATATTTTCAAAACATTACTGACCTTGCTGTTAATGAAAACATGAGTATGGAGTCAACAGTACTCATCATATGAAGCGTCTCGTTTCTGATGAGTAATTTAGATCATTAAGTTTTTCTTTGTCACATATTAACACATTATAATTAATATGCATCCTTTCTCGTCCATTTGTGATTTTAAAGGATTTACAATAGTGCAATTGTTAAGAAAAATATTCAGATAAGTTTATTCTAGTTGTAATCTTGGAAACAATAACAGTAAAATGTGATTTTTTCTTATCCAGATATGGACAGTCAAATATTGATGTCAAATCCTATATCGTCTTCGTTCTATTGCAGTTTAAGATTTAAAATACATTTAGTGCCAAAGAAAAAATGGTTCCAACCAGTTTCAATTACGTATGAAATATTGTTGATTTTTTTAACTGTCATCAAAATCTTACTTGGTGCCAGTTAATGATTTTTGATTAATCTCTTTCCAACACAAACACGCTAGCAAAAGGACATTCTGCATTCTGCCAGAACCAAATATTCGTGAAGGGCCATAGGTTGAAACAATCTAAACTTTAACTACATGGATGGCAAAACTCACAACAAGGTCTAAATCTTACGCTGAACTCATATAATAGGCCAGGCATCGAGGTTATAAAACTTACAACAAACAGTCAATCATTGCGCTTTATTTTGAGTTTGAGACTGTACTCAAGTTTTATAACCTCAGGGCCTGGTTGTTCAAAGGGGGTAATTATGTTGTTGATTGGTTGTTTGTTTTTACTTCATTGTTTCAAGAAATATGTGTCGAGTCATTGTTTTGTTATGTAGTTTTAAGTTTCCTTCTCAGTTTTGCAATCAGATTTCTGATAAGGAAGAGCTAACCTCGAGGTTATAAAACTTGAGTTCATTCTCAGACTCAAAATAAAGCGCAATGATTGGCTACTAACGGGCACGTGTCTGCAAGCAGCCAATCATTGCGCTTTATTTTGAGCCTGAACCTGTACTCAAGTTTTATAACCTTGAGGCAAGGTTGCGTTACTCTACTTGTTTTTTTGGCTGCCACGTAGCTGTAAATAATCTTTATTTTCTCATACAGCCATAGGTTTGATATGTAATCTGGGAATGTTTGGTGTCCAGGCCCCGAGGTTATAAAAGTAAGTAAGGAGGCAAAGATCAGGAATCGATACAATCACAATCAATTATCACACATGACCCAGTACGCCACATGGGAAAGTTACAAAACACAATAAAACATAATATACAAGAGAGTCAAAATGCCAGCTCTTTTCCAGCAGGTGACTAAGGCTGCAATGGGCATACAAAAAAGCATTACAAACACGAAACATGAATAAAAAAAAACGATCAAAAAACTTTGTTCATGCTAAACTCAGCTGATTAAAAAATTTATCTTGCTCATAAATGTTAAAGTGTCAATAATTGTTGGCATTTTAGCATTTATTTACATGGTGAATACAACATCTGAGAGACTAAAAAGAAAGAAACTTCTTGTTTGTTAGAAGTTTTGTTTTTATGAGCAGTTGAAATTTCGTGCTCAGCTGAGATGAGTATGAAAAGGTTTAAACATTGGGGCCAGTATATATAAATGCAGATTAACATATGTGTACAAAACATGCATTAGAATTAAGTATATTTGATGAAATGGAACAGGTATCAGATTTTAGGTTTATTAGATGAAATAGATGAGATAGAACAGGTAATAGATTTAAAGTTTATTAGATGAAATAGAACAGGTATTAGATTTTTAAGTTTATTCGATAAAATAGAACAGGTATTAGATTTTAGGTTTATTAGATGAAATAGAACATGTATTAGATTTTAAGTTTATTCGATGAAATAGAACAGGTATTAGATTTAAGGTTTATTAGATGAAATAGAACAGGTATTAGATTTTAAGTTTATTCGATGAAATATAACAGGTATTATATTTTAAGTTTATTCGATGAAATTGAACAGGTATTTAATTTTAAGTTGATTAGGTGAAATGGAATTAAAATACGTTACCATAATCCTCAACAAATGATATATTGAAACCTGTGCCATCTATGTTGCCGTCTGAATAAAAGTATATGAAGAGCTTATAAGTTGGAGAGGTTGGTGCTTCAGGCGTTTTTGTTCCACAGTATATTCCCAAGCGTGATGTGGCATTAAACACCTTCAAAAATATATATAATATGCATGTATTTATTTAAGCAAATATAGCATGTATGTCCATGTAATGCATACGCAAGTGTACAGAGGTTCAGAATAGGGGCACAGAAAGGACTTTACTATAAGTTTTAGTCCACAAACTAATGGATTATGCATAATTTGAGAGAGCATTATCAGTTGTTAAAATGTGCACTTTACCATAAAACAACGACAGTATGTGTTAAAATACAGTACCAAGTGTTCGCTGGAAACCAATTACAATTAAGAAAATTTGTATTTAATATCAACTATTTATTTGGTAAATAATCGACTATTTACAATATAAAAAATTAAGGTTGAAATATCCTGTGAATGAAATGAAATTCCTTTTAAATAGTTTGCCGATATCAGTTTTGACATGATTTTGATCCAACTGGATAGACAAAAATAGTATTATTGGAAATAAAAGTTCTTCTACATGTTCAAAATAACGTAGCTGCCAATGATCTCAGACAGTCTTAATGAAGAATTGGCCATAAAAACGGCCAAAGAAAAGCTTCAAAGAAAATGATATTAGTTAAAGAAAAGATAATAGGTTCAGCCTTCGAATTTGATTCAACATATAGGAAATAAAAAAGTTTTTCAAAGTGCTCCCCTTGAAACAAAGCTAAACCTTTTGCATACAGTTGTAAGTTCTACATTACACACAACATATAAAATGCATGATTGGTCAAAGTGGGAAAGGCTGTCAAAATGCATTTATAGGTAGTAGTCAAAAGTCATGGACAGCATAAATATTTACAAAAAAACAATGAAATCCTCTAGATCTGAATTGTATGGAAACGCATCACTTTTGTCTCAAGTTTTAGGCTAGAGTCTGTCTCTAGAAATAAACTTTTCATTATGTGGATCAGTGATCTCTATGACAGTGTATTTTGGCAGCCCTATCAATCTTTTGTCAAGGTTAATATAGAGGATCTTGCATGATAGCTTATGTTTTATTGAATTTATTAATTTAAAACAAGTTAAGCCTGGCCGAGCATTTTATCTCTTTTTTCGCAATGAGTTTAATAAATTCAATAATACAAGAGCACGAATGTTAGATTCTATTTATCATATGACGTTAAGATTACTTAAAAATGTCATTTCTGGCGTGAAAGAGTTATAATTGCGTCATTATATACAAAATGCTGTTATGGACGTCATAACATTATCTGTAAAGCTGTAAATCACTAGTGGTTTATCAATTTTATTGTATATCGTTATTTCACTCCCAGACGCGGCGTTCTATGATAATTAACTAATATGTGACATCTGCTCTTATTTAATGATGTTGAATTAAAATGTGTTGTTTAAAGCTTGAGGTATGGTCAAAATATTTCATGCTTAAGGACGTTGAAAACGCATCTCCCAGATAAACTACTTTATTTCACGAGCCATAAAAATGTCAGTGGGATTATTTTGATTGGACAATCATGTTCTGACCAGATTTTCGCGTGATAGAAAAATTGTAAGAGAGTATGATCAGGAAATACCACAATCACAAACTGCAGACAACCCCATGGCAACGCGAGGAAGAGCAGCTCAACCATCATGAGACAGCAGGAAGACTGACCAAGCAAAGCAACCAACTCTCTCTCCCATCAAGATGATTGCAATACTAGAATGGACATAAAGTAACGTACAACAAAACATAGAACAGTTACAGACTCCCACAATGGGAGTAACAATAAACAAAAAGTCAACAACAACAGAACCACCGCCATAAAACGGACAGCAGCCTAAGGCACTGGGGGGCTTAAATGCATTTTACTGGTACCAAATCTTCGCCCTACATTCTGCTGTTGTTGAAGTACAAGAAATGTTCAGCTCGCATGGAGGCCATCTAACTAATGCAATGTATCATCATGGAGAAACACTCTAATTAAATTAACACACCATGATGAAACAAAGAAAAGGGCTCATGACTCACAGATAGTCAGAGCTAAAGAAAACATCAAGTTGATTCACGGTGGGTCCAGCTACAGATAAGCATCAGGCCCCAACCCACTGATTAAAGCTTTACGTCAGAGCTGTCATAGAGTCTGAGGCCTTACCCACCCTTATGCAATTAAAGAAACCATAGCTATAAGCTGTGATGGGGTTTAATACTAGGCATGCATGATATCCAAGTTATATCCAACACTTATATAACGTTTTACTATCTTTTTGAACTGATCACTAAAATTAGGTTTTCCTACAATTCGTTTGAATTTATAAACTAAATCACCATAAAATATAGGTTCTGATATGCCTTGTTGCAGAAGAGTTTTTAACCCAATTTTGTATTTGACAATTAACTCTGAGTGTTTGTGGTAGAATTTAGAAAAATTAATGCTTTTCAAATTTTATGATATCTATAGCCTTGTTTTAATAACTTAGCAGTTAAAATAAGTTTCTGTTGTTGAAGTCATCAACATTAGAACACACTCTAGCAAAACGAATAATTCATGTTTGTAAATTAAGTTTTAGATATTGAAATAATTGTCCGTTTTAAGACAAGGGTGGTCGATTGGAAGGACCCAAATTCAGCTGCAAGTTAACCCGCGTTAGTTTTCATTCCTGACTCAACAGATATGCGTCCTGGGCTTCTTCCACGATTGAACATTTATCATTGAACTATTAAAAAAATGAATTAACAGTTCGGGCAAATTAACACCCATTTAAAGATACTGACATAACCATCCCATTCTGATTATTATATATATCTTGCAATAAAATTCCACATCTTCGGCCTTTCATAACTTTGATTTTTTCGTCCTGCTTTGTTGGGATTGAGGCTAAGGGCATATATAAACACGAACACATTAGATGGCACGCGATCGCAAATTTCACGCTCTCGAAGAAATCTAATGGCATTTGATCTTTTGACCCTACCCAAAGGTCACAAATTTGGTTCTAGGGTAACATTTTTCAGTGTATCCTTGTCTACTGATCATCCCTTTTTAATGTGATATGCAATATGACTTTGTTCAGAAAATGTAATTTTGTGACCCCCTGCACCCCAAAGTCCCACCCTGGGGCTTGACACAGGTGACGGAATGAAAATCAAATCTGATATGTATTTTTGATCTTTCTTTTGTGAGAAGACACACAAAGTTTGATTTAAAAATATTTGAAAATTGACTT
This sequence comes from Loripinus fragilis, assembly GCA_964019695.1. Classification (NCBI taxonomy): domain Eukaryota; kingdom Metazoa; phylum Mollusca; class Bivalvia; order Lucinida; family Lucinidae; genus Loripinus; species Loripinus fragilis. The sequence continues at coordinate 83,189,975 of OZ026517.1, forward strand.
TGTAATTGAAATTTAATGATATTTGACATTTTTGTCCCTCCCCAGGGCCCCAGGGGGCGGGGTCTTAAAATATTGTACCGTTAAACATGACATTCATGTGAGTAACTCACACATTAAATTTGGTTGAATTTCGAAAAAAAAATGTTTGATCCTAACCTCCCTGTACTCCTCCAAGTCCAACCCCTGGGGCTTGACCCAGGCGATTGAATAAAACCCCTTCTGATATGTTATATATCTTTCATTTGTGAGAAAACTCACAAAGTTTGGATAAAAATATTTGAAATTGACTTTTAAATTGAAATTTAATGATATTTGACCTTTTGTCCTCTCACTAGGGCCCCAGGGGGCCCTGCAAAACAATTGTGCCGTTGCGCGCCCAGTTCCTTTGAGCAGCTTACACACCAAATGTGGTTAGATTTTGCCCAATGGTTTAGGAGGAGATAGCGTGACGGACGGATGGAGGCGATTGCAATATCCACATCGTTTTTTTTTTAAAAAAAAGCAGATTGTGCACAAATTACGTTTATATCACGTTTCTTTTGTATTGTGCAAGTGACGTAAACGTAACCTTTTAAGACATTCTCGATCACATTCACGACAGCATATCTCCTAGTAACGCATTTCCCACAAGTTTGTCAGTGTAAGTAGTCAATATCAGTAATGAATATGTACACAAAGGTTACTTATGGAGATGTTTTTGAAAAGGAGCTGTAAATTGATGTTCAAATTTGACGTTTAAGTTTGAAATATTGAAGTTATCAATTACTTTTAATTATAAAAAGTCCATAAACAGATTTGCTGGTTAAGGTATCATACACGCCACATTTTAAGCAAAAAAACAACAGCAAAGAACTTTAACTGACTTTGCAGAATTGTGTACCCATGTGACATCTTCAACAGCGCTTAAATGCGGTTAAATTAACGACTGATTCATACGAAATCTGGGTTTCACATTAAAATCTACAAGTAAGATCTCAATCGCATTTACTGTTTGCAAGAAAAGTGCAAAAATTTGGTGATGCGTTTTGAAATAACTCTAGCATGAGATATTCAAATCTATGAACAAACACGTCTCACCCTCACTTTTTCCTAAATAAGGTGCCAATAATGTGGTATGAATTTTTAACTAAATATGAGCATATCAAACCAAAGCTTTGTGATTTTGATATACTTTTACTGCACATCTCAGTTTTAAGTAAAAAAAAGTAAAATAAAGCGATTTTTAAAGAAAAAGATATTTTGGGAGCATGTTTGATTTAAAATGAATTGCAGATGTTTTGAAACAGGCCCAGCTCACTAAAACAAGTTTCAAACTTGATATACGGCATATTAAGTACATTGTACCTATCTTTGAAACCATCACCTTTGTTTAGATTTTTTTAAATAGCAAGAAGCACACATTAAAATCTTGTATGCGTTTTTGGTCTGATTGTGGTAGACAAAATCCAACAGAACTCATCAGTCTGTTCTGCGGGGGTAAAACTTTTGCTACATTTCCACAGTTCCTGTTTCATTGTGAAACGTTCACTTTCAATTTGATGGCCTTTGTCAAATGTATTTAAATTTGCAAAAAATACTAGTGACTTATTGTAAAAGTGAAAACCCGCTACAAAATCAAATGCTGTGCAACTGATCATAAAAAATAAAGAGCAAAACAAAATTTGTACCTAAAGTGAGTGCTGAAAGCAGAATTTATTTTATCAGTGAAGCAGCTGATAGCGCCTGGCTTTGTGTTATTACAAAAATATTGAAGAGTCCGATTTATCAAAACGTTTGATTCGTATAAATCCGAAGTCATTATAGTCAATAACATCTTCAAACAAACAAAATGTAAATGAATAACGTATTTTTGTAGCGATAAAAGTTCATTTTTGAAGTAAAAGTACTTTTAATAGGATTTCGTCTGTGCAAGACTCTACAAGTCATTTCATAGCAAACGACTCATACAGTCGTAAAGTCGTCTTAAATGAAATGACTTGTAGAGTCCCGGAAAAGCCTTTGCTTGATATATACGAGAGATGATCCAAATGTTCTGATTCGTGCGTGATATCTCTGTAACCATCAATACAACATGTCTGAAAATTGTACCAAAAATACTATATTCTTTGTCTATACACGGCTCTTACAAGTTTTATGTAAATTGAAGGAACACCCGAAAATCTTACATGAAACAGCCATACCCTCAATACACTGACCTATAAAGCAGACTGTGCATATAAGAGACCTCACAATTTAGAATGGCACGTGATGGTTAGCGAAAGGTGTGCGGCCTGAAATTCGCAGAGACTTTTTTTGTAAAATTATTGTGTTTCTCGCTATAACCCAGTATAATGGCTTACGCTGGACGCGGAATAAGGACCCGGGATGGTCGAGGCTTCAAATCTGGAGGATTCTCGTCAAGGTACAACCGTTTTGACAATAACTTTTTCGCCATGCTCGGTGATCCCAGCGAGGACAGTGTACAAGATGGCGGCGGTGTACATGAAACGTTGAGAAACTTTACAAACTTGTCTGAGTGCGACGATGGGTTCATACCCGTTCGTGGAAAACAATCTAAACGTCAAAGGATCAGCAGTGGGGGACAGAGTGGCCCTATTAATCAACCTTAGACCCAAGATGACGAGTTGTTCGAAACTGATTTCCAGGATCTAAGCACGGACCAAAAACTTTCTCTCATACTGTCAAAATTATCCGTGAATGAGGGTAGAGTAGGCTACATACAAAATAAACTCGATACAGTTTTGAACATTAGGTCCCGCGTTACCGCCGTTGAGAATGTAATTAGATCACAGAATGACAGATTGAAACTCCTAGAATACAGGTCGATTGACTTAGAGGCTCGAAGCAGGAGAAATAACCTCCTCTTTAAGGGTATACCTGAGCCACGACGGGAAAATTGCTTCGCAGAGGTTAGGCGGTTCATTCAAGAGGAGCTCCAGATTGATAAAGACTTTTACCTAGAAAGGGCACATAGAGTTGGGCGTTTTAGTAGCACCAAGACTCGCCCCATTATTGTCGCCTTCCGTGATTTCTATGACACACAGGAGATCCTAGATGCCTCTTCTTTATTAAGAGGAACAGAGTACGGGATAAGCCGTGATTACCCTAGCGAGATTTCAAAGGCTCGCCAGTCGCTCTGGAAACAATACAAGATCACGCGAGAGGCAAATCCGAGGAAAAAGTGACGTTCGAATTTCCTGCCAGGATATGTGTTGACGGCATTGTAGTGCACGACGCCTTTCCCGATTGGTACCCCATTTTACAAGGAAGTCGCGTAAGCTGTAGTCTACAGACTCCATTTAACAATCCAAAAACTATGTGTAGCGAAACGGGTAGTGCAAGGAACGAGAGCTCGAACATAAGGCCGCTTCCAATGAGTCAGCAGACCGATAGTGCATAACGGGACACAGCGGACACTAGTGACTTACGCAGAAGCCAGATGCCTACCCAACAACCAAATAGCAGCCCTGTTCGTATGGAGGACGACGGTCCGCGCTCACCATCGCTATTCGATAGCATCAACGCCAGTACCTCAAGGGAAGGACCAACTGAGAGAAATTCCCACAATCGCTCGCGCTCTCGAGGTAGAAGCCCAACCCGTAAGCCGGTAACTAGTAACAAACAGCGGGCACAGTCATCATCTACACGTGGTCGCAGGGGAGCAAATTCTGCACGTCGATCTAATGCTCGTTCCCAGTCTAGAAGTGCACAATCGCAAGTACCCTTATGTGTGGACCAGGCTGCGGGTGCAAATAATTTCAAAAAGCCAAAACCGATAGACCAAAACAATGCTGAACGTGAGAAAAATTTCAGTGGTCCTGATCCAAAACAAACTGATCCAAAACAAACTGACCGCATCCCACCCAACAAATCAGAATAGGACTGTGGGAGAACGTCCGAAATCGTTTACCACACGCTCAGCCCCTTTAGATAATAATTTGAACGAAAAAGTACTAAAATTCGCTTCCCTGAATGTTTGTGGACTAAAAACCCGCCTAGAATACCCTGATTTCGTAACATACTTCTCAAGTTTTGATATCATATGTTATCAAGAAACAAAAGTTGACGAATTTGATATTCTCTCGCTACCTGGGTTTACAGCAATTTCTCAGCCACGAAAACAAAGACAATACCAAAATCAGGCGGTCTAGCCATTTCCATTAAGGATAATATATCACAATTTTGTACCCAATACAAAACAGAATCAGATTACATTTTATGGATATCTATTGACAAAAGTGTCTTAGATACCGATGAAAATGTTATTCTTGGTTCAATATATATACCTCCTGTCCAATCACGATACTATAACGAGGATGAGTTAGCGGTCCTGGAGAGCGAGATAATATCGCAGTGCAGTAACAATAAGTACGTGTTCATAAATGGGGATTTAAACGGTAGATCATCACGTTTACCGGATTTTACTCTCATAGATAGCTTCGTGTCTGATTTGTTCGATTTTGACGATTCTACTGCTAACTTCTTTGACAAAACGTCTTTGCTTGAAAACCTGAATATCACATTAGAGAGGGCCTCTAAAGACCACAAAACAAATACCATGGGTTACTGGTTGATAGATACATGCAAAAATAACAATCTGTTCATAGTCAACGGAAGATTTGGCAAGGATAAGGGGATAGGCACAACAACATTTCGTGATAAATCATTGATAGATTATACTCTTTGCTCTGCTGAAAGCTTTGAAATTTTGCATGACTTTGAAATAGTTGAGCTTGACCCAGTTTTTTCGGATGAACATTCTTTGCTAGCATGGTCTGTCAAATGCAATAATAAGATGAATAATTTAAATAGTAATGAAAGCAATGTGTTTTTACCAAAATTTAAATGGTCAGATAGTTGCCAAAACGATTTCACCTCCAGCATCGACACAACCGAATTACAAAAATTACATTCTAAGTTGGAAACAATTCAGCCACAACAAACGGACCCTGCTGTGACCACAAAAACAATAAATGACATAACAGACAGCATTGCTGGCATATTCATACAAGCAGCATCTACATCACTGAAGCAATCAAAACAACCATACAAGAGAAAGATTTTTGATTACCCTTGGTTTGGGCCAGCGTGTAAAATTGCAAGAAAAAAATATCACTGTGCTCGAAATAAATACAATAAATCCAAATCTACTCAGGCAAAAAACGACCTTCAAACAGCAAGTAAACTTTATAAAAAGACGATGCATAAATACATTCACCTACACAAGACTGACAAGACAAATGAATTAAGAAATATGTACTCAAATCAGCCAAAGGATTACTGGAAATACCTAAATAGCCTGCAACAAAAGAAAAATAACAACCAGCCATGCACTGATGATTTCTACGAACATTTTAAACTAATAAACCAGTCAAACGAAGCACAGGAAGGCACTCCAAATATAAATATTGAAAATGCAGATCATATTCTAAATGCAAAAATTACCTCGGCCGAAATAGATAAATGCATTAAAAATCTTAAAAACGGGAAGGCACCAGCCCAGGACAAAATATTAAACGAATACATCAAGTCCACAAAGAATTTATTTCTACCAATCTATGAATCATTATTCAATGCCGTTCTCGACACGGGTACTATTCCCAGTACTTGGCTGGAAGGCACTATTTGCCCTATCTACAAAAACAAAGGATACCCAAAAAATGTAAGCAACTATAGCCGATCACAATATTAAGCTCATTGGGAAAGCTTTTCACATCAGTGCTTAACCTCTGCCTAACAAAATTCCTAGATAACAATGAAATATTACACGAAAATCAAGCTGGCTTCAGAAAAGGGTACGAAACGACTGATCACATATTTGTCCTTAATTCTTTATGTTAGATACTAAAGCAACGAAAGCAAAAACTTTTCTGCGCATTCATAGAATTCTCGCAAGCCTTTGACTCTATCTGGAGAATAGGGCTATGGCGCAAACTTCACTTCAATCTAATAGACGGTAAGTTTTTTAGCGTTGTTACCAATATGTATGAAAACATAAAATCATGTGTTAAAGCTAACAACATTACATCGACTTTCTTTGCAAGCCAGTGCGGGGTCCGACAAGGGGAAAATCTATCCCCAATGCTATTTGCTCTATATCTTAGGGACCTAGAAACTTTTCTCTTGTCGGGAGGCGTCGAAACACTAGATCTCGAAATACACACAAATGAATTGAACTTGTACTTAAAGTTACTGATCCTTCTCTATGCCGACGATACTGTCATCCTGTCAAATAATAAAGAAAATTTTCAAAAATGCTTAAATGAATTTTACGATTACTGCCAAATGTGGAAACTTAATATAAACTTCAGTAAAACCGAAATAATAATATTTAATTCAAGAAACAATAGTAATTTTGAATTCAAACTAGGAGACAATACTATCAAAACTGTAGATAAATACAAATATTTGGGTGTAATATTCCCTAGATCAGGCAGCTTCTTACACGCAAAAAAACACCTTGTTGAACAATCCAAAAAAGCTATGCATCTCCTTTTCATGAGAGCTAATAATCTGTATCTACCACTTGACCTGCAGTTGAAACTTTTTGACAATACAGTGCTACCTATTCTTACATATGGGTCCGAAGTCTGGGGGTTTGAAGGCCTGGACATGTTAGAACGTGTTCACACTGATTTTTTGAGACGTATAACTAAGTGTAGAAAAAGCACACCCAAATACATGCTATATGCAGAGCTTGGCAGACACCAAATTGAAATAACTATAAAACAAAGAATGGTCAGTTTTTGGACACGTCTGATTACTGGGAAAATATCAAAGCTGTCTTATAATATGTTTTTATTTATGCTAAAATCTGAACAAATTAACTCGAAATGGATTCACTTTATCAAGAGCATATTAAATAACTCAGGCAAATACGACGCATGGTTAAGGCAATTCACGACAGTAAACCTATCTTTAGGCAAAATAATTAAGCAAAATCTACTAGACCAGTTTCTTCAAAATGGAATGCACAAATGCATGCCTCCTCCAAAGGACGCAACTATGGCCTATTCAAAACTGATATCAACCTAGAGAAATATATCATTAACCTAAACGGCTCACTATTCTATAGTATGATACGATTCCGTACAGCCAACCATAAGCTGCCGATTGAAACTGGCAGATGGAACAATACAGATCTGTCCGAAAGAAAATGCGAGCTCTGCACAGAAAATGACCTCGGTGACGAGTATCATTACCTCTTACGCTGTACCTTCTTTAAAAAAGAAAGACGCGCTTATATTGACCCATATTTTTATACATGTTCAAATACACTAAAATTTAAAGAACTACTCCAAATAACTGACCAAGAAAAACTAATGCACCTCAGTAAATTTATGCGAACAATAATGTTGAAATTCAGTAATACCCAAACAATAACCCTTGCCAGATCTACACACCATCAGACTATCAACATAATGCGTTTTGCCTTGTCCGCCAGTTTAACACTCGTTACATGTGCCCAAAAGAGCTGTTTCGTCGAGACGGTTCTTTTGAGCACCAATAACATATGTTCTTGTAAAAATAGGAAAATTCTGATATTGTTTTTCCCCCTTTCTTTTTTTTTTCTTTCTTTCTTTTTTTTTTTGAAATTCCAGTAATACCTAAACAATAACCCTTGCCAGATCTACACACCATCGTACTATCAACATAATGCATTTTGTCTTGTCCGCCAGGCTTAACACTCGTTATATGTGCTCAAAAGAACCGTTTCGTCGAGACTATTCTTTTGAGCACCCATAACATATGTACTGGTTAAAATAGGGAAATTACCGATATTGTTTTTCATCCTTTCTTTTTTTGAAATTCAGCAACACCCGAACAATAACCCTTGCCAGATCTACACTCCATCGGACTATCAACATAATGCATTATGTCTTGCCCGCCAGGTTTAACACTCGTTATATGTGCTCAAAAGAACCGTTTCGTCGAGACTATTCTTTTGAGCACCCATAACATATGTACTGGTTAAAATAGGGAAATTATCAATATTGTTTTTCATCCTTTCTTTTTTTGAAATTCAGCAACACCCGAACAATAACCCTTGCCAGATCTACACTCCATCGGACTATCAACATAATGCATTATGTCTTGCCCGCCAGGCTTAACACTCGTTATATGTGCTCAAAAGAGTCGTTTCGTCGAGACGGGTTTTTTGAGCACCAATAACATATGTTCTGGTTAAAATAGGAAAATTTTGATATTTTCTTTTTTTTGTTCATTGTATTCCATTTATGTTGCATACGTTCATGTTTCTCTCTTCGTAAATTATGTTGCCAAGTGAGTCGCGAGCGTCACGAGTGGGCCGGTTCCTGAGACTAGTATTTATGTAAATACCGAGGACGACAATCGGCCTGAGCCCTCGCAGGGTACGGTTGGCGTCAACGGTGTAAGGCACATACAAACGGCACAAAAAGCCAGTAAACACGACTTGTCACATAGACCGGCTCTCTTGTGCCAAGGTTCACATGACTTGTAGACACTAACATCTATATTCATCCCAACTTACCAAATGAGCCAGTGCATGAGATTTCCAACAATGTGGTATGTGTGACTGGCAAAGCCTCAGATCAGCCTGCGCATACGCACAGTCTGATCGGAGACTTTGCTAGTCGTTTGAGTGTTTAATTGCTGTAGAGCTACATGTCATGGCTTAGCACCGTGTGGAGTCTCTGGGCTTGGAGAAATGCTGCGCAGGCTCGCCTGGGTCAGCACTTGTCGGGGTGTCAAATTGTTGGAACACATGCCACGGCTCAAGTTATGTCCACGTGATTATATCATGTCCCCGAATTGGCGATATAGCCCACATTATATAGACCTCCGAACGAGCCTTATACTGAATGAACCCCACTATATGAAGAACACACTAAGGCGCGGAGCAGTGAAGCATATACATCGGCTGATCGGCGCTTTTGTGTATTCGCTGTCCAGAATTCAAAAGCCGGCAGTAGCCGCTTTTTCTCTCATGACGAAGCCCAAATCTTCCCAAATTGCTGCCTTTAAAGTAACATACAAATGCTTACCCTTAAATATGTACGTCCAATAACCAAATGTCCGCTTTAATATGTGGCCTGAATAAACTGATGGTCACATACACAATAGCACTTACTACAATGGTATGGCTTGACCGCATTTTGTAAATTCTCTGTGCGTGCACGAGATTCTCTCCACTTGACCGATTTCGTCAATATTATGAATGAAGCGTCAGAACCGGAAAACCTGTCACTACGAGAAAAGGTTTCATATCAAGTTGAAATGACTGGTTCATATCACACCAGATGGGCGGCGGTCGGGAGACTTCTTGACAGCCGGCGGGCGCGTGTCAGGTATCGCTTGGGCGGTATTTTGGTGGCCATTTGGCGCCAGTCGGGCGACAGATGACAATCGGGAGATCTGTTTCTGGCGGTCTTTGGTCTGTGTTCGTCGGGGGTGGTGGCGTTTTCGATTTTCGTCTGTCAGGTGTGCACATGCTGTCTGCTATATATATATATGTATATACACATGTCTGGGTGTAATACTTGATTCATGTACATTGTAACCCGCACAACAGAAAATTTAACAAAACGGCCCAGACACCCAAGCTCCCCCTTTGTTTTCCTGTTCTGGCGCAACAATTTCTTTGATATACTTTTCATTTTCAGATATTAAGCACTCCTCTTGTGTGCATACATGTATGTGATCGATGCGGACCTTGGTCGAGCGTGGTGCTTGACCGGTCCGCATTGCTCGCGATTGTGAAAAATATGACAAGGGACACAAATCTCACAAACTTAAATAACAATATTCAGATTGTTGCTCATCTTATTATGAAGAGCATTAATCTGAAAGAAAAAATATGACAAGGGACACAAATCTTACAAACTTAATTATCAATATTCAGATTGTTAATCATCTTGCGATTTAGCATTTTAACCTTGCAAGTATTATGAGTGTATCAACCAATTCGTCTAGAGAGCATCAATTTGAAGATAAAACTGACTTCATGGAAGTACGTTCTCCCTCTGACACTTACCATATATTGTACAAACATGATACTAGCAAGGTCTCTATTACTTTACTAACCCAAATGCTGCCACCCTCGCTAACATTATTAGTTGTTAAATGTGTAATACCTTTTATGTTGTTAATTCAACAAAGAGAAATAAAGTTATGTCTGTCTGTCTGACAAGAGCAGTCTCAGTAATTCGTTTTTATGGATGGTCAATGTTCATCCGGAAGTCAATATGTCCTGTACATATGGCAAAGTTCTATATGATCTCGGTGTCATAGGCCCTTAAATGCATATCTATGCAATTGTCTTAATCAAATTTTGGACCACGAAGTTTTGACCGACCCATACTGCTGTAACAACAGCTGTATTAAAGGTTTGAATTTTTAGGCAATCTCAGATGAACTGACTTTTGTCTGAAGCATTTATAAATAATCGGTATCGTCGGAGACTGATAGTAACCCACATATTAAGAATATTAACATGAGTCCACAAATAAGGTCAATATTTGGAGGTACACAACTTTGCATGTGTATATCTAAAAATAAAAACCAATCAATTGTCCAAATGTGCACTATATCGTAAACTGATGCAATATTGGATTAAAATGAGCACAAAGCATCCATCTGAAACCATTAAATAAAAATTAAACTTTTTTTACAATATTCCAATTAAGATTAAGATACGTACGTAATTTAAATAATATTGGTCTTAAACATTTCTCCGATATTAGGTTTGGCAAGTTTTAGTCCAAAACGATAGACATAAATAGAATATTCTCAGATATAAATATTATGCATTGTATTCAAAGTGATGTAGTTGTCAATTTCAATGATATCATAAGAATTGTACACTGTGCTTTAAATATTGAATCAACACAAACTGTCACCTTTCTTACATTTGAATGGACATTATTGTATAAAGATCGGTGCCACACGGTATCAACAACCATGTTCTAACCAGATCAAATCCATTAATTAACAATGAAATTCACGCGCTGTTCAAACATGGTTTCGTGACTTTGTTTATGTCTTATCAGGACCACCAAATTAATCTGGTGTCCATAGTGCTGGCGATGTTTTAGAAAACTGCAGGTGTACGTGATAGGAAAAGAAGTCTTTAGCTACCCGTGGGGGAATGCTTAGCGTAATTATATGCCCAAGGGATCTCCATATGTCTATCCAAAAGCAATCACTGCTGTGCCCAACATCTGAATATGTCAATGGTTCCAGTCGCGATGGAGGAAAAATAAAATAATCAGAGCTAGCGATGTCAGTAGAAAATATGGCCATGTTCCTTGGCTATAACCAGTACTTGCCAGCTGAGTTTATGTTTTTTTTGTGGTTTTATGACCAGGAACACTCAAAGGCTCAACCGGCAGTGGTTCTGGTTTTAAAGCATCCCAGAAGACGGGGTCACAGCTTAAAGCCTCATCTGACAGACTGGGAGAAGCCGGAAATCAAACGACGTCAGTAGCAAATTGGTCTCAGACAGTTGGTATATGACTGGGTAAACAAATCATATTTGACAACAAAACTCCACTTAATATCAAATTATCAATTTAAGCAAATCAGAAAAATTGTGTGAGCCACCACACCACCACACGTGTTGTAAAACAAATTATTTGGGCCTGGATCTTGAATATCGAAAATAAAACTCACTGTGTGACTTCTGCTAAAAATCAAAACAAAATAGGGCAATATCAATGGAAAATTTAGCCAAAATACGATGTTTTTATGCAATAATAGCGATCTTTTCAATGCATTAACGTGCGTCAGGTCACATGGGAAATTTTTTGAAAGTGTAGGCCTTTGGCCTCGGTTTTCAACACCTCCCTCGGGATCTGGCGAACGTTAATGTACGAAAAGGCGTGTTTGATCCCTAAAAATACTATGCAGTATTAAATTGAGGTTTTAAAGATGCCGGGCTTGGAAGATCCAGATTAAAGTATCATTATTATATTATAACCAGAAAGCAGACCAATTTTATGGAGTGGGTCATTTATAATGTGCTGTAATTATTCAACGAAACAGTACGGCTAGAAAAATACTAGCATCATAATATGCCTCTCAAAAATGTCTCTGGACAAAGCTACAAGGTAAAGATCAGAACTTTTGGATCATCCCTTGTAGAATTAGATTGACATATATTTATTTCTGAACTAGCATAAAAATGTAATGAGTTTATAACTATGTTTAAGTGTATTTAATGCACAAATAATATTTTCTTACTGGAAAACATTTTATATCTCATAAAGATATGCATTCTAGACTTTTCTGAATTATAGAAAATTGTGCTACAACATTGCAGTTTTCTTAACATTTGATCCGTTTAATCATATGACGTCGAGTCTTGGATTGAAATAACGCCATGCAATGAAATCGATAAACCACTAGTGGTTTAGATATTTCCGGGAAACGTTATAACGTCCATAACAACGTTGAGTACATGTAAGGTATAACGTTTTATACTACAGAAATTAGATTTCAAAAGTAATCTTAATATCATATGATAAATAGAACCCAACGTTCGTGCCCTTGTATTATTAAATTTATTAAACTCGTTACGAAAAAAAGAGATAAAATGCTCGGCATGCCTCACATTTGTTATCTCTTTTCCCCAACTTGTTTGATAAATTCAATAAAACATGAGCACTCAATGTATGATCCTTTATTTATCAGATGGTCTGGTTTGATTTATTTGAATATGTATTCTACATTAAATTGAAATAAATAGAGGATCTTACATGAGTGCTGATATTTTATTGAATTTATTAAACGAGTTGGGGAAAAGAGATAAAATGCGAGGCTTGCCGAGTTTTTTTTTTTGGCAACGAGTTTAATGAATGAGTTTAATAATTCTAGAGCACGGATGTTAGATTCTATTTATCATAGACATTAAGATTACTTTGAAGGGTCATTTCTGACGTAACAACGTAATAAGTGTGTCATTATGTACGCAAAGTTGTTATGAACGTTTCCCAAAAATCTGTAAACTACTAGTGTCTATCAATTTTATTGCATGGCATCATTTCACTCCCAGACCCGACGTCATAGGATTATTACAATTAAATAAGGTAACTTATATCATCGCTAATAATAAGTATAATACCTGTTTTTGCTAATTAACAATTTGTGATGCTTCAGCTGATTGCACATTGGTTTGAGCAGCATATTTGTGCAAATTTGTAAAATATGCTTGCTAAAATATGATCGCGCTTATGTACTAGTGAATATATACCAACTTACTTGAAGACTATCATACATGCAGTCTTCTCCATCTTGAATGTCTATGTCAAGAATTTCAAAGTAAATCTTGTAGCTTGGTGTTGCAGATATACGCCAAACAGTAACTTGATTGCTGTCATATTTTCCATTGCCGTCGCTATCAATAGGGCTAAATATTTGACTTGTTAATGAGTTATCTCTGTATATGAAACTAATGGCTTGCCAAGGATAAACTGTAAAATAGTAGTAACTGTTGTATATACACATGTTTAGATAAGCAAAGTTTGTAAGCGAAAAATTGTAAATACCATCTTACTTTTAAGTTTTTGCATAAAAAAGAATCGTCTCAATGAGACGGTTCTTTTGAGAACCCACAACATATGTTTGTTTAATATATAAGTCTTCATACGCACTCTCAACTAAAACCCTCGCTGAGGGCGCAGTCGCTTAGTGGTAGAGTGCTTGACTCGAGACCGAGGGGCCGCGGTTTCGAGCCTCACCGGCGTCACTGTGTTGTGTCCTTGAGCAAGAACATTAATCCTAGCTTAGTACTGGTTTAACCCAGGAAGACCCGTCCCTTTATAACTGAAAGACTGTTGATGGGACGTAAAGAATCAAATCAAACAAAACAAAAACCTCGAAAAAAACGAGGTATGTCTTTAAAGTTCGTGGACAGCCTGTCCACAGCTCACGACGGTTTTACTATAAGCACCATGATATCCACCGGGCAGGTGTCTGTAATAATCACGACGTCCCTTTTTTATACGATACTGGCCCTGAAGTTTTTTCACTTATATCAAAAAAATAAATTTCTATTTTAGGTATCTGTTGCTTGTTTCATCAGTCAGGTGCATAACCTCCAAAAGTTAAAAAAATATCACTTAAAGCAGTTTACGTTTTTTGCAACAAAAACAAAAGTAACCTGTTTGAGTGAACGCGTCTTTTTTCATCTTCATATTCCCGAGTTACCGCAATTTTCACGGCCATGTGGGTAATTTTATCTGAAAGACCTATTACATAACTTTACGATTATGCAATAAAATTTTGTACGCATCGTCTATAAATAAGTACGCGAGGTCATTGAAGTTCAGAAAATAAGCTACTTTTTAACCTGAATAAGTTATATTGTTGACGGCTTGCAATTTGACTTTGGCCTAAATAATTTCAGATATAACTTAAATAAGTTACTTTCTGTAGCATCACTTAGAAATTATTGTTGAAAAGGCACACTTTTAACTTCCTCAAGTGATATATATTTTAACTTATAGAAGTTATGTCCCTGACTGTTCATTTAAAGAAACAACTAATAGTCTGGTGGTCCAATCTCATTTTTTTCAGACATTGGAGGCCGGCTTGTTAATGGATGCAGACAATGGTATTCTGCTTGCCCAATGTCTGGGCAACAGAACTAGGTCTGTCTGCAGATTCGCAATTGATTATTAAGGTCAAGACAGGGGTCAATGGTCATGGAGTGCAAAATGTACTAAATTTGTCATTTTTCATGCAATACTTGTTTTTAACCTTAAAACCTTAACATACCAGGTATGTGCTTATTTTAATGTGGACCTCTACTTATGCTTGGCCTGTCTTCAGATTGGCAATTGGTTATTAAGGTAAGGACGGAGGTCAAAGGTCATGGAGTGCAAAAACGCTTAATTTCTTAAATTTTAAACAATAATTGATTTTAAGCTAAGATAAGATCAGGTACATGATCATTATAATATGTATATGTACTAATGAGCTTATAAAAATAATGTGCTTCCTTTCAGTACCAAAATTAATATATACTCAGAAGAAAAAGTTTAGTCAGTATTTATGTTTTCTCATAAAATCAACAATACTGGATATATCATTGTCACTTGTATATATGAGTTGCATCATCGTAGCTTTACATGTATCCATTTATTGTGTGACAAATAATGCCTCTATTAGACTGTATCAACCAAATTTCAAAATGCACGCTAAGCACGTGCAGCGGTAAACCGGCAGGGTTATTTTCTCAAATGATGTTTGATACTGAAAGAGAGTTGTTCCTATTGCAATAATCCGGCGAAAATTCAGTGTTAGCAAGCTTTAGTCGCCGTCAAGGCTATCAACAAATTACGAAAATATCGCGTTTCGACGTCTTGAAGCAGGTACACGTGTTGCTGACGTGCCACGCCGTTTTGGATGTAATGAACAAACATTTTATTGTCTGCAAACACGTTTTTGACCCTCTGGCAGTAAAAATGACAAGCATCCGTCAGGGAGACCACGAATAACGACGCCACTTGAAGTTAGGGTCATAGTGACGTCAACATGACGTAATCGCTTCATGGCCGCTTGGAAACGTCTTAAACACCTTAGGCTTGCAACAGGTACGAGAATTTCCGTCAATACTACAAGAAATTGTCTGAGGGGAGCTAGACTGATTCTTGAGTTTTGAAATTCGAATTTTGACAGTGACCCCTTTGTGTAATTTTGATGAAGAAAAGAGGTATATTTTCAGAATTTTTGTTGAAAATGTTCACATTTGAAAGAAATTAAATGAATTTCATGTTAGGTAAGGTTTTTGTCAATATATAGACTGTCCTACAAAATAATTGCACACAGTGTCTGTACTGACTAAACTTTTTCTTCTGAGCATAAATAAGAATCAAAGTATTGAAAGTATTGAAGCATTCTTGATTATAGCCGAAAAGAGCATCACTTTCTCTATGAAATGAACCTAAAATAATTGATTTTCGATTTGAAAAATATGTTTTTACCAGCCAGTAGTAGTATTATGGTTCTTTTCAGGTAACTTAGAATGTTGACCAAATATCCTTAGCAAAGTTTGAGACTGATGTAACTTTAATTAACTGCAATTGTCAATTGATATATTTATGTCCAAAGTACACCAACTTATAAACTTAAGCATCACTGCTTTCAAGTTATTCCACTGCACATACAACCATTTGAAATATGAGCCATTGCCTGACAAAATCTGCCTTGAAATTCACCAAGTCTAACTAGAATCTTTACTTAAGGCACGATGAAAGCTTAGAAGGCCATTGGAGATTAGCTTAGTGCACATAGATAATGTTTATTAGACTAAGCAGATACCAAGACTGATCTGAGTTTTCACTGAGTGCAAGCCTATTTCGTTAGTTTAATCAAACAGAAGTCACATGTGTAAAAAGTCCCCTTAACATTATTTCACTGTTCATTATATGAGTTTGAGTACACACTGTCCACACAAGATCATGCAGGTGTACAGGTCATCATTCCTGGTGACGTTTACATATCGCGATTAAACATCACTAAGTACATCCACAGGCCTGTAGGAATGGCTCAAACAGAGGCTTTATTTGTCGACCATCTTCATCTCTCTGCCACCTATTCTGAATAGGTGAATTTAGCTGCTGTCTTGAAATTAAAGACGGCAATTATCAGACTGTATCCTGGTAATAAGCTCTACAAATATGTGAACCATTTCTGGCTCTAGGATCCCTTGAGGAACAGTCGAAAGGGAAACTCATTTATGAATATGATATCAGAGCTTTCTGAGACAAATTCTCAGCACCTATTAGTTCTTCTGCTAGAATGCCAGCACGTAAATTCTTGAGAAGAGTGCTGAATAAATCTCAATCACCTTCCATGAGTTTAGTTTGTGATATACATTGAAATGACTGACAGTGTCATGCTAGCATAATACCTCAATACATATTCTTGCAGTGTATTCAAATTGCGTATTTGATTTTCTTTAATGAACTTGACAGACTTGAGGTTAGCGCTGTGAAACTATTTTAAGCCCTCCAGTAAGATTGTTTTTTTACTTACCGTTCCAAGGCTGTACTTCTTTTGTGGATCATTTTTGTTAATTGTGTTTCGTGTTTGTGATGTTTTCTTGTCTGTTCGCTGTAGCCTTGTGGTCACCTGCTAGGAAAGGGCTGACTTCTTGGCTCTTTTGTGAGTGATGTTTTATTGTTATTTTATAACTTTCCTATGTGGTGTCTTGAGTCAGGGGAGTTGCTTGATTGTATCAATTTCTGATCTTTGCCTTCTTTCTTACTTTTGAAATTACCTGTTTGCAGGACATGCCTTAGCACATTTCTCTTAAAAGGATGTTCATAGCACCGGTCCAGATAGCCTAGTGGTTAAGATATCGCCTTCAGGAGTTGAAGGTCGAAGGTTCGAGTCTCATTGTGTGCGGCAGTGGGGTTTATTTTGATATGGCTGGTTGGTAAGCCACCAGCTAGTTAAACGAATGGTTACCAATTCTTAGCCTGGCAAAAGGATGAATTTTGGGAAGTAAATGTGACAATTTGAAGTGTCTCACAAGTCAGGAATGGCTGGCCTTTTCAATATGAGTGACACTATAATAAACAAACACTTTACTTTACTTTAGTACACGCACATCTGTGTTCTTGCAACAGATGCGAAACCGTTCATACCCTACATCTGATGTGGCTTTTGGATGCTATTTAACCCTAATGCTGGCTTCTTTATGATCTTGTTTAATAAGTAAAAATCATAGTAAGTAAGGGTGCAAAGATCAGGAATCGATACAATCAAGTACCACACCTGACCCAGGATACCAACGGGAAAGTGACAAACTCACAGCAGACACCACAAATGAGAGCCAAGAGGTCAGCCCTTCCCAGCAGGTGACCACAACGCACATATAAACAGACGCACACAAAGACATAGCAAACACAAGACAGAACAAAAACATAAAAGATCCACTAAAGAAGTACCGCCTTGGAACTGTCAGTAAAATATTTTACTGGAAGGCTTAAATCGGTTTAACGGCGCCAACCTCATCCTTAATTCAGATGTGGACCAAGACACATAGATATTTGGTTGGAATAAAAGACCCCTAACTTATCGATGCATCATCTCCTAAAACATATAAATCAAGATATAACAAGGAGATAAAGCAAAGATAAGGACTCAACAGTAAATAAAACTGAATACCGGAGCAGTAGAAATCAAACAGGTAAAGCCAGGTGGGCCCGACAAAACAGCCAAAGCATCAGGCCCCTACCATCTCATCAATAGATAAGTCTTTAAGTCGGATCCATCATAAAGTCTGAAGTCCGACCCAGCGGCGTGCAATTTAAGAGGAAAGCAAAGTTGCCAACCATGATTGGGTTGACCACCAAGCATGCAGTCTGTTGCAATACATTAATGTTATAGCCAATCTTTTTATAATGGGAAATTTTTTTAATGAACTGTGCTGAAAAATTATTAGAACCAACAATCTTCTTCAATTTATACACCAAGTCACCATAGAAATCAGGTTCCGAAAGTCCTTGTCTTATGCAACTTTTGTCAACTTTGTATCTCCACATGCATCCAAGAAGTAAGTGAGTATGACCACTATTATACACTGCCGACCAGCCCACAGCACCATGAGAAGAGACACAGACCACTAACAGCCACATAATTTAAACAAGAAGCCATAAACACTCATCTTTAGAGATATGATTGCAAAACTAATGAGTATGCACTGCATATAAGAACAAGGGCCAAACTCTAATCCCTTCAAACTATGGGAGCAGCAATAAAGAATGGACAGATGCCAAAGCGACAGGGTAGCTTAAAGGCGTTTTATTGGCAACAGATTTGAGGCATGGATTCAGTTGTTGTTACAACACGAAAATAGTTTAGCTCACATGGAGGCTTTCTAACTAATGCACTACATCATCACAAAAGACGAAACAATTTATTCGAATTAACATGCTACAACGAAACAAAGAAAATGACTCATGAATCACAGTCAGCCAGAGTTATGAAAATCTCAAGTTGAGCCAGTGTGGACCATTAGTTCATTAGATATGAATGCGTCAAGATTGTTCTTATTGTATGAAATGCTCCCAAGTTTCAAAAAATGGCATCTCTGTTTTTGATCAGATGATGTATTGATCTCAGGCTTCCAGATCTCCGTTAGTGGCACCTTTCATGGGATGGTTTTGGTATGTATCAAAGCAAACAACTTTTCTTGATTCAATATTTCTACTAGTAGCTTCGTATGCTAAATCGCCAAAAGCGTTGCTTTGGTCTTTCTACAAACTGTGTGCATCAGTGCTTGACCTTCAATTATTGTTATTATGAGATACCCCCTGGGCTTCCATGATAGCAGTCAGTTTGATTTACTGTCACAGGGAAGGAGTTTTCTGCCAGCATCAGCAATAAATAGAGGGGTATTTGAAAATTAATAACATGCATTCTTCTTTAAGCTTTAAGACAAGCTTCCTTGCTGACTAGACGTCTTTCAAAAAGTTCATGATAAACCTTTATTCTCTGATGTCTGCAAAGTCACTTCGTGAGGTTCGTATATTGAAGAGAGAGTATGAGATCCATTATGTTTGATAGAATCATGAAACCTTTCCAGATTCTGCATCAGTCTGTTCTTTCAAAATCATTTATTTGTTCACCTCCCCACACCAGAGACCTGAGTAATACTGCCGATATTTCATCAGGAGCAACAACACCAACCTTTTATCAAGTTTGGAAGAACCTTTTTGATGCATTAAAATGATTAGGCAGTTCCATAATATTCTTAAAGTCATGTTCATCACCATTTAGGCATGCATGATTTGACTCTCTTGTTTCCCATATAGTTTACTCCCTATCAATATGCCAAACATTTTATAAGTACATACTATGTTGTAGGCAAAGCATCATGCATAGCAAGTAATGCGATCCCTTGTAATTTGGTATTCTCAAGGGTTTGGTCTGTTGATAACTTGTTAAAATTATGCTTACATAGTTTACCTTAACTTTGTCTGTCATGAATTTTTAATGTACACCAAATGGTTTGTTTTGTTATAACATTTCAAATGAATAACTAGCACCTGTATAAACGATAAATAAGTGAACAGGCATAACAAACATATTCACCATACATCCACTCATTGCATTTACATTTTGACGAACACTGACCATATCTCAAATTAAAGTCCTGTCCTTAAAATCTAACATGAATTGGTCTTTAATAACAAAAATGCCTGTAAATTTATCAATACAATGAATACATACATTTCAGGATACGTCTACAACACAAAAAATTTAAACATCCTTCAATCTCTAACATTTTAGTACTTTTAGTGCTTTGATTTTAACTGAAAACCACGAAACTCATCTCCTTTTTCTGGTAAACATTAAAACCAGCCTTAATCAATCTTCTTAACATGATTTTAGTCAAGTATCAACTGAAAAATGAACCCGAAAGCTGTTATTTACATTGATATGACGCAACAAATATAAAATGTACTTGGTTACCTTTGACCTCTGTAATTTGCATAATGGTCAATTTCTGGAGTGCAGACAGGGCAGGTATTGTTCAGCAAAGGTTACTAAACAGTGTCTAGCTTATAACTTTGCATTAACATTCCGGCCTCCCAAAAGTGATTTCTAGCTGTTTCCTGGAAAATAACTACCAGTCTATAAGCATACTTCGTCTGTTTAATCAACACAAATAGTTTAAGTATATGCATAGAAATAGCATTTTTGTACACCTGCTATTTGCGACACGTTTTGAACAAAAATAGTAGTATGTTATGAACAGTTGCTTGAATATCAAATGGAAACTCATTTGATAAGTTTTAACACATATTTACAAACTATAAGGTTATAAGAAACTACTTGACATCAATCTGAATATATTTAGAGGTATAGTTTGAATAAAAACCAATAATTATATGGGTGGCCTGCTTTGCTGACATTAACATTTCCCTTTGATTTCCCTATCAAAGCAACGGCTATTTTGGTAATGACCCCTACAGAATTAGCAAAACACTTCATGTCAACACATTATTTTCAGTACATCATTTATATGTTCACCTACATCAGCAAACCAAAATTAAAGATATGGGGCATCCTGTTTATTTGAAATTAAGAATCATGTCATGATTATCAATTTTAAAATTATGAACTTTAATACCTGCCCCGCATACTAGGGGATACATGTCAACAAACGTTCACAAGATACATATTTTTCATGTTTGTACATTGAATAACTCAAATAATTTGTATTGTGTCGCTTAAAAGAATTATACACAACAGTATCGAAATCAGGCACTTATAAGACCTAAATAAGACTTGTCCACAAACTCGTACATGTATAAATAGATAAACACATTGAGGAGAGCTCGCTTTTTGTAACTAAGCTGTTAGATGCTGCATAACTTATCTTCTGGATTTCATCAAAAACATTGGATCCCACTGCATTATCCATCATTGCTACCAATTGCAAGGCAACCCCACAAAGGGAAGAGCTGATAAATATAATGGGTTATGGAGTATAGAGCGTATATGAGTTCTTCTTAGTTTCTCCCACAAATTTCGTTCTCAAATATAGAATTTTTTAATCACATACGCGTCTATAAGGTATTGAAGGGCATATACGTATTATTGTAATTTATGCATTTATTTTGCGTACATATGTATTGGCTTTTTTATTCCTACTATACTATTGTATGTAGCTAGAAAGTACTGTTGTTTGTGATTTGTCTCTAGTATCTTAAATAGTCATCATTGCTAGACGAAGACGTGGTGAAAAGCTAACTTAATCTCTGTATGGAAATAAAGTACCTGCCACGAAATGGTTATTTATCTATCGCAGAGATTTAGTAGTATGTTATGTTTATTTATTATTTTTTGCACTTTTTCATTAATTTTAAATATAATTTTCACGTTGGCCCTGAAAAACTGAAAGTAAAAATGTAGAGAAATATCTGTGCTGTGGTTTAAAACATATTTGGCACGATACCTCTTTCGTAGGAAAGAATTGATTGCCAGGGGATTTTCTGCTCATCTCTAGGGGCCAATTCCCAATCGGAAATAGCCACCTTTTTCCCAATATCATGTCTGATTTTCTCAATTACGAATTTTTTTTTTACTTTTTTTTAGAGAACACTACTACTTATGAGAAACAATGACCCATATCCAAATTATACTTAAATGCTTGTGCTTAAGCAGTATGTTTGGCATAATACAATCTGAACTAACTTGATTTTGAGGTTATATTTGCTACCCTTGTTATATTCTATGTCGTTAATTTCTCCCAAGTTTGGTGTTAAAGTCGATCATTTTTCCCAATTTTGGCCAGGGCCCTATTCCTAAAATTGCTGGAAAAAGCACTGATTGCCGATTTTTGTAGGTTACGGTCAACTAAACTAATATTTGTACATGTAGGTTTCGGCCATCTAAATTCTATTTGTACATGTAGGTTTCGGCCATCTAAATTCTACTATTGTTTTAGTGTTTTTTTTTGCACCAGACATGTATGACACTAACTTTTTACAGGCACGTATGCAGCATTTTGGCGCTGGGCATATTTTTTTTCTGGCTCGAGTTTTCGACAGTGCAGCAATCCTGTACTCTAGAAGCATCACTACATATATTTTGGAATAACATAGGTTCCTTGAACGAAACGCTTTACTGAGCTCAGCTGACCGATAACATAACAAAGTATAAACATTCCCCATTTTTTTCTTCTAAATTTCTTTAAAAATTCTCACATTAATCATATTAAATATGTATTCTGTCACTTCGTCGTATATCTTTATTTTTCCATATTTCTTCTAAACTGCTATCCTCACGTGGTGCCAGATTACTTTTATTTGCTACCAAAATAAAGTTAATTCATCAAGAAGGGCTGCATTCATTAATCTTTTATCTATACCAGACCTACCAGAATTATTATCCTGCCAGCCAAGGGTGACAGTGCCGTCATGTTTGTTTACAAAGTTATCATGAACTTAACCTCGTATTAATCATATCATGCGGATAGGA
Organism: Loripinus fragilis; assembly: GCA_964019695.1. Lineage (NCBI taxonomy): Eukaryota > Metazoa > Mollusca > Bivalvia > Lucinida > Lucinidae > Loripinus > Loripinus fragilis. Next base: position 83,212,955 of record OZ026517.1, read on the forward strand.
TTAATACACAAGTGATCTATCGTCTCGCGTTAGCTCAAGTGGAGTGTACAAATTAATGTTTTACTTAACTGTGGATAAAACACGTAACCTACCCATTTGGCTCAAACTCCCAGCAACGGTGTACTTAAGAGACTTTCAGAAAACCGCTCCTTTGCTGTTAGATTGATAGACTGCTACACTGACAGACTGTATAAAACCCATTTTTATTATGGCATCGCCCTGGTTATCCAGCCACCAACCATCTATAAATAGACGACTTTCCCTCATGAGGGTGTATTTTTTTCTCTACTTTCAACTTGGGTATTTCTTCGCATAATAACACAGTGTATTAAAGAAGTGAGTTACATGTTATGACATATAATTAGCCTCAGAATTAGTACGATATTTTTTGGTGCCAAACTTTGTGCAAAACCTAACAGCAGACGACAGTAAAGTGTAATCTATGCAGGTGGCTGTTAGACACTCTAGTGGTTTTATAAATACACTGTGTGATTCTGAATACTTCTATGACGTGTAGTTTTCCCCCCATATCAGTAATGGAATTAATCCTCAGAACCTACAAAATACGGAATCTGATCTTGGTCCAAAACGTTCGAGACTCTGGCGATAAAACTGAGAGTATTTTGATTAAAGTTCGCTCTCAAAAATAAAGAAAAACACACAAAAAAAAACTAGCAGACGACAATTTCCACGCATGCTAAGAATGAAGCTAATTCTCCAGAGCACTGGTAGATTTTTTTATCCTGCATTTCGTCTGTTGCGAACAGTCTGGCTACAAAGTAATGCACGTCGGGCGCTACAGAAGTAGAATCTTCTGAATATTAATTTTAATGCTTCATATATCGCTTTTCTCTCATAAATAACGTATTACTACTAATAAACCCGATTTCGTCAGCTCCTCTGAGACTAACGCATGCAGAGTTCACCATTTAGCCAGTTCATGAAATTGAGGCATTTAACACACACACACAAACACACACACACACACACACACACACACACACACACACTGCCCTTTGACTTCATCTATGTTCCTAACGACGAGACTTCGCTGCACGCATATGTCTGGACTTGATCGATCAGCACGGTTAAAACCATCTTTTTACACCCATGCGCAGCTACCCAGGTGGGAAATACACCTAAAATTATTTTGGAGCCTTTATCTATATTCGTACTTTGTGTGTGCGAGCAGTGAAGCCTCAGGCAAGTCTGTGCTGCGCATACATGCGAGAGGTCCCAAACGTTATGAGTTGGATGAATGTGCACGCGTTAACCATGTTTATACATGCATGCTCAGCTATCTAGTCGAAAAATAAGCCGTAAAGTGTTTGTTCTTGACTTTTTTATATTTACTTGAATCAAAAAATTAATATTTCATTATGTACTGATTTAATTTTCACAGATCATCTGCTATGTTAATAACAGGACTATTTATCAGTTTTATGCAAACATCTGGGAGCAGCCATCTTACAGCAACACAAACACATTAACCTGAGTCTACCTCTTTAAACAGGTCAGCTAAATGATTGAAGCGGCACCTTCAGTCAATTTCTTCATTTCAATGTTAGATAATGCATATTCTGTTTTAATTACAATCAACGTTCAGATCAATACAAATTAGAATGTTACAACTGTCAAAAGAAAAGTTTTCTTTTATATTTCAATAATTTTTTTTGATTTTAATCTATCTTTTTGTACCCAAAATAAAGAAAATTGTTACAAAATATGTCGTCTGCTCTAGTAATAATTGGTGCTTTAAGGGTTAAATTTTTGAAATAAATATTAAATATTGGCCAGGTCTCAAAATATACTTATCAATGCACCCACTGCTACAAATATTACTCTGAAACATTGCTTTGTTGACATTATCAAGGATATATAACTTTGCTTGTGTTGTGTTTAAGCAGGTGGAAGTGCTTCCAGTTTTATTGTGTAGAGATCATTGACCTGAAAATAGCCAGGCCCAGTGAACAAGCAAAAATAATTAATTACAGGCTAATTGAAGAGCATTCACAAACATTTAATTAGGGATTATTCCTGCCATACTGTAAGCTTTATAATAAATGCATTTGAAATAAAGTGCGAATTTTCCCTTTAAATTTTTGTCACAGTGTGTCAGAAGTGAAAGCTTGGGTGAATCTGCACTGCTCGCACGCCCGATAGTTACAACTTTCATGAAATGGGTGAATTGGGTAATGAGAACTTGATACTTTTCGCATAGGCGAGCAGGGGCCGTGAGATGTCCAGGCAAGCCTTCACATCTGCACAGTCTCCTTAGAGCCTTCTCTGCTACATACATGTACACAAAGCATTGAAGTAAATAAAGGCTCAGTCGCAAATTATAATCAAAACTTCTAATCACCAAATCAAGAAGGCTAGATCTTTGATTACATTAAGACAGCACTACTGGATAGCTTTCAATCGCCTAAGAGTCAAGAAGGCTCAGTCTCCGTTTATATTAAAAGCGCCGATTAAGAACCACCGGATAGCCAGGGCTTATCTGCCATTAGCCATTGTAGCCATTTGCTACTAAAAATGTAGAGTGGCTACAAATATAAGTCATTGGCTAAAAGTACACTCTAGGTGGTTTAAAATTACATATTTGCGAAAAAGTGTATTTTGATCAGCTGATTTTCTAATCTAGCTTTTATTATTCCTTCACTCTTTATTATTGTGTCATATTTTACAATTTGGATGCTGGATTTTTTCAATACCATCAGGGTGTCAAACAGTTTGGATCCAGATCTGTCCCGACGTTTTGTCGGGCCATATTTGGGTCCAAACTGTTTGCAAAAGTTATCAGTAGATTACAAAAATTGCCACTAGCTGGCAAAGAGTAAAATACAGAACAACTACTTGATATTACTTTCAAGCTAAACCTAGGCCAAAGTCAATTTCATTTTGCTCCAACGTTTACCACTTGGCTAAAGTGTTGGCTGCAACAAATTCTGAGCCAGGGTAAGCCCTGGATAGCTGAACATTATAAACTTTTAATCATCTTAGAGTCAAAAATCCTCAGAAAAGATATATATTGCTTAAGAGGCTATAATTGTCGCAACGTGCGAGGCCACAGCTAAGGTCACACATAACACGGGAGAAACAGCAAAAAACTAACAGCATGCAGAATCGGCCACTGTTGTTTATATTTGTAGACCAAATATTCGGCATAGATTCTCAGCAAACACCTAAATTGTAAATGGTTTATCAGTTCGGACAGATAATTGCAATGTAAGTAATTCACTTTGTCTCCGCAGTGCGTTAAATTGCCGACCTACTGATGTGACTAAACCAAAGTTGCAATTTCTTATGACTTTATTATAATAAATGTAATGATAACGAAAAGACATATCTGAGCCTCATTTTTAAAAAAAAACAATTATTGCCATGTTTATCAAACTGTTTCTCTATCCTGTCCAATTGAAAGGAAACGTATCCCTAAGCCATATAGTCCTAGCCTCAAAAGCTAGAGGTACGGATTGGTATACCTAGATACTGTGCCAGTATGCAAAATCAAGATCAACTTTAATCTGAACTGAACTTATTCTAATCCCCACTTTCGCTTATGACCTTACAACGAAGATGCAATAAAATAAAGCATACCGCTTCATAATCCAGCAAAACAGTATCGTCTCCTTGGTATTCCTATTTTTATGTGAGGTATGCTTTCCTGCAGCCGACCCTACCGCTAAGAATTGACAAAATTAGAAACCGGTTCGAGTATACTAGTCACACTTATTATAGCCCCGCTTTGAAAAGTGAGGTTTATATAGGATTTGGGTTGTCTGTCATTGTGTTCGTTCTTCCGTCCGTTCGTCATAAATTCGTTTCCGCTCAATATCTTGATAGTTAAAAGACAGATTTTCACCAAATGTTTTATGTGCATTGATATTGACAATATCTAGGTTGTGATTGTTGCATGTTATTTTTCGCTCATTTGTACCATAGTAATGGCCCTTGATTTTCGCCAGAATTTTGCTTCCGCTTAATATCTTGAGAACAAATTGACAGATTTTCACCAAATTTTGTATATGCATTGATATTTACAAAATCTAGGTTGGGATTGTTACACCTTATTTTCGCTAATTCGTACCAGAGTTATGACCCTGGATTTACTTCAAGATTTTGATTCCGCTCAATATCTTGATAACAAATTGACAGATTTGTCATCAAATTTTGCATATGCCTTGATATTGACAGGGTCAAGGCTGGGATTGTTACACGTCATTCTTCACTCATCTATACCAGAGTTATATGGTCCTTAATAAACGCCAGAATGTTTTGCCTTCTCAATATCTTGAATACAAATTTTTTCGCTTGTTACTGACAACAACCGTTTTAATCAGCGGAAAGAGGAGAATGACCGTGGAAATTATTTCATGATTAATCTCCACGAAAGAATGGGACCAGCCTGGGATCGAACATACGACCCCTGGATCTGCAGCTCATAGGCTACCGAGTGCACTACTGGGCCCGGTATAACATATGGTATATAAAATGGGCACATCTAATGGTCAACCTACCAATTTGTTCTGAAAGCACACGCCAAACTTACGTTTCATAAGCTGTGGAAAAATGATATATAGAGAATACAAGGTGAGTGTTTTTTATATCAAGTTTCCCAGGCCAGGCTTCGAGAACGCCTGTTGACATCGCGAGGCGTGCCGAGTGATTCAACATGCCTTCTCAAAGCCGATTATTGTAAACTTATATCAATAGACGTGAACCTGGTATTCTATTTATCAGCTTGCCAAGTTGATTCTCTCTTCAAAGTAGCGAATATGACGTAATGATCGATTTTTGTGTCAATTCAGCGTCGGCAACGTCATTTAAATAGTGCAACGTCACCATGACCTGATAAAAGCGCATGTCGTGAGATAGACTCGTAAAGCTAGTATCTCACTGGGATGCGAGCAATTTGCGACTATTTCGAGACTAATTTGAGACACGTTTTGGCGACAGAAATACGACATTGCAACCGTAATCACATTGCGGTCACACCGAAAGGGTGATAAAGACATATTTGCGACAGTCCCACGAATGTTGTACGATTGTCACACGAATCATTGGCGAATGTTTCACAACATTCGCGCGACATTCGTGCGACATTCGCGAGACACTCGCACGATGTTCTCCCGATTAAATTGCGAACATTTATTACCATCGACCGCCTCACGACGTTCTCACGAACGTCGTGCGACTGTCGCACGATAGTTTTGCGAGAAATGATAAACCAAGAAAAATAAACATTCTAGCAAGCACTGAAACTTCAGACTAGGAAGATACTACGCTGTTGGAAGGAACTAGAGGGCTGGAAGGAGCTAGATTGTTGGAAGGTGTCACGCTGCTGGGAAGTGTTGGACTGTTGAATGGTAGCAAATATTGAGTTAGAAAAAAATAACTCGTTTAAACTGCTCAGTTATGATAGCCCATCAAGCAGCTCTAGAAAGTCAGTTGAGAACGCATATATGCACCAATTGCCCATACGTATGGCATGATGAGCCAATCAAATCAAAATTGCAATGATTTCAGATGAGCCTCGTCCTGTGAAAATCTATTTTATACAGTTATGCGCACAACAAAGGCACAGATCAGACTGCACGGATGAGCATTCTAATCAGAATCTTAGTTGTCCGCTGCAGTGATAATTTGTTTATAGGGTTCTGCATGCCCAATTCAAACCTTAGAAGGGCTGCTGAGACTAAGCAGGCTGTTGTAGTCTAACCAAGACACATTAATAATACCTTTATACTGTAATAGAAATAGTAAACATTTAAGTAGGCCTTATAAAACATACTTAACAATGTATCCTCTCAGAATGCAGAACCATTTTAATAACTGAAATTACTCCAAACAGTACACATGTAAGTAAGCCTAATCAATATACATGTATCATACTTAAATGAAACTATCCTCTCAGATAGCAAGAATATTTGACATCTGGGATTAGTCAAAATGTATACGTTTGTACTAAAGTATGCCTAACAAAGATCTCATAAGTAGTATAGGCGCCACTATAGCGCCAATGACGTCACTTCCGATCCAAGATGGCGGCCCCCACGACTTCCGGTCCAAGATGGCGGCCCCCACGACTTCAGATCCAAGATGGCGGCCCCCACGAAGTCAGATACAAGATGGCGGCCCCTGTGAGCGTTCGGTTACACCTCGGAGAGTGAGTCAACGCCCTAGACCACGAAAAGGTAGCGTCACGTCCTAGAGCGCGGTGTCGTTCTTCTCTATATACAAGGGTGAGGGGCCTCTCATTTATTTCTGGGTGGTTTTTTTACGAAGTTCAGAACGAGATCCAGTCTTTAATGATGTAGCGGGTCGCAGCGCTCTGTTTATCCCGTTCCCCGGGTGGACCCTTTTTTTTCAGCACGGTCCTTTCACGTCTTTTTCCACGTACTGATCGGCTTCGTAATTGGGTCTTAAAGGCTGAGAGGGATATGATTGTCTATCAACGTAGAACGGGTTCCTCGCCATGCATATGGCGTCTGGCTAACTTAGGAGCATATTGCGCAATTATTTGCCGTTCGTCCTTTAGTATCTTAATGAATTCCAGTCCGAAGTTGCTGTCTTACGCCCTCTGTCCGTTATACTATCCTCTCCTTTTCGCTTAAGCTCCGATTTTGCCATTTCTAAAGCTTGGGCTACTGGGGTGACCAGGTTCACTACGGGTTTTTCCTTTTGTCTCATTTCTTTTAACTCTCTGTATTTCCGTCCACTACCCACAATATAATGACCCTGACTGTCGCGTTCCGCGTAGCCATCTCTAGCATCCAGCAAGTGCTGATACCATTTGTCGGGATCCGACACGTACGGAATCCATTTCTGCTGTTGGTAATCGTAAACGAGTCTAGTGCCCATCTCTTTTCATCGATTTCCTCCTTCGTGCTCGAGTTATTCTTACGCTCTTTTCATACGAACGGGAGAGAGTCTAGTTCACTATCCTCAAGCACCTCGATTAATCGCACAGCAGCCTCTCTGGCTTCGCCCTGTAGTTGTCTACATCTCATCCGAAACAACAGTTCATCAAACAAAGCTATACACATAAAAGTAATGGCGAACATATTTACGCCTACTCAATACTTAATCCCTTTTCTTAGTTACCAGCTTTGATAGTCATTCAGGTTACACTCCGAACAGCGTAATGCCCCTAACTGATTCATGTGATCACTTTGCACGTAACAGGGTACGACCCCGTCTAGTTCGGGTAAGACCCTTCCAATTTCTGTTAAGAGTTCTTTGACGGCAATGTATTCTAGGGGTCTCAGGTATAATCCCTTTTTCGTAGGTATCACCTCTTCTTGCGGCTTCCAATACTGCCTTATATCCATACATGCGCTGCCCTCGGTGATGGTACAATAAACGTTCCCTCCAAGATGACTCTTATAGTTTTGTTTCTCTGTCCTCGCTTGATCCGCGTATTCTAAGTAATCCACCCAATTATTCCATCGCATCAAGGTTAAGCTGATACCTTTCTCGGTCGGTTTGTCATCTTTCCATTCTCTCAGGTCAACACGCAGTTCACCTTTCCATTCTGTGACCTCGATAAAGCGATCATTTCCGAGACTGAATCTGCATCTAGACATGTTTACTGTTTGACTGTCAGAATAGATATGACTAGATTGCTGCAAAGCGCCTTACATAGTGAGAGGTCTCTTTTGATTGGTTAATTATCCAGTCATCCGATTGGTCAACCTCCTCACTCCTGATCCCTCCTCCTCATTCTCCTTCACGACGTAGTAGAGTCCTCTTGGTCTTCAGAGGCTTTCTCGGTTTCTATATTATGATTCGGCCATACGTCCATAAATAAATCTTTTCTGAGTTTGATGGCTTGTCTGATAGAGTCCGCCTGATTCATATCGTGTTGGTTCTTAAACGTTTTAGCCGATTCCAGTATTCGCTGTTGAACAGGATCCTCTTGTAGCTCGTAATAATCTATTAGAAATTGAGCGTAATCTCGTCTGAGTTTTTTGCGGAGAGAAGGCAAATCATCATTGGCTGCGAGATGAATAACTCTATCCGAACTAAAACCTGGCTCTTCATAAGCATTCACTTTAGCTTTAAACTGCTCTACGTTCTCCTGCCTGATCGGATTTTGAAATCTCCTGTTCTAGATGTCGGGTTTAGAGCGCTCATCTCTTTGTTTTCTTCGTTTACCTGGAGGGCTTAAATAGCTTACCCTCCTATTCCATATATTCGGTTTATAACTTTCATCTCTTTCTTTATCCGGAGGGCTGATAGAGCGTATATAATCTAGGGACTCCACACTGTCAGCATTTTCATCATCAGAAATATCTCCGTCATCGGGAGACTGTTGATCAACAAATATGTCAGTTTGTAGTCTGTCCTGTTCGGATGTACTCGATTTAAGATCTAGGACGAGGTAACCATAAGGTCTTGCCGTGGCATCTTCAAATTTCCTCATAAATGTGGCGCAAGTGGACGGGTAAATTCTTCTTGCCAAGGTCGCAACTTGTTGTCTGTCGATCGGATTATTAAACAAGACCAAATATTGCGTATTTAAAGCGATATCCCTGCAAGCTCTACCTTGAGGAAATGCGTTGAGTCAAATACACGATAGATATATTTCTGTGGTGACTGCCTTTCGTAAAAAGGTCGGCAATTCTCTGGTCACACTTTGCTTCGGTCATCAGATCATCAAAAATGATTAGGTTCCTTTTTGAGGGATCGATAAACTGAGCATTATCGAGATAGTCTGGGATACCCAGTATAAATTCTATACACGGAATTCTCTTTTGAAGGTCTTCGTACAGGGGCTGCCATTGTCCAAAACACCATAAGATTCGTTCCGGTGGCGGTTGTACTAACGAGGAAAGTAACAGTTTTCTAGTCCATTCCTTTTTCCCCGATCCACTGGGTCCAGTTACCATCATAGAGAATGGGTGTCTAAATGTCATTTTCTTCAATGGTTGTGACTGGTCGGTATATTTCCCACTGCCATGGACATTGCGTTCATGTCTTTGCAATGCATCACGCCTACTATAGGACTGGTTGCAGATCAAACACCTGATCATTTTGTCTCAGTTAGTATTGCTTGTCTACCTTCATACGGGTGCCATCCTTCTTACGATCATTGGATCATTGTTACCACCACCACCACCGACACCAACCACCACCACCACCACCACAGACACCACCCACCACCACCACCCACCACCACCACCCACCACCACAACCCACCACCATCCACCTCCACCACCACCACCACATGGTGGACCATTGTTTCCTGACTGTACATTCACTACATCCTCACTGTATCCTCACTGTACCCCAACTGAACCCTCACTGTGCCCCAATATACCCTCACTGTACTCTCACTGTACTCTCACTGTATCCTCCCTGTACCCTCACTGTATCCCACTTTACCCCAACTGAACCCTCACTGTATCCTCACTGTACCCTCACTGTATCCTCACTGTGCCCCCACTGTACTCTCACTGTATCCCCACTGTATCCTCCCTGTACCCTCAATGTATCCTCCTTCCCTCCTCCTCCTCACCCTCTCCACCTCCCTCCTAATCTCACTGTACCCAAACTGAACCCTCACTGTGCCCCAATGTACCCTCACTGTATCCTCACTGTACCCCATTGTACCCTCACTGTATCCCAACTGAACCCTCACTGTATCCTCACTGTGCCCCAATGTACCCTCACTGTATACTCACTGTACCCCACTGTACTCTCACTGTAACCCCACTGTATCCTCCCTGTACCCTCAATGTATCCTCCTTTCCTCCTCCTCCTGACCCTCTCCTCCTCCCTCCTAATCCCACTGTACCCCAACTGAACCCTCACTGTGCCCCAATGTACCCTCACTGTATCCTCACTGTACCCCACTGTACTCTCACTGTATCCCCACTGTATCCTCCCTGTACCCTCACTGTATCCTCCTTCCCCCTCCTCCTCACCCTCTCCTCCTCCCTCCTAGCTCCATTATGAATTCGAACTATCATGATCACTGTTTTTTACGGCCATTATACTCGTTGTAGAACGTTCTATCATCGTAGGTTCACCGGTAATTGTGGGTTGACCATGATTATATAATGATTAAGCATAACAGTTTCGCTTTAAACAACCAGTCGTCAGCATTTACGCTATGTATAGTCTTAAGATGATGTACTATATTTAGCACATCCTTTCTATGGCATATTGGACACTGGAACTTGTATCTATGAGGCATAGTTTTGATCTGTTTTTTAAACACCATTTAAAACGAAACTTTATGTATATCAGCTTGCTGGGCAAGCCTTTCCTTTTAAATCGAAACTTTTATAATACAAACGCGAACCTTCCTTTAAAAACGACACTTTTATGTATAACCTGGCAAGCCTTTCCTTTTAAATCTAAACGCTTATAATACAAGTGCGAGCCTTCCTTTTAAAACGACACTTTTATGTTTCAGCTTCCTGGGCAATGCTTTTCACGCGTTCTTATAACGCGAAGATGAATCACGCTATAAAAAAAAAAACGTGTGGCGTTCGAAAACACCAGTTTACAAACGTTTGAGCTAAATAGTATCATTTAAACTGTTCAATTTGCATGTTTATTGTTCGACTGTCATATAAGCTATGACTCGATTGTATGCGATGCGCATTCTATAGCGAGAGGTTTTTTCTGATTGGTCAATAATTAATCATAGTAATATCGTTATAAATGTATATATCATAAGCCATACATTTCGCAATTCGTCTCTAGACTATGAACAGACGATACGTAAGTTGAATTTAGGGGTTAATTGTCTCATGTACCTACCTGTACATGAGCAGCGAAGGCTCTGGCGATACCAGCTTGTGTTAAGTCGTTGATGAATACTTTTAAGAAATCTTTATGAGCGTAGGACGCCTAGTCACTGCGAGAGTTAGGAAAGCTCTGTAATGCGATCATGAGTCGACTATTTCATGTCTACATACGATGATGTCATCCAAAATGGCCGTCGCCCATGCGCAAAGAGAGCATTTAATTAAACAACATCTATATCCGTACTTTGTATATTAGTTCTCAGGTAAATATAGACTCTAACAAAGGCGAAGAATGAGAAAAAATCGCATTATTGGTGTATTTATACACCCTAGACATCTAGCATGAAAAGGGCGAAATCGCAATTGCCTTTCCTAGTACACGCTATAGATACATCAAACGTCTGGTCCGATGGACAGGCTCATCTGCTTGAATAACGCACTCTGATCAGTAAATTCGATGTTGAACAGCGAAGACCCAACGCAATGATACAGCAAAGTCGTCCGTATTGAAAAGGTGGGTTTTCCGTGGGCCTGTCTCAATTCCTCCTGAATTGTAAAATCGATAAGCAATTTCAAAACATGGATCAAAGTGAATGCAGCCGGTCAGATCCGGTCAGCAGCTGATTATATTGCTGAATGAATTGAGACAGGCCCACGGAAAACCCACCTTTTCAATACGGACGACTTTGCTGTATCATTGCGTTGGGTCTTCGCTGTTCAACATCGAATTTACTGATCAGAGTGCGTTATTCAAGCAGATGAGCCTGTCCATCGGACCAGACGTTTGATGTATCTATAGCGTGTACTAGGAAAGGCGATTGCGATTTCGCCCTTTTCATGCTAAATGTCTAGGGTGTATAAATACACCAATAATGCGATTTTTTCTCATTCTTCGCCTTTGTTAGAGTCTATATTTACCTGAGAACTAATGTACAAAGTACGGATATAGATGTTGTTTAATTCAATGCTCTCTTTGCGCATGGGCGACGGCCATTTTGGATGACATCATCGTATGTAGACATTAAATAGTCGACTCATGATCGCATTACAGAGCTTTCCTATTAGTAACTCTCGCAGTGACTAGGCGTCCTACGCTCATAAAGATTTCTTAAAAGTATTCATCAACGACTTAACACAAGCTGGTATCGCCAGAGCCTTCGCTGCTCGTGTACAGGTAGGTACATGAGACAATTAACCCCTAAATTCAACTTACGTATCGTCTGTTCATAGTCTAGAGACGAATTGCGAAATGTATGGCTTATGATATATACATTTATAACGATATTACTATGATTAATTATTGACCAATCAGAAAAAACCTCTCGCTATAGAATGCGCATCGCATACAATCGAGTCATAGCTAATATGACAGTCGAACAATAAACATGCAAATTGAACAGTTTAAATGATACTATTTAGCTCAAACGTTTGTAAACTGGTGTTTTCGAACGCCACACGTTTTTTTTTTATAGCGTGATTCATCTTCGCGTTATAAGAACGCGTGAAAAGCATTGCCCAGGAAGCTGAAACATAAAAGTGTCGTTTTAAAAGGAAGGCTCGCACTTGTATTATAAGCGTTTAGATTTAAAAGGAAAGGCTTGCCAGGTTATACATAAAAGTGTCGTTTTTAAAGGAAGGTTCGCGTTTGTATTATAAAAGTTTCGATTTAAAAGGAAAGGCTTGCCCAGCAAGCTGATATACATAAAGTTTCGTTTTAAATGGTGTTTAAAAAACAGATCAAAACTATGCCTCATAGATACAAGTTCCAGTGTCCAATATGCCATAGAAAGGATGTGCTAAATATAGTACATCATCTTAAGACTATACATAGCGTAAATGCTGACGACTGGTTGTTTAAAGCGAAACTGTTATGCTTAATCATTATATAATCATGGTCAACCCACAATTACCGGTGAACCTACGATGATAAAACGTTCTACAACGAGTATAATGGCCGTAAAAAACAGTGATCATGATAGTTCGAATTCATAATGGAGCTAGGAGGGAGGAGGAGAGGGTGAGGAGGAGGGGGAAGGAGGATACAGTGAGGGTACAGGGAGGATACAGTGGGGATACAGTGAGAGTACAGTGGGGTACAGTGAGGATACAGTGAGGGTACATTGGGGCACAGTGAGGGTTCAGTTGGGGTACAGTGGGATTAGGAGGGAGGAGGAGAGGGTCAGGAGGAGGAGGAAAGGAGGATACATTGAGGGTACAGGGAGGATACAGTGGGGTTACAGTGAGAGTACAGTGGGGTACAGTGAGTATACAGTGAGGGTACATTGGGGCACAGTGAGGATACAGTGAGGGTTCAATTGGGATACAGTGAGGGTACAGTGGGGTACAGTGAGGATACAGTGAGGGTACATTGGGGCACAGTGAGGGTTCAGTTTGGGTACAGTGAGATTAGGAGGGAGGTGGAGAGGGTGAGGAGGATACATTGAGGGTACAGGGAGGATACAGTGGGGATACAGTGAGAGTACAGTGGGGGCACAGTGAGGATACAGTGAGGGTACAGTGAGGATACAGTGAGGGTTCAGTTGGGGTAAAGTGGGATACAGTGAGGGTACAGGGAGGATACAGTGAGAGTACAGTGAGAGTACAGTGAGGGTATATTGGGGCACAGTGAGGGTTCAGTTGGGGTACAGTGAGGATACAGTGAGGATGTAGTGAATGTACAGTCAGGAAACAATGGTCCACCATGTGGTGGTGGTGGTGGAGGTGGATGGTGGTGGGTGGTGGTGGTGGGTGGTGGTGGTGGGTGGTGGTGGTGGGTGGTGTCTGTGGTGGTGGTGGTGGTGGTTGGTGTCGGTGGTGGTGGTGGTAACAATGATCCAATGATCGTAAGAAGGATGGCACCCGTATGAAGGTAGACAAGCAATACTAACTGAGACAAAATGATCAGGTGTTTGATCTGCAACCAGTCCTATAGTAGGCGTGATGCATTGCAAAGACATGAACGCAATGTCCGTGGCAGTGGGAAATATACCGACCAGTCACAACCATTGAAGAAAATGACATTTAGACACCCATTCTCTATGATGGTAACTGGACCCAGTGGATCGGGTAAAAAGGAATGGACTAGAAAACTGTTACTTTCCTCGTTAGTACAACCGCCACCGGAACGAATCTTATGGTGTTTTGGACAATGGCAGCCCCTGTACGAAGACCTTCAAAAGAGAATTCCGTGTATAGAATTTATACGGGGTATCCCAGACTATCTCGATAATGCTCAGTTTATCGATCCCTCAAAAAGGAACCAAATCATTTTTGATGATCTGATGACCGAAGCAAAGTGTGACCAGAGAATTGCCGACCTTTTTACGAAAGGCAGTCACCACAGAAATATATCTATCGTGTATTTGACTCAACGCATTTCCTCAAGGTAGAGCTTGCAGGGATATCACTTTAAATACGCAATATTTGGTCTTGTTTAATAATCCGATCGACAGACAACAAGTTGCGACCTTGGCAAGAAGAATTTATCCGTCCACTTGCGCCACATTTATGAGGAAATTTGAAGATGCCACGGCAAGACCTTATGGTTACCTCGTCCTAGATCTTAAATCGAGTACATCCGAACAGGACAGACTACAAACTGACATATTTGTCGATCAACAGTCTCCCGATGAAGGAGATATTTCTGATGATGAAAATGCTGACAGTGTGGAGTCCCTAGATTATATACGCTCTATCAGCCCTCCGGATAAAGAAAGAGATGAAAGTTATAAACCGAATATATGGAATAGGAGGGTAAGCTATTTAAGCCCTCCAGGTAAACGAAGAAAACAAAGAGATGAGCGCTCTAAACCCGACATCTGGAACAGGAGATTTCAAAATCCGATCAGGCAGGAGAACGTAGAGCAGTTTAAAGCTAAAGTGAATGCTTATGAAGAGCGAGGTTTTAGTTCGGATAAAGCTATTCATCTCGCAGCCAATGATGATTTGCCTTCTCTCCGCAAAAAACTCAGACGAGATTCAATCAATTTCTAATAGATTATTACGAGCTACAAGAGGATCCTGTTCAACAGCGAATACTGGAATCGGCTAAAACGTTTAAGAACCAACACGATATGAATCAGGCGGACTCTATCAGACAAGCCATCAAACTCAGAAAAGATTTATTTATGGACGTATGGCCGAATCATAATATAGAAACCGAGAAAGCCTCTGAAGACCAAGAGGACTCTACTACGTCGTGAAGGAGAATGAGGAGGAGGGATCAGAGTGAGGAGGTTGACCAATCGGATGACTGGATAATTGACCAATCAGAAGAGACCTCTCACTATGTAAGGCCCTTTGCAGCAATTTAGTCAAATCTATTCTGACAGTCAAACAGTAAACATGTCTAGATGCAGATTCAGTCTCGGAAACGATCGCTTTATCGAGGTCACAGAATGGAAAGGTGAACTGCGTGTTGACCTGAGAGAATGGAAAGATGACAAACCGACCGAGAAAGGTATCAGCTTAACCTTGATGCGATGGAATAATTGGGTGGATTACTTAGAATCACTGATCAAGCGAGGACAGAGAAACAAAACTATAAGAGTCATCTTGGAGGGAACGTTTATTGTACCATCACCGAGGGCAGCGCATGTATGGATATAAGGCAGTATTGGAAGCCGCAAGAAGAGGTGATACCTACGAAAAAGGGATTATACCTGAGACCCCTAGAATACATTGCCGTCAAAGAACTCTTAACAGAAATTGGAAGGGTCTTACCCGAACTAGACGGGGTCGTACCCTGTTACGTGCAAAGTGATCACATGAATCAGTTAGGGGCATTACGCTGTTCGGAGTGTAACCCGAATGACTATCAAAGCTGGTAACTAAGAAAAGGGATTAAGTATTGAGTAGGCGTAAATATGTTCGCCATTACTTTTATGTGTATAGCTTTGTTTGATGAACTGTTGTTTCGGATGAGATGTAGACAACTACGGCGCGAAGCCAGAGAGGCTGCTGTGCGATTAATCGAGGTGCTTGAGGATAGTGAACTAGACTCTCTCCCGTTCGTATGAAAAGAGCGTATTATAACTCGAGCACGAAGGAGAAAATCGATGAAAAGAGATGGGCACTAGACTCGTTTACGATTACCAACAGCAGAAATGGATTCCGTACGTGTCGGATCCCGACAAATGGTATCAGCACTTGCTGGATGCTAGAGATGGCTACGCGGAACGCGACAGTCAGGGTCATTATCTTGTGGGTAGTGGACGGAAATACAGAGAGTTAAAAGAAATGAGACAAAAGGAAAAACCCGTAGTGAACCTGGTCACCCCAGTAGCCCAAGCTTTAGAAATGGCAAAATCGGAGCTTAAGCGAAAAGGAGAGGATAGTATAACGGACAGAGGGCGTAAGACAGCAACTTCGGACTGGAATTCATTAAGATACTAAAGGACGAACGGCAAATAATTGCGCAATATGCTCCTAAGTTAGCCAGACGCCATATGCATGGCGAGGAACCCGTTCTACGTTGATAGACAATCATATCCCTCTCAGCCTTTAAGACCCAATTACGAAGCTGATCAGTACGTGGAAAAAGACGTGAAAGGACCGTGCTGAAAAAAAAGGGTCCACCCGGGGAACGGGATAAACAGAGCGCTGCGACCCGCTACATCATTAAAGACTGGATCTCGTTCTGAACTTCGTAAAAAAACCACCCAGAAATAAATGAGAGGCCCCTCACCCTTGTATATAGAGAAGAACGACACCGCGCTCTAGGACGTGACGCTACCTTTTCGTGGTCTAGGGCGTTGACTCACTCTCCGAGGTGTAACCGAACGCGTCACAGGGGCCGCCATCTTGTATCTGACTTCGTGGGGGCCGCCATCTTGGATCTGAAGTCGTGGGGGCCGCCATCTTGGACCGGAAGTCGTGGGGGCCGCCATCTTGGATCGGAAGTGACGTCATTGGCGCTATAGTGGCGCCTATACTACTCTCATACTAAGAAGGAATTATCATCTAGGAGGAACTCTTTTAACGAACCTTTGGCGACATAATTGCAAGTAATTTAAGATACTCGCGATAGTCGTGAGACGTTCGTGCGACTGTCTCACGACGTTCGCCAGAACATCGCTTAGTTTAATTTGCTCGCAATGCTGTCGCTAACTGTCTCAGTTATGTCGCAATTGGTTCGCAATTCAGTCTTTAAATTTATCTCGCAAATATGTCGTATACCAAAATGGTTGGGACTAAATTGCGAGGGGTAGGTGACAAGTTCACGACGGGTTCGAGACACCCGCGATGACTGCGACCATTTTGCGAGGAATTTTGTCGCATAAAATTTTTGAACATGTTCAAAATTTTCGCGACTACTTTGCGCCATTTGGCAACCCATGCGATGATATTACGAATCACTGGCGACTGTTTCGAGACTACTTTGCGACCCACTCGCGATGTCTGTCGCCAGCTGTCGCAAAACAGTCGCAGTCCAGTGAGATAGGGGCTTAAGATAGACAACGTTTATCGGGCAACGTGCAACGCTGCAGTTAATATGAAAGGTAACTGATAAACGCTACTATTGGGAACGACAGTCGACTTCTATCTCAATTCTGAGATTTTTTTAGGAGTGGGCCAGGCATAAGGAGTGGAGGGAGGGGGTAATCAAGAAAGCCATAACTAACCTTTCTGTAAGCACCTAATATATGCAGTCAAAAGCACGAAAGAAAGAAATAAAAAGGAAGGACAGAGATACAATATTGAATAGTAGAAGCTAAAACATCTGGCCATATGTGCTTGGGTCAATCATTTCTCATATAATATCGCTACATCTACCTTGAGGGCACCAGAGCTTTTGAAGTTCTCAGGGCATCTTTATGCCTAATTTGAAGATCGGTGGTTATCATTAGGCCTATGTCTACACCAGTATTAAACAAGTAAATTGTACATTCGATTGCATTCTTAAATTCCCCACGATGCACATGGCAGTTGTGTTTTGTACAAGACGTCATCACTTTAAGATGTAACGCTATACGATTTGTGATGTAACGCCAGGAGGATTGCACAGGAACTTGGTTCAAAGAGTTATTATTAACGTTCAGGCACTTGGTTATCTCACAAATCCCACAAGTGTTATAGCTATAATATAACTTGAATATCAACAAACTCGGTATCTTCGGAATTAACTTTATTTTTGCAATTTTTCAATGTCAAAAGTGTTCACGACACATCTTTCAACAGGAGGATAAGGATTATACTTCGTTCGAATCTGACTCAACATAGATACTGGTGACTTTAAAAAGAACTGACATACATACTGCAAATGACAGAACTTATGATCATAATAGCAACCAATCCTGGTTGTTAGCTGCCTCTGGCGGCCAACAACGAGAGCTGGTTTGTTGCTATCAAATATACATCACCCAATACTTGATTGGTACTCACAACCTCGACAAAACCACCTAGCACTGCACCTTATATCATCTCTACCAACTCTACTATCAAGACACCCAAGAAGTTCGTTGATGTATCACTGGTATTGATAGCAGATAATGCAGTGCACGTTGTATGCTAGCTCTAAACTCTTCTCAAAGCATCGCATCTTTATGCAGCATCAAAAGTTAAGCTATGCCTAAAATTTTGCTGAAACCATTTTTCAAACTATCGTAAAGAAGTTTTATGGAACATAAAAATCTGTATTTGTTTTGAAACTCTGCATAAATATTTTAATGAAATTTTAAAAATACATGTGAAATATGGATTTTGTTACAAATCATGAGTTTTCACAACTTATTAAAACTTTATTGCCCTGGAATCTTCAGTTAGTCATCACTAAAATCTTGAAACAAATTTCGTGCCTTTTTCACACAAAATTGTCAGCCAATTTCCATTACACAAAGTTGCAAAAAAATAAGTTGTCCCCTATATGTTTTTGTTGAACTCACCATCACATATTTTGGCAAAATAGTATAATTTTTGCACCCTATCTTATCCCTATTTGATACATATATATTCAAGTATAAGATTTATCCCATGTCTTAACTCAGTAAAAACTACCTACGAAGTTAGTAGTGCTTTACATTTGAATTCATAATGTTTTCATGGTCATTAAACCTATAATCATAAATTTTTGTAGCCGTTGTTAAATGAGACCTACACCATGTTTAAATGAAGATGTTCATGTACCATTTTAACATTTTGTTTAACATTTAAAAAAACTATTTCTGTTTTCCTTGTTGTGCGTAACATTGAAATATTGTATTTGGAAATTGTCAAATATATTTCTGGTTAATCAGAGTGGTTCCAAAAACGTTGTGTGATTAATTGAGGTAATAAGACTTACAAAGATTGGAGTTGACGCAATATTGTTAAGATAGATCCTATCTGAGAATAACCATTTTACGCTTTTAATGACTTTAATCGTACAATTTTGGTTTGGGATCGTGAAAATGCAATTAAAACAACTATCATTCATGTAGAAGTTTAATATATGCATTCGAACTTGCCTGGCCTAGTAGCCTCGACTTCATTGAGATCAATTTGGACCTTTGAAACACGGCTCGGCCACAATTATATAAACGTTTTGAACCCAAAGCTTGTTATATACTCCTGTGATACAGAAAATAGGGTGCAAACTCTTCTTGTTTCAGAGAAGTGCTACGGGACTGTTTCAAAAGGACAAATAGCACTGAACATCATTGATAGAACGTGCCTTTTGTGTTTGTTAAGATTTTTTTATATTCTGGTTCTGCGGGAATATTGGTTTCTGACAGAAAGCAGAATACCGCTTAAGCCATTGCAAGGGGAATGATAATTGCTACATTTTTCATTTGTTCTCACAAAAAAGCTCAATAAAACAGAGTGTCGTTTACTGGTGTTGTAGGAGCTCTATACTTCTGAAAGATCCGTATTTCCAGATACCCTGGCATCCAATTTAGGTTACCTTGCACCCCCCAGGACAATTTTTCATGGGTGCCAAGTTGTTTATTGGGACCCCCGGCATGCGAAACGATGGTGTCCTAAAAAATTGGTATAGGCTATGTGAAAATGCATGGTTTCCATGGCAACCCATAGCGGATTTGAGAATGTGGTATTCTTACAAAAGTACTCATATCTCGGCTGTTACTAATCCTAGACTACAAAACTTAATACCAAATTAAAGCTTAGCTATAGGCCTATTACCCCCTTTGTGCATATGCAAATTATCAAATTTGCATATTCATAAATATTTATGAAAACATTAAAAATGTGATTCACGAATGGTGTATATGTACAAGATCAATAATATATCAGCTGCTTTTAGCCATAAAATACTAAAATTTGTACTAAATTTAAGCTAAGACATAGGACTTTTATTCCATAGTCAAATATACATGTTATCTTATGTGCGTAATTTGCACATTCATGAACATTCATAAAAACGCTAAAAAAGGGGAAATCATTAAAAATATAAACAGGCTGATTTCATCCCAATATTATTATTGTTGCATGTTTTAATATAATCAATGTTACAATTTGACAAGTCCATTCATCCAGTGGTCCAATATGAATATTATCTCATTTGGATATTCACGAAAATATATGAAAACTTAAAAAATGAGGGAAAATCACGTAAAAACTATAAGCCTAGAGGAGGGGTTGAGGTATGATCTATCTTGCACTCCTAGGGCCTTTTACATTCATGCCAAATCGTTCAGTGGGACCCTCTCAATGCGAAATGAAGTTCTCCTTAAAACATTTTGGTATGGGCTATGTGACAATGCATGGTTTCCATGGCAACCCCTTATATGATTCTCGAGAATGGGGTCTAGTCCTACAAATTCAATCATATCTATGGTTCTACTTATCCTAGAGCACTAAGATTGGTGTCAAATTAAAGCTTAGATACATGTACATGTCATTCATCCTGTAGTCAGATTTGTAAATCATCAAATTTGTATATTTATGAATACTAATGAAAACCTTCAAAAATGAAGTACAATCATAAAGAAAAAACATAAAAAATATATATTTCAGCCCCAAAACTTCATCAAACCACCATTGTCGCCAGTTTTTATAACGTCAGTGATTTAATTTAATAATATCTTTCATCCAGTGGTCCTATATGAAAATTATCTCATTTGCATATTTATGAATATTAATGAAAACTTTAGTAATGAGAGAAAAAAATCTTAGAAAAATTAAGGGATGTACATATAAAATTACCAATGTCTCACCTACCATGTGTTCTAGTGTATCGAACCTAGTGTCAATTCAATGCTCAGACATGACATTGTACTATTACCATAAGGTATTATCACGAATATTCATGAATTTTAGTGAGAACAGAAGTAATGCATGAAAAATTGCGGAAAAATCAAGGGGCACTTCCAAAATTACTCATATCTCAGTTGTTAAGTGTCCTATAGTGTCAAGCCTGATTTTAAATAAATGCTCAGAAACAGCATGTTTACGAATTTATAACACATCAAATTTAATTTCTCATAAATATTGATAAAACATGAGAAATTAGAGAAAAATTAAAGTGATAAACCTGCAAAATGATTCATATCTTAGCTTTAAAAATGTATGATGGTAGCAAACTTGGTACAATATAAAACAACATTATCTTAAGTTTGTTTAAGTAAAAGAAAAAAAGGATAAGATTTATAGCAGCTGAGATATGAGTAATTTGTAGGTACACACCTATCAATTTGTATATATTTTTTTCTTGTATTTTTAAGTTTTTATTAATATTGATCTTATACAAATTAGATAATTCTTATATCGTCCCACAAGGCAAGACTATTATACATAGACATAAATCAAGTTTAATGTTTGCTACTTTAGGGCAATTAGCGGCTAAGATATTGGTAATTTTGTTGGTATACCACTATATTTTTTGGCAATTTTTTCTTTGTTCTAATGTTTATATTAATTTTAATGAATATGTAAATGAGACAACTGGGAAATATTACCGTTGAGATAAAGGACTCTGGCATAGCAATAAGTTGGCACCATGTTTGCTACTTAAGGGCTATAAGCTGCTGAGATATGAGTAATTTTGTAGGTATATCCCCATAATTTTCAAGCATTTTTTCTCATAACTCTCATGGTATTATAATATTCATGAATATTATAATATGATCATTTTAAAATTTGATCAGTTGTTAAACATTATATTGCCTTAGCATTAATTTAAAACGTTTGGTTCTCTGGGGCACTTAGCAATTGAGATATTATTAGATTTGTAAGTACAGCCCCTTGATTTTTCCGCGTACAACCCTTAATTTTTCTGAGATTTTATCTCTCATTTCTTAAGTTTTCATTTATATTCACGAATATGGATATTAGATAATTTGCATATCTAACTACCTAATTAGACTGCTATGTCTAGGAATTAGTTTGATACAGTGTTTAGTATTCTAGGATGAGTTGCTGTTGAGATACGAGTATTTTTGTATGTATACACCAATTCTTTTAAGTCGCATAATGGGTTGCCATGAAAACCTGAAATTTCATATAACCAAAGAGCATTTATTTTTGAGGACAATAATTTTTTGCATTTACTTGGTCCCATTGAACAAATTTACACCCATAATGAAATGTCCAATGTGTTCAATTTAGGTCTGGTTACCCCTTACATACTATAGTTTACCCATGTTTTCCCCTCATTTTTAAGATTTTATGAATATTCATGAATATGCAAATGAAATAATTTTCATATAGGACCACTGGATGAAATAACTTATCAAATTGTATCACTAATTTTATAAAAAAAACTGGCAACAATGGAGGTTTGAAGTTGTCTTTGGGCTGAAATATGTTTATTTATGGCTTTTTTATGATTTTTTTTCATTTAAGGTTCTCTGTCAGACAATAATCAAACTGATATTATTGAAGCTTTTAACTCAACCTCCAGATATTTAGATGACTTACTTAATATTGATAATCCTTATTTTGAACAATTGATAAGTCAGATATATCCCACTGAACTTCAGTTAAATAAGGCAAATTCTTCAGATACTGAAGCTCCGTTATTGGACTTGAACTTGTCAATTACAAATGGCATAGTTTCTTCTAAAATTTATGATAAACAGGATGATTTTAATTTTGAAATAGTAAATTTCCCATTTTTTGATGGAGATGTTCCTCGCTCTCCTTCCTATGGTGTATATATTTCTCAGCTTATCCGTTTTCCTAGAGTTTGTTCTAATGTTGATGATTTCAACAACAGAAACTTATTTTTAACTGCTAAGTTATTAAAACAAAGTTATAGATATCATAAAATTCAAAAAGCGTTTTCTAAATTCTACCGCAGACACTCAGAGTTAATTGTTAAATACAACATTGGGTTAAAAACTCTTCTGCAACAAGGCATATCAGAACCTATATTTTATAGTGATTTAGTTTATAAATTCAAACGAATTGTTGGAAAACCTAATTTAAGTGATCAATTCAAAAAGATAGTAAAACGTTATATAAGGGTTGGATATAACTTAGATATAATGCGACAGTCTGCATGCCTAGTTTTTAACCCATCCGCGATTTATAGCTGTGGTTTCCTCTTTAATTGCACTACGGTGGGTCAGGCCTCAGACTCTATGACAGCTCTGACGTAAAGCTTTAATCGGTGGGTTGGTGCCTGATGCTTATCTGTAGCTGGACCCACCGTGGCTCAACTTGAGGTTTTCTTTAGCTCTGACTCTTTGTGAGTCACGAGCTCTTTTCTGTGTTTCATCATGGTGTGTTAATTTGATTAGAGTGTTTTTCCATGATGATACATTGCATTAGTTAGATGGCCTCCATGCGAGCTGAACATTTCTTGTACTTCAATAACAGCAGAATCTAGGGCGAAGATTTGGTACCAGTAAAATGCATTTAAGCCCCCCTCCCCCCGTGGCTTAGGCTGATGTCCGTTCTAAGGCGGTGGTTCTGTTGTTGCTGACTTTTTGCCTATTGTTACTCCCATTGTCGGAGTCTGTAGTTGTTCTAGGTTTTGTTGTACGTTGCTTTGTGTCCGTTCTAGTATTGCAATCATCTTGATGGGGAAGAGAGAGCTGATTGCTTTGCTTAAATTGTCTTCCTGGTGTCTCGTGATGGTTGAGCGGCTCTTCCTCGCGGTGCCACAGGGTTGTCTGCGGTTTGTGATTGTGGCATTTCCTGATCATACTCACTTACTATATTTCATTAATATTTATAAAAAAGCAAATTAGTAGATAAACATATCTGACCACAGAAAAACTGTCATGTGTCTAAGCTTTAATTTGACACCAATTTAAGTGCTCTAGGATAAGTAGAACTCTAGATATGATTGAATTTGTAGGACTACACCCCATTCTCGAGAATCATATAAGGGGTTGTCATGGAAACCATGCATTTTCACAAGTTACAGCTGAATTATGAGTTATTTTGTAGGCATACCCCCATTCTCTAAACCGCTATAGGTTGCCATCGAAACCATGCATTTTCACATAGCTCATGCCAAAATATTTTTGAGGACATCTTCGTTTGGCATTCTGAGGGTCCCAATGAATAATTTGCCACCCAACTTCGTCTATGCAAGAAGTACACGTCATTTTTTAAATGAAATAACTTGCAGAGTCTCTGCAAAGTATTGCTTCATTTTAAAAAGCATGAATTTTGTAAACCCTATGTTTCACTTTCTGAACTAGCGTAAAAATGTAAGGTAACAAGTTAGAACTTGGTTTAAGTATACCTTGATAATTTAACCTGCAAAAGAAAGAAGACAGTCAATATTGTATAGAAATATTATGCTGCATATTTATAGAAATTGTTATGTAATTATTTGTTGAAAACAGTACTTTTTCAAATGAACAGTTTAGCAGTATTTTTCAAGCATATTTGACCATTTTATGCGCTGATATGAAAAACATAATTTGTCAATGACGTGCAGTGCTATTTGCCCTTTTGATATAATCCTTTAGCACTCCTCTGAAACAAAATTAAAGTATTTACATACTTTTGTCTGCAACACAAAAACATATAACACGCTTTGTATAAGAAAAAGTGCATATACTTGTTGCTGTGATTCAGTATCACACCAAAAACAAAATAGAAACTTACAAGCAATGTATAATCTATCCTTTGGCGATATTACGTATTTTGTTTATTATTTTGAGACATAAAAAGAAGTTATCATGTATGCTTACTGAGCTTCACTTGAAAATATGTAACTTAAGTCCTGTTCATAGCCATTTTGGCTTCATTTCAGAGATTATTTATGAAACCCTATAGCTTTACAATAAGATGACATAGAATAACACCAAAAGCTCTCTAGATATGTGGTATGCTCTAGTTATCCATAATGTATCATATAAATAGGACCTTTCCTTTAAAAGAGATTTATAGCAACTAATAGGAGTCATTTTGTGATTTCACTGGCCAGAAAAAAAAACATGAACATGATGTGACAACATTTACTTGGGTACCGTAATTTTTCATATATTGTGACTTTCAAAACATAAGAACATCTGAGTGTATATTTTTTTTCTAGAGTGAAAACAATTACTGTTAATTTGATAGTATGGTGTTTTCTTTTTTCTTACAAAATCCTCTTTCAACTGTAAATGTGAGAGTTAGTAATTTCGTTACTCGATCATACCAACTTGTTTAAGATAATTTAAAGTATATAGAACGTGTAAATGCATGCATAAATGGGATTGAAAGCGCTTTATTTTTGACCTCTGACGATACAAAGCTATGCTTCTGATCGTGGCTGAGCCAAACACTTAATGCATGACACACTTTTATGATCCTTGTATTTGCTCCTTGTATTTGAAAGCTGATCTGGCACCATGCACTCAAGTTCAACTACTATCAAAATTGTATGAGCAAACTAAATGTATCAGTATATATCACAAGCAGCCTATATGACAAATGAAATACATTAGATTCATCGACTCGATTTAACAAGAGGCGACAGTTTGACTATTTTAGTTCCACAATGCTCAATTTTAGCACCTGATATTGGTCAAGGTTGACCGCATACAAATGAGCCATGACATGTGATTTCCAATTATGTGGTATGTGCGACCAACAAAGCTTCCGATTAGCCTGTGCATGTGCACAGTCTGATCAAGCCTTTGCTAGTCGTTTGAATACTATATGGCTCTTAAGCTACTGACTGAACACCATTGGGTGTTTCTAAGCTTAAAAGGGATATGCACAGGCTCGTGTAAGTCTATAATTTTCAAAATGTCACATTGTTGGAAATCACATGTCATTGCTTAAATTATGTTTGGAATATCTTACTTACCTTGAGAGTATGCAGCCAAGAATCCCATGCTCTGACGCCAAAACATTACTCTGTACTGTATAATCATTACATTCGATTGTGACTTCACCAAATTATATTGGGTTCCACAGAACAAATCAACTATTTTATCGTATCTCAGCTCACCATCAAACACCTTAACACAAATGAATGTGAACTATACCAGCAAATTTGTATACAGATTGATATCCCTTGTACAGAGTAGGTTTCAAGCCCTCCAGTGATTTTACTGACCGTTCCAACGCTGTGCTTCTTTTGTGGATACTATTTGTTATACATTATAAATCACGTTTATCTTTATTATTCTCTCATGACTGTCCCTTGCATCCTTATGGTCACCTACTAGAAGGGGGCTGACCTCTTGGCTCTCTTGTGTGTGATTATGTTTTTTTTTTCACTTTCCTGTATGATTTCTTGGGCCAGGTGCCGTGCTTGATTGTATCGATACCTGATCTTCACCTTCCTCTTTACTTTTGTTATCTAATATCTAAACCGAAATAAACTTCATTGAAATCTGAAATTCAAAAGACAAAACCGTTCGTTTTTGTAGAATGCTATCCCTTGATTCAAGGTTAATCATGTATTATGTTCATCGCAGCACAGACCTGTATATATGTGGGTAACGCCATACTTTTGTCACAAGGTGTCATTTTAAACTCATAAGAAATAAAAATGCACTGTTAAGTTCTGATGCTTTGCTTTTCGACCAGATAAATATGTATGCCGTGCTTAGATGGATAATTATTGCAATACTCTTGACATGAATGCAAGAACAACTGAGCACTAGTATTGCAATCATCTTGATGGGGAAGAGAGAGCTGGTTGCTTTGCTTAATTTGTCTTCCTGGTGTCTCGTGATGGTTGAGCGGCTCTTTCTCACGATGCCATAGGGTTTTCTTAGGTTTGTGATTGTGGTTTTCCTGATCATGCTCACTTACTATTTTTTTCTATATAATTTCTCTAACATTCTATTGGAATTCAATTGTACAGTGGTACTAATGTAAGAGCCTTAATAAAAGAAGTTACGCGAGGGATGGTCTGATAGTTCTGATCCTGGCGTGATATCTACGAGGGTTGTCCCAGAAAGTCGTAGACTTTTTATGTAACATGAAAACTATACAGTGTATTGCAATTAAATTTTACTTGTGAACTCTTCTATTATTCCTGCATTATTATTATTATGCCAAATTCGACGGAAAAATATCTGATAATGAAGTCCGTGCACTCATTTTACCAGCTATAGGTCTAGCCACCCGGGGCACGACATTTGAATTAGTAAGGACGTCGGAAAGTTTACAATTATAAGTAGCATGGTTGTGTGCGCAATCATCTTTCAATATTAAACGTGGAATGCATCTTGCAGATGTCTGTGCCATTTGCAAGTCTGATTTTAATATCATATGCACCGTAGGGTTCCCTCAACATGTCCTTTCAGCTAGGTAGCGCACCTTTGTCTTCTGTTTTTGCTGATGACTGATTTGATTTCTGTACCTTCGCCAGTATTTCTAAGTAGCAGTCTTCCCACACGCTCGTCTGCATGTTTCCCCTCGCGAAATCTCGAAATAATTTGTATACTTAAGCCTGTGATACATTCAGGTGGTATTCGTCTTGTTTTACTTAGTTTAAAGTATCGAGTGGTGTCATTCCGCTGTCAAAACAAAACTGTATTACTGTCTGCTGCTCTGCCCATACGTAAGACGTCGCAATTATTTCACCGCTCGAGCTCATCCCTACTTGTTTTGATCGTATGCCGTCAGTTAGTAAATTATGCAATCGCTTTGAAATTTTGTGACAATACGCGCAATTCAATAACGTATTCTCCAATATGAATGATTAACGGGTATCATTTTGAGTTTCAATACAACCACTTATCAAAAATGAAATATACTATTTTATTTCTTCCACTTTTTGCGTGCGCCGGTGATGCGTACCTTACCGAGATAGAATGACCATAAAAATGATTCCTTTTGATTTTGGTTGTCATTAATACACTCAAAATGTTAAAAATAGATAGTTCAATATTTCTACAAAATATAAACATGCACACGCGTCAACTTTTCTTGCTATTTGAAAAGTCTACGACTTTCTGGCACAACCCTCGTATGTTACTAAAATGCAACATGCCTGAAAATTGTATCAAATAATGATATATTCTTTGTCTATACACTGTATATTCTATATAAATATCATATGATTTTTAATGATACTTAAAGGAGCTACCGGAAATCTACCCCGAAACAACCACACCCTCTATGCACTGATCTATAAAGCAGATTGTGCATATAAGAGACCTTGCAATTTAGACAAGATCAGTCACAGCAATTCATTTTATGGCTGCTCAATGTTAATCCGTAAGCCTATTTGTCCTGTACATATGGCGAACTATCTATATGATATGCTTTACCTAGGCCCTTGACTGTTTGGCGATGCAAATGTCAGCTATAATCAAATTTGGGACCAACTGAAGTTTTGACGGACCCATCCTGTCGTAAAAACAGCATTACTTAAGGTAAAATATTTAGCCAAACTTAGATGAACTGACTTTTGTCTGAAGCAATTTATAAATAATCTGTATCGCCAGAGACTGATATAATAGTAAGCCACTTAAGAAAACTAATATGAGTCTACAAATTAGGTCAATATTCGGAGGTACACAAATTTGTATGTGTATGTCTAAAATTAAAACCAAATCAATTGTCCAAATGTGCACTATATTGTAAAATGATGTAATATAGGTTATGATATTTTAAACATTAGCAATGTTTACACTGACAATATGGTAAGTCAAAGATACCCTTCAGAACTCCAACTTAATAAAACTTATACCTCTGACACCAAAGCCACGTTTTTAGACTTGCATTTGTCCATTTCTTATGATACAGTTTCTAATAAAATTTATGATAAAGGTGACGATTTTAATTTTAAAAATGTCAATTTCCCATTTTTGGATGGTGATGCGTCTCGCTCTACATCCTATGGAGTCGATATCTCTCTATAGACTCTTGCGCTTTCCTAAAGCATCTAGTCATTTTGCTGACTTCAATACTTGCAATAAACTGTTAACTCAGAAATTGTTTGAGGGCGATCTTAGGTAATTTTCATGCGCACTATTCCTGCCTCGAGAAACAGGAAAAGTTGTCTAGGTCCCATCTTTCTGCCTATTTACGATTTCGGATCATTACAATGGTCAGATACTCTTATGTCAGATGGATATTTTCCCATTTTCTTGACAGACGAAGGTAACTAAATATTCGTCCGAAATATTTATTGACCCTTCATCAGAACTGAATACCAAATAGAACAGGCGACATCAATATTATAAAAATAAGTGTTTACCCTGTATGCAAATACGAATATGGCTGATACTCGGATTGTGTGTCCAATATGTACTGTTATTTCGAGCCGCGCACGACTTGACATCGTGGCCTAGTGGTTAGCGTGTCCGATTTTGGGTCCAGAGGACCAGGGTCAATTCCCGGATGGGCACTTATTACAAATATTTTTTTTTTCTTTTTTGCCTTGTAATGCAAAATTACTTGAAGTTCTATCAAGTAATACGTTATTATTTAAATGACAAAAATTACACTCCTTAACGTTTTAAATTAAATTATCCTCGAAATTTGTGGGGCAAGGGTTAAATTTGGCCCTCCTGAAAGATAATTAGTCTGGTGACCACCAAGTATTTGTTCTTTTTTCTAAACGTCAAATGATAGTCCATGAAATAAGAAAAAAAATAAGATTTTTAACGCCAAATTTTTAATATATAATTCACTCTAAAAATCGAAATCTTTTTTTTTTGGGGGGGGGGGGGGAACATCCAAAATATATCATGCAGTATCTTGACATGGTTTGGGAAAACAAATCAATTTTTACGTTTTCTAGAAGGCTTGAGGTCATGAGCAATAATATTAATTAATTAAAGACAAATTCGACGAATTTATATCCCTGACGAAGGATTATTTGAGAGAAACATTAATCACAAAACATATATCCGATTTATCTAAAGTTGAAGGTCACCTTCAGTATCATTCAGATCATAACAAACACCTGTAAAGTATGTTTTAGTGCTTAGTTTAATTAACAAAAATATACTTACATCTACACTATCAGACCTTTAAACCCAACCCCAGAGGTTAAGGGTATGTGTATTTCAAAGTGTTACCTTGCATGTAGGTCTACACTTCTTCAACTATAATTTTATATTCGACATGGCCATTTAAGAAAAGAAAAAATAACCTTTTGACCCCACCCCAGGGGTCGTTGGTATGTGTAGTGACAGCATATTTGCTTTCACGGTGCTCTTTGCTCAATTCCCTTTAATTTGATATTCAGCATGACTTCTTTCAGAAAAAAGATACAGTTTGACCTTTTGACCCCATCCCCTGGGTTTAGGGTGTGTCTGTGGGTAAAATATTTACTACCATGTAGCTGCCAGCGTCGTCATCTTTCATATGATATGCAACATGACTACTTTCAGAAAAAGATATAGTTTGACCTTTTGACCCCACCCCACTGAGTCGAGGGTATGTCTGTGGGCAAAATATTTGCTACCATGTTGCTGCCAGCGTCGTCAGTTTTAATTTGATATGCAACATGACCGTATTCTGAAAAAGTTTACTTTTGGACTCAGCGCCACCCACTAAGTCCACTCACGGGCTCGGATCCAGGCCTTCAAACTAAAATTCCATTTGATATGTATCAAATCTATTGCTGCTCTGCCTGCATGCAAAATTTCAGCAAAATATTAACCATTGCCTTAGTTATTGCGAATTTTATACATTTGACCCATTTTGTGGCGTCAAAGGGGTAGGGGTAAATCTTTGACACTGCCATGCTTATCTACAGGCACTTGGCAATCATGGTCTATAGTGAGAAGCTGTTAAATATAATAGCTTTGATAAAATGTAAAGATCATCACACAAAATGCTAATAAAGGTTTTGTCTTATAACTGCCTATACTAAGACAAGGGCAATAACTCAAGTGTTAAGGGGTTGATTTTGACCAAACTTATAGGATATTGAGAATCTATAGTACTTATTATTTATACCAAGAATGAATCAATCCGACAAATAGGTACTGAGATATGGCTATGGATGGACAAAAGTGTGGACATAAAAAAACAGTATGCAAAGAATTAAAATGATTTAAATGTGAGAAGTAGTACCCGCAATTGCCATTGAACAACGCTACATTTGTATCGTAAACTTCGCAGAACCTTTTTCTAAGTTTTTTTGGCGATACTATAATTTGATGTCTGAATCCAAACTGGATTTAAATCCCTCTTGCACCAAGGACTTTAGTAACCTGAGTTCTATAGTGACTTGGTGTATAAAATGAAGAAGATTGTAGGTAGTAATATTTTTTAGCGCAATTTATTAAGATAATTTATCATTATAAAATGATTGGCTATTTCATTTATGTATTGCAACAGACTGCATGCTTGGTGGTCAACCCAATCACATTTGGCAACTTTGCTTTCCTCTTTAATTGCAAGCTGGTGGGCCAGATTTCAGACTTTATGACGGTTCCAACTTAAAGACTTATCTATTGATAAGATGGGACATGTAGGGGCCTGATGCCTTGGCTACAGTCAGGCCCACCGGGGTTTACCTATTGGATTTCATTTGCTCTGGTATTCAGTTTGATGTACTGTTGAGTCCTAATATTTGTTATATCTCCGTTTTATATCATTATTAATATGTTCTAGGAGATTATGCATGAATAAGTTAGGGGTCGTTCATGCAAACCAAACATCTATGTGGCTTGATCCACATCTGAACTAAGGGTGAGGTTGGTGTTGTGAAACTGGTTTAAGCCCTCCAGTAAAATATTTTACTGACCGTTCCAAGGCGATACTTCTTTTGTGGATCATTTGTGTTATATATATCTTGCTGTGTCATGCTTACTCATATGTTCATTGCTGCCTTGTGGTCACCTGCTGAGAAAAGGCTGAACTCTTGGCTCTTGTTTGTATTGTTAAATTGTGTTTTTGTCATTTCCCATGTGGTATGCTGATCCCAGGTGTGGTACTTGAATGTATCGTTTCCTGATCTTTGTCACTTTTCTTGCTTTAAATTGAGCACAAGGCATCCATCTAAAACCAATAACAATTTTGAAAATTCCAATTAATAATCAAACATTTTTGGCAAAGAATTAACGTTTTACAATATTCCAATTACGATTATGATATTTAGTAATCAAAATAAATTTATTCTTAAATATTTTGCTTATATTAGATCCGGCAGGTTTTTAGACCTAATTAATAGCCAAAAAAAGAATATTTTTGGTTATGATAAATTTGCAATGTATTCAAAATGACGCAGTTGTCAATTTCAATGACGACGTAATAATTGCGCATTGTGCTTTAAATATTGAATCGACACAACCTGTTGCCATTCTGACATTTGAATGGACTATGTAAGAAAAAGTAAAATTAAAATGCAGTTCTATTTTGTAGTTTTAAAGATGCTGGGCTTGAGAGATGCAGATAATATTATTATAATTCTTTAACATGAAAACAGGTCAATGGAGTAGGCCATGTATACTCTGTTGAATTATTCAACGAAACAGTACAGCGAAAAAATATTAGCATCATTATGAATGTAAAAGCTTGTTCTTTTGAATGGTGCATATTATGCCTCGCCAAAATGTCTTTTGACAAGCCTACAAGGTAAAAAATCAAATATTTGGATGATCCCTCGTATGTATCTGTTCTTTCTGCTTTTACATTCATCATTTTCATGAACATTTATTTGAATTAATGTGACATTAACATTTAACTACAATGATCCATAGAAGTTGATTTAGCTTAGAAACTCTAAATGATGTTCGGTCAGTAGTTTGACACTCATAGAATATTCAAGCGACTAGCAAAGGCTCTGATCAGTCTGCGCGTATGGGCAGGCTTGTCTGAGCCTTTGCTGGTCGCACATACCACATTGGTGGAAATCTCATGTCACGGCTCAATTATATGGCATACATTGAAGCGAAGTGGCGAGAATATCCACTTACTTTACTCCAACTACCTCAGTCTATATTTGTGCTGGTCAAATGATAGCAGTGCTCTGGTATTGCAAATTGTACGTTCCTAAAATCAATAAGCCACAAGTGGTTTAGAGATTTTCGAGTACATGTAACGTAATGAGATGATACAACAACATCGCGTTTTTATGGTAAAATCTAGATGTTCTCACACCTGTCCAAAAACGCGATTACAAAAATATCATATGATAAATGGAATATAATATTCGTGCTACTGTATAATTGATTTATTAAACTCGTTGCGAAAAAGTGATAAAATGTTCTGCAAGACTTGAATTGATCACTCTTCCTCAACTCATTTGATAAATGCAATAAAACATGAGCACAAATGACTTTTGTTAGATCCTCATTTCTGCTATACCTAAACAGGTATTTGGGGAACGACATAATATGAGAAAATATCAACATTTATGTTTACTACTACTGTGCTTCCAGGTTTTAAGTGACCCCCGTTTTTTGCCAATTATTCTTTAATGATGCTTTTTATTGAAAAAAATAGTGAAATGAATTTAGATATACACCGCGTAATTGAATTATTTTTTTCACTTAAATGTGAGTTTTAAATAGGCTGAGATAAGATGGAATTTTGGCGTGCTTTTGCTGCTCCTCTTTGAATTAATCCCCAAATGAACCTAGCCGTCTAAATAAACTATGACTTATACAGGTCAGTGGTGGTAATTCGTGCATTAAGCTACAATTCACGGCTTATACAAGCTTATAAAATTCACTGTACATTTACACTTAAAACAAGTGCATTAAAATGGCCTGTATCCAAAAGCTATTCAAGTTACAGTATTCGTGGAACGTTAAATGCTGGGTAATTTAATGTTGTTGTTGTCCTCTGCTGAATTTTCTTTCAAGGTAATAGCTTTCAAAATTATTCCACACGAATACGAGTAGAATGTCAAACAGTATGGATCCAGATAATGTCCAACATTTTAGTCTGATCTGTGTTAAGACTGTTGACAAAGTTTATCAGCAGAAGAGCTTTAGCCGGCAAATATTCGATGTAGTTGGAAAGTAAATTTAAACAAAAATCTAAATATGGTGTCTTTTTCCATAAAAGTAGAAACTTAATAATTAATGTTTTCCACAGCCTGTCCTCCAGGCGTTAAAATGAAAAATTCTACATTGGGGCAAAATCTATAAATATAACGTCTCCCTGCCCTTCATTATAGTGTAGATTTTATTTTCTTGTCCTTTGGGATCATGGGTTTTATTGTGGAATTTTGAAACTATTAGAGGGTCACTGATGACGCCTAAATGACGCCTAAATGGCACAAACTAGCTAGTCTGGCCAAGAAAGTATGTAGACTATGGTTTCCGTTCTTTGGTGCAGTCTTTGCCTCCAAAGGATACCCTTTTAAGAACATTACACCGTATGCATAGTCTTCTCTTATGTCTCAATTTTAACCAAGGTGTATAAAACGTAGACTTGCTATCTAGAAGGGTCAAACAGTTTCTAACTTTTACTGAAAATATAGGATCGGCGGACTATTATTTATCAGACTACTTTTGATTCAAAGATAGATGAGAATCGTTGTAAACAGAAATATGGACTAATCCAGGTAGTGTGTGATGTATTCAGGTATACACCCTAAACTATCTCTAACTGCAGTAATAGATATACCGTTATTTACCTATTTCAATGAAAAATAGTATAGTCCCATTATTATGCATCTTTGAAACGTCAATTTCCCCAATTTGTAATCTTTTAGTTTAATATATATCCCTGATTTGCTATATCGCGTCAACTCCCTAATTTACTTGAATTGTTCTCATAAATTCTTTACCTACTAGTGTTGGCTGCAGATAACCTTCGCAAACAGTTTGGACCTAGACCAGGCCCGACAAAACGTCTGGCATGACATGGATCCATCATGTTTGACACTCTGATGATGTTTTGGAAAAAAATGAATTTGAAAAAAAAAATCAATGAATTTATAGAAAAGCAATAATTGTTTTTCATTTACCGATGTAAAAGAAGGTGCTATTTTTCAGGCAAAATCCTATTATCTACCTGCTCCCAATTTTGCATGGTCTAGGACCCCTCCCCCTATTCACCTACTACAAGTACGTGCATGCGTGCGTGCGCGCGTGCGTGCGCGTGTGTGTGTGTCAATATGATGATGAGTGATTTTTGTGGTATAGATTTTTACTGAATCAGTAAATATTGTAATAGCAAATACAAATATACCATGTGCGTTTACTGAGGAACATATGGTTACATTCACAGGGAAAAACAACTAAGTTATTCTTTTTTAAGGGGATTTGACCTTCAGTCAAAAATAAGGGTTTCTCCAAAAAAAGTTTTAGTTACGGAGTGTGCATTTACATTCACATACTAAGTGCCGTTCGTCTAAGTAAAGTGTAAAGTTGTTTAAAATAGGAAAATAGGAAAACGGGGGTCACTTAAAACCTTGGAACACTGTAGTGCGTTTTTGGTGTAGCCATTAACTCAACACAAGCTTCAAGATAATGGAAAAAGTTTGCACTCTTAGTTTTTCACAGACATACTACCAGCTGTTGCATGGAAAAGGAAATTGACCAAGGGTATAGAACAAGATTTCACCCAATTAACGATGTAGTTGGCAATCCAAATCGAAAAAAGATGCATATTTTTGTTTTGTAGGCATTTTTGAGTACAGTACATTTGTAAGACCATTTTTAAAATAATATTTAGCATGTGTACAAAGCCATAGGGGTAGATGCCAAGTCTGAATTTGCATATGAAGGCCAGAAATTAGGTCAAAGGTCATTGAGTGCAAAAACGAGAAAAATGTACTACTGTAAAACAATTATATCTTTTTATATGTAAACCTATTTCATTTCAGGCCAAATTTTGTATGTTTATAAGTATAAGTCATGAAAACACTGTGAAAACATTTTTATCACTCAATGCTCATCTGTCGACTTTAAAATGGGTTCAAAGTTCATCAAATGCAACAAGTAGATA
This sequence comes from Loripinus fragilis, assembly GCA_964019695.1. Taxonomy (NCBI): domain Eukaryota; kingdom Metazoa; phylum Mollusca; class Bivalvia; order Lucinida; family Lucinidae; genus Loripinus; species Loripinus fragilis. Next base: position 83,248,930 of record OZ026517.1, read on the forward strand.
AATATCTGATAAAATTGGCACACCATCTAGTGTCAAAGTACTTATTACATTCTCATTGTGTATTTTGCCTTTTGATAACAGATATATAACGATTCTAATCTGGCTACTAGAGAAACCCATATATGACTTGGGGAAAAGTAGTTTGTCAGGAAGAAGTATGGAACTTGTGACTTTTGTAAGCATACAGTAAGCTGGAGAGTTCTTAACTTTTCCATGCAAAACATGAATAATAGAAAAGATAACAATAATTATAGTAGATACAATGCCATGAACGTACCTAAAATTATGATTTGTAAGATATGATGATACAGTTTACATAATAAAAAGGCAATTTGTATAAACAAAACATAATTTATATGCAAATAGTGGCTGAGATTACACTACATACATATTTGAGGTGGGACAATGAGGTTTCCAACAATGTGGGACAAGCAAAGCCTCAGTTCACCCTTGTGCATAAGCGCAGTCTGATCAGAGCCTTTGCTTGTCGCTTGAATATTTTATGACTGTTTAGTTACTGTCTTTAACATCATTTTGAGTTTCTAAGCTGAAAAGGAGGATGTACAGGCTCATCCGAATCTTCACTTGTCAAAATGCCACATTGTTGGAAATCACATGTCGCGGCTCATTTATTATCAAAGTCTCTCAAAGATAACCACTAGCTGTAAATAAGTGAAATGTGAAGCGCAGGGGAAGATGGCTTGCAAAAAAGTACTTACCCTCAAATAATTATCTTCACAGCCCTCTGACCATTCGATGTATGAATTTAGCACAGCAAGCACCACCCTGTGGGTTTCTTTTCCAGTAATTGACCAAACACAGTCAATAATCTCAACATAAATCGAAGTCTGTAAGTGATAGACACCAATCCATCCACTCGTAGCATTTAGAGAATTGCCACAGTTAGCTGTCGAATCTATATCATAATAAACTAGAAATGGGTCCAGAGGGACACAGAAGCCCCCGTTGTTGCAAAATTCGCATATTCTCACAAATACACTGTTATGAAAAAAGAGCAATCACTATAGAAGCCACAAGTAGATATGGGTCATTTTGAAACTTTTGCAAGACATTTTGATGTTTAGCATTGTGTCTAAATTTCCCATAGTTCCATTTTAATTTGCTTGAGTTAAATAGCAGACATCGTAAAAAATGGCAATATTTCATGAACAAAGGGCAATAAATCCTGGAGGAATATTGCGATAGATTCTATGTTAGAACCTTGGGATAGATATTTTAGTACTTAACATTGCAAATAATAGTTCTGATCAAAATTACTTGATTTAGAGACAGCAAATCAGAGGTAATCACTTATGATGGCATAACGTCATTATATACCCTTATCAAACTCAAGAAAGACATCATGGTATTAAACATTGTGAACTTATTTCCTAAAGCTGTGATCAAAATTAATACACTTATAGACTAGACACCATCAAAAAGTATATTTTAAGAAAAAAAGTGCAATAACTCTAGGAAGCATGGTGAGTTTGACCATTTATCACACTAGAAGAAAACAATATGGTACTAAACAACTTGACTTAGTTTCATAAAGGTCTGTTCAAAAGTATTCAACTTAGAGAGCGGACAAGGGTTCAAATGTCGAATTTTCGAGAGACAAAAGGCCATAACTCCTGAATGTCAGGTGCGATATTAATCATTATCGATCCGGAAGAAGACATTATGGTACTAAACAATGTGACAAAGTTTTATAAAATTCTGATCAAAGCTACTTGACTTAGAGAGCAGACATTGTTTATAATGGTGAATTTTCATAAACAAAGGGCCATATCTCCTGAAGGCATGGTGCGATATAGACCATTATCAAACTTGAAAAAACGTTATAATTCTAAACAATGTGACCCAGTTAAATAAATTTCTGATAAACGTACTGACTTAGAGAGCGGACGTCCTTGCGTGTTACACATGTACGTACGGACAGAGGTTTAATGAGTAATGACAAACAGTGATCGCATGGGGCGGATTTTTCTATCCCTTCCTTGCGGAAATAATACATTCTTTCGCTTGCTCATTATAACGTTCCGCAAAACACATTAAGATGCCACAAAGATGTAACATGATGCAGTCACTTTAACGTGGCATCCTTGGTCAGCTCACATGAGAATTTCAATGCCTAGGACAAGTCTCACATGTCCGTATCTTTTGTTAAACAAATGTTGTTGTTTGTTAGTTACATCTTAATACCAAGGTGCTTTGAATTAAATTTTCTGATTAACTACAAAATGTCATTATAAGGTATATATTACTCTGTTAATCAATATATTCCAAATGCAAATATATCAGTTGTGCAAGCAGTGGTTATCTTTATGATTATATTAACAGAAAGAGAGGTTGGTGTGTTGGTTCCAAATCAATAATATTTCATATTATGATCATATATATCTGGTCAACAATTTTCAATCGATTCACCCTACAATATTTAGTTTAAATTCCTACCAGTGTTTGGAGCTTGTTCTGTGCATACACGCCAAAACGTTTTCAATGATGAACAAACCATCTTGTTGCGGTTGAGCTCTAGCTTTCAAATTTGTATTATTTGATGGCATTTTATAAACGCATTTTGATGTTATGATATCATGTTATGCACTATCCAAATGGCTAAGAATTTTATGGAAGCCTCCACCTGAGCTAATTACTTTCTTTTGTTTTAACACTGAACACCAAGATCTAGGCCAAATCTTCAAAAGGTGATATATCTTAATTCTCCCTTTGGCCAATGACTTGATGGGTTAAGCTGCCTTATGTTCTCAGTCAGTGGTTCTGTTGTTGCTGATTCACTGTTACGTATTTGATCCCTGTTTAGCATTGCAATACTCACATGTACGTGTAGTGCCTTTTTTAGTTTTGCCATTATCTCTCTGAGGAAGAGAGTGATAGTTTCTTAAGGGTAAAGTCAAGTATCTTCAGACATCAGGTAAATTCGGACATACATTTGAAAACATAGGGAAATCCAGATGAGAATGCTCCTTTTGAGGCATCTCATTAGAATTTTTACTTTTTGTTTATTTATTTTTATTCCAATATGGAAATTATTTAATAATGATATTGTAGTTTATAGAGAAAACAAGGGTCCATTTTTCCATGACAAGGAGGCTGCACCTGGTGCTATGTATTCCACTGAACTGTCTGACATATGTTTGACATTTTAATTCTATAAGATGGTCATTATATGATTGGCTTTTGCGCTGTGAAGTTAAAGCTATTATCACGTTATAGTTGCTAACAATTGTCCTGCTGAATACATTAGCTGATATTAAATTGAGTAATTTAGCTATTTTTGGTTACATGAATACAATTACAACATTATGGACCAGTGTAGATCCTGATCTAGAGGCTTCACCTGAAGCCAGCTGATCGGAATATGCAAGGTCTATTCAGACTTAGGACATGGTTGAGGACTTAGCACATAGTACATGTCGCTTATTTTAAACTGTCATGGGCCTTGACAGGTGTATTACATATACACTTGCCTTGGCCCTTGCGTAATTTGGGGTAGGGGGGTGTTTATCGTTTATATTGCAGGTTCTAAGGTGTCAATGATAGATCTCACCAATGAGACAGCACAGCCTAGTTTACCAGAAGTTCGGAAAGTGTTGATCACAATTCAATAATGCGGATTTAAATCAGCTGAAACCATATTTCTTAGACCATACCCTCGGAGGTGTTGATCACAATTCAACGATGCGGAGATAATTTACAATGCTTCACGGACAATTCACACAAATTTTTCGCTATAAACTCTTCTGTAGAAGTTTCAAGGGACTCGCATACGACACACGGAATGACAATACTGTTATAGTTCTGCCAAAATGGCAGCTTTTTGTGCAGAAGCCTAAGGGACTTCATATGGTACAGGAGTTACTGTACACACCGTGTACCCGGATGCATCCAGCGGGGAGTAGTAGTCCTGCCGAATCTTCCATGCCTTAAACTTTCATAAGCTCCAAGGGACTTACAGATGACAGATGTATATGGTACGGATATGTGAACTTGGACATAAAAGCTGTCTATGACCATAGTTCTGCCATGGAATCTTTAAGTGCAAAAATACAAGGTGGCTTCATGTGACGCAGGATTTACTAAATTCCTTCTAAAATACCACAGTATGAAACTAATTACAATCTGTATTGAGTAGAGAACTTCTGCTATGGATTATTCTTTATATGCCTAGAAACTTTCCTACAATGCTGACTTTTAAAACACCTGCATATAGAGTACAACAGCAGAGCCATCATATTTCTACAGCTTGGACAAGACTATTATGAATAAATACGGTTTTCGATTTTATAAACAAACCAAACCCATTACTTGTTACCAAGGCTAGACCAGTGAATACACATAGCTTAATGTGGAATCATTTGGATACAAAACTACCATAGCAATATTCAGGCAAGACATTGTGAAACAAAGTTACTGTATATAGTTTCCTCTTGCAACATGTACAATTGAACTCCTCTGGATTGATGTATTTAAGTTTAGTTATGGTTAGTAGTGAATTATGTGCCCAGCCTCTGAGCATCCGGCTTCTGTATCAGACAACGACGCTTGCTGTGAGTAGAGCTTTAAACTGTAGACACTGAATATATATTGGGCATAGTGAAATATATTGGGCATATTGAACCATTTAAATTACACCTAGCGGAATCTTCCATTTTAAGGGTGTCAAAATATACTGATTATAAACATTACCTGTATTTCTTATCTAGCATACAGACTGTGATCATATAAGGTGTTTTGTCATGTGTAATCTGTGTCTGCATTTTTTCTAAGACCACATTGTTTATATATTGCTATGCAGCATTACTGTTATGTATGCTCAAACAGGACTGGTTTTGTTAATACTTTTCCAGCCTTTCTCAAAGGTTACCTGCTTTCTCATCTGATCTGATACTCGGGCAAACAATGTGTATCCAGATCTGGAGCCTGATCAGGGTCCATACTGTTTGCTTTTATGAGATACCCAGTAGTGGTCTAACGTCCATTAGAATATATGCAGCATAATGTCAGATTGGATAGCCACGACTAATACTCCAAACCGGTAACAATGTGATACCTAATTGGATAGTACTAATAGTATAATTTACTGTTTTTCAACATGCTCATCTTACAGCGTCTAACATCAAGTCTTTGTCCAGTTCCGTGCATACTGAATTACCTATCTAAACATCAAAAGAATCTGGGGGGTCTCCACTGCTCTTTGGTGAGCAAGCATCCTGTCAATCATGAGAGCTGATCTATTTCTTGAGACTAATATTGTATGTTTAAAATATATTAGTCCAACTACTAGGGGCATTCTTTCAGTATAACAGCTGCCACTACAAGAGTGGCTGTCTGTATTGAAGTTCATATGATCAAATTACTGGGAATACAAAAATCATCATGCTATAGCTGATACATTAATGCTGTGCAGAATTCGATCAGACAAGCTCAACAAAGACTATCAGGTTATAATATGACTTATCAGATACAATCAGCATTAAACTGTTTGGATCTGGATCAGCTGGTACGACATTGTGACGGACCTGATCCGGGTTCAAAAAAGTTTCCAGTTATCAGCAGACAACACTATATATACATAGTAACTGGATAGACTGATCATGTACTTTATTTTATGATTAGACTGTTTGGATCTGGATCAAATGCGACATTGTGACGGGCCTGATCCGGGTCCAGAGAGTTTCCAGTTATCAGCAGACAAAACTATATATACATAGTTAACAGACTGATCATGTACAGATGCTTTTATTTTATCATTAAACTGTTTGGAACTGGATCAAATACGACATTGTGACGGGCCTGATCCGGGTCCAGAGAGTTTCCAGTTATCAGCAGACAACACTATATATACATAGTTAACAGACTGATTATGTACAGATGCTTTTATTTTATTACTAAAATGTTTGGATCTGGATCAGGTACGACATTGTGACGGATTTGATCTGGGTACAGCGAATTTCCAGATATCAGCTGACAACACTATATATACATAGTTAACAGACTTATCATATACAGATGCTTTTATTGTTATCCTCTTTTTGGGGTCTCTATTTGATAAGTTCACAGCTCACCTACCTATTAAACATGTTTTGACCATATCTATTTACCCCATAGTTGGCTACCTGCTGCCTTCATAACATCATTCTTTGCTGGGCTTGTCTCACGCCCCAAACAAAGTCCCTGCATGTGGTCGTATGCTTTCCCACAGGCTGTCTGATTCTGTGGGGGATCGCTATCCTCAAGGTCTGTTTGATGCAGCGGTTGAAGCTTTCACGCTGCCATGTTCATTGTTTGGGCTGAACAACCCACATCTCACATCGTTTTCTGCTGATCTTGTCTCGAGCCCCAAACACCATCCATGCATGTGGTTGTGTATGCTTTCCCACAGGCCGTCTGATTATGTGCTGATCGCTATCCTCAAGATTTATTTCATGCATGGGGTGGAAGCTTCTCCCTGCCATCCTAATTGTTTGGGCCGAACAACTCACATCTGCCATCGTTCTCTAGCTGGATCTGTCTCTCGCCCCAAACAAAGTTTGGACAGAACAACCCACGTCTGGTGTCCACTTGCATGGGGAGCGTCGCTCTCCCCCAGCCAGGTAGTTCCGACTGTGAGGTAGACATACAGAATCCTTAACACTCCCCCAAAAAGAGGATGACCAATAAATTTGTTTTATGTGTTTATGTATGGCAATTGCCTGTTTTTGGCAAGCTATTCATGTGTTAAATAAAGTGGTACATCGACAGCATTCTAGAATGTCACCTCTTAGACAGTTACCTGCCTAAGACATGAAGTTCTCTGCTATGTTTTGTAGTATGTTTTAGGGTTGCATTTTCTATATGATGCGTACAGGAGCATGAATGTTAAGCAGGGTGAGCCTGAAAAATTGGACAATTTAGCTTGTTAGGTTATAATAAGTGCTTTCTTTCTGAATGCGTATTGCAAAATAGGTATTGAAATCTGGCAAACTACTTGTCATTATACAATAGCATACTATTCATCTAGTTTTGATCAGACAAGCGCGCTTTCATGCAATCTGCATTCATTATATAGCAGATTAATTCAAGGTATACATTCAGATTCAATCAAACCTTCACGACAGTCCTTGTTAGCAATATATAGTTAACAGACTGAACTTTGAACTGCGGCTATCCTCCTTTGGGGTCTCTCATTTGATAGGTATTTAATTGAACCTATTAAATTCGTTTTGGCCTTCTCAATTTACCCCAAAGTCGGCTACCTAGTCTACCTGGGATCGGTCCCACCATCAACCTGTCGTTGAAGTGCTCTCTCAAAGCCATGCACCAGCCTCCACAACAGTCTGCATGCTGGAAGACGCCGCTTTCATCACATCTCTCTGCACTGGACATGTCGCTGCCCCAAACAAAGTCCACGCATGTGGCTGTTTGCTTTCCCACAGGCCGTCTGATTTTGCAGGGGAGTGTCTCCCCATAGGTCTGTTCTGATGCATGGGGTCGAAGCTCCCCTGCCATCTTCATTGTTTGGGCTTGAAACATCCAGATGTCTGTTCACATTTATCACCTCATTCTGCACTGGGCATGTCGCTGCCACAAACAACGTCCGTGCATATGGTTGTATGCTTTACCACAGGCCGTCTGATTATGCGGGGAGCGTCTCCCAAAGGTCTGTTCTGATGCATGGGGTTGAAGCATCCCTCAGTTTTCTTCATTGTTTGGGCTCGAAACATCCAGTCGTCTGTTTGCATAGGGAGCGTCGCTCTCCCTAAGCTAGGTAGTCCCAATCTTGGGGTAGACATACTAAACCGTTAGCAGTCCCCTAAAGATAGCCAATAAAGGGGTACGTGCATTAAGAGGCTATTAGGGCCCTCCTATGAGGTAAAAAAAAGTTGCTCTTCATAAGTTTCTTCTTATTAGTTTATTAGAACAATAGCCAAAGTGTAAAGGTCTGGTATTGATTCGACTTTTACGGTTGCTATGGTAACAAAAATGGCCGCCAAAATAGGCTGAAAATAGGAAAATGACCATTTTGGAGCAAATTTGAGACATGTAACAGAGGAATTAATATCTAGCACAAGCAAATACCAAAAAAATATTTTAACAGATGATTAAAATTAGCAGGGCACACAATATATTAAAAGGTTTTTTTTAGTATTTGCTTGTGTTGATATCTAATTCTTAAAAAATCAGTCTCCAAAAGCCTCAAATTCGGCCTAAAATGGCAATTTCTCAATTTCAAGCCTAATTTGTCGGCCATTTTGGTTACTATAGCAACCGGTGAAAGTAAAAAAATGCCAGATTTTTACTTTTGGGCTATTCTTCTAATAAACCAATAAGATGAAATTGGTGAAAAACTACTTTCAGTTTTTGGCTCCAGAGGGGGCCAAAAGAGCCCCTTAATGCACGTACCTCTTTGTTGTATATGTGCAGTCGAACCTGTTCTGAGCAAGTACCTGTGGATACTCATATTGCCTACTGTGGGCTAGCGTGCCCAGTAAAATCATATTCCAGGAATACTGCCTTCTAAGAAGGTGTCTGCTTAGACAGGTGCTTGCTCAGGGCAGGGTTGATTGCACTGATTGTTATTGTATGTTGTATAAATATTACATAAATAGTTTTAACCATATTCTTCTTGTTGTATCTATAAAATGGCAATTATTTAATAATTGCAGTTTATAGAGAAAACAAGGGTCCATTTTTTCAAAACAAGGAGGCTGCACCTGGTGTTATGTATTCCAATGAACTGTTGCCACATGTTTGACCTTTTGATTCTATAAGATGGTCATTTTATGATTGGCGTTTGGGCTGTGAAGTTAAAGCTATCCCACCACCATTCCCAATCAGCCTCCTTCTGCTTTGTGTATGATTTCTTCTTTTATTGTGTATTTTGTTATTTAATAATACATACTTTTTAGGTGTTTTTTTCAAAACATTTCATGGGATTGTTAAAGGTCATATGTCCCAAAAGATTTTCAACACAATTATCTTAATTAACCAGTGTATTCGTGGCCTTCTGCCTTCTCAATTTACCCCAAAGTCGGCTACCTACTCTACCTGGGATTGGTTCCCACCATCAACCTGTCGTTGAAGTGCTCTCTCCTAGCCATGCACCGGCCTCCACAACAGTCTGCATGCTGGAAGACGCCGCTTTCATCACATCTCTCTGCACTGGGCATGTCGCTGCCCCAAACAAAGTCCCTGCATGTGGCTGTTTGCTTCCCACAGGCCGTCTGATTTTGCAGGGGAGTGTCTCCCCATAGGTCTTTTCTGATGCATGGGGTCGAAGCTCCCCCTGCCATCTTCATTGTTTGGGCTCGAAACATCCGGATGTCTGACATTAATCACCTCATTCTGCACTGGGCATGTCGCTGCCACCAACAACGTCCGTGCATGTGGTTGTATGCTTTCCCACAGGCCGTCTGATTTTGCGGGGAGCGTCTGCCAAAGGTCTGTTCTGATGCATGGGGTCGAAGCATCCCTCAGCCATCTTCATTGTTTGGGCTCGAAACATCCAGACGTCTGTTTGCCTAGGGAGCGTCGCTCTCCCTGAGCTAGGTAGTCCTGACCTTGGGGTAGACATACTGAACCGTTAGCAGTCCCCAAAAATATAGCCAATTAATTCGGTGTATATGTGCAGTCAAACCTGTTCTGAGCAACTACCTGTGGATACACATTTTGCCTACTGTGGGCTAGCGTGCCCAATAAAATCATATTCCAGGAATTCTGCCTTCTTAGAAGGTGTCTGCTTAGACAGGTGCTTGCTCAGGCAGGGTTGATTGCACTGATTGTTATTGTATGTTGTATAAATGTTACATAAATAATTTAACCATATTCTTCTTTTCGTATCTATAAAATAAAAATGAAATGAAACAAACATGATCGCTGTCCTAATTTAGCTTATCGTCTGAATTTACCCACCATACTCTACTTAATTGTGCTCTTGCCGTTATGTGGCGTTTAGTGTTAAGTATTTATTCTTTGTAAAGCCGTGTGGTGGTATGTGACCTAAGATTGTGTCATTTTCTGGTCATACTTATTTGCATATTGACCTAAAAGTAGTTCTCAGTGCAGGGTGTCTAATTGAGGATGATATATTTATGATTTTTTACAACTCATACCTGAGAATAAGAAAATATGGAACAGATATTTATCAGTTATTATAGTTACCTCCTGCTGTGACCTTGCGACCTTGGAGTTGGTTTAATGGAAACCTTGGCTCAACAGAGAATTTACATGCGTATGGGGTATGTGGGGTATTTTATACGATAAAACTTTAGTTATTTAATTTTTTATACTTTTTTGTTTTTATATTGACGGACACATAGACGGAAAGACAGACTTGTGAAAAACTGTGAGATAAATTGAGAGGAAAATAAAACCAGTATACCCAATATCATTGGGTTGTATACAAACGTCTTGCACTATGACGCGAGTTCTGAACATAAAATTGAACGCAGCAGGCACGTGCCGTCAAAACCACGTTGTATCAACAACGATGAAACGTCAAGTCATCGCCTCGATGTTGATAGGATATGGGTTTGAGGCAATTGGAACTGCTTTGACCAATTCCGTGGAGTTCCGGGGAATCAAACCTCGGATGTTCATCGAGGATCTGCTTTGATAACGTGATGCTGTCGTTACATTACGTGACGCTGGCATCACAGACACCATGCCAACACAATAACAATTTTAATCGCAGCAAAACAAACGGTTATAAATGAAGTTTATGTTGCTTTTTTCAAGAATATTTTGCTATTATATAGCGATATTTTATTAAAAAATCATAAACTTCATTTCTTTCTGTTGCTTAAACGTGTTGGGTGATCAAAATAATGGATTTTAATAAGACTGGGTCAAGATGCTTCAGTACTATTTTCCTTACACCATTTCCGGCCAAATGAAAGCATTTTCATACATAGTCCTACGCCTTAATACATGTACATGTGAGGCTTGATTCTCGAATTAAGCCGTAGTTTTCCGTCTTGCTTTTGATGCTATATGTGTATTTGGCACTTACCTTTACTCTCACTCACGAAGTAAGAAGCATTGAATCCTTTGCCGTTTAACATACCATCTGATTCAAAGTACAGATCTAAGAATCTATCTTTAGATAATGTTAGCTTCACTGGTGGAGGCACAACGGATCCACAAAAAGTTCCTATGATACGTTTCGTCCAGAAGTAGTTGTTGCTTCTCCGTGAAACCTATAATTAAAGACTGTTAGGTAAGTGTCTTTTGATATCAAGTGTATCTGGTACCGCTTAGCTTTTTAATTAATGAGGCTCTGTTCAGAAACTGAACATGTGCTCTAAAACGGATCCTGGTGAACTTGCTGCAAAAGACCCAAAATTGGTATTCTATATATATATCAGTTAACCAGTTGGATAATGCATCGTTACATTAGGTATCTTTCATGTGAACCAAACATCTATGTGTCTTAATCTACATCATAATTAAGAGTAAAACTGGCACCATTAAACATGTTTAAGCCCTCAAGTGTTTTTTTTACTGACGGACCCAAGGTTATGCTTCTTTTAAGGATCCTTTTGTTAATTTTGTTTAACTTTTTAATTATTTGTCTTTAGTCCTGTCTGTTCCTTGCAGCCATGTGATTACCAACTTGGAAAGTGCTGACCTATTGGCTCTCAAATGTGTGATGTTTCCTTTTGTTAATGGCACGTTCCAATATGGTTTCTAGGGTCAAGTGTGGTACTTGATTGTATCAATTCCTGACCTTTGCCTTCTTTTTCTCTTTTACTCTTAAAACTGGCGAAAAATAACCCAATTATCGATTTTTGCGCTGATTCAACCCCTATAAATTTCATTAAGTTATACCAAACGGTTACCGATTTAGGGGGTGTACAAGAATAAAAAGTACACACAATAAACATAAACAATTAAATGGCCATAATTCTGAAACAAAAAATGGAATGAAACTATTATTGTAATTGACACTCAGCCTTGATCTGATGTACAGTCCTATAAAGATTCGTGAATATCAATATAACAGCAACTGAGTTTTGGTGTGTATAGTTTTTTTTCAGTATTTAAAGCGGCAAAATTCAGAAACTAAGAAGGTACATTTATTTTTGTGTGGGTAACATTGTCATTTCTAATAAATACTACATATGAAGACATCTTAAATATTGTTTACAGACCCATTCCATTATCAATAACACACTGGGGTCATGATATAAGCAATGTAGACTGATCTACAGCCTCCATGGATCACAAATAGAAAATATTTTGCAATCAAAGTCTTATTATGAGAAATTTATAGATAAAATAAAAGTGTTTCAAAAATGGTGAATCACCTCTCGTAGATGGGGCAATAACGTTCTGCTACTGGCATATAGCCCTTCAAATGGAACACTGTTTATTGGCAATAACATTAAATCTAAAATGGGAATTTTAAATTTAATTCGAAAAATACATTTTAACCAAAAAACCCTAATCAAAAATATTTTTTTGAAGTTTGTATACTTTTTCATAAATGCTGTGATAGGATGGAATTTTAATTTTCATAACATTCCCTTCTTGTACCTTGAGCGATATGGATCGATGACGATCAGTTGAACATAAAGCCAGGTTTATACTAATATAAGACAACTCACAACAATGCATCAGAGGGTTTTAAATGTAGCTGCATATTGGCTTGCTTTGCTGTTTATCAACATAGTCAACAATATTTCAGTTATCTAACCATGTCACAAAGACGGTGACCCAAATGAAATGTTACATCTATAGATGTCTACTGCCAAAAATGTTCTCTTAGTTAGAATCACCCATTTGCCTAGCTATTCCATGAATGGGTCTGGCTAATAAGCTCACCACAGGCATATGTTTCCATCATATAAAGAAGCAGTAAAAGCTAAATATAAAATGAAATGTAGTACATGTAAGTGCCCGTACATCTGTGATCTTATTTGTATTTTCAGGACTGTGTATTTCTAGTTGCATGTGCGGATCCAGAGGGGGGGGGGGGGGTAGGGGGTACGGACCCCCTGGAAAAACACAAGTTATATGGGTTTCTATAGACATTAGCATTTGCCCCCCCCCCCTGAAAAAAAGTTGGACCCCCCTGGCAAATGTTGCCCCCCTTCTGAAACCATGGAAAATTATAGTTTTCTTTGAATTAACCATTGGACACCCTCTGTAAAAACTGTAAAATAAGTTGAGGACTAAAAAAACACACGTCAGAATGGTTTTCTGACAGTCAGGCCTGGACCCCCCTGGTAAAAATTCCTGGATCCGCGCAGGAGTTGTACGCTTGCACATACAGTCACATGAACAAAACAAACAGATAGGTAGACAGACAGAAGCAGGCAAAATGATGGTACTTGGTAGGCATGAAACGCGTAAATAACCCAGTATCCGTAGAACTATATAAGCAGCTTAGATTGCATCGTAAACCGCACCATTTGATGCTACAAAATAATCGTCTGCTGTGATCTCTAATAGACATTTTATAGCTGAGCAAATACTACGATATCTTTTCCAGTTTATTTTCACTGACAGTACAGAAATGGGTACTAAACAGGTATTTTCATTCCAACAAAAACTAAGTTATTTATTTTTACAAGATATCAGAGCAGTAAGTTTGATATCGTTCTCCGCGAAAATTTAAATCTGGTTAGAGTTTTGCTATACCAATGTGCATGCAAATTTTCAGGGTGAAGAAACATTCATGTAAAATTTTAAAAACGAAAAACTGTGTTCCATTTGAGGTGCAATAGATCAGTAGTAAAAATTGATGATGATGAATCCTCATAAGAGAAACCAATAACCACGAATGATACTTTTCTAATACTAAGTTATTATTTGTTATTCTGTTTTTTCTGTTTTGTTTTGTTTTTGTTTGTTTCGTTATTTTATTCTCTTTGGGCATTATCAAATGTCGTAATTCAATTTGGAACTACCATGTGGTGATCCTCTAAGTCCCCCCAACAAAACGAAATAGAGGGGTATATATGAGAATTGTTATAATACTGGAGATAATCCTGTCTCTTGACGTTTGACCATTTTTTCTTAATAAATATGCTTGCTTCTTGTCAATTCGACCCTTCTGGTCAGTTCGAGCACCATGGTGAATCAGAATTTTAGCTCGTGACGAGTATTGGAACTTTTGAAAATCCGGGCGCATCGAAGCGAGAGTTCATAAAGTAAAATAAAATGCGGAAAAAACTGAATCTAGTAGCAATTTCATTCAAGAAATAATAAATTATGTCTAAAATTTCCAAAATACCTTATCAAAAAAAAGTTTTAGCCCAATAAGAATATGTATATTTGTTTTGAAATCACTATTTTTGCTGACTAATTATTAATTGATCATGGAGACGCTTGTTAGACCTAACGCCATGGCCCATATGTATATGTGTGTAGGGTGTGGGTGTTCTTTATTGTTGGATATATGTATTTTCCTCATGTTTGAGGGCCCCAAGGAAGATTGATTCGTCAATTGGGTTACCCTCACTAAATAAAGTCGTTACCTACTTACTTAATTACGTTTTTTTCTGAAAATTACAGTGAAGTTCACTTGATAAATTATGTTACCTTTATCGATCTTTTGTCTCTACTTTTTGAAAGAAAAATCGATTTTGGACTTTTTTTCAAGCATATCCCAAGCGGTTAGACAGGAAATGGTGGGACTACAATCCAATAATTAAAAACACAGTCATGTCTGTGAAGTGATATACATTTTTGGTCTCTCCTGACCCATTTAACTGATTGTAAGCTATTGCTATCATGGAATGTCAATCCTACAGTTGTAAGTTTGTCTCGTTATTTTAGTGACCCTATCGTTTGTAGCCTTTTAAATTTTTTTTTAGAAAAGTGAAAATCTGCATTAGAGTTTCCGAATCATTCAGAAGAAACATATTATTTGAACTGGACTGTAGATTCATATATCACGCCTGACCTTGGTGGTTTTATCAACCAGCAATCAGAGCAATTGATTTAACAAGAAGCATTTAAGTGATCCAGAGCGATGACACCATATTGATGAAAGACCGCTGTTTACAAATTTTGTGTTGCGGCTAAGTTTAAGTTCGTTTTTTTTCTTTGTTACAAATTTTTAGTTAATATTTTTGCTTAAATAAAAAAATATAGGAAGTAGCCATAACGCGCATGCGCAAAAGTTGTGATAAGGTGGTAGAATACACAGCAAACCAGGCTATATATTTGTCTACCTGAAAACTCGTCTTAACTGGTCCACAAATTGATATAGGATAAAACCAGCTCATGTCAGTTTCCTGAAGTAAAAATTGGTGACAATTTTCATATATAACCCTCTAAATAGCTTAAATACCATTATGTGTATGAAACAAGCATGGGCTGCATGAACTCGACATGATTTTCTTTTCACTTACCAACAGGTAAATTAAAGATTTTAATCAATTTTAACAACAGTGTTGCTGAGCTTGTTTATTGTTTTTTGTGTTTTTTTTTGTAATAAACCAAATGAAAAAGAAAGTCGTATGATAAAATTTTACATTCAGTTGTAAGGTGATTTATATACATTTAAAATGCAAAATACTACATTAAATAGTTTAATAACTGTTGCTACACCTTGTAAAAAGTGCTTAGGTTTAATATGACTTCATCAATAAAAGCGAAAAGAGAAAAATTTCATTCATTGTTGAAACGTCACATAAAAAGCAGTTATTGACTTCAATTTGCGACCTCAATGAATATTACTCTTTCGAGTAGATAAATTATCATGTCTACTTCATTGAAGTCAATAATTGTATACTATACTATTTATATGTTCTTGTGATATTGGGATTATTACAAGTCATTTTTTGCTCATTTATACCAGAGTGATTGCCCTTGATAAAAGTAAAAAATTTCGTTCCCGCTCAATATCTTAAGAACAAATTGATAGATTTTCACCAAATGTTGTATATGCATTAATATTGACAAGATCAAGGTTGGGATTGTTACACGTCATTTTTCACATACTTGTATAGAGTTATGGTCCTTGATTTACACCAGAATTTCGTTTCAAAAAAGGCACATAAAGCTATTTAATTAAAATATTTGTTGGATTGTGCGCCTTTCATAAATATATAGCAATGATGGTATGCCATATTTTTCTGATAAGATATGAGTCCACATTTGGTACATTCTCAGCTAAAATGGCTATTAACTGTACCCTAGCCCTTCACCTCGCAGAGAGGCCTTTAAACACTTTTTGCAAACAGGGCAGATCATGATCAGGCAAGAGCTGCCTGATCAGGGTCTACTAGTGGAACTGACGTCAAGCAACTTCTTCGTTATATGTACATACGTGAAAATTCTTTATATAATTATGCATAGTTTAGGGTGGAGTTGTACATGAATATTCATGAAGACAAGTATCTAACGATTACATTGAGCAAGTCAATTAAAATGATTCTATAGTTATACTTATTGTTTTGTTTGTTTGTTTGATTTGTTTCTTTACGTCCCTGTCAAAAGCTATGGTCATTACAGGATGGTCCGTTCACCAAACCACACTTTTTCCTGGGCAAGCTTGAACAAGCGGTTAGCCAGTACTTCATGCACATACTTTCGCTTGTAACTAACAACAAGCCTTTTTGAAAGATTCATTCAGTGGAAGGGAGGAAAATGACCGTAGAAATTATTCCAACTGGCGACCCCTGGATCTGCAGTCAGACACGTTACTGACTGCGCTACGCGGCCAAGTATAGTTCTATTTATCACTAAGTGCATTTACCTGGAGAAAATCATAGATACATGATTCATGATACTGTATATCCATTTCCTTAATGTCAACTACTATATCTGATCTTTCCTTTTTCACTATGCTCCACAGACATTTAAGATTGGGGTCGTATAGCCCATTATTATCACGATCAAAGGGAGCCAGCCATCCTGGTGTGTCATGTATTATAACATTATAGCTACCTGTAATTGAAGATATACAATAATATTTTATGTAATCAAACATTTTGTGGCAAGCAAGGTTTAAGTTGCCATTCAGTCTAACCGGTACATACAAAAGGATGGGGAAGACAATTGTAACACAAACCACTGGACTGGATATCAGTACATTGCTTGTCAGGTTTTATTGATTTGCAACAAAATTCCTTTTCAGAAGTCTTATTGACAATAGTTATACATGTAACTGACATATTGGATAATGCACGTCAATACTGACACTTTTTAGATGGCATAGATTCGCCAAAACAGCTATAAGTAGCAAACCTAGAGCTAAATATGACAACTTAGATTTTAAAACAGTAAAGAGAGCAACATTTTAACTTGCTAATCTGAAATACGTGGTCAAATTGGGATAAGGCTGGGAGTAGTAATGGGAGGAACTTACCGGGAATTTTTATCCTGAAAAAAAAAACGAAGTTCTTTTCACGCTTACATGTCAGTCCCGGTCCCCAGAGTGCATCCCCTTACTACTGTTGGGATCTCATTTTTTGGTAAAAAAAAGTTTTCTCATAAGTAAAGAGTATGGATTGCAGTGGATAAGATAGTAAAGCATTAGACTGTGGATCTAGGGATTGTTACTTCGAGACTCACCACCTGTGAAGTAATTTTGTTGCACCCATGAGCAAATATCTGATATGTTGCTCAGTTTTAGTTCAACACAGGTGAGCAGGATATGGTTCAAGCATGTGCAGATCCAGAAAATTTTGTCAGATGGGGTCCAACTTTGAAAACGTCTTTTCCTAGTTGATGAGGGGATTGAAGATCAAGATTCCACTATAGCGGGCCATCATTGGCCAGTCAGCAGAACACCATTTAAATTACGTTTCACTGGCATGCCGATGATGGCCCAACATTGAATGCTGGCTTAGTAGCTTTTTTATTGTTTAGGGGCTCCAGACCAATATTGCTAGGAAATCCTATATTTTATGATTGTTCAAGGGGGGATGGGTGGGACCCCCTAACATTACAGCATAATTGTTGACTGGTATATAAAGTATATCAGCAAACAAAACACGACAAAACTCTGACAATTAGGGTATAACTGTATTCTAAAGTTTCATTTTGGGAGGTATATCGTCAGAAATAAGGTAGGAAACTTAGTTTTACGACGACGCGCGACCGTATATCCGTCGATATACCTCCCCAAATGAAAATTTTGAATATGGTTATCCCAATATTAATGCTCTTATGCAGTTTCGTCTCGAATTGGAGCGTTGCAACTCGCATAAAGATGCACGTCATTTAACGAAATATGACGTAATTAATGACGCCAAACTATATCCGACAGTATATCGCAGGATATACTGTAACAGTTGCATTTTTTGATGTTATCCAATCAGATGGTGCCTTACAAAAGTAAGTGCATTAGATTCCTAAATGACACACACAATGTGACTGGAAGAGTTCAACACTATTCGTTGATTTTTTATTTGTTAACACGAGCATCTTGGCATCAATAAAAACATGCCCTTGAATGTGTAATATATCGGAGCCAATTTGTCTACTGTCAATGCCGACCCCAAATAGATGAATATTATATTACAGATGAAATGTATGGATGCGTTTTACTAAGCAAAGAAGCAATACGGTTCATACTAAAATTGAATTGTTAAGTGTTAGTTCAGGGAATGCAATGGCTCAGTGGTAGAGTGCTTGACTCGAGACCGAAGGGTTGCGGGTATCGAGCCTCGCTTGTGTCACTGCGTTGTGGTCCTTGAGCAAAACACAGTTATCTAGCTTAGTAGTGGTTCTACCCCTGAAGACGCATCCCTGTTTAACTGAAGATTGTTGATGGGACGTAAAGAATCAAATCAAACAAAACAAAATAAGTGTTAGTTCATGATTTTGAGCATTCTACTTTAACCAAAAACATACAAGTATTTTATTATGTGCTGATTTAATTTTCACAGGTCATTTATTCATCTGCAAAGTTAATTACAACACTATTTATTGCCTTTATGTATACATCTGGGAGCAGCCATCTTACATCAATTGGAATAAAACGGATACACATTAACCTCTATTCGGATCAGCTAAGCCACATCTTTCAGTGGGTTCCATACATTTGTTTTATTTCATAATTGGATAATGGTATTACGTTTTAATTACAATTAACAGTCAGATCAATGGAAATTAGAATGTTACGAATAATAAAAGAAAATCACTTTTTTTTACAATAAGTTTGATTTGATTTTGTTTCATCTTTTGTACCCAAAATGAAGAATGTTGAAAAAATGTCGTCTACTTTAGTACTAATAAGTATTTAAGGGTTAGATTTTATAAATAAAAATTAATGTGAAACGTTGGCCGGATATCAAAATATACTAATCAATGTACACACTGCTTAAAATATTACTGCGGCACATCGTTATTTTTTGCCATTTACAAGGATTTATAAATCTGATCTGGAAGTGTGTAAGTAGGTTATAGTGCTTCCACTTTCTTGTGTAGAGCTAGTTGACCTCAAAATAGGCAGACTCCATGTAGTAGCAAAACGTAATTAACTACATGCAATTTGAAGAGTGTTCACAAATATTTAATTAGTATTATACCTATCATGCTATAAGCTCTATAATAAATGAATTTGAAGTAAAGGTGTGAATTTTTACTTTAAGCTGCGTTTTGGCCCAGTTTTATGCGTAATAATTAAGCAACATGCTTGCAAAGTGCATGAAGATTAACAAAATGCAGACTGCACATCGAATAACTCACCAAGACTTATACATATTTTCCCCAGATGTGACAGTATGAATTAATCAAATACTATTGATGTTTGATTAAATGTGTTTTACTAGTTAATCTTTTGATACAGTACTATAAATAGCTTAAATAGCTTACATGAAAATTAGCACAATTAAAGGATTATACAACTTATTATTTTAACTTACAACCTCAGAAAACTAGCAACTTAGCAATATACTCCCATGGAACTCAAGATAAGCTGCCAGAAGCATAAAATACAGTGTAGACAGTCTATTATTGTCATCTAGGTGCACGACAAACTACATGAAACATGAAAAGTTGTTCATTTCTTCATGCTCATTTCTTTGAATAAATGAAAGTGATTGAGAATCTGTTTATAAAAGCATATGGTGAAAAACTCATTTATTGAAAGGACATATGTTGTAGATACAACACAGAGTCAATTCCAATATGTACCTACAACATTTATTGCTGAAAATAAGGAAGGAAATTATTTAGAAATTTACATTTTCCAAGTATCATGTCCATTCTCTGTACCTCTTTTAAACATACTAAACTGCCAATCAACATTAAAACTCCTGTCACGCTATTGCAAATTGTTTATATTTGCATGAGAGCTATATCTCCAAATTCGAGTTAATGGACTACCTCTTTGCTAACCTGCTAGTTGCGTGGTTGTATTAGAAATAAAATGGATTAGAACTGATAATATGTGCGGATGACGTATGTCTTACCGTAGAGAGCTCAGAATCATTTAGAGCACAAGTACAAACCTGAGAGAGTGATATAGATTAATTTAAAACAAATTCACACGTAAAAGTGATAATGTCCCCAAATGTCAATGAAAACGAAGTAAATTAGACCATTTAATGCTATGGTCACAAACTGGAGACAGCCCCATGTGTTTTAAAGAAGATGCACAGAGTATTTACAGTCAAATACGTTAATTGGAAAATAAACACATCCAGCTCTCTTCCACTGAGATCATTTTAAACCAAAGACACCCTTACAAATATTTTGAAATATAATCTGTAACTAGGATTAGTAAAGTTCCCCAAACTGTTGCATGCTATTAAGAATAAAGCTTCTTTGGCGGTAAAGTAATATTTTTTCGCACAGTGAGATGGTTTTCATTTAGCTCAAAAAGTGATTAAGTATGACAAAGAATGGCACAATTACAAACTAGATGCTCGCACACCCGATCAAGATTTCCGTTGTTTTTACCCATGAGAGATATTGCTATCTCACATGCCCGTACCAGCCCGCGGGAACGATAAAAAAACAAGCAGATGCACGTCCGCCGCACGCTGGTCCCACGTCGATCCGTGACGTCATTGAAATGTTAAAATGACGTCACAATGTCGCATCTCAGCGAATTCAGGATTTTTGGAAGCTTTTTTCACGTTTTTCCTATATTTAGGGCAATTGCGGGTAATACTTCCCACATTAAAATATTTTTTACTTTTCTTCGCATACAGTTTGTTTTATGTATGGACTGTCAATTAATGAAATAAAAAGGATATGTCACCACGCTCAATTTTCCATAATCTCACATGGAAGTTTTCAGCATTTTACAAATTTTCTGACAAACCCAAAGTCCTTAATATTAAGCTAAAATACTTGTTATCGCCATCAAGCTTCTTTATGTTAAGTTTAATTATTGCTCATGACCTCAAGCTTTCTAGAAAATGTGAAAATTTATTTGTTTTTTCCAAGCCACGTCAAGGTACTGCATTATATATTTAGTAATTCCCCCCCCCCCCCCCAACCAAAAAAAAAATGATTTCGATTTTTAAAGTAAATTATAAATTAAAAATCTGACATGAAAAATCTTATTTTTTTGCTTTTATTCATGAACTATCATTTGACACTTTAGAAAAAAGAAAAAAATCAGGGGTCACCATACAAATTATCTTTCAGGAGGGCCAAATTTAACCACGCCCAACACATTTCGAGGATAATTCAATATATAATACGTTAAGGAGTGTAATTTTTGTCATTTATATAATTCCGTATTACTTGTTTGAAGTAATTTTGCATTACAAGGCGAAAAAAGAAAAAAAGAAAAAAAAATGTAATAAGTACCCGCCTGGGAATGGACCCTGGTCTTCTGGTTCCAAAATCCGACACGCTAACCACTAGGCCACGAGGTCAAGTCGTGCGCGGCTCGAAATAACAATATAAATTGGTACCGGCCATATTGGTATTCGCATGTAGGGTAAAAACTTCGATTTTTTTATATTGTTGATGTCGCCTGTTCTATTTATCTGTACAGTTGTATTTGGTACTGAGACGATCAGTTTTGATGAAGGGTCAATAGATATTTCGGACACATTTTAGTTACTTTCGTCTGTCAAGAAAATGTGGAAATATGCATCTGACATATGAGCATCTGAAAACTGTATTGATCGGAAATCGTAAATGGTCGGAAAGACGGGACCCAAACAACTTTTCCTGTTTCTCGACGCAAAAATGCAGCGCATTGGCATTACCCAAAATTGCCCTTAAATGCGATACTTAGTGGTGAGGATATAAAAGATATGCTGGGATATAAAATCCATCCCTAGAGATCACCGTTTGTTATCACTCAGTGATCCTGGAGACAGATTTTTCTATCATGATAGTTCTTATACTCTTTCTCACGGTAGGTTGGTTCCTTTTAGCTTAAAAAGAGATTAAGTTTGACAAAGAATGCCACAATTGCAAACTACAGACTAGCCAAGGGTATCTTGAAGAAGAAGCACAGAACATGAACAGTCTTATGTCAAACAGCAGATACTTAACAGTGGCGTAGCAAGAACGCCGAAAACGTTACGCACATAAAAAGGGGGGGGGTATGGGAGCATGCAGTTATTCTCTTAATTGCGCCCCTTTTCATAATGTGAACTCTTAAAGGAAAGAATTTGCCTCCCCCGGAGCAAATTATTTCCTTAAGAGCAGTTCCTTTTGGTATGATCACTTTTATAACATTAGTTGACCTCCCTTGAATAATACTATTTTATAACGCACATGCGTAATTTGCGTTGTGGGAGATACGCGCATGCTCAAACACAGCAAAATCTGTATAACCAAGCGAGATGATTGCAAAGCTAGAGTTGACACTCAATACCTCACATCAAAACAAAGACCAAAAATAAAGGCCAAACAAACAATAGGAGCAACAGTGAACTATAAATCATATGCAAAAACAGATCCACCGCCTTGGCATGGGCAACAGCCGAAGCCACAAGTAGGCTAGATTCAACTTTTCTTGCCATATCTTTGCTCTAGTTTCTTGAGTGGAGGCTTCCTCAACTCATAAACTGTTAGTCTAAGAACTGAAGTAAACCCTCATTTAAGCAACCGCGTGCCAAGTGATGTGACTATCTGTGAGCCATGAGCATTCTTGTTTGTTTCATCATAGTGTGTTATTTTGTTTAGATTTATCTCTGCTATGATGCATTGCATAAGTTAAGAAGCCTCCATGCGAGCTTTACAATACTTTTTAATACGATTACAGTGACAGTGGTTCAACAATAACAGAACCACCACCTTAGAACGAACAGCAGCCTAATCCGCTGGGGGCTTAAATGCATTTTACTGGCGTGAATTATTCGCCTTTGATTCTGTTGTTTATAAAACACACACACACACACACACACACACACACACACACACACACACACACACACACACACACACATTGTTTAGCTCACGTGGATGCCTCCTAACTAATGCAATGCATCATCACTCATCACAAAGAAACATTCTAATCATGATAGCCAAAGTAAGTAAGGGTGCAAAGATCAGGAATCGATACAATCAAGTACCAAACCTGACCCTGGATACCAATGGGAAAGTGACACACTCAAAGCAGACACCACAAACGAGAGCCAAGAGGTCAGCCCTTTCCCAGCAGGTGACCACAAAGCACATATAAACAGACGCTCACAAGGACATAGCAAACACAAGACAGAACAAAAACATAAAAGATCCACAAAAAAGTACCGCCTTGGAAAGGTCAGTAAAATATTTTACTGGATGGCTTAAACCGGTTTTACAGCGCCAACCTCACCCCTAATTCAGATGTGGATCAAGACACATAGATATTTGGTTTGCATGAAAGACCCCTAACTTATTAATGCATCATCTCCTAAAACATACAAATCACGATATAACAAGGAGATAAAGCAAAGATAAGGTCTCAACAGTAAATAAAACTGAATACCGGAGCAGAAGAAATCCAACAGGTAAACCCCGGTGGGCCCTACAAACAGCCAAAGCATCAGGCCCCTACCATCTCATCAATAGATAAGTCTTTAAGTCTGAACCATCATAGAGTCTGAAGTCCGACCCACCGGCGTGCAATTAAAGAGGAAAGCAAAGTTGCCAACCATGATTGTTAAATAAGGCGAATTCTTCTGATACTGAAGCTCCGTTTTTGGACTTGAACTTGTCAATAACAAATGGCATAGTTGCTTCTAAAATTTATGATAAACAGGATGATTTTAATTTTGAAATAGTTAATTTCCCATTTCTTGATGGAGATGTTCCTCGCTCTCCTTCCTATGGTGTATATATTTCTCAGCTTATTCGTTTTGCTAGTGTGTTCTAATGATGATGACTTCAACAACAGAAACTTATTTTTAACTGCTAAATTATTAAAACAAGGTTATAGATATCATAAAATTCGAAAAGCATTTTCTAAATTCTACCACAGAAACTCAGAGTTAATTGTTAAATACAACATTGGGTTAAAAACCCTTCTGCAACAAGACATATCAGAACCTATATTTTATTGGTAATTAGTCTATAAATACAAACGAATTGTTGGAAAACCTAATTTTAGTGACCAATTCAAAAAGATAGTTAAACGTTATATAAGGGTTGGATATAACTTGGATATCATGCGACAGTCTGCATGCCTAGTTTTAATATGGTCTTAAAAGGGTATCCTTTGGAAGCAAAGACTGCACCAAAGAACTGAAACTAGAGTGTGCATATTTCCTGGGCCAGACTAGCTAGTTTCTGCCATTTAGGCTTCCTCAGTGACTCTCTAATAGTTTAAAAGTTCCACAATGAAACCTATGATCCCAAAGGACAAGAAAATAAAATCTACACTATAGTGAAGGGCAGGGAGACGTTCTACCGCCGCCACATAGTCCCAGTCACCAGCTGTAGTGAAGTCAAATATGGTCTTAAAAGGGTATCCTTTGGAAGCAAAGACTGCACCTAAGAACTAAAACTAGAGTGTGCATATTTCCTGGGCCAGACTAGCTAGTTTCTGCCATTTAGGCTTCATCAGTGACCTCTCTAATAGTTTAAAAGTTCCACAATGAAACCTATGATCCCAAAGGACAAGAAAATAAAATCTACACTATAGTGAAGGGCAGGGAGACGTTCTACCGCCGCCACACAGTCCCAGTCACAAGCTGTAGTGAAGTCAAATATGGTCTTAAAAGGGTATCCTTTGGAAGCAAAGACTGCACCAAAGAACTGAAACTAGAGTGTGCATATTTCCTGAGCTAGACTAGCTAGTTTCTGCCATTTAGGCTTCATCAGTGACCCTCTAATAGTTTAAAAGTTCCACAATGCAACCTATGATCCCAAAGGACAAGAAAATAAAATCTACACTATAGTGAAGGGCAGGGAGACGTTCTACCGCCGCCACACAGTCCCAGTCACCAGCTGTAGTGAAGTCAAATATGGTCTTAAAAGGGTATCCTTTGCAAGCAAAGACTGCACCAAAGAACTGAAACTAGAGTGTGCATATTTCCTGGGCTAGACTAGATAGTTTCTGCCATTTAGGCTTCATCAGTGACCCTCTAATAGTTTAAAAGTTCCACAATGATACCTATGATCCCAAAGGACAAGAAAATAAAATCTACACTATAGTGAAGGGCAGGGAGACGTTCTACCGCCGCCACACAGTCCCAGTCACCAGTTGTAGTGAAGTCAAATGTAGTGAAGTTAAACCCAATCACGGTTTATAGTTATGGTTTCCTCTTTAATTGCACGACGGTGGGTCAGGCCTAAGACTCTATGACGGCTCTGACGTAAAGCTATAATCGGTGGATTGGTGCCTGATGCTTATCTGTAGCTGGACGCACCGTGGCTCAACTTGAGGTTGTCTTTAGCTCTGACTCTCTGGGAGTCATGGGCCTTTTTCTTTGTTTCATCATGGTGTAGTAATTTGATTAAAGGTTTTTCCATGATGATACATTGCATAAGTTAGATGGCCTCCATGCGAGCTGAACATTTCTTGTGCTTCAACAACAGCAGAATCTAGGGCGAAGATTTGGTACTAGTAAAATGCATTTAAGCCCCCCGCTGGCTTAGGCTGCTGTCCGTTCTAAGGCGGTGGTTCTGTTGTTGTTGACCTTTGTTTAATGTTATTTCAATTGTGGGAGTCTGTAATTGTTCTATGTTTTGTTGTACGTTACTTTATGTCCATTCTAGTATTGCAATCATCTTGATGGGGAAGAGAGAGCTGATTGCTTTGCTTAATTTGTCTTTCGGGTGTATCGTGATGGTTGAGTGGCTCTTCCTTGCGGTGCCACGGGGTTGTCTGCAGTTTGTGATTGTGGTATTTCCTGATCATACTCACTTACTATTTTTGGGTTGACTACCAAGCATGCAGTCTGTTGCAATACATTAATGTTATAGCCAATCTTTTTATAATGGGAAATTATTTTAATGAACTGCGCTGAAAAAATATTAGAACCAACAATCTTCTTCAATTTATACACCAAGTCACCATAGAAATCAGGTTCTGAAAGTCCTTGTCGCAAGAGAGATTTAAGTCCAACTTGGAATTTAGAAATCAAATCATAGTATCGTCTATAAAATTTTGAAAAACAGTTTTGCGAAGTTTATGATACCCATTTAAGCCAAGAGTCATTTTTATGGGACATCGGAAAACAGTGCAGAACCAGATCAGCAAAACGTGGCGTCTGATCAGGCTCTCCCCTTTTTTTCTTTTTGCTTACATAAGATTCTATTATTGAATTAAATGGAAAGATACCATCCAGAAACCCTTAAAGTGGAAATGGACTGGTCCAATGGATAAGGATAGAAAATCCCATTTGGCATAAATGGGTTAAAACATCGAGTTTAATAAGAAACCTTACCCGTCTTTGTGCAATTTAAGAGGCTACTATAGTTTCAAGCTGTGATTGGATTTACAAGCAGGCAGGCAATATCAGAAAAAAGGATATTTTGTGAAATAAAATGATTTGCATAGTGTAACCATTTGTGGAATTCGCCAGAGTGCAACAGAAGTATGACTGACCCGGTGGTTATGAAAACATGTTGGTTAAGTGTTTTTATTGTGCTTCCCCAGTTGCAGAATCATTCTTGTCATGTTATGAGAGGGGCTTTTTGATGCCACTTTCATAGATTATGTATATTTTGACAAATGGCAAGTCAAATGTACCCTTTAGAGCCTCAACCTTCAAAAACAAAACAAATGCTTCTGATACCAAAGCCTTGTTTTTGTTTTTATTTCTATTGATATTTTTCTACCAAAATTAACCAAACATGTGACTATGTTGATTTTAAAATGGTCAATTTCTCATTCTAAGATGGTGATGTTCCTCGTTCTAAATTATATTTCTCAACTCATCTGATTTTCTTAGAGCTTCTAGCAATGTTACAGACTGCAAAACTCGCAATGAATGTTTAACTCAGAAACATCTTAAACAAGGCTATTGGCATCATGAACTTCGCAAAACTTTTATTAAATTTCATCTCCCA
Source organism: Loripinus fragilis (assembly GCA_964019695.1). Taxonomy (NCBI): domain Eukaryota; kingdom Metazoa; phylum Mollusca; class Bivalvia; order Lucinida; family Lucinidae; genus Loripinus; species Loripinus fragilis. The sequence continues at coordinate 83,276,308 of OZ026517.1, forward strand.
TACTATGATTTGATATACAAATTCCATGCCAGACTTAAATATTTCTTGCACCAGGGACTTTCAACAGTTTTAAAAGGAAGTGTTTATTATAGGCAACAGTTTGCAGTGATTTTTTTTGTTATTTGAGGAAGGAGCCATGAGGTTTTGCTATTTTGGGAAACATAGAGACAACAGGCAACGCACCACAGGTTAGGACAAATAGATCGCCATAAAGCATAAATGGGTATAAATATATCAAACAACAGTAACTGCTGCTTAACATTATCTCCAGCCTATTTGTAAAATATTCTTATTGATTTTGGTAAATGCCTGCATAAATCCAACAGTGTTCGCTTTAAAACTAGTTCCTAAAGTTATAAGATAAACCTCTTATTCAATGACAAATATAGACGTGTTGGTATTGTCATATATAATTGATAAATATTCAAGCATCATTTACACTTTGATCAGTTCAAGAAGTATTCTGCAGCTGGTTAATGAGCTAAATGGTATATAACTGCTCTGCTCTCAACGGAGCTGATGTTCAATGTGCACAAACTGAATAACTATTATTGTTTCACCATTTAATCACGTTATTATTATTATAGGAAAGAAGACAAAAATGGTAAGTGAGTATGATCAGAAAATACCACAATCACAAACCGCAGTCAACGCAATGGCACAGCAAGGAAGAGCCACGCGACCATTACGAGACACAAGGAAACAAATTAAGCAAAAGAACCAGCTCTCTCTTCCCCATCAAGATGATTGCAATACTAGAATGGACATAAAGTAGCGTACAACAAAACATAGAAAAATTCCAGACTCCCACAATGGGAGTAACAATAAACAAAAACGTCAACAACAACAGAACCACCGCCTTTGAACGGACAGCAGCCTAAGCCACCGGGGGGCTTAAAAGCATTTTACTGGTACCAAATATTCGCCCTAGATTCTGGTGTTGTTGAAGTACAAGTAATGTTCAGCTCGGATGGAGGCCTTCCAACCAATGCAATCATCATGGAAAAACACTCTAATCAAAATAACACACCATGATGAAACAAAGAAAAAGGCTCATGACTCACAGATAGTCAGAGCTAAAAAATCTCACGTTGAGCCACGGAGGGTCCAGCTACAGATACGCATCTATCTATAACCTTGTTTTAATAACTTAGCAGTTAAAAATAAGTTTCTGTTGTTGAAGTCAAGTCTGAAGCTGTGGGACTTTCTTAAACCTTTATTCAGCAGCAAAACAAGTTAAGTACCTCTGTCTAGAAAATTGCATTATTTTCTATTGGTGACTGAAAGAACTTATGAAAGTTGCAATTGCAGTTGCATGTCCAGTTATATTGCTATAAATAGTCATTCAGATTAGTTAAATAAATTAGTAAGGTAGAAGTTAATTTTACAGACTAGCGTAAACTGATTTATTACCATCATTGAACCATGTTTGCTGAATATGTTTTTAGCATAATTGAAAAAATCAAACTTACCACTTTCTATGTAATAATTTGCCTTGAATCCAGTCTCAAATGGACCCGCTTTAAAGCTGATGTACTGCAAGTATATTGTGCTGTAAATTGATGTAACATTAACAGTTTGGCTGGTGTCCTCAGCGGCATCTATCCAGCATAAGGTAGTTCGTAGAAACCACCATTCTCTCAGTCCATCAAATAAAGATAATCCAGTTTCAGGCTAGATAAATAATATATAAGCTGCTTCATTAGTCTAAGTATCTATTTTGTATCAGTACAGGTTCATTAAAATGCTATTTCAGTATGCAATATTTCAAAAGTATTTTTCACATTTCAAACATTAAATGTATCATTGATTTTAGTGACATTTTTTTAAAAATATATTATGGTTTATACTACAATTCGCAAAGGGCAATAACTCAAAAAATATAAAATGAACTTTTTTTTTTAAATTTAACCAAGTAGTCTGGTCATTATCCTCTATAAGTTAACCGTGAGTGAAGCTCCTAGCTGTAACGGTATTTGAGATATCAAGTTTTATATGCCCAAATTTGCAATGGGCAATAACTAGAAAAAATAAAATTATTTTTTATAATTTTTACCAGATAATCTACTTATTATCTTCTATAAGCTGACCGAGTTTGATGATCCTAGCTGTTGTAGTTTCTGAAATATCCTGATCTCAAAAATTCATTATGACCCTTTAAAAAGGGCATAACTCCACAAAGGGAGATAATCAATAACTCAAATAAAATAATTGATTTTTATGCTCATTATCCTCTATAAGCTGACCTAGTTTGAAGATCCTGGTTGATATAGTTTTTGAAATATCCTGACTACAAAATTTCATTATGACCCTTTAAAAGGGGCATAACTCCACAAAGGGAGATAATCAATAACTCAAAAAATAAACGGTTTCCTTTTTTAAATTTTCACCAAGTGGTCTTCTTATTACCCTCTATCAGCTGTCCAACCTTGGAGCTCTTAGCTGTAACGCTTTTTGAGATAGCAAGTTTTCGGTCGAAATTTGCAAAGGGTAATAATTAAAAAGATGAAGTTTATTTTCAATTTTCACCAAGTAGTCTACTCATTATCCACTATAAGCTGGATAAGTTTGAAGCTCCTAGCTGTAGCGGTTTTTGAGATATCAAGTTTTCTATGCCCAAATTTGCAAAGGGCAATAACTCAAAAAAAGGAGTTTTTTTAAATTTTCACCAGATAATCTAATTATTATCCTCTATAAGCTGACCAAGCTTGAAGATCATAGCTGTTATAGTTTCTGAAATATCCTGATTACAAAATTTCATTATGACCCTTTAGTAGGGGCATAACTCTACAAAGTGAGATAATCAATATTAAAAAAAAGGGTCAGTTTTTTGATGTTGAGTCCATCTGTGAAATTTCAAGGCCCTATCTTAAATTTGTAATGGAAGGAAGGAAAGACGAGCGGCCGGGCGAGCCCAAAGCAATATGCCCCTTCAACTTTTTCAAAGTTGGGGGGCATAATAACTGTCGTCCATGCAGTTTATTTCTGTAATTCAGACTCAATCTTCGCTACTAAACTTTTGTGACAAAGTGTGTACTTAAAGTAAGAAGCCTTATGAGGATATCCTGGTATCATAAAATTGAGAAAATGTGGGCTGGAAAAAAGTGTATAAATTTCTGTCTGGGTAAAAATAAAAACTTGGAGAAACCTCTACTTACTTTCGTTTAAAACATCATTGTGGAAACGAAGTTTGACAATTTTCCGTGTAATGTATCCAAACAAAAAACACATGACTGCCCACCCTGTGAATGAGTCTCTACCAGACTTTGGCAGTGAATTGGTCAAACCTTGTCTATAACACAATGGTTTTAAATTGGATATGCTGTCATTCTGTATCTAACACAATCAATTGACACCACCCCAATGAGTGATATAACGCCTTACAATAAAATCGATAAACCACTATAGGGATCAAACATGTTTTTCTATGTATTACCATCTACTGGACACCAAGCACCTGCATTAACATACATAGCTAAACCGAAAATAACCTTTTTTTTAAGAAAACGAAAAGGAAAAAGAAAGAAAGATAAAAAAAAAAACACCTAGTCGCCAGACCAGTGAGTCTGAAACTTACGTTTTAAAACCGGATAGACGGCAATTCTGAACGACAGCTGTTTAACCAAGCCGCATTTACGATTGTAGCAAAGGCTTCAAAGAGATTACCAGATGCGCAGGCCTCGTGGAGCCTTCACTGAGTGTCCGTGTGTGAAATTTACTTAAAATCTTGCTAGCTAGCTCTCATGTGTTAAACGAACCATAATTAGAAAAGAATTAATATGCTATCAAGGTTACACTATGAGTTTCCCACGAGAAACTAATATCGCCACATTGTGACGTCGTCGTTTAAATCAATGTATTTCCAGATTTTTTGAAAGTTATTGTCGCATGACTATTGATAGTCATTTAAACACAAAGACATATTAAAATGTTTTTTTTTTCGGTGACGGTAACGTTAGCGTCAATGAGAATTGCGATATTTTAAAATTTACGTTCACTTTAAAGGTGTTCTACTTGCAAAAATAGTAAGTGAGTATGATCAGAAAATACAACAATCACAAACCGCAGCCAACCCCGTGGCACCGCGAGGAAGAGCCGCTCAACCATCACGAGACACCAGAGACAAATTAAGCAAAGCAATCGGCTCTCTCTTCCCCATCCAGATGATTGCAATACTAGAATGGACATAAAGTAACGTACAACAAAACATAGAACAATTACAGACTCCCACAATGGGAGTAACAATAAACAAAAAGTCAACAACAGCAGAACTACCGCCTTAGAACAGACAACAGCCTAAGCCACCGGGGGGCTTAAATGTATTTTACTGGTACCAAATATTCGCCCTAGATTCCGCTGTTGTTGAAATACAAGAAATTTTCAGCTCGCATGGAGGCCATCTAACTAATGCAATGTATCATCATGGAAAACAAATCCATAGTGCATTTATTTGAATATTTTATTGTATATTGCTATCAAAAAATGAATTTAGATTGCCTTTCATATTAGAAAATCGACTTAAAAAATGGATGTTTGATTGAGGTTAACATTCGATATTCTTCATTTTAACGCTGGTTTTAGTTTGATATCCGATATTAAAATAGAATTTAAATGCTGTATTAAGTTTAATATTCAGCATGAAAAATGAACGCCAGACTGAGTTTGACATTCGATATTCGACATTGAAATTCAAAAGTGAGCTTGATAATTAATATTCGAGAGTCGAAAAGAATGTTGTATTGACTTTGATATTTGATATTTGACTTTCAAATTTTGAATGTTGGATTTGAGTTGATATAAAATATTCAAGATTAAAATATGTATGTTGGATTAAGTTCGAGAAAATAAAATTTAAATGTTTGATTGAACATGATAGTTGTTATTCAAGATTTATTAAATTTGAATGTTGGCTTAAGCTTGATTTTCAATATATATATGAGATTGAAAATTTAAATGTTGGATTGAGCTTTATATTCAATATTCGACATTCCAACTTTAAATATAGGACTTGAGTTTGATATTTGTCATTCCACATTTAAAATTTGGTTTGAATTGGATAGTCGATAGTCGAGGTTCAAGAAATTTGACTTATAGTTTTAGTTTGATGCAAGCATTCAATATTCGAGAGTCAAATAATGAATGTTATATTCCCTTTGATATTAGAAAATCAACATTAAAAATAATGTTGAATTGAGTTTGTTATTTGAGTTTGATTTGATATTCGAGATTCAACAAATTTGAATTTTGGATTAAATTTGAAAAAAGCTATTTGACATTCAAAATTCGTACGCTGGAATGAGTTTGATATTAGAGATTCAAAAATAAAATGTTGATTGACTTTTATATTTGATAATTTGATAATTAAAATTCGAACGTCAGATCTAGTTTGATATTCTATTTTCGAGATTCAAAGTCTGAATGTTGGATTTATTTTTATATTTGACATAAAAAATTTGAATATTCATGTAAGTTTATAAGTCGGTATAAGCGGTGAATCATAGCTTAATGCGCGATGCTTGGGTCAGGCAAGCAATTGTAGCGTGAAATTGCGATTGTTTTCATCAGTTTAAACATATGTTACAAATGTATGTGTGCTCAAAATAAACGTCTCATCGAGACGGTTGCTTCGAGTACCCACAACATATGGTTGAGAAATAGGGAAAAAAATCTGTTACGCACTCTTATCTGTGTGCCTGACGAATTACCTCTACTGAGCTGAACTTATAAGCCATATTCATATCGTTAGGTTCACTTGGGGACTAATTCAAAGAGAGAGCAGCAAATACACGCCAAAATTCCATCTAATCTCAGCCTATTTATGTGAGAAAAATAAGTTTTGATTACACGGTCTATATCTCAATTCATTTCTCTTTTTATGTTTTAATTAAAACCACCATTAAAGAATTATAGGCAAAAAACGGGGGTCACTATCACTTTAAACCTGGAAACACAGTGATGATTTAATTAGTGGTTCATTTTGGCCCAGTTTCGGTTAATTTTGAAAGGTCGTTAGCCTATTCGTTGCCTCTGTCGCGGAGTAAAAGCAATTAATCCGCGGTAAGAAGGCGTGTCAAAGGGGCGGGACTTATTTGCATAACCAATGAAAACCTATCATCGAATTTGAAGGTTTTGATTGGTTTATTTTTTAAACTGGGATTTGAGATTTTCAAACCTAGGTTTGAAGTCCAAACTAGGGTTAAAAGAATTAATGTACATTTGGCTGGCTGAAACCCCTGCTCGAAACTTCAAACTCTGGTTTGAAGAATTAATGTGCACTTTTTCTTTTAAATCTAAGGTTAAGATTTTAAAACCTAGGGTGAAGTTCAAACTTAGGTTTAAAGAATTAAAGTGCATTTGGCCAGCTAAAACCCCTGTTTGAAACTTCAAAACCTGGTTTAAAGAATTAATGTGCATTTTTCTTTAAAACCTTGGTGTGAAGTTTTAAAACCTAGGTTTAAGATTTTCAAACCAAGGTTTGAAGTTCAAACTTAGGTTTATTGAATTAATGTGCATTTGGCCAGCTCAAACCCCTGCTTGAAACTTCAAACCCTGTTTTAAAGAATTAATGTGCAATTTTTCTATCAAACCTAGGTTTAAAGTTTTTAAACCTAGGTTTAAGATTTTCAAACCTAGGTTTGTAGTTCAAACCTAGGTTCAAAGAATCAATGTGCACTTGGCTTGCCATACAATGGTGATGTTGAAACTAGTAAGTGAATATGATCAGGAAACACCACAGTCACAAACTACAGACAAACCCATGACAACGTGAGGAAGAGCCACATAACTTACTAGACACCAGGAAGACAAACTAAGTAAAGCAACCAGTTTTCTCTTCTCGATCAAGATGATTACAAAACTAGAATGGACATAAATTAACGCACAACAAACCATTGAACAATTGCAGACTCCCACAATGGGAGTAACAATAAACAACAAGTCAACAACAACAGAACCACCGCCTCAGAACCGACAGCAGCCTAAGCCACCAGAGGGCTTAAAATTGCATTTTACTGGTACCAAATGTTCGCCCTAGATTCTGCTGTTGTTAAAGTACAATAAATGTCCAGCTCGCATGGAAGCCTTCTGACTATTGCAATGTATCATTATGGAGGAACACTCTAATCAAATTAACACACTATGATGCATAAAAAGGATCCACGGCTCACAGATAGTCAGAGCTAAAGAAAACCTCAAATTGAGCCACTGTGGGCCCAGCTACAGATAAGCATCAAGCACCAACCCATCGATTAAAACTTTATATCAGAGCCATCTTAGAGTCTGAGGCCTGACCCACCTGAGAGGCGAGAGTTTTAACGACCCCCGAGGGGTCTAGCAGATGTTTATGTATCGGAAAACCAGGTTTGGTCGTTATTATTGCATAAAAGTCATTTTGTCATTTGAAAACGGCTGTTACTGAGCAAAGACTTACGTCATCCTAACGTCACTAAATTACGTTTAATTTTTGTGACAACCTAGAATGCGGATATGTAAAGTACAAAAGCCGTGTACTAACAGCACGTGAATTGGCTGGTTAATACATAGGTTTTTGCGGATTGAAACATGGCTGTTAATAGTGTGCGACACAGCTTTTTATGCAATAATAGTGGATAACAGATTAATAGCATAACTAAATAACGTACATTATAACGTTGCGTAAAAATGGCAAATCCTGACAGAAATCACCCAAAATGTGATTTTAAGCTATTTTAATATCATGCGATGACTTATAGAATCTAACATTTGTGCGCATGTACTATGAATTTTAATAAACTCTTGCAAAAAAGCGATAAAATACTTGACAAGCTTCGCATTTTATCTCCCAACTCGCTTAATTAAATATATTTAATATAAACACAGAGTCTATGCAAGATCTTTTTTTAAATCATTATAAATATAACTTTTTGATGCGCATACTTTCAAATATTTCGATAAAAGCGTATATTCAGGGTTTATTAAAAGACAAAACAGAAATCCAGTGTAAACAAAGCAGAGAGGAAGGCAGAGATCAGAAATCAAAACAAACAATTACCACGCCCTGATCCGAACACCATATGGGAGAATGACAAAACAAAATAAAACACAACATATAAACAACGTAGCCAAGAGGTAGTCATTTCATAGCAGGTGATCACAAAGCTGCAAGGAAAAGACAAAAGCATGACAAAGACAAATCTTAAACTTAAATAACAAAAATAATCCACAAAAGAAGAACCGACTTAGAATAATGGGCAAAAACTCACCAGAAGGCTATGCATGTTTAACCGTATCAACTGCATGCTTAGTTCTGATGTGAATCAGGATATACGTGTCATTTGTTTACAAATGTACAAGGCGGATCATATACTTACAGGTGTATCATTTCCAAGTACATATTCATGAATCAAGATATAAAATAAGATTTTGCAAGGATAAGGAATGCAAATGGACATACTGCTGAATATAAGAGCAAAACAATCCAACATTTGAGCTGCGACATGAGATTTCCAACAATGTTGTATGTGAGACCAGCAAAGGCTCAGACCAGCCTGCGCTATGCGCAGCCTGATCAGAGCCTTTGCTAGTTGCTCAGGTATTTTAAGACAATCGAGATATGTGCTGGTAACATACATGTTGACTTTTGGTGCAAAACTCGTATTCTTTGCTCAAGACTACATCATTCATCCCTTCTATCTCAATTTGTATGATCTGACTTCTATTGGCTGCTATAATCCAAGTACAATTTTGGCCTCTTCCCGTGTAGTCTGTGTCTAGGGAACTGAAATACCCTGAGCTTCCAAATAGATACACTTCACAGAGAGCCCAGTAATGTGCCTTGAATCCAGTATTGGCAACTGAACCAACATTATTGAACAGAATATACATTATGCTGGAATTGGTGCTTATAGTTGAAGATGGAGAAGATCCACAATAGGTGCCAACATGACCTTTCTCAGACAGTGTACTACTATACACCTGCAAAAATACGGATCGACCAGTGTAGTAAACATAACAACATCTAAATATTAAACAAAGGTGCATTTGTACAGAAAGACCAGTACATAGAGAATACTAGGGGAGTGTATTTTGATATCAAGTTTACCAGGCAAGGTTTTTAGAATGTTTGTTGACATTGCGCGGCTTGCCGAATGATTCAACATGCATTCTCAAAACTGAGCCTTGTAAACTTGATATCAAAAGACGCACCCTGGTATTCTATACTGCTCAACAAAAGTTTAGCACGGATAAATAAAAATTATTTTTTATTTGAGCTTATGGTTTAAAGTTATAAAATATCTGCTGAAATGATGGTTTGGTATGTGATAAAGTTGAGGAAGCAATTGGTGTACTTTAGTTGGATTTCTACTGCGTCGTTCGTTGCTTTAAACAAACGTGCTTCAACTCCATTAATGGCAATACAAAAATAATGCAGCATCGGTTTATAAAGTCTCTTGTTTTACAGCTTGATCGAATAGGCCATTCTGATAAAAAGACAAAGGTCGTCTCCATTGAGCATAAGTTGCAAAAGTTGAGTCTTGAAAACAACTAACGTCGTTGTTATAATGACGTTTACAAGTCAAAAACAGTACTGTTTTCGCTGTGTACGCATGCTTAATTGAAAGGGTTTTCGTGTTTAAGAGGATGCCAAAAGAGAGACAGTTTAAGGAAAGGTAAGTTTATAAAATTTTGTCTCATGGTATTTAATTCATAAAAAGTGACGTTAATCTGAAGTTGAGGCTAAATTAAGGCGATGACGCTATCTAAAGAAGACGTTTTCAAAGTACAATCTACAGACATGTTCCGGGAGCTTGTGCCAATCAAACATCAAACAGATTGCTTGATCTCTTGATTCAGTTCGCTGAAAAGTCAAGAAGTGTAAAAATGCCATTTTTACGTCATAATGGAACGGTAAAACGTGACATAAACGGGTATCAAACTTTGACGTTTTTAACGTTTTCCATCATTAAGAACCTTTGGCTTTACTCTAAAATCAAAACTTTTAATTTCAGATGTAGACGTGTATCCTTTGCATGCCCATGACATCAAATTTAACGTCGATCCACTGACGCCTAACCAGATAACTTCTTGTCTGGCGGACACGAAAACATGTAAATTTCAAGATCCCCATACATGTTGATTACATTTAATAAAATGGTACATGTTCCTTCAAAGTGGGACATCGTATTAAAATCCGTGCTAAACTTTTGTTGAGCGGTATATTTATCAGTTCAACTATTGCTTCTCTCTTCAAACTAGTGATTATGACGTAATTTTTGATTTTTGTGTTGATCAGCGTCATTAACGAAGCCAATCAAAAAGTGCAACGTCAGCATGACCTGATAAAGGCACATGCCTTGAGAAAGACAACGTTTATCAGGCAACGTGAGGCAATGCAGTTAATATGAGAGGTGACTGATTAAAACGAAATACCACTCGCTGCTTATATTCACTTTTTTGTACCCTGAAGTCAGTGGACATTATTACCAGCCGCTTAGAAAAATCTCTATAACATTACGTAATCGCTAATTACATGTAACAATTTTCCATTAGCATTTAAGCTATTGATTAGTCAGTAGTTCACTTATGCCTACATTCTAGTTAAAGTAACCATCTGAGCCAAAATATTAAAATAACGTTATTCAGAACATAGCATGGCCAAATATGACCATCATGATAGTGTATTGTTGCAGCAATTTTGTGTAAACACTCAGCAAAAATGTCTGAGACATTGATGAGTTGTCGCGCGTTTGCAAATCATTAATGGCAAGGATATATGGCAATCAGAACTGCCTTGGACAATTCCGTGGGATTCCGTGGAATCAGAACACAGATGTACATCGAGGATCTACTTTGATAACACGGATGATAACGTGACGCTGACGTTATATAACGTGACGTGCTTCCTTACAATGCACTATATGACTACATAGAAACAATCTAATCAACACACGACGATGAAACAATGAAAAGGGCGCATGACTAGCAGATAGTCTGAGCTGAAAAAACACCCCAAGCTGAGCCACGGTGGGCGAAGCCAAAGACATCCATAGGCACCAATCAACCTATTAAAATTTTACGCCACGGGCATTATTGAGTCTGAGGCATGACCATATTAACATATTAGAGAGGAAACCATAGCTATAAACCATAATTTGCTTTGCAACAAGGTATGCAGACTCTCGCGTGATATCCATGTTATGTTTTTATATCGATTTCTTTATTAACAGAGAATGTCAACAAATTACTTCATGCAATGCCCTTTACGACAACGCATCAGTATATCTTTTAAAGATATTTATCATATGACGTCGCGTCTGGGAGTGCAATAACTCTATGCAATAAAATCTATAAATCACTAGTGGTTTACAGATTTACGGGAAACGTTATGCCGTTCATAACAATGTTGCGTACATAATGACACAATTATTTTTAACCATTTGACGCCAAATATGAAATTTCAAAGTAATCTTAATGTCATACGATAAATAGAATCTAACATTCGTGCTCTTGTATTACCTCGTTGCAAAAAGAGATACAATGCTCAGCACGCCTTGCATTTTATCTTTTTTTTCCTCAACTCGTTTAATGAATTCAATAAAACATGAGCACTCATGTAAGATCCTCAATACCTTCAGATAGAAGTTATCACAATTTTGCCGATTGGCAGTGCCAAGAAGTGTTATGTTCAGCACCAATCTCTCAAATACTTCTCCAATTATTGTCCAAGTACATTCAGTGTTGTAATCATCCCTCGAATAAAATTCTATGGCGTTTGACTCAAGTTCTAATTCGCTTGCCCATCTGTAGACAGCACCACAGTATATTCTATACGAAGATAAGAACTCCGCCTCGCCAACGCTAATGTTTATATATAGGCGTACAAACATTATACTGGTAGTAGAAGAAAGGGTAACAGGTGCTTGAAGATCACAGAAAGTTCCTAGAAGTGCATGGTGTGCTATCATGCCATCATATATCTGTAAAGAGCCAGAACAAAATATCGCAGACAACACATGGTAAATACGTTTGATTAGTCAGAACTTTTTATCCATTAAAACTGTCACAGTGAAACATATTTCGTTTAAGTGGTCAATTTGTTTTGATTTTTCATAGATGTATATTCAGTTTCTTGGAATGGCTTTTGTCGTATATGACCTTTTTTACACTGCAGACGTTGTATTTAGTTGGGTAATGCTGCTTACACTATGGTCTTAAAATACCTTCTGAAACATAAGTGATTCAAACAAAACTTCAATATGCAGTTTCTGGGCAGCAATCCTAAATTCGATTTCCGCACGCCGTTACAAGAAGTTCAGTGCATGTCCCAATGCAGTCGTCATTACATGTGTTAATAGATAGCCCAGTCAGAAGTGTATTAAGCCATGGCTAGCTAGAAGGTTCGAATCTCGCTAGCATCGCTAGCAAAAATATTGATTAGTGAAAGATATATAATTGCTCCTGCAGTGGTATGTATCTAAATGGTTTGACTGTCATCTACCGGATTATGGTGGTTTCACAAGATATTTCCTGGCCAAACACCAAGAACTGCATTGGCTTTCCCCTACCAATAGACAGTCGGCGTCTTAGCAGCAGAATTACTACTCGTAGTTACTGACATGTATCTACCGTGCGCAATTTTTATTGTTAAAAATACTTTCTAAACAGTATATTTTATTCTAAATCGTATTTGCTTTAAATTTATATTTAATACCTTACTTACCTGTAATGAAGTAAATTCACAGGAGCTATTCTGGTGCAAATCCATATATATCATAGTCAAATCTATAAGTTGGTAAGACTCTGCCATAATAACCCATGTACAATTGGTCAAAAATGGAGCATATTCATTTGCAAATGATTTATAAGCGACCGTTCCTGTTGTATTTCGGAGAACTTCCCCACATTTAAAACCTAAACAAAAAGACATTACCATATGAAGTTGTGTCCGGAGGTAGAATAACGCCATGCATTAAAATCGATAAATCACTAGTGATAAATCACTAGTGAATTACAGAGTTTTAAGAAACGTCATGATGTCCATATCAACGTTGAGTACATAAAAACAAAATAGTAACCTTTTTACGCAAGAAATGTGATTTCAAATTAATCTTAATATCATATGGTTGATAGAATCTGACATTCGTGCTCTTGTATTATTGCACATATTAAACTCGTTCCGAAAAAGTGATAAAATGCTCAGCATGCCTCGCATTTTATCTATTTTCCGAACTCGTTTAATAAAATCAATAAATTATGAGCACTCACGTAAAATGTTCTACTTAAACATTGATTGTGAGCGATATTGTAACTATTTCAGAGGCAAATGTGAATGATTTTAAAAACAGAACTGTCAGAGCATTGAAAGTTTATTTAGATATACAACAAGCACACATTCACACAAACTTCCGAAAACATTTTAAAATTCCATATATATAAAAGAAAAGACACTAAAGTACCGTTGTGACCTCTCGGTATCGACCTGTAAACAAATTCTTACTATTCCAATAGCAGCCATGCCGCGAAGCTTTTCTAGCCAAAAAAAATTTTATACTATTTGTTTAATATTTTCCTCGACATTGAAGTGATGTCATTTATCCTGCTACAGTATGAGATGGGCCACAACGCAGGATAACCTGCCTTTGGGGTTCTTGACATTTGAAGCGAGACTAAAGTAAGTAAGGGTGCAAAGATCAGGAATCGATACAATCAAGTACAACACCTGGCCCAGGATACCAATGGGAAAGTGACAAACTCACAGTTTTCTCCAGTTTTCTCAGCAACACATTGGAATTTCGCTTATAACTAAATTATATATGCTAAATTCCAAGAAGCGAATAACAAAGGACCTAATCAGATACACTGCCTATGTTCATAGACTGGCCTTTGTTGTCCACAAAACTCGAAGACAGGCTATCCCGTGTTGTGTCATAAATGAGCATAGATAATACAGAATCTAGGGCGAAGATTTGGTCGAAAAAATAATTCAAGCGCCTGGTGGCTTCGGCTGCTCTCCGTTCTAAGAGGATGATTCTGCTCTTGTTTACTCATTGTTTATTGTTGCTCTCATCGTATGTGGCTTTTAGATCATTGCTTTGTTATCCAGCATTTTGTGTCACTTTTGCCATCATTATGCTTAAGAAGAGAGGGCTGGTTGCTAACTTTTGTGGTATTCTTAATATCATGTTTTGTTGTCTTTCTTTACCTCTTTCTCACTGTGTCGTGGGTTGGTCTGTTGTTTGTGATTGTGGTTGTTACTTGTCATATGAACTTTATTTATAATTTAAGGCTTTTACATAGGCGTGGCTCCTATTACGCAGTTATAATTACGCACGTGCGTAACAGAAATAGTAACATTCAAGGGAGGTCAGGTAATGTGGTAAATAGCGATTTTTCATACCATAAGTAACTGCTCTTAAAGGAAAGAATTCGCTCCTTCTTTGAGCAAATTCTTTTCTTAAAGAGAAGTTCCCCTTTTGAAAAGAGATGCAATTGGAGAAAATCACTGCTTGATCCAGTAGTCTCCCTTTGATGTGCATTACTTTTTCAGCGTTCTGGCTACGCCTTTGCTTTGTATTGATTCATTCATTGTATAAGTAAGGCAGTACATACACGCCTAATGCTCAGTCCGTCTCTTTATCCATGTCTGATTGACAATCAAAATGGAAATTGAAGGAGTTTTCAAAATACTTAATTTTGCGAGAAAACTCAGCAGATGACAACAAGAGGGCACGGGTGACTCTAAATCCTTTTTGGGGGATTTATAGCCCCTTTCGGACAACAACAAAAATACAAACCAATACTTTGATCTAGGTGTAAATTAAAGCACGATTCTTATTTGTTTGCTCCAAGTAAACCTATACAAAACATGTGACCTCCACAGTGGGGCAATATTTGAATACGGACATAATTTGAACAAAATTGGTAGAGGTCCACTGAATGATGTGACATGTCAAATATCAACGTTTTGGGCTTTATGGTTTCAGATAAGAATAGTTTAGTGCTTTACCTATATAAGCGTATATAATACATGCGACCCCCAAGCCAGGGCCTTTTTTGACCCCTGGGTTATAATTGGAACAAACTTGGAAGAGGTCTACTGGATGATGCTACATACCGAATACCAAGAATCTTGTCATTGTAGTTCAAGACAAGCAGATTTGCATGTGTTCCTTATATACATGAAAAGCGCGTGAGCCTTGAATGGCCATTTTTGGCTACAGGGGCCTATTTTGAACACATTTGGTGAAGATGCTATACACCAAATATTGCCTGGAATCACACACATGCTTAAACATCGCAAGCTTTTTAGAAAAGATGAAACTTGCCTCACGTAAATACTATAATTATACTAACCATACGTCATATAGTACGATGCATTGAATCCCCCAAAAGTCCAGCTGTCGTCAGTTTTGAATTGTACGTAGATAACATTATGTACGGACGTCATTGCTGGCGGTAAAGATGATCCACAGAATGTTCCCATGATTGCACCGGTTTCTATGAAGCCATCAAAAATCTGTGTATATTTAAGAAATGAGTTAAATTTTCGGAATATTCATGGAATCATAAATACTTCGGGTCTCTTGCAAAGTAAGTGAGGCCCAAAGGGCTTCACGTTAACGTTAACTTTGCAAGAGACCCGAAGTATTCATGATTCCATGAACAGACTAAACAATTGAATGTATTGCTTATATTTACTTTTTATGATAAATATCAAAAATATAAAAAAAATATATTTATGATTGAGGAATCAAAACAATTTTATATTTGATATGTAATCGTATAAAAGGTTTTGTCAGAGTACAAAACAGAAAAGTGGAAAAGCCAGCGTGAACACGGTCATCCAATGGAGCAAACACGAAGCTTGTTTTGCATGCGCGACTCGGGTGTGGCTCGCTGCCAATCACAACAACACTTTAACTTCTGGTGAGTGAGTTCAATGTTCGAAGCGTATTGCACGGACGAGTGAGCTTGGCAGCTTTCAATAAAATATGTGGCAATTCATGAGGCTATGAACGGTTGCAAAATCTACAGATTCATTAAAAGCTTGCTTCGAAAATGTAAATATTTACGCGTGTACGAATTACAGTTAATACGCACCAAGATGATATTTCTTTTAGCAAATACGTCTCTAGCAAAATACTCTCCCCTAATGTTTGGATAAAAAAATATCATAATTTAAAAACAATATAGCTGTCACCGGTCGTGTGATCGATCCTTCGGAATGACGAATACCAACTCAGATATAGACAATATAATATTGTGTTTTAATAATGAGCAGCTGTCATGGCATCATTTAGTCCGGAACCTGGAACAATAATGTATATAAAATATACAAAATATGAGATCCACAGAAAGTATAGAACTTATCTGTTCAAGGTCTTTATGGCAAGTGCCTACAAAATAGGCCTTTACAAAGCGTACCCTAAAACCTAGTGCTATCATCCAAGAGTATAGATTGTGTAAACTTATTGGAAACGTCTCGTAGAGATGCTTCCAAAGAGTGTTCACAGTCCAGATTCAATACGGTGAAACAGGTAGTGAATAATGTACCAGGCATAGGAATTTAAATAGGAATTTGACTGCCAAGACAAGTTAACATTCAACAGGATAATGGGTCGGATTTACGAAATATTCAGAAATCTTGCAGTTTCATGTACAAAATCACATTACAGCCATACTTTACATACAACAAGTCACATATTTCCTTATACAATGCTATGGAATACAATATGTACATACCTGGAACAATAATATATATGTAATATATACCTCTACAAAATTAACCTGATCCTGACCTTTATGCATGAATAAATTATTACGGTATAAACACTGAATATATAGTTTTTCGTGATGGATCGTGTGCAATCGGTATGTTTCGAGCAGTTACGGAAATAAACGTCACGGTACAATTGCGATGAGATCCGTTGATAACTCAATTAAGTTGTACTTTCCACGATAGTCGAGTGGTTAGTCAGAAAAGCTCCAGATACGTAAATTGTGGGTTCGAACCCTGGTTGACACAACTTTTTTTATTTCATTTTTCTTTGTTTTCATGTCAAAGAAATGCATATAAACACAAAACATGAAAGTTCACGCTTTCTTTGAAAATGTAATGGCTGACAACTTCTTGATGCTTGGAGTTAGAATTTAGTTTGCGAATATAGGTCTACACTCGTGCTCTTGGCTCCAATGCAAAAAAAAAATCAGTTATTATAGCAGGTCGAAGCATTTCTCTAAAGAGCAGCAAGGAGGTCCATATATGAGCCACGAAATGAGATTTCCAACAATGTGGTATGTGCGACAAGCAAAGGCTCAGAACAGCATGCGCATAAGCACAGTCTGAGCCTTTGCTAGTCACTTGAATATTCTATGGATGGTAAGTTACTGAATGAACAGCATTTAGTTTCATTTTTTAAAGGGAGGGTGCACAGGCTCACCTATGCCTATTCGTGTCAAAATGACACATTGTTGAAAATCTCATGTCGCAGCTCATATTTTAAAAACTGAAGAGAATGGATCCGAAGAGACAATGTTGTAGTCACCAAAGAGATCAAATTAATTAAAGCAGAGAAACGATATTGCAAAAGGAGAAAATTTAATAAAAAATAAAAACAATAGTCTTTTCAATAGTTAGAATAATAAATGTTGCGTACGGTATTCGAACTAACAACGCAGAACTTAAAAATATAACTGTGCAATATTCAAGTGTTCTACCCACTGAGCCACGCAGGCAGCTGATAGCAAATTGAGCATTATAGCGGTATATATTAAAGTACCACGTGCATTTCCGTATTAGTTATACGATGAACACCGAAGATATATTTAGAAGCTCAGTCGGCTTCGACATTATGTAAATGATGAAGGCCAGGATCAGGTTAATATGTTCAAGGTATATTAAATATGAGCTCCGCAGAAAGTATAGAACTTATCTGTTCAAGATGCAGTAAAGCATGCATTTCAGCTCAAAAGATCATGCCATAGGCGACAAAGGCTTTGTTCACAGGTAGCTCACACCCCTTATAACCAGAATACAGGTAGAGTATCTGAGACGTCACACCACCCCGTAAACATGTACGTGTTAGGTAACTCACCTAAATATAACGGCTATTACATAGCGACCCTTGAAAATGTGCTAAAATGACTTGGAAACGTGTAACACTACTACGGTTCAAGAGTTATTTAAGAAGGCTAATTGCATTTATTTTTCACTTGAAACTAAGCTATGATTGAAGCAAATAGAATATATTTTTATTTTCCAAAAATGACAATACGTTTCACTGCTCTTGAAAAAAACATCGTTCAAAATTTATAGATACATTTTTCATTTAGAAAAAAAAATATTTTGAAAATCTGCTAATTCAGACACATTTATTACTCCTTTGTATTTATACAACACGTATTCATAAAAAGTAATCAGATATTATTAGATATATTACATAAATAGTTGTTATGCGTTCTACTTTCTGAGAGCTTCAAACATGTCCACAAACAGTTATGTTCCAGTGTCCTTAACCATCGTTTACTTAGATGAGGTATTAATTGTGATAAATCAAATGAAACCTCATCGTGTTTACCTCTGCAACCTCTCTTTGATTGTTATTTGTTTAGTCGCGACGAGGTAGTGCGAGGTCGCCGCGAGGTCACACGCTCTGTGGGACCAGGGCTTTAAGTAAATAAAGTGTAAGTCTAAATATCTGACTTTATTCATGGCCTAACATTTTTTTTCTCAATGAGGTCCTCAATATTATAAATAAGAGCCGTGACATGAGATTTCCAACAATGTTGTATGTGCAACCAGCAAATGCCCAGACCAGCCTGCGCAAATGCGCAGTCTGATCAAAGCCTTTGCTAGTCGCTTGAATATTCTAGGACTAGTTAGCTACTGACTGGACACCATTTCGAGTTTCTAAGCTTTAAAGAAGGCCTCACAGGCTCGTCTGAGTCTACACATGTTAAATTCCCATATTGTTGGAAATCACGTATCGCGCCTCAATTATGCCTGTTTTTGTTTTATTTTACCGTCAGAAAGTCATATCCACATATTTCATTATATTCTATGTCGATATATGTTATGTTGATAGTGACAACTTGATACAGGTCAGCGACAATAAACCACCAGCAGTTTAAATTGTTCTCGTAGAAACCACCATTTTCACTCGGAGAAAAAAGCCAACCATCATCAGTAAGGACGCTGCCACATTCCTTGTCAAAGGTAGGTACTGCAAAAATTGTCTTGAAGGTTATTTTATGGAAAGTATCCGCGGTGGACCACACACTAAGAATCAACGACGGCTCTGTTTGTCTTTGGCTGGGCAGATCTTGAGGTTGCTTTGCTTAGTTTGTCTTTTTGGTGTCTCGTGATTGTTGCGTGGCTCTCCATCGTGGTGCGATTGATTTAACTGCAGTTTGTGAATGTGGTATTTCTTGATCATACTCACCTTCTATTTTCTTTAGCTCTTACTAACTGTGAGTCTTAATCCATTTCTCTTGTTTCTTTATATGCTGAACAAAAATGGAAACTTTACAATTACTAAAGGAGTAAAATCTTCGCCAATACCTATCTTATGTAAACACAAATCATATCAAATTAATGGGTGTTTAATTCTCAGTAGATCTGTGTAATTGAAACCCAGCTGCAATATCGTGTGTTTAACTGGTAGCTTTGGGAATAAGTAAGGGGTCAAAATCAAAAATCACATATCAAAAAAAATTTGTTTCAATTCTTGTTTTTATCGTCTGATATGGACCGTTGAGGTGTGTAGCATCTACAGTTGCCGAGTAGAACAGCTTTCGTCAATGTGTGAGTGTAAATTAACGGTCTCATATTGACGTTGTTTTCTTACGTCGCGTCGATCCTGTGCACCAATAGATATTTCTGTCTGCTCAAACCGTCTCAAAAGGCCATGAGCAATAAGGGGAGGTAACCAAATGTCTTAGCCGTGTGTATTACTCATGGTATGCCGGCTACCTGCCGAAAGCCTGCTTATGCTCGTTTTAACATACACGTAGCATTAGTTCAGTATACTTCGCGGACGTTATTTGTTGATGTTCGATGTTACTGGTATATTGCTTCTCAAATGGAACACAGTTTTTCGTTTTTAAAATTTTACATGAAGGTTTCTTCACCCTGAAAATTTGCATGCGCATAGATATAGCAAAACCCTAACTAGATTTAAATTTTGGCGGAGAATGATATCAATGTTACTGCTCTGATATCTTGTAAAAATAAATTTGTTTTTGTTGGAATAAAAATACCCGTTTAGTACCCATTTTTGTTCTATCAGTGCAATACACCTTGGATAGATATCGTAGTATTTGCTCAGCTATAAAAAGTCCATTAGAGATTACAGCAGACGATCATTTTGTCACATCAAACGGTGCGGTTTACGATGCAATCCAAGCTGCTTACATAGTTCTACGGATAATGGGTTTATAACACGCTTTGTGCCTACCAAGTACCACAATTTTGCCTGCTTCCGTCTGGCTACCTAATTGTATGTTTTGTTCATGTGTCTGTATGCGCGAGCGTACAACTAGAAATGCACAGGCCTGAAAATACGAATTAGTTCACAGCTGTATGGGCACTTACATGTACTACATTTCATTTTATATTTAACTTTAACTGCTTCTTTATATGATGGACAATATGCATGTTTTCATATTTTAGTGGGGAGATCAATGCAAACCAAATATCTATGTGTCTTGGTCCACTTCTGAATTAAGGGTGAGGTTGGCGCCATTAAACCGGTTTAACCCCTCCTGTAAAATATTTTACTGACCGTTCCAAGGCGATACTTCTTTTGTGGATCTTCTATGTTTTTGTTCAGTCTTGTGTTTGCTATGCCTTTGTGTGCGTCTGTTTATATGTGCTTTGTGGTCTCCTGCTGGGGAAACGGCTGACCTCTTGGCTCTCGTGTGTGGTGTCTAACTATGAGTTTGTCACTTTCCCTTCGGTATCCTGGGTCAGGTGTGGTACTTGATTGTATCGATTACTGATCTTTGCACCCTTATTTACTATTATTAAGATTGAAGTTTGACGTTTGTTGGGCCCACTGGGGTTTACCTGTTGGATTTCTTTCGCCCTGGTATTCAGTATTGATTGCTGTTGAGTCCTTATCTTTGCTTCATCTCCTTTTTATATCTTGATTTATATGTTCTGGAAAATGATGCATTGAAAAGATATGGGTCTTTCATGCAAACCAAATATCTATGTGTCTTGATCCACATCTGAATTAAGGGTGAGGTTGGTGCCGTGAAACTTGTTTAAGCCCTCCAGTAAAACATTTTACTGACTGTTCCAAGGCGGTACTTCTTTTATGAATCTTTTATGTTTTTTCTTTCTTGTGTTTTTATGCCTTTGTGCGCGTCTGTTTATTTGTGCCTTGTGGTCACCAGCTGGGAAAGGGCTGACCTCTTGGCTCTTGTTTGTGGTGTATAACTGTGAGTTTGTCACTTTCCCATTGGTATCCTGGGTCAGGTGTGGTACTTGATTGTATCGATTCCTTATCTTCGCACCCTTACTTACTTAGTCAGACGTGTGGCCTTTATATACTCCTACTTTTTAAAGTAATGAGTTTGCGTTAAAATGGTTAAATGTCTACTTAAAAAGTGTAAAGTTTCTATATTTGCTCAGCAGAGTATGATCATTGTATTTGATTGTATCTCTTTGATGATACATTGTGTGGTAAACTTCATTTTTTGAGTCAACTGGTATCGATTTTGTAGTCTGCTTATTTTTGCTTTTTGTCGTCTGCTAGTTGTTGATATTAGACTGCATACATCTAATTTATCCAAATCATGGTATTCCGTTAATGTCTGTAATTTGACACTGGTGTGAAAACAATGAAATAGATTTCCTTTAGCATGCTCTTTAAAAATAATCACATTTCCTAATTTTACAGACTGGATCCAGAACAGGTTGAAATTAGGGTGTGTTTTTTTTTTAGTTTTTGTCACTTTGTTTAATTTGGCATTGATATTGCCACATTGTAAAATTCTGTGTGCTTCTGCCATACGCAAAATGAGACTGTCATGTAAGAAGTGTGCATTTGAATAGTCATGTATGTATTTTTCTGGCTCTAAAATCAGCTACCAGCTGCAGGTTTTGATAATGACTCATAGTGGTGTAATTTAAAATCCCTTTGCATGCTTTATCAGTAGAATTTGGAATTTACAAAATAAGCCCAGAATAGCCTGACATTAGAAATTGATAAACTCTGGTCACTTTATTTAAATAGAGCATTGCTACTGACAGTGTATAAAATTCCATATTCCTATCACATTGGGATAGGAGACTGACATGAACAATTGCGCATTTAAGTGTGTTGGTCTGGCCTACTTATGATTCACCATAGTGGAAATGTCAGACTCAATGTTTTTGCATGCTACTGGCAAATCACAATCTGGAATTTTCAGCATTTTTTAGGCTTAGAATGGGTCATTTTGAGGCTGTGGTTTTGGGTATGCTTTATTATGTTTTACACATATGAGGCTGTGGGGACCTTTTGTTTTTTATGTCTCCATGGGTTAAAGAGAAATTGCATTGTTGGTGAAGGGAGTTTTATAAGGGACCATCTGGTTCCTATGTTGTAATGAGTTGACCCATCTTTTTACTAAAGTTAAGAAATGGGCTTCACAAATAGTTTAAAGTAAAGGAGCTCACTTGAAAATGAATTTAATGACATTTCCTGTCTTTTGGATCCTTTGAAAATACTGATATTATCCATATCTATAGATTTTAAGATTTTAAATTGCTTCAAAAGCTAAAAAGTAGTTCCGGTTGTCAGAATTTTGACCTTCACATATACTTTTTGATTCAATGATTTTGGGGTTTTGCATCGATTAATTGTTGAAATGAAATAGGTTTTCATACATACTAATCAAAAATTACATATTAGGTGTGTTGAGCTTATCTGGCTTCAGTTTATTTAATAGTTTTAAAGGACTATTTTGCTTCAGTGTAGGGGCATTGACCTAATAAGACATCAGTAAAAGGTTACCATATAATTTGTTATAGTTAGACCACTTAAATTGTATAAGACTTTATTTAGAGTTGTTTTGGCTAATAGTTTATTATTTTAGAGGTGAATTTGACTGTTTTATTGAGGATTCACATGAAAATACTGTTTGCATGCATTTGTTGAATCTAGAAAGTAAAATTTAATGATATTTTGGTAAAAATTGAGGTATTGCGCAATATACAGGAGGTGTTGTTTATTAATAGGTTTGGTTAATTATGATGTAATTTCCTGCCAAATCATATGTTGTGTTCCCTGAGTAGAAATGGACTAGTCCAGCTAGATTTCAGGTAGCCAATGAAATCATAATATTTTGTCATGTGACTTTTGCTGTCTATAAAACCAAAAAACGCTTGTCGTTTACTCATTCTGTTGATTCTGAGGGGATGTGTGATGTACTAAAATGCACCAATATTTTTGCAGAAATAAATAAAAAAAATTTTTTATATTTTTCTCTTTAGATAACTATTTACTTAGCGAATTTGTTGTTGGGTGTTTTCTAAAATGTGTTCCAGATATTTACATGCTTTAGCAAATGTATTTAGCAGAATACAAGAACATATTTGGGTGATAACAGACATTTGAGTGTTGTTAATCTGTTCGGCTGGTTTGGTACTAATGAAAGCCGGATATACATTGGTTCTAGCTTAAATAAGGGTTTGCCCTGAATGTGCTCAGTCTGCTGAACAGATTCTGAACGCACTCTTACTTCAAATGTGTTCTGCTATACACTGAAAATTAAATAATTTGACTTTGAGAATACAAAAAAGTACATATAAATTATAGTTTTTCACGGTTAAGGCCTCCTCACACATAGACGAAAACGACCCAACGTCATCATGCGCATACTGACGAATAGGACTTCAACCCGATTCGCTATCATTCGTAAATGTACGTTTTAAATCGTGAGTGATGTTCGCATGGATGCGGTTGTATTCGTTTGTGATCGTTACAATTAAAGCTGTTCGTCGGAAAATTTCAAGCATGTTTAAAAATTTGTGACGAATAAATGTTCGCCACAGTTATTCGTAACGACTCGTCTAAATACGTTTATCAATCATAACTCTTCGTATAGCGTTCGTCAATATACGTTAGAGATCGCAGCTGTGAGCAAATTTGCATATCATGGTCAGCTAATTTGCATATCTAGCGAAAGATGATGATCAAGAGACGCACCTCTGCGATGTTTTGCGAACTGTAGCGAACATATGCGCATTGAAGCGATTTGAATCCGACGCGTGGATACGAATTATAACGTTCGCAAAACGAACGGTATACGTTAACATGCCAATCAATACGTATTGTAACTACAAAAAGCGAATCAATGCGAATTGAAGCGGTCCTACGACGTCTTTATTCCATTGTCACTTTATAGTTGATGAGGGGAGAGACCTATAAGCGGGCCATCATCGGCGAAATGCCATTTGTTTGCCCAGCATTGAATGCTCGCTTGATAGCCTTCACGTTGAATTTAGGGGTTCCGGGTTACCCTATAGCGTTGTGATTTTACAGGGGTGGGGGACTGGATCCGCGCATTTTAAACACCCTCAGATGTGAATAATGTCTTTGTGTGTGTCTATTGCATCTCTCTGTATCTCTCTCTATTTGTCTGTCTGTCTGTCTGTCTGTCTGTCTGTCTGTCTGCTTGTCTGTCTGTCTCTCCTTCTCATTCAACCTATGTGGTGTAGTCAGGCCATGCAGGCCAGGGTTCACGAGCTTGATACCGGTCATTTCAAGTCTTTTCTTGGGACTCTAAATCCTGTTCCCGATAAACCTTAGCTGGTGGAAGCCAATTATCATGGTACAAAATTATGCATTATTAATCAGTAACCAGTACCTCCCTCCTCATCAGTAAAAGTGGGCCTGATGTCTTTCTGATTTTTCAGTGCCCTGCTACATGCCCCACTCCATCACAAGGGATATTTTTGTATCAGATTATGTCATGTTTCAGTCCAACTATGCATAACAAAATATTTACTCAGGCAGAGATCAGAGCCATATCAGAATTAAGCGAGAGACTTGTTGAAGCCTTCCAGTACATGTATTTCTTTTGCTGACAGTTCCAAGGAGGTGCAGATTTTGTTGATCATTTTTTAAAATATATATTTCATGTTTTATGCTGTCTTCACCTGGCCACCTACTCATGTTTTGCGCCTGTTCAGAAAGTAAACATTGCTCTAACGAAAGTTTAATTCCATAAAAAAATCAAGGCTTTTTCAAGACTCTGAAAATTATGCCACTTCAAAATGACTGGTAGATCTTGCACAGACGAAGTCAGAGTAAAGGTACCTTCATTTCAAAAAGACACACTTTTTACTATGATATAGAATATTCCTCAGATATGTAATCCATTTTTATTTAATTAGTTTGAAGCTGTTAATAACAGCTGTGATATAAGATAAAAAAGAATCAAATGTTTTGTGACAATTGAACTCTCAATTTCTCTCCTCGATAACATGAAAGAAACCACTATCAGCAGCTTAATCGATGAGTTTTAGCTTTAACCATGCAATTTGCATATCAACTTTGCATTGCTTTGTACGCTTTATTATCTGTGGCACGGCATTGAAATTTTCAGCGTTTTTTTTTATTATGAATAGGCTTCACTGTTTTATTTTAAAAATAAAAAAAAATCTTTGGCATATGCCATTTAAATGACCTTTAAAGTTTTACGTTAAAACCGGGAGTAAACACCAGTCTTGAAAGAATAAATGTTTAAAAAATAGGCTGATCAAGCTGTATTGTGTTTGGTCTAACATGTTTACATAATTAAACACATACAATGATTTTAGTATGTGCAGTTGATTAATTTTGAAAATATTGGAAAATGCAGAAAATGAGTTTTTTTTTTAAAAAATCATAAAATATCGTTCATAAGCAAAAATTCAGAGGCTTTGTGTTTTTTCAAGTCAACTAGATGGGTAAGAAATCACCTGTACTTCAATTCGAAAAAAAAACTGCACTCAAAACTCTTATTTTCTTAAAAAATTTGATTTTTGCATTTTTGAGCCCATAAATTGTGAAGTGATAGAAAACTCTTCCAAAGCGCCACTTACAAGTGCAAGTTTAGTCCATTGAAATGCACATATTTGGACAAAAATTCATTTCAATACCATTAGCGCTAAGTCAGAAAAAATGAAATTGAAAAGTGGTCACTTGGAAATATATGTTAAAAACTTAATATTAACCCTGTACTGTGGTGGTGTGTGTGGGGGAGGGGGGCAAACAAGGCGTTGCTCGTCTGTTAGTGACCGGATGTGGGATTGCCGTGTCTGAAATATTCGGAGCCATTCGTGAAGATCGCAATGCTGCGTTTAAGTTCGCTTCTCTGCCCCCAAATAGCATCTATCGCTCCTTATCGTTAATGGGCGCAAAAATATTATTTGCGGGAGCAAACGCATTCTAGCAAATGACAGTTAGTGTTCGTAAACCATTTGCAACGAATAGTATTCTATCGTCAAAATTTAAGTTTATGTAACAAATTTCGTAACTTTCGTTCAGAATTCGCTTGAAAACACAAATTTACTCTATTCGCAAGGCTTTGTCTAACGGATTTCCTTATGTGTGAGGTGGCCTTTAAGGCCTCCTCACACATGGACGAAAACGGTCCAACGTCATCATGCGCATACTGACGAATAGGACTAAAGCCCAACTCGTTATCGTTCGTAAATGTACGTTTTAAATCGTTGGTGATGTTCGCATGGATGCGTCTGCATTCGTTTGTGATCGCACAATTAGCGTTGTTCGTCGGAAAATTTTAAGCATGTTTAAAAATTTCTGACGAATAAATGTTCGTCACAATTATTCGTAACGATTCGCTTCAATACGTTTATCAACCGTAAGTCTTCGTCAACATACGTTAGAGATCGCAGCTGTACACAAATTTGCATATCTTGGTCAGCTAATTTGCATATCTAGCGAAAGGTGACGATCAAGAGACGCATCTCTGCGATGATTTGCGAAACGAAGCGAATATCTGCGCATCGAAGCGTTTTGAATCCGTCGCTCGAAAGCGAATCATAACGTTCGGAAAACGTACGGTATACGCTTACATACCAATCAAAACGTACTGTAACTACAAAAAGCGAATTGATGCGAATTGAAGCGTTCCTACGACGTTTTTGATCCAAATCCAACTTATAGTTGATGAGGGGAGAGAGCTATAAGCAGGCCATCATCCGCCCGCCAGCGAAAAGCCATTTGATGGCGCAGCATTGAATGCTCGCTTGGTAGCATTGTGAATTTTAGGGGTTCCAGGTCACCGTATAGCGTTGTGATTTTACAGCGTGTGGTTTTTTGTTTGATTTGATTCTTTACGTCCCATCAGCAATCTTTCAGGTAAACAGGGACGGGTCTTCCTGGGTTGAACCAGTACTAAGCTTGGATAAATGTGTCTTGCTCAATGACCACAACACAGTGACGCCGGTGAGGCTCGAACCTGGGGCCCCTCGGTCTCGAGTCAAGCACTCTACCACTAGGCCACTGCGCTCCCTTACAGGGTGTGGGGGACTGGATCCGCGCATGTTAAACACCCTCAGATGAGGACAGTATCTTTGTGTGTGTGTGTGTCTATTGCATTTCTCTGTGTGTCTGTCTGTCTGTCTGTCTGTCAGTCTAAGTCTATACATGCATTTGTCTGTATGTCTGTCTGTCGCCCTCTCTCTCAACACATGTGGTGTAGTCCCAGCAGACTAGGGTTCACTGGCTCGATACCGGGCATTTCAAGTCTTTTGTTGGGACTCTAAATCCCGTTCTGGATAAACGTAAGCTGGTGGAAGCCCATTATCATGGTACTAAATTATGCATTATTTATCCGTAACCACTACCCCCTCCACTATGAGTAAAAGTGGGCCGGATGTCTTCTTGTTTTTCCAGTGCTCTTGTATATGGCCCACTTCAGCACAAGGGGATATTCTTGTATCGGATTAAGCCCTGTTTAAGCACAACTATGCATAACAAAATTTTTACTCCGGCAGAGATCAGAGCAATAGTAAGTAAGGGTGCAAAGATCAGGAATCGATACAATCAAGTACCACACCTGACCCTGGATACCAATGGGAAAGTAACAAACTCACAGTTAGACACCACAAACGAGAGCCAAGAGGTCAGCCCTTTCCCAGAAGGTGACCACAAGGCACATATAAACAGACACGTACAAAGGCATAGCAAACACAAGACAGAAAAAAAACATAAGAGATCCACAAACAAGTACCGCCTTGGAACGGTCAGTAAAGTATTTTACTGGAGGGTTTAAACCTGGTTTAACGGTGCACCAACCTCACCCTTAGTTCAGATGTGGATCAAGACACATAGATGTTTGGTTTGCATGAAAGGCCCCTAACTTATCAATGCATCATCTCCTAGAACATATAAATCAAGATATAAAAAAGGAGATAAAGCAAAGATAAGGACTCAACAGTAAATAAAACTGAGCACCAGAGCAAAAGAAATCCATCAGTTAAACTCCGGTGGGCCCAGCCAACAGCCGAAGCACCTGGCCCCTACCATCTCATCAATAGATAAGTCTTTAAGTCGGAACCGTCATAGAGTCTGAAGTCCGACCCACCGACGTGTAATTAAAGAAGAAAGCAAGGTTGCCAACAGTGATTGGGTTGACCACCAAGCATGCAGTCTGTTGCAATGCATTAATGTTATAGCCAATATTTTTATAATGGGAAATTATTTTAATGAACTGCGCTGAAAAGTTATTAGAGCCAACAATCTTCTTCAATTTATACACCAAGTCACCATATCAGAATTACGAGTGAGACTTGTTGAAGCTTTCCAGTACATGTATTTCTTTTGCTAAAAGTTCCAAGGCGGTGCAGATTTTGTTGATCATTTTTTAAATTTATATTTCATATTTACCTGGAGATATATATGTTAATAACCTGACCTATACCCTGTACTGTGGTGGTGTGTGCGGGGGAGGGGCGCAATCAAGGCGTTGCTCGTCTAGTATTGAACGGATGTGAGATTGCCGTTCATGAAATATTCGGAGCCATTCGCGAAGATTCGCGATGATGCGTTTACGTTCGTATCTCTGCGCACCAAATCGTATCTAATCGCTCCGTATCGTTAATGGGCGCAAAAAGTATTGTTTGTGCGAGCAAACGCATTCTAGCGAATTACAGTTAGTGTTCGTAAACCATTCGCAACATATAGTTCTTGATCGTCAAATTTTAAGATTATGTAACAAATTTTCGAAAAGTTCGTTCAGAATTCGCTTGAATTCACAAATTTACTCTATTCGCAAGGCTTCGTCGAACGGATTCGTTTATGTGTGAGGAGGCCTTTAAGGATGAATTCTTATCATAAGCATTGAATGAGGATTTTATCAAAGACAACTATAGAATTAGACTCCTCTATCTTTCTTTTTTTGTTCTGTTACTTATCTCTGATATGGCTCTGATCGTGCATATGCTTGTCTTTTTGGGTGTTTTCCAGTGAATTCATACGCTGGTTCTATGGGGTGATGAGTTGTTTACCTCCGAGATATCCAAGTTGTTTCAGGAACCTGAATGGTGAAGTTACTGACGTTACATTTTATTGGAATTACTAAACTAGTAATTATTAGTAATTTTTGAGCAGTGCTTTGCTGTAGACTGTTCATTTAGCAAGTATATAAGGTGTAGGAAATCAGAGGAATTGTTCAGCTACACATTTGTGGGTGAACCATTTGTTTGAGCCTGTCACCCCCCTTTTTTTCCTACCCCTATGCAAATGAGCTGGCATTAGTTAAACAATTAAATACTTAAATCTAAAATGGATAAATTGGTAATTTTGGCTAGTACTATTAAATTAGTTATTTTAGTATATGTACTGTGCATGCATCATTGTCTGTACGCTGTAAAAAGAGGCTTTTCTATATAAACATCTAACATTTATCCTTGCCTTTGTCGTTATCTAAATTCCCTTTTTAAGGTATATTGGTACACTGAGTATTGGCCATTGGTCTCTTTCCCGCTATTAGGTTAAGCCGGGGCCCGGTTACTTATAATCAATTTTTGGGGTCATCCTGACGTGTGTATATAGGTATCCAAAAGGTTTTGCGGCTACGCCCCCCGAGGTTTTAAACCCAGTTTTACCACAATGGCAATAATTAGGAAGCCTCTATGCGAGAGTTTAACGGAAAAAAATGGTGATAACATTTTTGAGTGTATTGCGACATGGTTAACCTAATCACAGTAGGCAATTTTGTTATTCTCTTTAATTTCACACGCGAGGGTTGGACCTCAGACTCTTTTACTGTTCTGCTAATTTCCTCATGCAGACACAATGTGGGTTTAAGATACGCAAGTACCTTGCGCCGCCAAACCGCCCATACAATGGGACGGAGTTCAGATGCATAAGCAAGCCAGTAGCGCGCGCCACCTGCAAAATATAATTGTTTAGCATTTGTGAAAGCTTATTTTCAGTCAAAACAGCTAGTACACAAAAAGTTGCTTTCTTAACTTTTTTCCATTTGTTTCTTTTAGATATGGATGACAAACTTTCTAGTCAGATTAGGCCTGATATTTTGTCAGACGCATTTCATGGTAAAAGGAAGGCAAAGATCAGGAATGGATACAATCAAATACCACACCTAAGCCAGAACACTATATGGGAAAGTGACAAAAACACAAGAAAATGTCACATACAAATGGGACAAGAGGTCAGCTCTTTCCCAGCAGGTTACCATAGGGTTGCAATGAACAGACAAGCCAGCATGACAGACATGAAACACAAATAACAAAAACGATCCACAAAAGAAGCACTGCCTTGGAACTGTCAGTAAAAATAATACTGGAGGGCATAATCATGTTTGACGGCGCCAATCTCACCCTTTATTCTAAGCCCAAAGCGTTTGTGTGAAGCAGTTGAATTTGGCAGCAAATTTTCGTAGCAGCTAAAGGGCAGCTGCAACATGCCAAGGGCAACATTTTGGAACTGATCCGGTTCCAAACTATGTGTGTAAAATATGACCATAGGCTGATTACAAGCATTATTGCTCCAAACTGTTTGTCTGAGGAGGTGGAAACCCATAGTGGGCCATCCCATTTTATCTAATTTTCTCAAAAGAATGCCCTTTAATTGTTGCTTAGTGCAGTTTATTTTTGTTGTCCAACTTGGGAAGAGGGAGGATATTGGGTGGGGTCCAACTGCTTGTCGACCCTGTTTGATATGCATTGATGACTCAAAAAGGTTGTCAGGTTCTCCCTTGGGGGAAGTTTATGGATCCACGCATGATATTTGACTAAACAGTAAACACCAATAAGAAAATATAATTATTTCAGATAATATTATGATAATAAGAACAAACCTTTTACAATTTTTGCGTAAACTTC
Organism: Loripinus fragilis; assembly: GCA_964019695.1. NCBI lineage: Eukaryota > Metazoa > Mollusca > Bivalvia > Lucinida > Lucinidae > Loripinus > Loripinus fragilis. Next base: position 83,307,632 of record OZ026517.1, read on the forward strand.
GACTTCAGACAGTTGAAGATTGCTGGTCCTGGAGATTGTGTCTTGGAGTATTTTGACAAATCGTCCCCAAATTGGCTCATAACACACCAGCTGCACACGCTCGTCTAGCATCGATGGACCAGAGTAGGAGGCGCATAAAATAGGAGTTTCGTTTGTTTCACCAACAAACACAAACACATTGATATCGTCTGAAAAAGAATTTTTAACATTACAATAAAACTGGCTAACATTGTTATTGGGTTAATCGATAAGAACTCATATGACAACATTATATCTTTATATAAGTATATTAGGATCCACTGCTTCCAGGATATGTATAGTTTAATTTATTCTGTCAAAATCTGTGTGAAGGAGATAGAAAACCATTTGACACCACCACGCAAATTTTCATAATTTGTTATTTTGAGTAGTATACAGTAAAATCTGTCTTAAGCGGCCACTCGAAAAGAAGACCAAACATTGGTTTTCAAGTCCAATTACCGCTTAATGCAGATCAAAAGTATTGCAGAATGCTCTCTTGGAGCATTTTGTAATACGTTTGATCTTCATTAAGCTACCATTGGTCTTTTAGACCTTGGTTTAGTCCATTTTGAGTGGCCACTTAAGACAGGTTTAACTGTATTTTTAATTTATTCTAATAGAGCTAAAATAATACCTTTATTTTGTTATACACTGCACGAGAAGATACCAAAAGTTTTAGATTGTAAGCAAATCAAAGTTAAGCTGATGACAAGAAAGTTGAATCAGATCATTACCTGTTCCCACTTGTGTAAGAGAGGTAGGATATTTTATCGGTTTGTGTTCTGATTACCATAGATTCCTACCAAACTTTCGTCTAATTGCTGAACCAATCATTATGTTTGCAAGAAAGTATGCTTATTTAATATGTTCTGATGCCCATCAAAAAGCTTAGTTTTTGAAAACAAGTTTAACAACTGTTTCTTTGTAAGTGTATTCAGACTTAAATACGCTTTATGTTCTTTATACAGATGCTAGTGATACGTGTACAGGCGCATATCTTACTTAGGAATGTGACAGAGATGAAAAGCCAATAAACTATTTGTCCCATAAGCTAAGTAGGCCAAAGTGTTGGTGGTCAGAGTTAGAAAAGGAAGCTTTTGAAATCGATTTTGCTCATAGAAAGCTTAATAACTATCCGCATAAGGCTCAGTTTGTGATCAAACAGATCATAAACCTTTGAAATACTTACTTGAAAGTCCCATGCAGAATAAGGAAATTCAACATTGGGTTTTAAATATGGCTGGTTACAATTCTTCCATATGATATATAGCTGGTACAAAACGCACATGTGCTGACCTACTTTCTACACACCAAAATAATGCTAAGCAAAATTCAGTAGTGCAGACAGATAGTCAGATGCAGGTAGAAGTAGAAGAATAGGGTATCTTAGATGTTTATAATGACAATTTGTATGATATCGATGTCATTGATTCGAATGCAAGTGATCCTATCACATGTAACTAGATTTAATTTGCAAATGATGAAAAATTGGGTAAATATGATTCGCAGAAAGGTGGCCTTAATATGAAAGCAGAACAAACCAAAGATGATAACATTATAGAAATTAGGTCCATGATTCTGAGTAGTGATTAAAGTAAAGAGGTACAGAAACACTATTTGTTAGTTGATGACTTGGCATACTATCTACCCAATGTTGATGATGATCCATGTTAGATTTTTTGTTCATATACACCTTTAAGCTCCTAAATTATTTGAGCATGTTCTTGATATTAAGTACTTATTACATATACACCACGTCATTTTTTAAGTTAAGTCAAGTTAAATTATTTGAGCATGTTCTTGATATTTGGTAATTATTACATGTACATCAAGTCATTTTTTCAGTAATTGATTCGAATGAGTTTGATCCAAACACATTTTACTAGGTGTGATTTGCAAAATGATGAATATTTTTGAAGATGTGATTCACAGAAAGGTGGCCTTGAAATGAAAGTAGAGCAAATTAAAGATGATAACATTTTAGAAATTAGGTCCTTGATTCTGAGTAGTGATTAAAGTAATGAGATACAGAAACACTTTTTGTTAGTTGATGACTTGCTTTTTTGGCTAAAACATACGCTGTGAAGCAATATCATGATCAAAATGGTCATATGTGAGTTCAGAAAACTTTTGATTCGATTTTGCAGATATATTATTGGACGAATTTGTTTAAGGATATTAATAAGTATTTACTATTTGTCAAACAAGGAAAGCAGCCCTTACACGAAACTGACACGCCACCATATTTAATGGCAAAATTCAGCATCGATTTTTCAGGTCCATTCCCAACAACTTTGTCAGATAATAGATATAGGAGGGTTGTCCCAGTAAATCGTGGAATTTTGTTATTACACAAGACTGTGTACAAGTAACTCCATGATATTTAAAAGGGTGTGTTTATATACATATGGGTAACATCTTATATAAAAATGGGTGGAATCGCAGTTTAGATTACAAATTTATAAACCTTTACTTGACGGTATGTCAGCATGAGCGGCGCATGGCAAAATATTTCCAATGAAACTCATCTAGTCCAAAGGGGAATGTACATTTAATCAAATTTCGCTGTTGTATTACAAACAATGCAATGCCACATCAACTAGTACATTGTAACTATGCAAGGTAAAGTGTTGAAAAATTGAAAATTTGAAACGTTTGTGGTCATTCGCATTGATTTTATAAAAGATTTTACTTACCTACTACGTTTCAATTTTTCAGAAAAAGCTAACGTTGTGAGAACGTTATGGCGCAATAAATAGACTTTTGATACTTTTAACTAATTAAAACTGCGTACTTTTAATGTTGAATAATTGGTAGAACAGTCATTAGTATCGTCAAATGGATTTCATGTGTAATCATTTTAGTAATATCACAAAAACAATCTCCTTTTCGTCATTTTAACAGAACACGTGCTTTTTTTCTGTTAGTTATTTTAATGGTATATTAAATCTAAAATATCTCGCTTGTTTGTGTGCTTAGAATATCTAAACTAAATATATACTAATTACTTGACCCACGGAGACTTACTCAACAAATAGATGACAACATTTGTTACCATTTAAGCTTATATAAAAAGAGTAGAGTCAAAACATTTGACCACCCCTCTTTAAAAATACAGCAAAAATCACTTGCGATGAGACACCCTCAAGTAATGGTTCATAACGTTGTTATCTAAACTGTGATTTAATCCATATTTGTAGAAAATGTGTCTTGGATGTATATAAACATATCATACAAACTTCATAGAATTCCTGAAACACGGTCTCATTTTATAACAAAAGTCCACAAGTTACTGGGACAACCCTCGTATTATCATATTTGTTGACTGGTACAGTGGTTTGCCAGACGCTTTTTCAGTATTTGATAAGACACCTTGGACAGTAGCTAATTTGATCATTGACAAGATTTCCCCTCGTTGTGGCTCTTGTTAACAATTAGTGACAGACAATGAAACTGAGAATATGAATATAATTATTAAAGAAATTGGACAGTTTAAAGATCAATCATGTTTTGACTAGTGTATATCATCCTCAGAGAAGCGCAAAAGTGGAACGCTTTTATAGAGTTTTACATAATATCTTAGCTAAAAAGTAGCTGTTAATTTATTTATTAACAGCTACTTTTTTAGCTAAGATATCATGTAAAGCTCTATAAAAAGCGTTCCACTTTTGTGCTACTCTGAGGATGATATGCACATCTTAACCAAGCTTTGGCAGCAGATAAGATTTAATGTTAGTGAATCACCACAGTTCTCTCCGTTTAATCATTTGTACAACAGATTTGTAGTTTTGCCCATTGATAATATTCTAAAACCCAGGAGAAAGTATCTAGTTGAAGACTATCATCAGATTGCTTTGCAAGAACAACATAAAGCATTTGTAACAGTAAGAAGTAATTTGAGAAAAACTAAGAATAGACAAGCTCATTGATAGGAGAACAAAAACAGTAGAATTAAAAGTTTATGATTTATTATTAACTTAAAGGTAAATGAGACTTAAAATGGAAACATTATTATAAAGGGTGCTAGGAAAGTTTGTTCCGCTCTTCATCACATAATTTAGAATCATTTAAAAAGGAACTGATGCTTAAAATGCATTATCCATGAACCTACAGTAGGTCCTTGTGATACTCTATTGCGTTTGGCATCGTGTCTTCACACAATTATGTTTACCTTGGGTACTGTCTTTCAGTCGTTCAAGAAAAATCTAAATTTTTAAAAAAAATTGTAACATTTTTTTTTATTTTGCATGGTTCTTTACAGCCTTGCTGATTAGTTAACATATTAAAGACTTGTGAGGTTGGCGAGCCCTAAAACCGGTTTAAGCCCTCCAATAATATATTTTACTGACCTTTCCAAAGCGGTACTTCTTTTGTGGATGTTTTATGTTTTTTTCTGCCTTGTGTTTGCTATGCCTTTGTGCTTGTCTGTTTATATGTGCCTTGTGGTCACCTGCTGGAAAAGGGCTGACCTCTTGGCTCCAGTTAGTGGTGTCTAACTGTGAGTTTGTCATTTTCCCATTGGTATCCTGTGTAGGGTGTGGTACTTGATTGTATCGATTCCTGATCTTTGCACCCTGCTTACTTTGTATAAGATGACTTAAAACTCCATAAAGTGTTTCTTAACAAGTTCGGAAATATTCTCATCACTATGGTCACTACATGACAATGTTTCTTTGTCATACACCCCCATTTTGCTTCTCGAGCTTAACAATTTCTGAGGGATACCTGATTTTGAAGATCATTTATTCCATGACAAAATTAATGGATTCATCATTCTGTAGTTTATTTCTGATCAAATGTGTTTACTTTAAATATTTTCAGTGACGTTTATGTCATTAGACACATTATACCTAAAATAATAGGAAATGCAAATTGTTGCGGAATGAACTTTCTTAACACCGTTTAGAATTATTGAAAAGAAAGGTCCATTTTTTTATAATTAAAAACCAGCTTGATGGTGTCCCAGGTAAGGTACATGCTGAAATATTTAGAAAAGCCAACGTGGACGATTGGCAAATATCAAAAGATTTCTATAGTAAACGTTTGAGAGATGCAGTGTATGATACCCACCTTAAGACTCTGATTCAGAATTGAATCTGATTCTTACCAAGAATATACCATCCCCTTTGCAAACTGATAAAGAAACATAAGCCAGAAAGAGAAACATCTGAATATGAGGACGACATTCCCTATATGGAGCTAAGGAAAAGGCTTAATTATAGGGAACTAAGACAGAATAAGAACAGAAACATAAAGGTCAAGGATGTGGAAAGGGATGACAGGTTATCCTCTGATAGTTCATGTATTTTGCCTTTTTCTAATCTAAGTATTTCAGAGCAGGAGATATATGTGAATATAAGACAATCACGACAGTGCCATGCTCCTAAACCAGATGAACAGGAGAAGCGTGTTAGCTGTATAAAAGGTCTCTTAAGCAGGGAGATGTAAAACAATCAGTGCAGTAAATTTCTGGGTCATGGGTTTCATTGTGGAACTTTGAAACTAGTGGAGAGTCACTGATGAAGCCTAAATGGCAGAAACTAGCTAGTCTGGCCCAGGAAATATACACACTCTGGTTTCAGTTCTTTGGTGCAGTCTTTGCTTCCAAAGGATACCCTTTTAAGAACATATTTGACTTCACTGCAGCTGGTGACTTGGACTGTGTGGCGGCAATAGAACGTCTCCCTGCCCTTCACTATAGTGTAGATTTTATTTTCTTGTCCTTTGGGATCATGGGTTTCATTGTGGAACTTTGAAACTATTAGAGGGTCACTGATGAAGCCTAAATGGCAGAAACTAGCTAGTCTGGCCCAGGAAATATGCACACTCTGGTTTCAGTTCTTTGGTGCAGTCTTTGCTTTCAAAGGATACCCTTTTAAGAACATTTCTTATATGTTGTAAAACATGACCTTGCAAGTAATTTAATTTGAGGTGAGTTGTATATAAAATTCCTCAAGTATTGCATGTAGTTGCAATTTGACATTTAAATGTCAGAGTAATAATAAGTTTTATCATTGTTAATTCCAAATGAATGTATGGTTGTTTTTATTTATGCAGACTGATGAAACGTTAGTGTTTGCAGGCTCGGAGTAGAGCTGTTATATTCTCATTTATATGATATCTCAAAATTTACATGTATGTCATTTTATTAAGGCATGTGCACTTTATCTGATCCTGAAGTTCTTCCAGAGTGCTGACGCTGGATCTATACTATGTACAATAAGTTTAGCTAGTGTTTTGTAAGGATGAGCCCATCCACATCAGATATCAAATTTCATTTGCTGTCATGAAGATACAAGAGCAGATCATCTGAGAAGAATTTACAATGAAAAAAAAATGGAATTACCAAAAGCAGCGGCTGACCTAAAGTGACGTTAAATTTTAAGACTAGTGGGTAACGTGGGTATTTCTGATCATTAGAGAAAGCCAAAAACATTTTCAAGTGATTGTTTGGTCACAGAAAACCAAAACAAGCATAGCAAATGCTGTAATTTTCTGACTTTTCTCAGAGAAATAAAGGAACAATTTTTCACAATTTGACGTTTTGATAAATGCTTTTACGTCATCGCCTTTAAACGGTGTTTCTAGTTGGGTTTTCTTGAACCACTCTGACAAGTAAAACTGTTTGATGCCTTCCAGCACATTCAGACAAATAACGTTGAATGAAACAACTTCATGGCTACAGAGCATGAGCCGAAAGATGAAATCTAACGTCACCATTATCTCGCAAATGCGTCAAACCATTTCCAGTAACTTAACGTTTTAATCAACCCTAAGATTACTTACATTTTAATTCTATGACATTTTTGTAAACTGAATCTGTGTTGAATTGAAACGCCAATTGACATAAGAAGTTAACTCAAATGATGACTACGTTTTGACGTCATTGATGGCAGCTGATTTTTTCAGCATGAAGTCTCTATTACATCTGTCACATAACCAATAGTTTTATAGGCGAATGGTGCATAGGGAAGATGTTAGACCACCAAACGAAAAATCACATGCTTATCATTTTAGCATTACTTACAATGGATGTAAATTTTGCTTACTGACCCCTCCTACAATTCTAGTTCTCCCTGAATGCCTATTTAAAGGATGGCGACTTTAATTTCGTGGTTTCATTTTCCTAAGATCCTGTTCTGGTCATGGCAATTAAAATTGTTTGATATTGCACAATGATGAGCACATAAAGGTGCAAAACATAAAAACTTGCTAAACTTATTGTGCATAGTATTTATATCAATGTTGGAATTACATGAAGTGTTATTATTTATTGCAGCCTAATGATATGAAGAGTATGGCCGCTGGATATTCAAAGGTTGTATCTAATCCAGTTCCCGTTCCCACGTTTAGGTGGTGAATCATTTTAATGATTCATACAGATCATCCAATGATGATAAGATCCTGGTCCCAAATATTCCTAGGATGCCATTTCCAGAACCCCCAGAAGTCATGGATGTGGTGAAAGTGAAATTAAACAGCGCATAGTAATCTCATAGACATTCTCATTATCAATGACTTTTGTGTAGTTTTATATGTGATTTCTAGTGTTTATCCTAGCCAGTTAAAGCTGTGGGATACCCAAAAGACATGAGGTGCATATTTTAGTTAAACTTGTATGGTCAGATTTGAAGATTTGTAAAACTGTTAAAATTAATTTGGTACTAAATTAATTGATAATTAATTTCTTTATAAAATAAGTAGGCATGTAACACAGTGACCTGTATGGCCACTCACACAGATGGACGCTTGACATAGTATAAAGGTGTGTAAAATGGGCAAGACCCAAACGACTTTAATAGTGATTAGTAGGCAATACACTGAATGGCTTTTTTGAATTGGAAAGCTGAAATATGAAAAGCAAAAGTTTAATTATTGAACTCATTTTAGGCTACAAATTTTCACTATTAGGATTCATCAGTCTAGCTAACATGCAGCATGGACTACAGATAATATTTCATATACATTTTGGCATCAGAGCAAGTTTATTGCTATGACAGAAGCTTTCTAATTAATAATAATAAATGGAATTTAAAGACTGGTACATAAACAATGTAATGTTTTCATCACAAGTGGGTGGAACTTATATTGTTTATGAAATATGTGGCTCTGAAAGTGTAGTAGCTTTAAGTAAACGTGCACACCTGCATATTGATTTGACAAGTTGTTATGATTTGTTATGATAAGGGCATGGACGTGATGGAATGTTTATTGAAAATGTATATATACCCTCGTTCTTACAATGCAACTTACAGCACTCTGGATGATGTAAAGTACGCTTGTTATGTGTTAGAACAGTATTAACTATGAACTAAGACAGTTGTTATAAGAGGTCTTGTCTGTATTCCTCTCTCTCTCTCTCTCTCTCTCTCTCTCTCTCTCTCTCTCTCTCTCTCTCTTAGCGAATATTAGGGACCATGACTGATGTTATTTAAGACTAGAAAATGTATTAGTCTGAACATGTTATTCATGAATAGAAAACACAATGCAAAATACTACTGGATCACTCATACGGCTATGCTATACCAGTCTATGACTGATGCAGATTATTCCGTAAATAACATTCCTTCTCTGTTTCTTTATGGAGTCAGTCTCACTGCAAATTATGACCAGTCTATGATGCAGGAAGATTGGTGCAGCTTATTCTGTTAAGGTATTTTATGGAATAGATAACATTGCATGGTATGTACGTTTTTTTTTAAATTAATACAGCTTATTCTGCTAACATACATATTAACGGAATGAATATCATTCCAGAGTATATTCATAGTCTATAATAGCAAGTAGTATGATCAGGAAATATCACTATCTAGAACTGCAGGCAAACCCATGGCACTATGAGAAAGAACCACAAAACAACCACAAGACAAACAAAGTAATACCAGCTCTCTCTCTCTCTCTCTCTTCCCCATCAAGATAATTGCAAAACTAGAACGGACATAAGGTAGTAACAATCAACAACGAATCAACAACAACAGAACCACAACCTATGACAAGAGCCTAAGCCACTTGGTGGTTTAAATACATTTTACTGGTACTAAATCTTCGCCCCAGAATCTGCTGTTGTTGAAGAACAAAACATGTTAAGCTCGCATAGAGGCTTCCAAACTATTGCAATTTATTATCATAGAGAAACAATCGAATCAAATTAACACACTATGATGAAACAAAGAAAAGGTTTCACGACTCAAAGATAGTCAGAGCTAAAGAAACCCTGAAGTTTAGCTATGGTGGACCCAGCTACAGACGAGCATTACGCACCAACATACCAATTAAAGCTTAACGTCAGAGCATTCACGCTGACCAACCGTCGTGCATTTAAAGAAGAAACCACAGCAGCTAAACCGTAATTGGGTTTACAACCAGGCATGGAGACTGTTGAATGATATCCAAGTTATATCCAACCTTTTAAAACTTTTGATAATCTGTTTGAATTGATCACTAAAATTAGAGTTTCCACCAATTATTTTGAATTTATAAACTAAATCACCATAAAACATAGGTTCTGATATGCCCTGTAACAGGAGAGTTTTTAAAACAATGTTTTTATTACTTTAAAATGTTAACCTGATCTTGGTCTTAATCATTAACATATACTGACGTCAACAAAAAAAGCCCATTCTAAAAGTGAACATGAATATATCTTACACTGAAAATACTGAAGTTGTAAAATTTAGTTCACAATAACGTCTTATCAGTCTAGCGAATCTCCTGAAAAAATCTATTGCTGAAAGAATGTTTCAGGTTGAGTAAACAACCTCGATTTGAAATAGGGTCATCATTTCCGTGCGACATAGGATTTTGCCACTTTTGCATTTTTTCCAGACACTACAAATTGGCAAAAAAGACTTGTTTTACCATTTTAAAATCGCTCTATGCTACAGAAAAGGGCGCTTATTGTGTTCACACAATGTTTATGCTTGGATGGGGTAAGTTGTTGGCACTTATCCCATCCACATTTTCGTCATGCATTAGAATTAAAATCAAACCTAATGACTTTGGAAAGTGGCTGAAAATATTGTTACGAATCATTTCCAAAAGTCTACATTGTTTAACCAGCAACAATTGCTGAAGAAACGCAATCTGGCTCGTGTTCCAGATGGCCGCTTTGGATGTCGTGAACATAGACATCAAACTGGTCATTGAGCGTGACAGCTCATCTTTAATGGCGTAGTTGTATGTAGTCATGTTCTTGGTGCAATAACTTAATGTATCCCCTTATCATTTTCCGCTATTTAAAGCTAAGATGAGTATGTCGACAAGTTTCATAAGCAGACCTTACATTTTGTCTTAAATATGACGTCATAATTTTATAAAATCATTGCTCACAAGCATGACAGTTTGAAAAAATGATTAAAACTTTGAATATAATTATCAAAACATACACGGCACAGATTGAGTGCAAATTTATATTGAAATCATAAGCGATTGATGAATAATGCTGTAATGTGTACGTTGAGCCTATAATGGCGTCATCAGAATAACATGGCAATTTGATATCAAAGAAGATCCATTTTTCAACCTCGCCCACACTCAACATGAATAAGCAATATTTTATACCATTGCTGTGAAATCAGTGATTATGGGGGAGGCGTTTATAGTTGACGTCAGTATAATTTCACAGGCGGTTAAGTTAAGCATATTTTTATACGATCCCTATTTTGGAAATAATGAAAAATAATTTGAGTTTTGGGTTTTATTCGACATTAACACTTGTATTTTGGCTACCAACTTTGAAGAAGTTTGATTAGTTTAATTCACTACTGTCCATGAACGGGAAGCTTACGACACAATACTGTCCAGGAGTTGATATGCGAGAATGATTTGTTTTGCTGTTGAGTCATGAAATAGCCTTAACACGCGTATGTTGGATAAATCTAAAAGAAGAAAGATGGCATAGGGTGTAAAATTGCCATTAAGAACGCTGGTATGAAACAAGATGACATTGCAAGGGTATTAAACGTGTCGCAGAGTGCTGTAAGCAAACCTTTGAATGAACATAGAGAGAGTGGCAGTATTAGAAAAAGGAAACGGTATACATTGATTCTTGAGTGCAAGGAATTGTTACTGAAGCATTATCTGACGTGGTGCATTATCTGGCGTGCAACTGATACAGTTAAAGGTTGTTACTGGGACTTTAAACGCTCAAAAGAACCAGGACGAAATCCTGAAATATGGCGTTAAACCACCCTTGGGCTCGCTAGATAACCGGAATAAGGTGCTCAGAGATGGCGTTGCAAGACCTCACTGTACTCGCATCATCGAGGAATACAAAAATCAACAGAACATCGCTAGTCTTCTACGGCCGAGCTCGTCGCCGCACTTAAATCCTATTGAAAACGTGTGAGACAAACTCGGCTGACGTGCTTGAAACCGGAAACGAGCCGCATTAAAACCATTAAGAATTTTGCTAGACTCTACTGAAGGAGTGGATAGGATTTCATGTACCCAGTGAATTTAATGATGAAAATGTGCCAAGTTGTTATTCGACAGCGTGAAGGCTATGCACAACATAAACCGGAAGCAGTGGATTATTGTGAGCCATTTCGTGACTTTTTGCACCAGATTCTGACTTTTTGCACCAGATTTCTCCAAAGAGAAAGCTTTAAAGAAATTACAACTAGCGCTGCCTTATTGTATAAAGTTTTGCTGACTCTTGGCCTCCGTGCTGTTTTCATTGAATTTTGTAAAGTTAATGGGTAATTTTTGTAAGGTGTTTGCAGCCGATATTCCACGGCTTTTCATTATCAAATCGCTGGTATTCTGCATTTGTTGTCTACCACATTAGATTTTTGGTATCTCTCAAAAGTTTCCGTTCTTACCGTTTCTAAAACCAAAGTAGTGTTATCAAATGGAATATGCTTAACTTTATTGCAATAGTATATATCTTCAGTGTTCATTGTTTAATTTTGCTTTGGAGCTAATACGGAAATGCACGTGGTACTTTATAACACGCTAGATGTATATACTGCTATAATGATCAATTGCCTAGCGGTTGCCTGAGTGGCTCAGTAGGTAGAACATGTGAATTTAGCATAGTTCTGAGTTGTTAGTTCAAATCCCGTACTCAACATTTATTATTGTTACTATTGAAAAGTTTGTATTAAATTGTCTCCTTTATGCAATATCGTCTCCGTTTTATTTAATTTGATCTCTTTGCTGACAACACCATTCTCTCGTCAGATCCATAATACTATACTTTAACTATCGCCTGTCATCTTTTTGTTTTAAAGATATGAGCTGCGACATGAGATTTCCAACAATGTAGCCTTTTGGAATGAATAGACTCAGACGAGCCTGTGCAGCCTCCTTTTAAGAATAGAAACTCTAAATGCTATTCAGTCAGTAGCTTACCAGGTATAGCATATTCAAGCGACTACCAAAGGCTCTGATCAGACTGTGCCTATGCGCAGACTGGCCCGAGCCTTTACTTGTCGCGCATACCACATTGTTGAAAATCTCGTGTTGTTTGTTTTTTGTTTGATTTGATTCTTTACATCCCAGTCAACAATATTTCAGCTACTTCAGGACGGGTCTTCCTGAGTTGAACCAGAACTAAGCTACGATTTATGTCTTGACACAACGCAGTGGCGCCGGTTAGGCTCAAACCCGCGACCAATATCGTGTTGTGGGTCATATGTGGACATCCTTGCTGCTCTTTAGAAAAATGCTCCGATAACCTATAACTGTTTTATTTTGCTTTGGCGCCAAGAGCATGGGTGTTGTTTTTTTTTCAGAAGACACATTCGCAAACTAAATTTTAACTCCCAGCATCAAGATGTTGTCACACATTACATTTTGTAAGAAAGGCTGAACATACACATTCGTAAGTTTATGTGCGAAGAGAGTTTATGACATGAAAACAAAACAAAAATGATATTAAAAAATGTGGGGTCAGCTAGGATTTGAACCAATATTTTACGTACATTTGTATCTAGAGATATGTTGACTTACCACACGACAACGGTGGAAAGTTATCAACAGATTTTATAGCAATGGCACCAAGATATTTATTTCCGTAATTGCTCGGAACATACGAATTTCACACAATCATGCATAATGGTCAGGGTCAGGTTAATATTTTAGAGGTATAGCAATTATTTAAAAAATGCTATTCGATTTTTAGTATATCTATAACCTTGTTTTAATAACTTTGCAGTCAAAAATAGGTTTCTATTGTTGAAGTCATCAACATTAGAACATACTCTCACAAAACGGATACACTGCGAAATATACATCATAGGAAGAAAAGCCAGGAACATCTCTATCAAGAAATGGGAAATTAGCTATAATTGTAAAATTAAAATCATCCCGTGTATCATAAATCTTAGATGAAACTATGCCATTCGTTATGGAGAAATCAAAGTCCAACAAGACAGCTTTTTGGAGGACGTCCATATGCCCCGCCGCATAATCCCATGACATTTGGGTGAAGTTCAATGAAAATCATTCAAAGGGTTCAGGAGATATGGAGCAGACATGAGATTTATGGGTAAATCCATGACCTTGACATTGAGTTTGGTTAGCTGAATCATAGGTTCTGCACAACTTCTCACTAAGAGAAACATTGTGTTGAAGTTTAGATATTATCGTTGAAAGGGTTCATGAGATGTGGAAAGGGCAGGAAATTCAAGTATTTTTACTGACCGTTCCAAGGCGATGCTTCTTTTGTGGATTGTTTTGTTAGTTATGCTTCATGTTGGTGTGTGTTGTAATGTCGTGTCTGTTCTTTGTAGCCATGTGGTCACCTGCTGGGAAAGGGCTGACCTCGTGGCTGTCGTGTGTGTTGTGTTTTGTCACTTTCCAAAATATGTCCTGGTCCACATCAGAATCTAGGGTGAGGTTGGCTCCGTGAATTGGTTTTAGCCCTCCAGTAAAATGTTTTTACTAATCGTTCAAAGGCGTACTTCTATTGTGGATCATTTGTGTTTTTGTGTCTTGTGATTCTCATTCTTTTGCGTCTGTGCATTGCTGCGTTGTGGTCACCTGCTGGGAAAGGGCTGACCTCTTGGTACATGTTGGTGATGTTTATTATATTTGTGTTACTTTCCCATTTGGTATCCTGGGTCAGGTGTGGTACTTGATTGTATCCTTTCCTGATCTTTGCCTCTTTTTATTTTGATAACATGCCCTTGATGTGTGACTTTGACCTTGAATCTGGGTACCTAAGTCATATGTTCTGCACACTGCCTCACTGAGAGGAACATTTGGGTGAAGTTTAATGAAAGCCATTCAAAGGGTTCAGGAGATATGGAGCAGACACCAAATTCAAGTGCATTCTGTGATCTTGACCTTGTGACCAAAGTTTAATGTAAATCTTAAAAAGGGTTCAGGAGATATGGAGCAGACACGAAATTCAGGGCTAAAACCCATGCCCTTGAACTTTGACCTTGAGTCTGTGTAGCTTAGTCATATGTTCTGCACACCAACTTTCCGAGAGGAACATTTGAGTGATGTTTTATGAAAATGTAACAATGGTTGAGGGGTTACGGTCATCCTTATAAAGATGCAGTTACTTTCCGTTTCTTCAAGTACAATTTGACAGCTTCTACACACATTATCTTTTTTGAACATGGTCCTATTGATGTGCTTTACTAGAATTCATGCAGTTATGTGGAAATCATGATGGCCCTCTTTTTTGTCACAGTGATAGAACACCAGTGTCTTGGCTTAAATTTGACCAACTTTTATGCAGGTTCTTGAAATTTTGTAGACTTGATGCATCACGCTACAAAGGCCAAAGTTTCCGAATCGGAGCAGCGACATATGCTGCGCAGTGTAATTTGTCTGATTTGCATATACGTGCCTTAGGTCGATGGTCGTTCAAAGCTTTAAAAGTTACATACGCCTATCACGTTAATGTTGGGATTCACCAGAATTACATTTCCTTTGCAATGCTGAGGTTGTGTCTTTCTGAGCAGTCCTGACAGATTTTGGCTTATTAGGTTGAATTTACATAAACATTCGCTTTGCGTTGCCGAGTATTTGTTTTGTGTAAAAGCGTTTTACATAAGACATAGGTTGCTAAATCATTTTCTCTTGCCACTCTCCCCTGTTTGTACAGTTAATAATTTTTATCTATATGTTATTATGTTCCTTTTGCGTTGCCGAGGGTGCATTATATTTCTATTTTTGGATATTGCCAGTTACGTTATGTTCCCTTTGCATTACATTTCTGTTTTGGGATATCGTCAGTTATGATATGTTCCCTTTGTGTTGCCGAGGGTGCATTACATTTCTGTTTTTGGATATTGCCAATTATAAATGTTCCCTTTGCCTTGCTGCAGGTTTCTTTCATTTCTGTTTTAGATATTCCCAGTACGAGGGACGTTTTTTATGTTCGTAGGACGGTAGATTTAATGAATACGGCGAAAGTAAATGCATACATCCTGCATATATTTGAAAAGATTGAGCTTTTATCGATACATGCAACCTAAAATTATTTCAAAATGCATTAATTTAATGACTTCTAAGAGGCAAAGACATACCTATATATCGCACACTGGAAATATGGTAGAATATGACATTTATGGACTAAGTCTCTGACAGAACGTTAAAAACAATTGCATGAAAATGGGTCCATAGCCATACACAGCTTCTTAAAATATGGCTGCAGATCAAGGACACCACGTGCTACAATATTATATAAACATTATAGCAAATGCGCAGCAATTATTGGATATGGAAGATTTGTTTGGCACCTCAGCAAATTGAACAGTAGGCATATAAACTTTGATTGTAAAAAGTCGGCACAAGTGGAAGTTGGATACGGGCTTTTGAATGTGGCTTAATATGTTAGCTGTAAAGTAGTATTATATTTTTTCTTGTTTATATGGTAGATGGAAGTGTTATTGTAACGTTCATCTCAAAACAAGGTTTATACTTTTGTTTTATTAGAAATTAACTGCAAAATAAATAGCCTAGGGGGTACTAAAATACCTTATTTTGTATATAAATGACGTCATGGGGCGTTACTATATTTAGAAAATACATTAAAACTGTTTTTTGCCTCTTCACAGATTTTGAAATAACTGCAATAAGAAAATTATGCAGATCCAAATGTTATTGTGTTTTCTATGCGGGGTTGATTTACCCCACCCACTTTTTATAACATGGGGGTTTGCCAGTACCGGAAGTTGGCAGTTACACGCTTAAATCGATACAACAATATAACTGCTGACGAATGATTGAGTATATCATGTGCTATGTAAAAGCAGAAGAAATTTAAAATTTGTTCACAATCGTAATTTTAACAGATATAATAACTAGCACTTGACTGTGATTATTTTGGTATATTGATGGGTGTTTTAAAATTATTATAGAAGAGCAAACAACATGCTTATGGTTTTGCTGAACTTGTCTACGATTAGCGTTTGAATGATTAATTTTGATGGTGCAAAGAAATGAACGGCTTGAAAAATGCTTAAATCACCATAGCGAATGGAACTTAACGGCAACTAATTTCCTAATGGCTGCGTGGTTAAAATGACACGGAATTCGGCCAGTGTCATTTTTACGCCCTATTCAAAGCTATATATGTTGACCGAACTAAGCGCTGATGATGTAAAATTTATATCAAGTGATAGACAAGAAATAGACCTTCTAAAATTTATTTAGTTATGATACCGTAAATTCTATATTTGTAGAGATACAGCCCGATTATACGAACATAAAAATGACCCTCGTAATGCTTATAAGGAGTCTATCAGATTTATTTTATTGTGAATCACATTTGTTCTGTTTTCACTCTTTTGTGTTTTCTGTTTCTGGGGCAAACTATCAGCGGTATGACCCGCTGATAGTTTAATGGCCGATTCGCCCCACTTTTTATGCATTTACCTATAAATTACAAATCAAAAGCTGATGCCATTCAAAATTTGCCTTAGGTTATTTTAATATTATTGAGTGAAATTTTACCTAAAAGTTTGCTGTTAGGAGATTTTCAGTCAACTATAGTAAGATACTATTGGTTTATACACCTTATTATCTGTCATATCTTGTCTTATTTGGCATTTAATAAATATGGCAAAAAAAATCAGTCTTAATAGACTCTTTCAGCATACTACTTGTTATTGTTCTTTATTCTAGATGTTTCCATAATGTACACAGGGTATTGTATCTTGTATTCATCTTTTAAGTATTAGAGGAAAAAAGAGTGGCATAAATTTATGCTATGGGCGAAGATGGTAGCAGGTTTTATGCAACGATTGCTAATTATTGCTCGCAGGCTTGTATTGCGGTATTGATCCAGAAGTTGCTAGTTATTGCTCGATGTTGCGGGTTATCCCATAAAGCGTTTTGCATCAGTGTCAGTTTTATGCAGCATCTTTACAATATACATTTATGGAATAAGCTGCACCAATCAAAGACTTTCATACTCTACAATAACATAACACACATGTGTGTATACGTATATACGAAATATCATGTTGCGTTCAACTGATTTCTGTTTTTCATTATGACAATCTTATGCAGACAGCAGTGCAACGGAAAATCCGTAAATGTTATGGGTTTAGCATAAATTTCAAGCGCCTGATGATCCTGTTCAAGCACCAGACTGCTTTTGCCATCATGTTTGGTAGAATATAAGAAATACAGAAATAATCGTCCGTTTGCAGACGATAACACGACATTGGCCTTGAGGTGCATGCAATTTATAATGAATACGTTTGAATTTGTGGAATTTTTTTATTGAAAGTATCGAACTGTTAATTCAGACACATACCTATATATTGCCTGCCTTTCAAAGCGATTCGACAATCAGGGTAGTAGTGTTCTCAGAGCATTGTGCTAAGTTTGCTAGAGTGATATTTAAAACACATTCTTAGAAGTTTGACTTTTAGTGTCTCATACAAGTTGAGAACCCAAAGTACTCGCATCAAGGCCTTTTTATTTCCTTAGATGGAGGAATGTAACAGTCATAGTTGCAGATATAGAGGATCTTACATGATTGCTCATGTTTTAATTGATTAATTAAACGAGTTGGGGAAAATATTTGAAGACTTATCAATTGGTGATATGGAAGGGGCCTGATGCTTTGGCTGTTGTCAGGCCCATCGGGGTTTACTCATTGGATTTATTTTGCTCCGGTATTTAGTTTTATGTACTCTTGAGTCCTTATCTTTGCTTTATCTCCTTTTTATATCTTGGTTTATATGTTTTTAGAGATGATGCATTGATAAGCTAGGGGTCTTTAATGCAAACCAAACATCTAGGAGTCATTTTTTTGTTTATTTGGTTGGTTGGTTTGATTCTTTGCGTCCCATCAACAATCTTTCAGTTATAAAGAGACGGGTCTTCCTGGGTTGAATCAGTACTAAGCCAGGATTAATGTTCTTGCTCAAGGACACTACGCAGTGAAGCTGGTGAGGTCTTGATCCACATCTGAACTAACGGTGAAAATGGCTCAACGAAACCGGTTTTAGCCTCCCCCCTCCCCTAGTAAAATGTTTTACTAATCGTTCCAAGGCGGTACTTCTTCTGTGGATCATTTGTGATTTTGTGTGTTGTGTTTCTCATGCTTCGTGTCTGTTTATTGCTGGCTTGCTGGGAAAGGGCTGACCTCTTGGCTATTGTTGGTGAAGTTTATTGTATTTTTGATACTTTCCCATGTGGTATCCTCGGTAAGGTGTGTTGCTTGATTGTATCGTTACCTGATGTTTGCCGTCTTTCTTACTTTGCTAGGCTGGAAACATATCGGGGTTGGAAACGCTATATCTTCATACCTGGTTCACAGACTGATCGCTGGTTGTAGCTTTCAGCCAGGCTGGAAGCATAAGAGGATTTGTTATTCATCCAAACAAGTTTCAGAGTTATTGTCTCAGACAGACTGAAGCAAAAACTAGTTGACACTTGTTAACGTTATATGCTTGGAAAATAATTTTTATATATTTGCTCAGATATCAGCTGAGCTACGTTCCTAGTATGGAGGCTGGAATATGTTTCAAACCATAGTTTTAAATGATCATCAAGTTAGGGTTAGTTTTAGAATTACTCAGCGCTATTGTAAAGCTAAGGCACCTTCAGTCACCTTGCTGGCTTTGGGCGGTAGTTGAATCTGTTTTGTTGGCGCCCATGCTAAGAATTTGGATCAAATAGCTCATGTTCTGAGCAATTTGTCTGTACATATTAAATCCGTTTATTGGCTGTATCAGTCTGAGAAAATCATATATTCATAGTTTATATGCTATGCTTTGGTTTACAAGCGAAAAATGTTGACGCATCATAGCACACCTGTTTCAAACATCGCTCAGGTGTCATAGGGCTCTAACAACAAGGTTATAGTCAGACGACACCACCTACTTGACTTTTCCTTCTGCGATTTCCATATGACTGCTCTGAGTGAAGAAAACAGAGCGGTGTACACAATTCAATTTTAATTGAGCCGCAAGTGTAGACGCGGAAGAATCTGTGCAGCCTCCTTTAAAGCTTAGAAAATCAAAATGCTGTTTAATCGGTAGCTTAACAATCATAGAATATTCAATCGACAAGCAAAGGCTCTGATCAGACGGAGCATATGCGCAGGCTGGTCTGAGCATTTTCTGGTCGCACATACCATATTGTTGGAAATCTCACGTCGCGGCTTAAGGAAATATATCACTTGCATGAAATTTTTACTGTATCAACAAAAATTGCTTTTTTATCAAGGAGACGGATACCTTTGGCCACATTGTTGTATGAACACTTTATACATCTCAAATAGCTTACTTTACGCCCCATCATACAGCTTTTGAGCAATCGGCAGCATGCTTATAAGTCTTTTTAGAGTTACTTCCTGGTTTGATACCGTTTACAATATTGTGACACGCTGGGTGAACTTTGGAGAAAACCATTTGCATGAACTACAATTATCTGACTAGAGTATTTAGAAATATTTTCGCCCCCAAGTATACAAATTTCTGCTATGCTTATCAAGGGAGATAGCTCTGGGCGTAATAAAATAGCTCATAATCAATGTGAACTTCGTGATGTTAATGCCTAAAACCACTGCTAGGATTTTTATGAACATCACTCTGCATCATAATCATGCTATACAGACTACTTTTAAAGGTTAAAATAAGCAGAATTCTCCAAGGTAGATCTCTGTGAACAAGTTCCATTATCGGACAATTAGCCAGAAGTGTGTATAAGACAGGCATGTAAGTGTCCAAACAAATGTTTTAACCGGTTCTTTTGGACAGTACCTTACTTGACATCAAGCATTATTTAACAGATATTCTTACATGTCAGAGATTCCAGTGCTTTTCAAAACCAATGTAAAAAAATGAAAAATATGAATATTTTCGGATCTGCAGTAGAAATCCTACAGCAATGATTTCCAAAAGGTTTATGCTGTTTTCTTGTTAGTTACATTGTGCTGTCGTGACAGACAGTAAAATTGGATTCAAAACATGATTCTTCCAATTTACGGCACTGTTTTTGCGTGTTTTGCAATAATCAACAAATATTATAATTAACTGTGAAATTACGAATAAAATGGCCCAGAACGAACACAAGAGTCGGGTTAAACATATTTATATAATTCAGAGTAATGTTTGATCATGGTTTCTGGTATTTAATGGATATTGAATAATATGCGTTTCTTTTGCTGTCTAGTACATGTAAATAAAACCTGACATGATCTTTTTTTATTATTTAGCAGTTTGATATTTTTTGTACCTTGAGGAATGAGATATTTCACTGGTAAGATAAAAAATTATGCTTGAAACTACTTTGGTCTTGTCTTTATCTGTCTCCTTTTTTCTTGGAAACACTTAGCGGACTTGTTGTTTATGCGTATTCAGCAAAGTACCATTAACAGATTTTTCATATCACGGAAATGCAATTTTATTATTTTCTACATTTCATCTTATCTTACCTGTCTGGATTAGAACTAAATCGATATCATAATATCTGTCCAGCACTACTGTCCACCATGGATCGTGTTCACCATCAGAACGAAATGAATGCACAAGTCCGTTTCCAAGTCTCCCTTTTCCATCAACAGCCAGTTCTCTTGTTCTACGTTTGTAGACAGAACTTGAATACGTTTTCAATGGTATGAACGGATTATATGTAAAATCTGAAAAATACTCATGCAAAACTAGACCCTTTAGAATCGCTTAGATACGATTCTTTAAACGTAAACATTCAGAACAGAACAGAAACTTTGTTAGACGTAAACTATAGTTTCTAGTCTATCATATGAGTATAATATTAAACAGTATAATATGTTTATTAAGTCCAGGATGTGAAATGAAAAAAGTGGTTTAAGGAGTTGGTTGCACTTCCCCGGGTATCACTACTACTGCACGCACACACCATTTAATATGCATTAATTTGTCACTAAACACTTTATAGTGTCTAAATCCATTAATTATTGCCATTAATTTTTGTTGGCATATTTAATTGAATTGTACTTTTCCATGAAAATTGCATGAAATGAAAGAATGAACGCCTTTAAGACACCCGCAATTTCTGTTCCAACTGATGTTCCAACTTTCAAGACCATTAAAAAACCTGTAAATTCCTACAGAGAGCTGTGTTAATGCCCTCATAATGGGGATTTAATTAATGGTAAACTTTTAATTACACTTAAAGTAATTTTTATAAATTTAAGCCTCATTAATTAACAGTAAACCCATTTGAATGGCTTTAAATGAAATAGCGCAATAAATTTTACTGTAGCAAATGTAAGAGGTATACTGTTGTATTGATGAATTTGATGATGCAACTAGTTTAATGGTAGCTGATTTAACAGGTCAAATTTTCAATAGTCAATAATTTAATTTTGCAGACAGGTTAATGATAGTTAATTGAACAAATTTAATTTTAATGCATTGAATTTAATACATCAGGGCCATTAACATTACATTAAACAGAATCACCACTATTGTTTCGGTGCATAAAATGGTTCCCAGAACGAAATTAGAAAAAAGGAACAGTAAACATTGAAATTAAGCATGCTATCGTTTGCTTTGTTTAGTTATGTCTTTTTTGTAAGTGTATCTAAGTATATTCTTTGGCTCATTTTGCATAATTATCTTTCTTGATAAATATTGTATACAAAGATACAAAATGATAGCTAAAATATTGACATGTCTTCGTGACGATAGGTTTAGATTTAAAGCTGCATTTTCGGTATCTCGCTGTTAATTTTTTACCACAATATTTTATTACTCTACTCTTAGCGTGACATGTGTTCTAACGATTACATGAAGGAAACGGCCCAAGAGTGGGCCCAAAACCTGCTTTCAGAGCGATTTCCATACTTTGTTAATTATTTGCGTCCCTCGAATAATTCTGGGGCAAGTTTTACAGTATTTTCCGACAGTAGTTGCTATTCATATGAACTCTTAAGTGACCTCTAATGACGCATGCGCCGATGCGATTGAGTGAAGCGCAGCCAAAACTGTAATGGCGCAAATTGAACATGTCAAAAGGGCAAGAGTTGGAAGACCTAAGCGCCTCACATCATCTGCCACAAAAAGAAAGAAATCAGAGAACGACGCTAAATGTAATAGAAGTAGAATAAATATCGGTGAAGAATTCGGTCGCCGGACTGACCTGAAAAACCTTTTCGGACTGAAAACACATGCAGAGGTGGGGACGATTTTACTTGACAGGTAGGCTTATTAAAAAATGTCACATTTAGCCCCCGCATGCGTATCTTCTATTCTACAGCAAGTGATACTGTCATTATTGTGTTTTTAAATGATGTCGTTCATGAAAAGCGTTTGTTAAGTATTCTAAACACTCGCAAAGCAATATTTATTTGGGTAGGATTTTTAGAGTTGATACTTGTTTTCTGTAATAACTTTTATTACAGCAAATATGGTAACTGTTCACTTGTTAGTCATGAGAAATTCGCTGAATTGGTTATAAAGGTTATATAAGAGCATGAATTTCGTGATTCATTCACTGTGATAGTGCAGAAAGACTTTAAGTATTCTTGGTAGAAGATTATAGTCATTCGAGGCTACACAGACCATACAGAAATTTTGTTGGTTTATGTGCGCGCCATGAGTAAAGTAGACGACATAATAGAGCAGACAGCCAGCAGAGGAGGTAAGTCCCCGGGGAAAGCAAATAATTCAGACGCCTTTGAAGCTTTTGGCTTGTTTAGAGACTATTTAGATAGCAAACTTTGTGATTTAAAGAAAGATATTAGTGATCAGACTCTCAAATTGAAAAGGAAGGCGCCATCTTTTAGGGTTGAATCGCATAGGATCCAATTTGAGCTTAACTTAGATATTCAGGAAGAGCTTGAAAGAATAGCGTCTGGGGTCAGACAAAAAGACGTTGATTTATGCAAGGATTTAATTTTAAAGCTTAAAAAGAGAAACAAGCTAATTAAGGTTGCTGATAAATCCCCCGGGGGCTGGACTACAGTCCGTGAATATAAAGAGCCCAGTTTATGCGGTAGTGACTCAGAGGATGACAGAAAGCTTAAACAAGCTGAAGCAAGAGCGATTAAGAAAATCAAGTTTTCTCATAAGCCTTTTACTGTTCAAGCCTATCCAAATCATAATGGTATTGAAAAAAGTTCTTCTCATTTCATGCCTTCTGACGTGTCTCGTCCCGGAGCCAGCTTTCAGTTTAATGTTAGACTAGCATGGAATCGAGGTCGGGGAGCATTTCCATTTTGAGGACAACGACAAGCGACAGCATCAGACATCTGTTTCTCCTGTGGACTTACAGGGCACTTCAGACGATCGTGTCCTAACCAAGACAGTTCCAAAGGGCAGTTCAAGTTCAATTTGAGTGCATCTCAGCCACAGAGATCTCAAGCAGACCAAAGAGAAACAAAGCCAGCAGTCGTCACAGGAAATAAATGATAAGTATTTTCTTAGTACTTTTTCGTCAGAAACAATGTTAACCGATTTGTTCTCGTTACATGAACAATATTTTGAAATTCAAGAAAAAGAGTTTTTAACTTCTAGTGCAAATGTAAAAGGCAGGCTCACTGAAAATATTGGGTTTTGGGAAACTATTGGTGCTAATCCTGAAATTTTGAAAATATTGCGAGAAGGATATAGGCTTCCTTTTTTTGAATCTCCTCCAGAATCTTTTTCCAAAAATAATATTTCTGCTTTGAAAAACATGGAATTTGTGGAAGAAGCAGTTTTTGAATTGCTCAAATCTAATCGTGTCGTTCAGACTCCGTTAAAACCTTGGATAGTCAGTCCACTTAGCGTTTCTACAAACAAGTTAGGCAAAAAAGAGGCTAATTCTTGATCTTAGAATTCTTAACAAATTTCTATGGAAGCAAAAAGTACGTTTTGAAGATTGGAAAATTGCGTCAGCGTATTTTGAAAAAGATTCCTTCTGTTTTAAGTTTTATTTATCAAAAGGGTATCATCACGTCAATATATTTTCTGGACACCAAACATTTTTAGGGTTCAGTATCAAGGGAAATTACTCCTGCTTCACTGTTATCCCTTTCAGTCTGAGTTCTGCCCCTTACATATTTACTTAGGTGTTGAGAGAGATGGTTAAGTATTGGAGAAGTCATTGTATTAAAATAGTGATGTTTTTGGATGATGGCTGGGGTACTAATTCAAACCGGCATCTGTGTTCAGCAGAGGCAGTTTTTGTCAAAATAGTCTTGTGAAGGCAGGTTTTGTGATTAATTGGGAAAAATCAATATGGGAGCCTGTACAAAAGCTTGAGTGGCTTTTTTTTTAGGGACAGTGAACTTTTTCTCTTTATATCCCAGATAGGAGAGTTGGCGATTTAAGATGCAGTTTAATTGAATTGTTTTCGCATTTACCTAAAGTCACTGCAAGAAAACTTGCTCAATGTGTAGGGAAAATTATTTCCATGATGCCTGTTAAAGGAAACATTGCTAGGCTAATGACTAGACGTTGTTACGTTGTAATAGAAAACAGATTATCTTGGGATTCTACTATATGCCTGGAAAGTAATGATTTTTTCATCACTGAGCATGTTTTTGGAGGCAAAACGTTGACTTTTTGAATGTGAAAAAATTTGGTGGTTACATGTGTCCGGATACTCTTGTGTTTTCGGATGCCAGTGATATAGCCTGTGGTAGCTATGTGATTAAGGGTAATAATTCAGTGTTTCACAATAACTGATCTGAAGAGGAGAAAGTAAAAAGTTCTACTTTTAGGGAGCTTCGAGCAGTTTATTTAGCTTAGAGAGCATATAGTCCCATGTTTCAAAATCGCTGTATCAAATGGTTCACAGATTCTCAAAATTGCGTGTGGATTGTTTCCGCAGGTAGTACTAAATTTGATTTACAAGAGCAAACACTTAACATATACCATTACCCTTGAAATGGTATATTGACTTAGATATTCAGTGGATACCTTGAATTTGAATTGTGTTGCTAATGGTATTAGCAAGGCGAATTGCACGGATAACTGGGCGTGTCAGACGAAATTTTACAGTTTATCAATTCATTGTGGGGTCCCTTTGACATAGATAGGTTTGCAAATTCGGATAACCACAAATTGTTTAGATACAATTCAAGATTCTTTGATTATCAATGTGAGGCAGTTGACGCTTTCACACAGAACTAGAGTTATGCCAATAATTGGCTGCCCCCCCCCCTATTTATTTAGTAAGCATAACGGTGTGTCACTTATTAGCTTGTGGCGGCAGGGGAGCTCTTATAGTTCCGAAATGGCCGAGTGCTTCATTTTGGCCTTTGATTTTCAAAAGGGGCGAGGTTTAGCGAGAATTTGTTAAAGACGTTTTGGAATTTAAATCGGGACAGAATATTTTTGTTCAAGGCAAAGGATCTGTTGGTATATTTGGAACAGAAGGTTTCAAGAGTAAAGTATTGGCTATAAGATTTTGAATGTATGTACATATGTACATTTATGTATATGTACGTATATTAGTTTATGTATGTATGTATATGTAATTTCATATATACCGAAGGACTTTAAAAACCACCACCTGCTTAAATGCTAATTTATGTCGAAAATTGAAAATGTTCATTATGTGAAAAATAAAATTGACAAGTTCCGTCATTTAGCTTGCATTCAATAAGAAAATTTAAACGCTGTGGCTTATGATTGCCGTGACGTCACGATAGTTCTGACACAACTAAAATTCAAAAAGTCACAGAGTACCCATACCTTCCATTATGAAAAGCGATGTTTGTTCTTGAAAGCAAAAGGCATGACCAAATCAAATCATGAAGCTTTAGGCCTCTGGCAACGTTCATTACGTCTACATGACGTCATTGATTTTTGACGTAATTGGCCATTTAAATCATAGGATCAGGACTTATCAAAAACAAAAATTGTCGCTCAATCAGTTGCATAAAAGACAAAAGTAACGCGACATGCGCGGACGTAAACCGTCTGTTATTGATGTTTGAAAATTTAAGACTGACGTTAGCAACGAAACGCTGCGAGTGGGAGTATAATAAAACGAGTATGTCTAAAAACTTTTGTGTTTTCTATTTCTTAAGACATCTGGCTACCACCTTAAAGTGTTTGTTTTCAAAATTGAATCAAATTAACATTTTTCAGACGACAATTGTTGAAAAACACTTACGTCGATATTAAGTCAGAATGAAAAGCATGAGCAAATCGAAATCCTGGCTAATCATGGTCTATTTTGCAAGAGGATAAAACATGATAAAGAAAATATCCTCAAATTAATAATGTGGAAGAGACCAAGAATGTAAAATGGTGCATTTTTAAAGTCCCTCAATATATATAAATGAAGGATAAATATTTCTGTACTTTACAGAAATAAGTTAGATTCATGAAAAGTGTTTTAAAGATGAATAACGTTTTTGCAGTAGCTTTCTGTTTCAGAGACTAAGTCTCTGTTTGAGAGAAGAAGTTACATTCTGTGCTTCACAGAAAATTGAGCTCTGCTTCAGAGGCTCGGGAAAAAAGAACATAAAAATTGAGCTCTGCTTCAGGAGTATTATGCGTATTGCTTTATGAGCAGTAACTTTCTTATTCACAGATGTAGTCTCTGTTTAAGAAGAGAAGTTACTAGACGATCTTTGTTATGAGATGACTGTACAATATTTTAATGGCTGTTGATAATACGTTAAATATATGACAATGTAGTAAAATAATCGATATACTTAAGCATATTAGCATACAGAAAAATCTGCTTTAGTCGCAATCTGTATTAACCCATATAAGTTTTGCATCTTTGGTGTGGGACATAGGCAAACAGTACAAACCCAGATTAGACGTCGCTGAATGCGTCATCGGATCAGGGTCTCCACTGTTTTTTTTCATTATAGAATACGCGATTAACATCTGAATAAAAATGAAAATAACCATCCAAACAACTTTTAAAATCGGAAATGGACTGGTTTTTAAATTGATAGAGACAGAAATTTACAGTAAAGAAACCATGTTATATTCAGTTCATACTAAGACAAATGCATTGAAAAATAATTGTTTTAGGCAAGTTATTGTCTTACA
Organism: Loripinus fragilis; assembly: GCA_964019695.1. Lineage (NCBI taxonomy): Eukaryota > Metazoa > Mollusca > Bivalvia > Lucinida > Lucinidae > Loripinus > Loripinus fragilis. The sequence goes on from OZ026517.1 coordinate 83,335,060, forward strand.
CAAGCTCAGTATGACTTATTCACATAGTTTTGTTTTAAGTAGAGATTGGGCGGTAGTATATTAATAATGGATAGAAAGCTTGTTGTTTTCTGAAGTTATTAATGTAAAGCATTATACTTGTCATTTATGAGTCTATTTTTTGACGCAAAATATATCAAAAAAACTTAATTTTTTACAATTAACAGATTTATCTCTAAAAACTCTAAAAACTGACAAACAATCTGGCCCTGATGGTCTCAGTAATCTCACTTTTAGGGAATTATCGCATGAACTATTTTCACCTCTGTGTTCTCTCTTTAACAAGTCCTTATCCTTAGGGAATTTCCCATCGCCCTACAAAGATGCAAATGTGACCCCTGTACATAAGGAAGGTGACTTGTCTCTTGTTTCTAATTATAGGCCTATATCTCTACTAAATTATGTAGCAAAGTTGTTTGAAAAAACTTGTCTTTAGATACCACTAGAATCACCTCCAAGACAACAACATGTTATCTTCTCTGCAGTCAGGCTTCGTCACAGGTGACTCAACTGTTAACTAACTTGCATATTTATACCATATGTTCACAGAAGCACTTGATGCTGGTGACGGGGTACGGACTGTCTTCTGCGACATCAGAAAAGCTTTTGATCATGTATGGCATGTAGGACTTATTTACAAACTTAAAGCTGCTGGTGTTTCAGGAGACGTGGTTAGATGGTTTCAAAGCTACCTCTCAGGACGCCGTCAACGTGTAGTGCTTCCAGGCAGTTTTTCAGAATGGGTTTACATCAAAGCTGGAGTGTCACAAGGCTCTATAGTTGGCCCTCTATTGTTTTTATTATAATATATTGATGATATTGTTAAAAATATTGGGTCCAATATCTGATTATTTGTTGATGATACTAGTCTTTTCATCATAGTGGATAATCCTACAACAATTGCTCTTTGTCTTAATTCTGATCTTGAAAAATTCTCTCGTTGGGCTGCTATCTGGTTAGTCACTTTTAACCCGGCCAAAAACGAATCTCTTCTAATTTCCCGCAAAATCGATAAGCCAATTCATCCACCTTTATATATGCAAAATGAACAAATTCAAGAAGTTTCCTCTCACAAACACTTAGGCTTATACTTCTCTAACGATTGCAGCTGGCATCAACATTGATTATATCAAGCAGAAAGCTTGGTTTAGAATTCATTTATGTGCAAACTTAAATTCAAGCTGGATCGCAGGTCTCTTTAAACTATGTATTTAACATTTATCAGGCCATTTCTTGAATATGGAGATGTAATATGGGATAACTGCACTCAGTATGAAAAGAATGAACCTGGCAAGATCCAAAATGAAGCAGCAAGAATCACAACTGGTACAGCAAAACTCGTTTCCTTAGACAAGCTTTATAAAGAAGTTGGATGGCAGACCCTGCACAGACGACGACAAGATTATAAAATTACCCTCTTTTATAAGATGTTTAATCAACTCACACCTGTATACCTGTCTTCCTTTATTCCACAGCAAGTGAACGCTATTTCTCATCACAATCTTAGGAACTCAAATGACATTCATTTAAGAAATGAATTCAATTTTTTGAATGTTCATGGAATCATGAATATTTCAGGTCTTGTGCAAAGTAAGTGAAGCCCACGTTAACTTTGCACGTGACCCGAAGTATTCATGATTCCATGAACATTCCAAAAATTGAATTTATTGCTTATATTTACATTTTATATTATCAGGCAAGTATCAATTTTCAATTTTCACCTAACTTGGCTGGTTTTCTAGATATTTTGAATTAAATCAGACATAACGTAGGGTTTGGAATAGCCAAAACGCCAAATTTCCGCGCTTAACGTCATGGCGATACGTGTTCAACGTCACGTAAACGTCAGTAAACAAGCAACGTTATCGGATGGACTTGACGTTAGCCCGCTCAAATGGCGCGTATGTGGGTGTGGCTGAAATCGATGTGTTCATGAAGGTATAAACCACATCTCAAATGTAAAGGTTCATTTAAAGACTCGCAGTGGAAATGTAAATATACTATCAGGTCTAACACTAGCCTCTATCACAATTCTTTTCTTCCATCGACTCTTAGGCGATGGAACAGCCTACCAGCTGAAGTAAGGCAGCTATATACTCTCTCATCATTTAAAACTTTCCTTAAAAAAGATCTTCAATCTGTCCCAACTTATTAATACTGTGGTTCCAGGAAAGCCCAAATCCTTCACGCACGTTTACGTACAGGCTGCAGTTCTTTAAATATGGACCTCTTTCACAAAAATATTACTGAATGCCCACTATGTTAATGTGAAAGCATCGAAGATACACAGCACTATTTCTTCCTCTGCAGATTCTACCAGGGGCCTCACAACACTCTTTTGAATGCCTGTACACCTTACCAGAATCCTACCGTAAGTCTCCTTCTCTTTGGCAGTTTAAAGGCTTATACTACTGTCTAATAGAGATCATCAAAGAATTGACTGATAAGGGACAGTTTTAATATCCCACAAAATTAAAGGGGCCTCAAGTGGGGAATTACCTGTATACAACATAATTTTTTTGACTAAGATTAAGATCAGTATTTTATCATTAATTACCTAATACCTTCATGAAACCACTTTATTGCCCCTGTAGGGAAGTCATAATCACCTCATTATGACTGTTCTTTTGATCTGCCCAGTATGACCCCTGGAGAGAGTCATAATGAGTGGTACCGCTATTATTGCTCAAATTTCTATGTCTTTAACACGATCACATGAAGCAAACATTGCAATTCTGGAACAAATTCACAAGTATATACTTGACACCAAACGTTTTACCTAATCAAGCATCACGCTACCTTAGGGCGATATATACTTATATACATATATACTACAGGTTTTCAGCCTTCCAATTGGTCTGTGGTGTCTACTCTAATCCCCCACACCTACCCCTGCCCCTACCCAAGTGATATTCCTAGCCTTTAAGATGATGTTATCATTTTTTCTAATTATTGTATTTATTCATTATATTTTCAGAAAGCTGTATGTTTTCGTGTTGTTTTTTTTCGTTTTTTTTTCTATTCTTGTACTCTTTTTGTGTTCAATGAATATCCACCGCTCAATATGCCAAACTAATACTCAACTTCCGCTAAAGCATAGCAAATACATTGTGACAGGGAGAAAATCTATATAAGCTTTGCTTTCGTTCTAATCATTTATATTGTTTACAGATGTATATATGTATGTATACTGTAATTATTTGTGTGTTATTTCGAATAAAATATGTTAAAACTAAAAAACATAAAAAGGCTCTGAAAATTTCAGAGCTTTTCTTTTTGATATCTCCAGAAAAAAACAGTAAACTAGTAAAGTAAGCCAACACTCTGTATTATATCTTTAGATATTTCATCATTTCCCTTTAAGTCTGGGCAGGGCAATCACTTTTAACAGTGTTACTCTAAAAATACACGGACTCACAGTACCTCAAAAAAAAAAATTTTTTCAACAAAACAAATAATTTTAGTAGTCGACGGATGAAATATAAAATATTTTTAGATTTTTTTTCTACTTTCCGGAAAATAACAGTAGAAGGGTTTGTTAGACAACTAATAAAAAAATCTGGCCTCATCTAGTTACTGTGTAAAAGTTTGGTATGAGCAAAATGCATTTGAGCTCCCATTCCCAGTGGCTTAGGCTTGAATTGTTTTAAAGCTGTGATTCTGTTGTTGATGTCCCGTTGTTTGTGATATTTCTGTTTTGGACTTTGTTGTGTTATGACGCCAACCCAGTTTTGCAATCATCTTGAGAAAACAGATATCAAAATTACTACCAAGGTTTTACAATGTTAGACAATTTGATCCGGCGCATGCCCTACAAATCCTTGTTTTCACAATTTTAGCAGATGTTGCCAGGTTGATTACATTGCCTTATGATTAAGCATAACTGTACATTGATATATCAACTTTGGTATCTACGGGTGTAACTATATGCTCCATACTTTCACCTTAAGGACTATAATATATTATACTACACAGAATGCATATTACATAGTATAAGCTTGACAATTTTAAGTAAACGTCGATATTCCATTTGGAATATTTAGCAATATTAAACTATATCAATGTGAAATCTTAAGCAAAGGTCTTGTTTATAATCCTGACACCTCAATATACTAAAACCAAGAGCTAATAGGTCACCTTATATTTTTACGCTAGTTCAAAAAGTGAAAATTAGGGTATACAAAATTTATGCTTTTTTAAATAAAGCAATACTTTGCCGAGACCCTGCAAGTTATTTTGTTTTAAAATGACACGTTCTTCTTGCACGGATGAAGTTAGAGAAAAGGTACCCTCATTTCAAAAAGTCACACTTTTCTACAATATAAACCATAACACAGAGCCCTTATCAATTAACATTTTGTTAGTTTGAAGATGTTACTGGCTACGAGGATATAAGAAGAATAAACCTCAAAAGTTCTGTTTCCGTAGGACTCGTCGTTTTTGCTACTCAACACCATAGGTCAAACACTTTCAGCAGGTTAATCATTGAATTTAAGCTTTAAGCTTGCAATTTACATAGGGAATTTGCACTTCTCTGTACGCTTTATTTTCAGCGAATATTCATTATCACCAGACGTCACCGTTCTGTTTTGAAAATTGAAAAACCTAAAATAGAATGCTACCAAATAGATTTTTAAACTCTCACATTGAAACCGGAAGTGTACGGTAGTCGTATAACTTTAATCGCCCAAAATGGACTAATCAAGTTCTACTGTGTTTGGCCTACATTGTTGAAATAAAATCAAGTGCATTTAACAATTTTACCAGGAGCTTCTGGTGAATTTTAAAAATCTCTAAAATTTTTGAAAAATGCAACATTCCTAAAAATGCGTAACAAATCTACCATAAGCAAAATTTCAAGTGTTTGGTGTTTTTCAAGACGGACCGACGCGCGTTTGTAACCACTACTCTCAAAACCTTTTTTTCTTTAAAAAGTCATTTTTTTTTTTTGCATTTTTAACCCCCCAAAAATTGAAGTAAATAGAACTGTTCAAAAACACCGCTAAACGTTTGCCCATTAAAATTCACATATAAAGGCAAAAAATTCATTTTAATTTTATTAGCGTTTGGTCATAAATAATGAGTTTGAAAAGTGACCGATTAGCAGTTGGTTTTAGTATATGTTAAATAACAGTTACTTCAATTGATATTTTGTCCATTGTTTCAATATGTTTAAATTTCTTTTACAGATATTGCAGGGTTGGTGTAGCGCATTTTAAAAATACATCAGTTTTCCGAAAATGATCGTATAAAAAGGAACAACCTAACAGCGTTCACATTTACGATGTGTACATACAGAAAAGTTAAACAAATCTGCTTTAATTAAAAGCTACCACAACGGTTAATACTCATCTAAGATTCGGTACTGTATGATAAGAGCCCGTGCTATGAGCTTAGTAGACAAAACAATGACCAATATTGCTACATATCAACTTTCAATAATCAAGCTAGCCTTGGTACCTGAGCAAACTGAATCAAATACTACTTGATCGTCAACCTCAAAAACAGCATTCCTCACTATAGCGCCTATTTGATTGTCGTATTTACTGTGGTATTATAATTTAATGAAATGTGAACTGCTCTTTGGAATCTGGAAATCTTAAATGGGTCCCAAGTTGTCTTCTAATGCGTTAGTTTACTTACAAACTCAGTCGACTGATTTAAGCAATTTGTATAGATTAATGACTTTTAAAAATCAATTATGTCAGTTCTAAGTGATAGTACAGTAAAACCTGTGTGAAAATGCCACTCAAAAAAAGACAAATCAAAGATCTTAATGACACATGATAGCTTAATGACGGTCATAATTATTTGAGCATTCTGCAATACGTTCGACCTACATTAGGCCATAATTATCCCCACGCTTTTTTATAAAAGCAAAGGGGATATTGTTATCGCCTCTGTCCGTCCGTTTGTCTGTTATCATGTTATATATTCCTAAACCATTTGACGAAATCTAACCACATTTGGTATGTAACATGAGTAACTCATATGGATGGGGCGTGCAACAGCAAAAAATATTTGGCCCCGCCATCTGGTGCCCTGGGTAGAGAGGTCAAAAGTCAAATATCGTTAAATTTTAATACCCAAGTGAATTTCAAAGATTTTTATACAGTAACTTTATGTAAAGATATAAAATATATCGAACGGGATTTTTGTACTGACACCTGGGCCATGGCCAATGCCTGGGATTTGGGGACGGTGGGGTAGGCAGGGTCTCAATACTTTTCATGAGCATGGTCTTGTTGTATATCAAATTGCCAAAATTGATGAGTAGAACAGAGCAGAAGTAAAATTGTTGCTCTTTGGTCAAACTGGTGACCTTGGGGTGAGGTCAAAATGTCAAATATCATTATAATTCAATTACAAAGTCAATTTCAAAGATGTTTATACCGCACTTTGTGTGTGTTCTCACAAATAAAAGATACGAAACATCATACAGAAGTTTCATTCTGTCGCCTGTTGCATGTCCCAGGGGTGGGACTTGGGGGTACTGGGGTGTTTTGGGCTTGCAATGACGCCCCATCGACTGCGCGATCAAGTTGGTCTTGAAACCCAATTTTCGGTGTTTTTGACTGTGGCCATTTTACACAGACTTTATTGTAGCTGCTCGTACCTCCATCAGAATGTATTTTCCTAAACGACATTTCCAAAATTGATAGAATGGAAGGACTATTTTCTTCACCACCAGAACAAATCTTGATTAAATTGCCCCGTATCGGTTCTTCACATTGCATGTACACTACCGCAGAAGGAATACTAACTGGACCTGTATAGTAGCCACAAAACATCAAGTCATTTGTGCTGTTGCCGACGTAGCTGGATATATTTGCTATGAAGCCTACAAAATGTAGATATTATACTTATTTTGGGGGTTTCACTAATAAAGTGCGAGTATGCACAGGAAATGCCACAATAATATATCCTATACAAATACATGTATAAACTTTTCCAAAATACTTGCCATCTTTCAGCATTTAACTAAAGTGGAATGTTGACTTCTGGCCTATTTAAAAGTGGTTTCAAACGAACGTGATGATTTATTAAATGACACATCCACCACAACCGGAGATGGCGATGAGCTGGCTGTGTCAGTTTAGTGTTATGACATCATCGGACAAAACATACAGGTAATTTTCTCATACTACACCAAGTAGCCGGTGCTACCATACTGATTGCAAACCTTGTCAATTATAATTTCCATTTCAAGTATTAGCTTTTCAAAAAAGCTGGCGGTCCTTTAGCCCTATCGTTGTATGTATTCTTGCCCACTGCATGTTTCCATTTTGAACTTCTAGAGCTTTTATATGTAGATTTATTCTAAGCTCTGATGTTAACATCTGAACTGTGATTTGTTACCATTTAACACATGCTTCAAGCGAGGATGTTGCTTGATCTTTTGAAAGCACCCTGCTTTAGCATGGTATGTTATGGTAATGTATCTAGCATGCGACACATTTATTGAAAATCATTTGACAACACTAGACAGCACATTTTTCTTAAAACTGACGGACAGACGGACGAACCGACGGACGGAATGGACCCACTACCAGACCAGCTTTTGCTAAAGCGACGCAGGTAAAAATAGGGAAAGGGGGTAATTTTAATAAATAGCGAAAATACCGGACCCTGCCTAGGACCAGTTTGTGTGGTATTGACAAGAATAGAGAGTCCTTGATTATATATTTGGGATTTGGGAAGTAAATGTGACAAGTTGAGGTGTCCCATAAGTCAGAAATGGCTGGCCCTTTCAATAGGGGTGACACTATAATGAACAAGCACTTTACTTTTATTTCAAATTTTGACTACAGAAACCTTTTTGTTCCCATTTGTTTCGTTTCGATTCCAAAGACTATAAGAATTAAAAAAATATTTGAATCAGTCGAATATTCTACAAGATAATCAGCCCTTGACCAACCCGGGACCAAAATTTTCCTTTGCGGTATTGACGATGTCAAGGGAATATTAAATTTTAGGCTACATAAATGTATCAAATTTTCAACATATTATTTTATAGTGATACCAAAATTTATGAATACTCAAATAATCACGAATCTTACCAATTACAAATTCTATAGAACCGATCGGGTGAACCAAAATCGTCACGTTTTTTTTCTGTATACATGTAGACGATTGGATTTATAAATCTGAAAAGAAGTCACATTTGTTCCTAGAAATTAGTTTACATTTCTATTTAAAAATCTGATCCAGAGCAAACGGAACGAATTTAAAAATAGTCAAGACGAGTATGGAACGCCAAAACTGTCTGATGATGTGTCGACTTTATCATATTATGTGTGAACTTTATTATATTATGTGTCAACTTTATTATATTATGTGCTAACTTTATAATACCCCCGGTGCGAAGTATATAGGGGGTATATAGTTTTTGCCTTTTCTGTAATTTTGGTAATTTTGTTTGTTTGTCTGTCTGTAAACTTTTTATCCATCAAAGATTTTTCAGCAACTACTTGGGTTAGGATTCTGAAATTTGGTACAAAAAAAACAGTCACATATTGCTTATCAGTCCCTTTTGTCATTTTTCTTTCTCTTCAATGGAAATTTCTGTCACATATTTCTCAGCCCCTTTTGGAGCCAGTGTTTTAAAATTTTGTGTACACCTTCATGAAGGCAATGTGTACTGTGTAAAGGGAATTAAGATGCTAATCCTCATTTTGCCTTCTTTTTTAAATTTTTCATTTTTTCCTTCTTTCACTCTTATATAATACATATGGACATTTTTTCTGTCAAAGATTTCTCAGCAACTACTTGAGTAAGGATTCTGAAATTTAGTACACAGCTTGATAGTGATTTGTTGTATTGTGTAACAAAAGTACAGCCACATATTATTTATCAGCCCCTTTACTTAATCATTTTTCTTTCTCTCCAATTAAAATTTCTGCCATAGATTTCTCGGTTCTTATTAGAGCCAGTGTTTTCAAATTTTGCGCACACCTTCAGGTAGGCTATTGTATTGTGTAAATGAAAATAAAGATGCTTAAGTTCAGTTTTCCTTTTTCAATTTTTCCTTCTGTCACTCCTATATAACACATATGGACATTTTTGTCAGAGTATTCCTAGCTTCTACTTGATTTAGAATTATGAAATTTTGTGTACATCTTCAGGTAGGCTAAGTGTATTATGTAAATGGAAATTAAGGTGCTAACCCTTGTTTTGCCTTCTTCTTTCAAATTTTCAATTTTCCTTCTGTCACTCTTATATAACTCATATGGACATTTTTCAACAAAGTTTTCTCAGAAACTACTTGATTTAGCATTATGAAATCTTTGACAATTTTGTCTTTCTCTAAAAGTGTTAAAACCTCTGATGGCTACCGTCGGGGGTATGTGAGCTTTGCTCAGTTCTTGCTATATTTATATGGTGTATCAACTTTATTATATGATGTGTCAACTTTATTATATTATGTGTCAACTTTATTATGTGATGTGTCAACTTTATTATATGATGTGTCAACATTATTATACTGTGTGTCAACATTATTATACTATGTGTAAACTTTATTATTTTATGTGTGATGGCATTGCTTTATTATGATGTGATAACTTTGTTATTATGTGTCAACTTTATTATGATGTGGTTAAAACAGTAGTATCAGCTTACCTTAACACCGGCACGGTATGTAATAGTAAAGTTCCGCCGCTGACTTATTGGACACACACCTTCAAACGCCAAGACAGGAAGGGTAGTTTCCAGTATGGTAAAGCATTTGAAAGTCAAGATGTAAGACATTCTAGTAAATCTTGGCTTGGGGGAGCTAGTTTGAGGTATAAAACATTTCATTTGATAGTGTAATTCATGTATTTATCCATGCATGAAATGAAGTTCTTAGGCCCGCATGCACCTAAGGCATGCATATGAAGTTCTTAGGCATGATTTATAATGCATGCATGCATCTGAGGCATGCATATGAAGTTCTAAGGCATGATATATAATGCATGCATGCATCTGAGGCATGCATATGAAATTCTAAGGCGTGATATATAATGCATGCATGCATCTGAGGCATGCATATGAAGTTCTTATGCATGATATATAATACATGCATGCATCTGAGGCATGCATATGAAGTTCTTAGGCATGATATATAATGCATGTATGTATACAGGCATGAATGTGTTTGTATACCTACGTGTATGTATGTTGCATATTTCTCAACATTTTTATAATCTTTTCGTGAATGCAGTATTGATACATCAACCAATTGAGCGCATGGTAGAGATATATACACATCTGTATATCCATTTGTGTATGCATAAAATACCACATTAATTTGATCATTGTGAATGTATTGTATTTAGATTGATGGCTACGTTATTAAGTACTCATGGGCCAAATTTGATTAATTGTTCTAAATTTCTGAATACACTTGTAAACTTGTATAATGGCAGTCATTATGTAACTTCAAACACAATGTGTTCAGTGTGGGTTCAGTGTGGGAGTGCAAAGTAACCTCACGACTAAAAGGATTCAGATGAAACCGTAAACAATTCGCAGCTCCCATTCAGCTTGGATTAGAAGTTGAAAAACTAGAGCAAAGCACAACATGGTCCCTTTTCCGCTTATTTATAATATAAAAGCCCCAAATGGAAAATTTGTGATTCTATTTATGAAGTTCCTGCACGTATCATAAGCAACATGGGAAATTTGTAAAGATCATAGTGGCCGCCAATTTTGCAAACTTGATTATTTTTTGAGAGAGAGAGAGAGAGAGAGAAGCCAAAACATGTGGAAGTTCCTGTTCAAGGACAGAAAATGTGGAGTACGCATACAAGACACACAAATAATCGCGGCAAACTGTTGGGTCACCGTAACGTTCAGAATTCCCAACGAAAATATACCATTTAGGCAAGTAATCGTTTAGCCCTTTTTATTGATACATGTATTCTTCAAGCGAATCCAAAATGATTTGTCAGAGGAGGGATCTAAATCAATTATGTTATAGGCCCGTGCCTTGTCAATACAGGTCCGGATCCCCTGGGAAATCACGAAGATGCTATGACAGCATTCAATGTTGGGCTATCATCGGCCCATTTAAATCATAGCGTTTCGCTGGCGGGCCAATGATGGCCCGCTTTTAGTGGAGTTTTGATCCACTCTCCCACTAAAACGTTGTCAGAGTCCTGAGCGTAACGGGGACCCAATGCTTAGCCGCTATTATTGATGTGTCTTTGAATGTTACGTGTTTACCAAGGGCAATTCCAGATTTTCTGGAACTTGAGGGGGTTCGGATGTGTAAGGGAGGGGGTCGCTTTGCTGATCCTATCTCATTTTATCTTATATATCCCATGAAAATGAAAGAATTTGGTCTCAATGAGACCAAATTATTTCGTTTTCACGGGATATTTAAAAACGGGGGCGGGGTAAGGGAGTTCGAGTGAACCCGATGCACCCTCTCTGGTTCCGCCAATAGTTTACGTATGCGTTATCTGCATACTCTGTCCTTGGACAATATCTATCATATGTTTTTGCTCGTAATATTGAGGCTTATAAAACGACCTCGGATGAGACAGGGGTCACCATTTCGTGCGACACAAGATTTTACAATGTAGCCACATTTGATTTGTTTCCAGACATAATCCGTTGACAGTAAGAACGTGTTTTACCATTGTAAAACAGTCTCTGTTTTAGAAAATGCGTTTATAATATTCAGACAATGTTTGTATGCGTCTGCTGAAAGAAACAACTTACCCCACCCACCTTTTCGCCATGCATTTCAGTAAAACTTAAATGTCTCTGCAAAGTGGGTGAAAAGATTGTTACGAATCCTCTGCAAAAGTCTTAATTCTTTAACCAGCGACGATTGTGTAGGAAACGCAATCTGGCACGCGTTCCAGGCGGCAGTGCAGATTCAACTTATTTCAAAAAGGTTCATTCATAAGTTTCCGATAAGAATTTTGTTAAGTTTTCCCAATATATAGATCTACAGACGAAATACTCTGGCGGCAAAGTTTTCAATGGACCAATATAATTTGAAGAATCTTGGCCAAGAATCATTAAATAAAATATGTGCCAAATTATTTTCATATCGGCCCAGTATAGCTTACTACTATGTTCAGTTGTTAAAACAGCGCATTATGACCCAATGCCATGACGTATATGCAGGATACACAGTGAGACCAGTTCCACGGGTGCTTGAGTTTATGAATATTTGTTTTGTCGGAATCAAACTTTAGGCGATGCGAACGTGTGTCAAAACTCAGGATTCATGATCATCTTTATTTAAAATTATTGTTCTATTTAGGAATACCATATTACATGTATGTCTTTTAGAATTCTTAACAAAACTTGGAAAAAAGACATCAATTTTCCATGTTTTGATTTTAGCCATTGAATTTTCTTGGACAGTACGTTTTGACGTACAGCACAAACATACCTTTAAAAGTAAAAATAATCCAAATTTACATTTATTACAAAAATGTACCTGGTTTTGAATTTTAATGAAGCGTTTCTTTTGTCAGTCAGTATATATTGATGACACTGATGATGGACGGGCGCATGGTGGACATCCTAAGAATACAAAAAACCTAGAGCACATGGCTAAGATTAGCTAAAAGAGGAATATCTTTAGTTTTAAAATAAGTCCACACAAATATATTATGATCCTCATAATGCCTGTTACCAAAATTATACAAACTGTTCCATTCCACTGAATAAATTACTCATTATAATTGTATCTATTAGCACACTCAAAAGGTTGCAGTCATTTAGTAAGAGTGCCTGAATGGAAAATTTGGATTTTTCTGATCTATCAATGTTTTTTTGACTGGGGCCAGTCTTATACTTCCATCTGAAAATAAAAAATACTCTGTTTTTCTGCTGTATCTATTTTATTCAGGACTGAGGCCAGTCTAGACTTAAAGTACCGTTCAATACCATCAGTATGTCGAACAGTTTGGATTTGGATGACAACCAACATTTTGCTAGTCTGATCGGGGTCTGAACTGTTTGCAAACTAAGATTATCAGTAAGACAAGCATGCAAAGAGTCCAAACATTTCATCTGGTACATGACCTTAGTAAATGGACATTTTTTTCTAAATCAAAGGAAATGTCAGACTTTCTGCATTTCTGCATTCGCAAATCATCTCTGGGTAAGGCACTACATAAAAAAATATTTGTCTATTTGTCTTTTCAAAATCCATGCATAGTGTAACTTGTATAATTTTATGTTATCTGTGCTTTAATAAGCTCCATCTTTTTACTTTGGATTTCTAACTGACCAACTGAGAAAATAATGTAATGATCACTAAATTTGTAAGATAGAAATGGATGTAATAAAATCTGTTTATTCCATATAAGCCTAATGTCCTACTTGTGAGACGATATAGGCAAACAGCACAGACCAAGATAAGATGCCACACAATGCTGCATCTGATCAGGGTCTCCACTGGTTGCTATTAACATTTGAACAGAAACGAAAATACCACCGCCTTTCAAATTGGAAATATGTAAATCTTTCTGATAGGTGACGTCTGCTTCCGTTTCAATGACATCGAAGTGTGCGTGTTTACATAAATGTAATGGATAAGGCTAACAGTAAGTATTAAAATTATGTTAATTATCGATAAGATGGGAAGAAAAGTGTGAGTATCACTTTACAATCAATGGCATTCCACTAAAAAAGTCATTAATTTAAGGGGAGGTGGCCAAACTATTTTTTTCTGGCAAACTTTTTTTTTCTTTTGCACTTGGCAAAGTAGTTACTATTGCTAATTTGCTCTGAGTATTATCTCTTCAGCAGATTAGTGTCATACCAGGTCAGTCTAGGTCAATTTTTGAAGAACATGATGCAATCAGAATTTCAAGATAGAATGGGACACCAAAAATGACAAATATATAGTTATAAATGACATCACTTTGATTTTAGACAGAGGTCCCATGATTGGTTACATTTGGTAACATGCTCGTCCATGAACAACTCTAAACCTCACCTTACATATTGTGGTTAGGTCCAATAACATGTTATAGTTTTCTTGATTATAATTACTCGTGTAGTTTCTTTTGATATAAAACTAAATGGTAAGAACAAGTTTCTTAACTTCATGTATTTCTATAAAACTTGCATATCCGACCTTGAGGACTTAGGATGATGATCACCAATGATTACCAATCATCGTGGCTGTGATAAACAAGCTAAGCTTTCACAAAACGCTTTTTCTTTCACAAAAAAAACTTGCTTTACTGTTAGCAGCTGATTTTGATTCCAGCTGCTTCGCCTTGGATGGCCTATCTAGACGCGGAGTGGTGTTTATGTGTTGGGGACCACCATAAGTGCTAGGTTGTTCTTTTATTGCTGAATTAATGCTGGGCTGGCCTACAGATTGCAAGCCGATTCCATTGTAATGCCAAATCATGCAATGCAAGGATTTCGAGGCTTCAAAATTATTCACATATCTGCAGCTGCAGTCAGCTAGTAGGACTTGATGAATTGAATATCTGGCGGTCTAAAATGTACATCTCATAAGTAAACAAAACTTCATTTTATCCTTCCTAAAGTACATATATTACTCATAAGTACCTATCAAAATTTTAACAACGCCGTTTCTAACATGTAACACATGTAATAGTTTTTCATGTTTATATGCTGGTCACAAGAGCCACTCACATGTATCTATTGGCACAGATTTAGATAAACAAAACATTTCAGCTTACAATTGATATAATATTCTTACCCATCATTTTAACACATGTTTTTGGGTGCTCAAAAGAACTTGAGTACCCACCAGATATGTTTTAATTGAGAAATAAGATTTTTTTATTCCGTTCTAAAGGCCTGTATTGGACTCAATCAATGGGTACAACAAAGTCATATCATCTTGTTTTTTCTCCCTCCTCACTGCAGCTATATATCACAGCTCCTAGATGTGAGTTGTTATGTATGTTACTTGATTGTATCGATTCCTGATCTTTGCACCTTTACTTACTTTGTTATGTATCTTTTAGATTAACATGGATTACAATGGGTCATTCATACTGTTCCTTGCAGCCTTGTGGTCATCTGCTGGGAAAGGGTTGGCCTCTAGGCTGTCGTGTGTGTTGTGTTTTCTTGTGTGTTGTCACTATCCCAAATGTGTCCTAGTCCACATCAGAATTAAGGGCGAGATTGGCGCCGTGAAACTGGTTAAGCCCTCCAGTTAAATATTGTTGTTGACCGTTCCAAAACGGTACCTATTTTGTGGATCATTTGAGTTATTTATGTATTGTGTTTGTCATGCTTTCTGATCTGTTCATGGCTGCCTTGAGGTCACCTGAAGGGAAAGGGCTGACACTTTTGGCTCATGTTTGTGAGGTTAATTGTGATTTTGTCACTTTCCCATATAGTATCCTGGGTCAGGTGGGGTACTTGATTGTATCGATTCCTGATCTTTGCCGCCTCTCTTACTTTCTACACAGTGTTCACACATACAGAATTTTGATTCATTATAATTAGATCTACATGTATATGATAATATGTCAAAAAGCTATTAAATTACCCCTTTTCAAGCCAAAGGAAAGGTGGACGGTTAATCCAGAAAATACCACAGTGTAAGCTAAAAAGAGCATTGCGATATATTACATCCACCTCTATGTCTCCATTAATATTATATGTGGTTTGTCTTTAACTGACGTTCAAATGACTAGGGTTTGATTAGGGTTATTTTATTACAATCAATGAGCACTCTAATTAACAAATGTATTATTTGAAGTATCATGTTTTACTCTGAGCAGCAATTTATGATAGTGACAGTTAGCATTTAGAAACATTCCACACAGACCACAAATTCTTACAACGGATATCATCTCTCTTTTAACATTATTTTGCAGGCGAGCATTACTTACTGTCGCGCCAATTAAGAGTGACAGTGACGTAATACTTTAATTACAATTGCTAAGTAAAACGCTAACGTGTACTGTACACTTCACTTGAGCTAACGCGAATTGATATATTACTAGGATAGGATTCATACAAAAGTGATCTATCGATTATTAGTCCATGATAACTTTGTATCAAAACATGTAGTCATTGTCATTCTTGACTGGCAGAACAGTAGTTACGTAGTTTGTCTCGTGAGACTGCTGTTCTCACTTGAATAGACAAATGCAGGTATTGCTTTTATATTTTAACGGTAAATATGTTTCGTAACTTCACTCTTATCGCGTGTGATTTATACCTATACTTCTACAAACAGGTTATGGCAGTGACGTAAGGTAACTCCCAAAACCGTTATAACTTTAAACTAGAATGCAGTCGATGGTACACCATCGCAACTACCCGTTTTTTTTTTAGTTTTGACCTTGACCTTTCGGTCATGGTTACACAAAATGTTGCCGAGTACCCTTTACATCATGTGACCCATGGATATTGGAAGTTTGAAGTGGTTATGTCAAATGGTAAATGAGATGCATTTAAAAGAAAAAAAAACATTATTTGACCTTGACCTTGGTATTAATGTCACACTACATAATGCCCAACACCCTCTACATTATGTTACCTATTCACCTGCAAAGTTTTAAGCTGCAATGTCCTAGAGTTTAGGAATAAAATACATTATTTGACCTCTGACGTAGACCTCTGGGTCAAGGTCATATAAAAAGTTGCCCGGTACCCTCTAAATCATGTGACCTATGCCGCTGAAAAAAGTTTGAAGCTGCTACATGTAATGATTTAGGAGGAGATGCATTTACATGAGAAAACATTATTTGACCTTGAACTTGGGGTTAAGGTCACACAAAATATTGCCTAGTACCCTCTACATTAAGTGATCAATTCAGATACAACGTTTGAAGTTGATACATCTAACGGTTAAGGAGGAGATGCATTTACAAAAATACATTATTTGTATTTATTATGTTGCCCAGTACCTCCTACTTCATGTGATTTAATCAGGTACAAAGTTTGAAGTTGCTACGTCCAACGGTTTAAAAGGAAATGCATTTACAAGAAAATACAGTATTTGACCTATGACCTGGACCTAGACGGACGACGGACCGACTTTGGTACGAAATTAATATATCTTTTTTTTTCTAAAGAAACAAGCGGGTATAATAACTGTATGTGCTCTACTGATAACTTCAATTTAGTAAAAAAACATATTATGGTCTCACTATCGGAATCTCCTTGATTACATGTAATTATATAAGTTATATACATGTAAGTTTACATTGAGCAAAATAGAACTTTTTTGTATTTCTACGATGAGGTATTTACGTTTCAACCAACTGTTTCCCATGGAAGAGGAAGGGATGGAACCTCTTCCCATTTAGATTGTAAGTACCCCCGCTCGACTCTGATAGTGGAGTTTTGGTGTCACTCCTTGCACAAAGACTACGCGGCTACTTGATGATGCTTTTGCCTACGTTTTCTTTAACAAATGAGCGGAGAACAAGGACAATACTAGTCCATAATTGACCTTTGAAGAATTGTTGGACTTCCAACAGCTCTTTGGGGTTAGGGTTACTATACTATGCACAATAAGTTTAGCAATTTCTTATGTTTGGCATCTTTTTTGTGCTCATCTTTGTGCAGTGCCGATCAATTTCAATTGCAATGACTAGAACAGGATCTTAGGCAAATGAAACCACGAAATTTCAGACGCCATCCTTTTAATAGGCATTTTGGGAGAGCAAGAATTGCAGAAGGGGTCACTAAGCAAAAATCACATCCGTTGTAAGTAATGCTAAAATGATAAGCATGTGATTTTTCGTTTGGTGGTCATTCATCTTCCTCATGCATCATACGCCTATAAAAATTATTGGTTATGTGACGGGTGTGATAGAGATTTCATGCTGAAAAAATCAGCTGCAATCAATGACGTCAAAACGTAGTCATCATTTGATTAAACTTCTAATGTTAATTGGCGTGCCAATTCAACAGATACTCAGTTTAAAAAGATATCATAGGCTTACAATGTAACTCATCTTATGGTTGATTAAAACCTTAAGTTACTGAAAAATTGAGCGACGCATTTGCGAGATAATGGTGACGTTAGATTTTATCTTTCGGCTCGTGCACTATAGTAGTGAAGATGTTTCAATCAACATTATTTCTCTGAATGTGTTGGAAGGCATCAAACAGTTTTACTTTTTAATGTGGTTCAAGAAAACCCGACTAGAAACACCGTTTAAAGGTGATAACGTAAAAGCATTAGTAAAAACGTGAAATAGTGAAAACTTGGTCCTTTATTTCTCTGAGAAAGTTCAGAAAATTGCAGCATTTGCTATGCTTTTTTGGTTTTCAGTGACCAAACAATCATTTGAAAATGGTTTCGGCTTCCCCCAATGATCAAAAATACCCACGTTACCCGCTAGTCTTAAAATTAAACGTCACTTTAGCACGGCCGCTGCGTTTAGTGAATCTGTATTTTTTTTAAATGGAAAATCTTGTCAGATGATCGGCGCTTGTATCTTCATGACAGCAAAAGAAACCCAAGATCTGATGTGGATGGGCTCACCCATACAAAACAATTGCTAAATTTATTGTGCATAGTATATATCGTCTACTTCTTCTTAGGTTGCAGGACAGTGTTTGAGACCTCCCGATCAGTGGCGTCTTTGGACATGAATAGGCCAAACAATGCTGAGCTAGTAGGTTTTTTTGGCGTTTCGCTTAATTTCTGTGATGGTTAATTTCGTGGTTTGGGTTGCCTTTTCGCAGGTTCGACTGTTTGTGTGTTAAAAGTCTATAGCAAAGATTTAAGAGCTATGCATTGAACTTTATTTCAAACTCCGGATAGGCGCCAATCCAAAACGCTCTTACATGTAACAATCGCTGAATGCGAACCAAAATCGCTAGAAAAAGTATTTGCGATTGCCATTTGTCGCCAGTCGGGCGAAAAATGGCAATCGAAAACTCTGTTTCTTTCTATTTTTGATCTACGTTTGTCGATAGTATTAACGTTTTCGATGAATGCATATTTGGTCTTCCCGATGCAAGTTCTGAGGGTAACCACATTGTTGTCGCTAGGTATGTGCCACGTCTACTTTGTATCATGTTTGATTTGGCGGTTATTGAGTTGCGGTAGTGGAGGAAATCCGATTTCTTTGATGTGATTGCCATCCTCTTGAGTATGGCAATTAATATTGACTAAATGTGCTACCTGTATGTTAGCACGTGGCGTCGCTTCGTCTTAATGTCACAGGTTGTGGCATTTCCCTGGCCTTACTAACTTGTTTGCTTATTGCTCAGATCAAATTATATTGTTTTCATCTGAGTTGATTAACTTGAAATATAATGACACATGTTCGTTTTAGAGATAAGGTTTCGCAATTAAATGATTTAATTAAGCATCGTTTATCAAGTAATAAATACTACATGTGCGAGTATACCCTACCACGGTAAACTGTTTTTCTTCCTCCACCTTGTTCGCATAAATTTTAGATACGAGAAATGTTCAATAAATATTACGACTTTGCCTGCAAATAAAAAATTAACACAAGCACATTCTATCTGGTAGGTAGGTAGGTAGGTAGGTAGGTAGGTAGGTGGGTTGGTGGGTGAGTGGGTGGGTGGGTGAGTGAGATTTGGGTGGGTACCCTGATTATGTTGTTTTAGCAAAGGGACCGATAACAGACTTATAAATAATTTTCGCAACTTTGTCAAACTTTATCTATCCCTTTTGCACCATTGAGTAGATACAATTAGCTTGACAATAGCATGACACTTTGCGCCAAAATCTTTTAAAAGTGTGTGTTTAGTTATTCATTCAGGTATTCATTTTCGGAAATGATCAAAATGACAAGCAAAATAAAAGCTCAGCCTCGACAACGTATTTCCAATATATACTACTAAACAAAAGTTTTGCAACACTTATAGTTTTGGTTACCTTCTTCGGCATATAAAAAATTGAGAAAAAACATAGACAAGAATTTCACAAATTTATTATGCTTTCAATATCAAATTTCATTTTTTAAATCCATAATGTTTCAAGCGCACAGTAGACTGGCACAAGGGTCCTAACTGAACATCACAAAATCTATCCAAGAGACGTTGTATGCATTTTCACTACAGTTAGTACGAAGTATGGCCTCCTCTGGCGTTCACACACTCCTGACAGCGTTTTCGCATGGACCCAACACAACGACGGATGGTAGCTTGGGGAATGTTCTGCCACTCCTGTGCCAGACGATGTCTCAACTGACGAATAGTCTGTGGAGGGTTATCGCGATAAGTCCTGCGGCCCAGATCATCCCATAAGTTCTCTATAGGGTTGAGATCTGGCGAATTGGCTGGCCAGTCCATTCTGTTAATGTTTTTCACCCGCACAAAATCATTAACAATGTGTCGACGGTGCGGTCTGACGTTGTCGTCTTGGAACACTGCCCCCTGTCCAATCTGCCTTAGGAATGGTAGCACCATAGGCCTCATGACCTCGTCAACATACCGTTGTGAGTTTAAATTTCCGGTAATGAACTGAAGTGAAGTGCGTCTGTGCATCGTGACAGCAGCCCATACCATTACTGACCCTCCTCCGTAACGGTTATGTTCTTTGACGTTGACATCAGAATATCGTTCACCACGACGTCTGTAAACGCGCATCCGACCGTCATTGAAGTAGAGGCTGAAACGATATTCATCTGAAAATGCAACTCTAGACCACTGAAGCCCATTCCATCACAAATGACGTCGGCAACAGTCCAAACGATGTATCCTGTGACGTTGTTTCAGAGGAATACGCACAACAGGACGTTTTGCTCTCTAGCCTGCAGCATGCAAATGGTTCCGAATCGTTTGATCAGACACAGTAACACCAGCAGCTGTTCGTAATTGTCCTTGAAGAGCTCGTGCTGTGATTGTACGTTTCCTGAGGGTTAGTGTCCGTATCAGGTTGTCTTAGCGCTGCGTGATAGCTTTAGGACGACCACTCCGCCTGCGGTCCTTAACAGAATTGGTGGCATTAAACCGAATCATAAGCCTAGACATGGTGCTGTAGGCTGCTCCAAAGATGGCAGCAACTCGTCGAGTTGACAGACCCGACTGAAGCATCCCAAGAGCACGTGCTCTAATGACGGCCTTCTACCCATGTCGACATAAGAACACCAATGTGACACACATGTACACTTTGCACTTGCCAAATGATTGCACGGGAAAGTCAAGGTATCATGCATTACATGAAAGTTGGAGATAGCGTGATGCAACGCTCTATTGGTTTTTTGTGCCTGTAAATATCTGGGTCAAGATTTTTCAAATTTCTTTCAAGTTTACGTTGGCACTGACGTCAAATGACGCCAATGAAAGTTTCAAAAATTGTGGGGAAAATGGATGATGTCAGTAATCTCAAAATAAAGTAACAGTTTGCTGAAAGTAATAATGGTTATTTTAAAATTGTACGTTTAATAAAATCCTTACAAATATATGGTGTTGCAAAACTTTTTTTGAGTAGTATATACATTTACCAGTATGTCAGTGACCAGTCCGTTTATACTGGGTCCGGTATAGAAGTTAGTAAGTTTGATGACAAATATGCATTGATTTTAAAAAAAGTTTGAGTATTATTATAGGAATGAAAATTTATTTTTTGTTTTTTTTTTTCAATGTATAAACACCAGTGAATTACTCACAAATTGGGGCTTTATATTAAATTTGTGAGTGATTCGCCGGAGTTTACACATCGATAAAATAAACAAAAAATTAAATTTCATTCCTTATAATTCCAACTTTGGAACAAAACAGCACATATGTAAAGGGTTGTTGACAACATTTCAAATTTAAATGCCCACTGAAGGAAAATAGTTCGTAACCGCTATGAAAGATTGGGCAGCCATCTTGAAATATTATGTTAGTTTAAAACTTTGTTATGCTAAATAATGATTAAAATTGCACTCTATTTGGAGCAAGTATATGAGTATGAGCTCAAAGACAACTCCATTTAGTTGTGAATTGTTTTCTTTAGCTTGCTGTCATGCTGGGCTCATTGAAGAGCATTTAGATTAAGGCCCTTCCACGGAATGACAGGTTTTAAAAAGCACAAGTTTATCTTCACAAGTCCCTGCCTAAAATCCCCACATAAGTAGGCCCTAAGCCTTTACCTAAAAAGTTCGTTTTGACGCTGTCAAACTGTATTGAAACATTTCGTTGTTGGTGTAGCCATTGTTTTGATGCTGATTATCTTCGATGACGTGATTGTTTGTGTTAAGTGACGTCACATAACCACGTCATTGGGTTCATTTCTTAGAGTTCCTCCTGTTGCTTTGAAGATGCACCCAAATACGGTGTAAGGTTTTTCAAATGAGTTTTCAACATGTTTAACTATATTTAAACTTGTGAATGTTTTATCTCGGACACATCAATAAGGTACTCTACTTGTCTCTTGTGTTCGAAGTTGTATGTACATGTAATTTTCTTCGTTTGAGTTTATGAATAAGAAGAAAATTAATTTCTCCTGAGTAATCAAAATGAGCGCCAGGTGGCGCTAGCAGTAAATGCACGTGAGATTTGCTGATTGAAGACATTCAGCTTTGGACAGTTCGACAGTCAAGTACGCTTTGACTTTTAAACCGGTTTTAGCAACTATAATCCACATGAATCTGGGCGTGATACGCGTGACTATCTTTAGTAGATTTAGCTGACATTGTCAAGCAGTGTATCTGAACCATAAACAACGGCAAACTTGACTTTTGCAAATAACTGATTTTGGATTGCTGATTTTTCAACTGGTGGCTAGAAGACATTGCAGAAGACAATACGGGCCACTAAAACAGAAACTTCTTGTATCGAGGGCTGACGGTGCTCGCCCATATCATGCTGCAGCTGCAAATCGCTTAGCAATCCATGTTCGGGATGTCACGGTGTTTCTTCCTGGGGAGAGTATTCACACTACAAGGTGGTTTTGTTCTATCACACAACCAACATCTGAGGCGACTTGGGAAGTGAGGCGGTTACCGGTGTTCATTGGGACAGTGTTTAGTGGGTCAGCTGTACTGGTGTGTGGATAGATGGCAATGTTTTGAAAGATAAGTATGATTATTCACGCTTTACAAACGAGTGTTATGGGGACAATCAGGGCATAAAAGCGGTCAAACGCATAGCTATTAAGGGCTCAGTGAAAATTGTTATTGAGCCTTATCTTACATTATAGAAAATAGTCATTATTCTAAGATCTGTAAATATGGACCAAGATCGGGCTGTATAGCAATGTGATCTGGGTTATTATAGTATGTGACTGGTTATAAGAAATGAGAACACGTGGCGAGGCAGGTACAGCGAAAGTGCGATTTAGGTTTTGTTTTGTGGTGATTGGCATAATCTGAAATACGTATGGGGCACAATATATGAGCCGAATATGTTACAGCTTGAACACGCTTTCTGATTTTGGTCTTTGCTGATTGGCATAATCTGAAATACGTCATGACATCTTATATGAGCGGAATTCGTTACAGCTCGAACTCTCATTCTGATCTGTTTCTGTGCTGATGTTCATAATCTTAAGTACATATTGGCATCTAGTATCAGCTGAACTTATTACAGCGCAAATGCGCACTCTGATCTGGGTTTGTGCTGATTGGTATAATCTAAGCTGTGTATTGACATCGATTATGAGCAGAATCTGCTACAGCACGAATGTGCATTCCGATCAGGGTCTGTGCTGATTGGCATGCTGATTGTCATAATTCAAAATACACATTTGGATCTAATATGAGCCGAATCTGTTACAGCGCGATTTATGCACTGATTTATCATCTAGTATTATACAGTATTGTTAAATTCAGTTTTCCGGCAGATGGACGTAGCAATTGTACAGTCTGATCGGGGTCTTTGATAGGGGCAGTTCTAACCACAAGCACAGAAATCATCCTTGGAACTAGTAAATGTGGCCCCTGTCAAGAACGAATATTTATTTATTTTAAATTACAGGAAGCTATTGAGGCTGTAATACAATTGGACCTTTGGAAAAAGGATCACAGCAGAATTATCACTGAGTAAAAAAAATATTATCTGCATTTTGCAGAATCTGAAAATATACCAGATGTTTGACATCTTTTCTGTAACTTGTCAAAGCTTAAGTTGGAGCTTGTGGTATAAAGTAGGGACGCAAAGCTATAGCACTACCACCTGTCAAGGTGTATCACCTTTATATTACACGCACATAATAATACCTGTTAAATTCTGTTTGCATAAAGTGACCGCATTGAATGATCAGACTGAGCTGTATCTTAGCTGAACGACACAATATAACTGTTATACAGCGTCATTGAGCTTGCTTACCTTTTCTTATCTTTTTATATCCAACCAAGTTTTGCTTGTAATTAAGATAAATCCAAACTACATGTACAATACATGTATATATATATATATATGTATGTATTGTTATTAAATGTCACAATAAAGATGAGCTGTACATGCTTAAGTTGTGAATAAACTACTAACCTACTAATACATATGATAACCGAATGCACCATACAAATATTTAATTGAACAAATAAAATGATTTATCAAGGACACATGGAATGCACGAGCTCTATACGCATGGCGAGAACTCGGTCAATATTGCATGATTTTAAGTGCATATATGAATGGAGTGTAATATCCAGGACCCTACATTTGTCAGTGAACATTCCTATCGTAATTTCTTACGTAGAAAGTTCTTGCTAAAATTACTTTTTGAATAATAATTCGGCTAGATAATGGATTGCCCCTTAAACGCGACTTATATGTCTAGCTCTTGCGAATTCGACCTATGAAACGATAGTTTGATCGATCGGCCTATGTCGATTTGCTAGCTTGTTGCAACTTCATGATGATGATGATGATGATGATTTTATTCAAGTTCACATATAAATAATGTAACATATTTGAGCAAGGTCAAGGATTTTATCCATATAGTTGACATATGGTGTAAAAGTAGTGGCCATAAGGTAGCGCGGGCGTGTGCACAGGTGCGCGTGTGTGTCTGTTATTCATATGTTTCGCAAAATTCATCGTTTTTGCATACATGTTGTATAAAAGCTCAAGGGAAGCCACCCTTCTATTTCTACATGTGTGTCTAAGGGGAGCTAGTTGAAATATTAATACTCTAAACTAAATGTATACCTATCATGTGCAGGGTTGAATTATAACATGTTTGCTTCATAAAGAATTAAATTGAGTAATCTAACCGTATGGTAGAGCACAGATCTTTGATTCATCCATAAGGTATTATAGTCATTTATATTTTTTGCTGATTTTATCTGGAAATTGTGGAAAGCAGTATTGCTGTAGAAGATAAAGATGTGCGTATCGCAAACAGAGGGCTGGATGATGAAATGTTGGTCTGCTTTACAGTTAAATTAATTTGATTCAATCATAAGGTATTATAGTATTTTGATTTATGCTGGTTTTGGCTCGAATTTATGATTTTATATCTAGATGTGCGGTAAAGCACAAGCATAACATGTTTGCATGCTTAAGAGTTAAATTGATTTGATTCAACTGTAGGGTATCATAGTATTTAAATTTATACTGGTTTCAGTGTAAAATTATGAAAAGTAGTATTTCTATTTATACTGGTTTCAGTGTGAAATTATGAAAAGTAGTATTGCTCTAGTTTATATTTAAATGTACGGTTACACAAATGCAGGAGTGGGTGTTTAAGAGTTCAAGTGATTTGATTCACCATAAGATATCAAAGTTCTATGATTTATGCTGGTTTCAGCTGGAAATTACAAAACGTATTTTGTTCTGTAGATATAGATGTGGCATCAAAAACACAGGGCCGGATGATAACAGTTTTGTAGACTGCAGTTTGTGATTGTGGTATTTCCTGATCATACTCACTTACTATTTTTGTTAGCAAAATAGTTAACTGATTAAATTTGAGTTAAACTGATTAAATTCAACCATAAAGTCGCATATTTCTTTGATTTATGCTGGCTCAAACATGGAATTATGAAAAGCAGTATTGCCCTAGTACATGTAAATACGCAGTATCGCTAACACATGGTTGGATGATAACATGTGTTTGAAATTAAGAAAAGTAGTATTGCTCTAGTTGATATAAATGTACGGTTTCGCAAATACAGGATGATATCATATTTTGTATATTCAAAAGTAGTTAAAGTGATTTGATATAACCATAGGGTAATATATTTCTATGATTTATGCTGGTTTTGGCTGGAAATTATGAAAAGCAGAATTGCTCTGTAGATATTGATGTGCGGTATCGCAGACAGGCAGGGCTGGATGATAAAATGTTGAGAAACAGTATTGCTTTTAAATTAGTAGATGTAAATGTGCAGTATTGTAAACACAAGGTTGGTTTATAACATAGTTGCTTGTTTAAGAGTTCAATTGATTTGATTCAACCTAACGTTTTTATAGTCCCTTGATTTATGCTTGTTTCAGCCTGGTATTATAGATAAAATTAATTTCGTTTGAAAGAAAAGAATTATAAATTAATTATTTTTTCTTGGCCTGTATAAGCATTTGTAGGTAGAACGTGGAGTGATATGGTCTGTTGAATTTTCGCGATAAACTCATTCTAGCTGTGGATCTGCTGCTGAACACAATGACAATTTAGCGATGCGTGATTTTTATATACATGCATGGCAGATGATATTGTGAAACTGAAGATTGAAACTTAATAAAGTGAACCAAACTATTCGACCACTGGGCATTGAATTCTCAAGCTGATGAAATGCTACAAGAATCGGGCAGCAAAATCTACCAGAGAGGCAAGCTGAATTAGGTCGTATTCAAGTTTTGAAGGCTGTTTTTGACATGATGTATCTAATACTGTGGTCACTGACTTGCGGGGCAACAGTGTCAAGTTCTCTTCAGCTCTTTACACCCTCCAGTTCCGGCGTGGGCATTTTCCGAAAGTACTCGATGTATTCGTTTCTACAGTACCCGCCATATGACCAGACAGAGACAGACGAATATTCACATAGATCTATGAAGTTTCATCGCATATGAAAGATAAGTATCATGACTATTGGGTTGCTCTAATTTGGCAGTACACACGCTAGATTACATAGGTAGCTCAGTGTGTTACACGTATCAGGGCAGATGATTTCTATGTCAATATTTTTAAGAGTTATGCCTCAATTTATTGCCATATATGTAAATATTAATATATTTTTGAAGGCATAAACTTGGAAATGTTACATAGAGTTATCCATCAACAATTTTGAACAGATGTTCTTGGAAAAACTAGTACTAGTAACTATTAAGAACAATGTTGTTCATCTATTATCATAATATAAAGTTTGATGAGAAAGTATGACGAACAGAGAATTTCTATCTCGAATTTAGATGTCTCAAATTATGAACAGATATTTTATTACGGCAGTTCTAATAGAATTTGCAGCAAATATTTGAACAGGTCACTAGATTAAATGCGTAAATGAAAATTAATTTTCTTATTTCTCAACCAAAACATATGTTATGGGTACTCAAAGGAACCGTTTTATGGGGACGGTTCTTTTGAGCACCCAAAACAAAGGTAAAGCTGGTGAATAAAAATAAAAATAAAATGCTATATTTGTTGATATGTAACCAACCATTAAAGCCCCATATTTCGTGAAAATTTGATGGCTATGTATGGTTTGTTTTTTCTCAAGAAATCAAGATTTTCAAAGTTGAAGCAGGTAGATAATCGTCTGCTGCGCTTTAGAGTTAAGCAGAAGCCATGGTGTAGTGGATAAACCGCTCACCTTATAAACCAGGGGGTCGATTTCCAGCTTCACCAGTCTGTTAGGTGAGACTTTAATCCGTGGTTCCGTCTCCATATGACCTAAGCTGTTGATTGGACGTTAAACACAAACAAAAGCTTTAGAGTTAAGTAGGTAGCCTTGATCACTGAGGTATGTCAACTACCTGTCCGTTATATAAGGTCAAAATCGGTCCGATGTAAAGTGTATAAATAAACTGTGTGTGGAAGGCCAAAAATAAGAAATTGTTTGTTTTATGTATGAATTTTCGTCACGACAATTTAATTGTTTTTGCTTGCTTTATAGCGTTTTAAGGAGATATCCGATTTCCAACGGATTTCACAATTCAGCCTTACTGTTCCGCATCCTCATGCATTGAATTTTGTTAAAATAAAAAAGTTTTCCTGTTTTAGGGTTTCATGTAGCTTGAATCAAAATTAAAAGGTTTGTTGTTTTAGCACTCGAAATTTAGAAAATACAGTATTTTGTAACATTAATAATATTCTAAAATGCTTAATAAGTCTGCTCTAAGAGGAAACGGTGCAGATACTTTTATGTCAGTAGTTCTTTGTAATATGCCTATAATTATGATCAGGTCGTTTAGTATGAGTATTTTGAAGGCGTTTTCGTGGGATTTTTGCATAAGTTTTCCCCCTGTTCATTTAGAACATTTGGAAAATTGATTTGAGCCTTAAGGATTTCAGATAGACTAGCTACTAGTCTACTTAAAATGTGATCTTAGTAATGAATGCAAGTGTAAAATTATAATGGTATTATTATTCATGGCTAAATGGCTAAAGTTACGGAGTTATAGCGACAGCCTATAGACTAGCTACAGAGTATGAATATTATTTTTATATGAAAATCAGAATGAAAACATTATTTGAATAGTGCTAGGCCCTGGGAAAGGCAGACTTTCATATATCAGTTGTATTTTTATTTCATTTTTTGGCGATAGCAAGTCATTAAAATTGCACGGTACATGTAGGTAGGCCATGGAATTTTAATGAAAAGAAATAGTAGATTTTAAATGAGTAAAACGAATACTTGTTTCAGATGCAATTGAAGTAATCATTTTGCAATACGCAAGCCAAAAGAAATACATTAAAATGAACCAAATTTGGACGACTGTATGCATCTTAGGAAAGGATACCCCTTTTTGATGATACGTGCACATTGAAATCTGTTCATAGCGCATATTTTGTGATTGTTCATTTTTTCCTAGAAGTGTGCTGCCAATTTGCTATGGAATGGTTTTCTTGGTTTCGGCAGCCTTTGCTTGGGTGCAGATTTAGGAGTCTGTTCTCATGATAATGGATAGAAATAAAAAAAAAATTCGATAGAAAGTTATTGGAAAATGTTTTTTAAAGATATGCTAAAGTCAATAAATGAATATTACAGAAGATCGAAATACATGTATATATGATAATAATGATTGCTTTCATCAGAAGTAAAATGTGGTAAATCTGGTTTATTTGGAGAAATATTTTCATGCTTGCATGGTAGGTAGATTTCGAGTATAGATAAACACAGTTAATATAGTCAATAAACTAATAATGACTCCAATTCCGATGACTCTAAGTATCCAATAAAAATACCTTAGTCATGATAATATGTATACTAAAAGCCAATGAATATGACAAGATATCTGCAAATGGTAACGCGATAATTGTTTTCGTCAGAAATACAAGGGCTATAGTACCACTGGTGTATGGGAGAAAACAATTCTTAACTACAAAATGCTTGCACTGTAGATTAAATTTGGAGTATAGATTAATTTTTCAGACAAAATCTGTTTTACTAACTCTAATTCGGATAGCCTGAAGTATTTAATAAAATTTTATGTAGCTCATGATATTGAATAAAGTTCAGAGCCCATATATCAGTGGTTGTTTGTTTTGCCATACATATGTAGCCTATGCTATTGGTGCTCAAAAGAACCGCCTCACAGAGAGGTTACTTTGGGTACCAACATGCTATGCTTAAAATAAATGTTAATTTTCGAGTGAATGTTTCATTCCTATTTTTTATACTGTAAAGCAATAAGTTGGTTGTATCTAGAATAACAGATCTGGCGATAGCAAGTCATTAGAAAATGCTTGGTTGGCAAACTATAAGAATATGGTGGAACTCAATATATGAATAAATATTTCAAAATACCTGAAAATGGTAGTACATATAATTATCATTTTTCTTCAGTAGGAAAAAATGCAGTAAATCTGATTGATTTACGGAAATGACGATCTGAATTTTAAAATGCTTGTTTTATGGATCTTAAGATTAAATCTAGATATATCTAGTTAAAAAATAGTTATCAAATCTTAAAACCGGATAACTCAAAGTATTTAATTAAGGTATATATTTAGCTCATGAGACTTTGAATTCGGTTCAGAGCACATGTTTTAGTGGTTGATGATTCATCTATACATATGAAGGCTATGGGTGCTCAAAAGAACCGTCTCAAAGAGAGGGTACTTTGAGTACCAGTATGCTCTGCTAAAATGCCAATTTATGAGTGAAAGTATATTTTTACTTTTATAATATCTTATAACAATAAGCTGACATACAAGTTTGTGATAGTAAGCCATTAGAATATGCTTGGTTGGCAAACCATGAGAAAATGCTTGAACCCAATAAATTGACTTCACAAAATACACTAAAATGGTAGTATCCCTAGTTTTTCTTCTGAATAAAAATGCAGAAATCTGATTGATTGACGGAAATGGCGATTTGAACTTAGAAATGCTTGTTCTATAGATTTTTGGTGTGTATATTACCATCAATGTTTAGAAAGTTTGCTTTCAATGATTCAAATTCGAAAATTCGAAGAATCATGAATATCTATAATCATAACACATTGCACTGAGTTCAGAGAGCATAAATCTGTTATTGTTTATTTTATCTTTTATAAAATGTATGTGTGCTGTGGATTCTCAAAGGAACTGTCTTATCGAGACGGTACTTTGGGTACCAACAGCATATGTTTAGGTGCAGATGAATGATTATATTAATTCTAGTTTTGTGCAGATTTTTATATTTGCTGGTGAAAACAAGTCATTAGAAATTGTTTCTGATTGCTTTACGGATATAACGATCAGAACTTCAAAATGCTCGCAGTCGTATAGATTAATTTTGGTGTTAGATACTAAGAAAAAAAATGGGTTTCTATGATTCAAATTTGGATAACCCTGAGTATCCAATTGAAGTATATCTATATTTATGTTACATTGAATGTGGTTCAGAGCGTGGTATCCGTGAATGGATTTTTCCATATACGTGTGTGCTGTGGGTTCTCAAAGGAACCGTTGCATAGAGGCGGGACTTTGTTCACCACAGCATAGGGTCAAATGCAATTTTTTTCTATGTTTATACTGATAGACAATGATAAGTTGATGGATTTGGAAATGTATTTGTGGCGATAGCTAGCCATTAGAAAATGCTTTAGCGATAGCAAGCCATCAAAAAATGCTTTGCTGGCAAAGTAAGTAAGGGTGCAAAGATCAGGAATCGATACAATCAAGTACCACACCTGACCCAGGATACCAATGGGAAAGTGACAAACTCACAGTAGCACCACAAACGAGAGCCAAGAGGTCAGCCCTTTCCCAGCAGGTGACCACAAAGCACATATAAACAGACGCGCACAAAGACATAGCAAACACAAGACAGAACAGAAACATAAAAGATCCACAAAAGAAGTACCGCCTTGGAACGGTCAGTAAAATATTCCACTGGAGGGCTTGAACCGGTTTAACGGCGCCAACCTCATGAGAATATGCTGAAAGTATGAAATAGTACAACAGGGTATCTGAAAATGACAATTACAATCATTTTCTTTTGGGGTAAAATTTAGAAAATCCACTTGGATATTTATTTGTTCTTTTCAGATATTTAACTCTGTGATCAGGGAGATGTGAAGTACATTATCATGGAGATTCGAAGAGACTGAATAGAATATAGAACTTGTCATGGAAGATCAATGACCATTATGAACGAATTAATGTATCATCAATAGTGGGAATGTGACAAGTTTTTGTATTGTGGGTTGATCTTTTCGGTGACCCATTCTTTGTGTCTAGCGACTGATCCATAAGCTCTCATGCTAAACAAAGTTTTGTTGTTTTCTTACGAATGCGTTCAAGGGTGTCCAAGAGAAATAAAATTAATTTCGTTTGAAAGAAGAGAATTAGAAATTAATTATTTTCTCTTAGCCTATATAAGCATTTGTAGGTAGAACGTGGTGTGATATGTTCTGCTGAATTTCGTGATAAACTCATTCTAGCTGTGGATCTGCTGCTGAACACAATGACAATTTAGCGTGGTGTGATTTTTTTTTATGTTTATTTATACGTACAATGAATTTAACGATGTGCGTGGAAGCACGATTTTTCAGAATTCGGTGGAATCACTGATACGATCATCAGTCACATTTGTTTAAGTTGTCCCCTATAGATTGTGCATTATATTTCCTAATTTAACGTATTCTGACAATGATATGTTCAATGAATTTACATGAAATATTTTCTTGACATATATCACCTTATTAAGGGTAAAAAACGGCAGTTAAAGTGTTTAACGAGATTCTGTGTGGTTATAAAGTGATTGAATAAGGTGAATTTTATATTCATTCGTTCTACCAGTCGCACCAGCGTATTGATATATACTGCAAAAAGTAATTGAAGAATTTAAAGGATGTATATAAAGCAAATATTAAGAAGATAGCACAATGATGTCTGAACTGTGGCTCTGGCGTTAATGTATTTTCATCTTAGTTTTTATGCTCAGGCAGTTGAAAACTGGTATTGCAAACAGCATTGCTTTTTGCCAAGGATTTAAAAGCAGGCTTAGTGAAGATATATGAGTTTTGTTGGAAGTCCAATGTGTTCAGGTAATAAATTAGCGGCTGATCCATAAGCTCTCATGCTAAACAAAGTTTTGTTGTTTTCTTACGAATGCGTTCAAGGGTGTCCAAGAGAAACAGCAGTATTCCTCTAGTAGATATAGATGTGCGTAATTGCAATCACATGGCTAGATGATATCATGTGTCCTACAAAAGATTTAAACTGATTAAATTTAGCCATATAGTCGCATAATCCTTTGATTTACGCTGGTCTAAACATGAAATTATGAATAGTTGTATTGCTTTAGTAGATATAAATGTGCAGTATTGCAAACTCAAGGTTGGCTGATAACATCTTTGCATGTTTAAGAGTTCACTTGATTTTGATTCAACCGTAATGATTCAACCTTAAGGGTTTATAGTCCCATGATTCATGCTGGTTGCAGCCTGGTATTAGAACAGCAGTATTGCGATAGTAGAAATAGATGTGCGGTATTGCAAACGCAGGGCTTGATTATAATGTGTTTGCCTGCTTAGGAGTTAAAGAATTTCTAGCGATAAGGCGAGCAATCTCCCTAAACGAGACGTTCGTTTTATTTTGTTGAAATAACGACTGGAGAAACTAGGCACATTCAACAAATATATATAGACGAGCCGTCGATGCACCATTGCCCCCAATTTGTATATTTAAAACGGGTTTTCCTTCATGCATGTAATAACTCTACTTCTTATTGAATGAGAATTTATTTCGATCATCAACTGTACTTGTAATTCAGTAACATATATGGGAACTAGACCGTTAAACAGGGAACCACGCTATGTACAGTAAAACTATTTATACAGTTGATGTACAATAAAAACGACCATTTTGCATAGTGGTCTATTTTTGTCAGATATTTCATGTCTTCTTTCGCTTATACAACCCCTTTTCCCTCCCTAGACCCAAGACTCCATTTACATATGTTATATATTTGTATAGCGACATTTAATTGGCCAAAGGGCATCTTGGGTCTAGGGGGGGAAAACATCTAAAAACAAACTGAAAGGCGCCAGGTTCATCTTTTTAATGACAAACGTCACAATTTTAAGTATATTTCGTACGCATGCGCAGAAGGAATACCGCAAAGTTTTGGAAATGAAGGGCACTTATATCCTTAATATTTTAGCACTTTTACTTTTTGAAAACCTAAAACTATCGTCTAAACGGCACCCAGTCTAAAGACGTAAAATGAGGTGTAAGTAGAAGGCGCAAGTTTTCACGGCTTTGTAAATGATGGATCGCTTTGAAACCTATTTTGATGTTTCCTATGCATATTTTACTACCGGAACAGTCCAATTTTAAAAATATTAGGGCAATTTGAAAATTTAGGTTTTGTAATCATGTCAACTAAGGAAAATATACGCCTTATCGCTAGAGCTCCTTCATTTGATTCATTTATATAGTTGTATAGTCTTTAGATTAAAAAAAAAGAAACAGAAAAAGGAAAAAGAAACAGAAAAAAAAAACGAAAAAAAACAAACAAAATAACAAACAAACAAAAAAGAAAAAACAAGAAAGAAAAAAAAAGAAAAAAGAATGATGCTGGTATCAGCTGGAAATTATGAAAAGCAGTATTGTCGATCAGCGCTATCGCAGATCGGAGGTATTTGTGTTGATGTACATGTGTCTGTGAATGTCATATGTAACCTAGCATCTGATGCTAAATGCTAAAAATTAAGAAATATGCTGGTATCAGCTGGAAATTATGAAAAGCAGTATTGCTCTGGTCGATCAGCCGTATTGCAGATCAGAGGTATTTATATTGATGTACATATATGTATGAATGTAAATTTGTAACCTAGCATCTGATGCTAAATGCTAAAAAGTATAACATGCTGGTATCAGCTGGATATTATGAAAAGCAGTATTGCTCTAGTATATCAGTGGTATCGCAGATTAGAGGTATTATATTGATGAATATATATGTTATAAACTCATATGTAACCTTGCTTCTGATGCTAAAGTAAATGGATCACGAAAGAGTATAATGAACAGATGAATACTATATTGAATCTGAAATAGGATTTGAATCCTTGGCTTTCCAAACACGTGCATATATGCTGACATATATGTATAGAAACACACATATATATGTGTTTATGTATGCATACGTGGACGTTTACTCATGGTTTTCAAATTCATATTAAAATGTGCAAGTATTATCTGGGGAAGATAAGTGGAATAGGATTATCACATGGGTACCCATATCCACCTCCCCCTCATTATCCTCTTCATCCTATTTCAGTTATAGGTAGAAATGTTTTGTAACATTGTATTGCAATGTTCGTTTGTATGCGTATTCTTTCAGGTTAATTCTGAAAAAGTTCAGTAGTTCAGTACCTGAGGTATTGGCTGGCACCGTGCACCTACTCCCAGAAGTTCTAAGAAATGTAGTCCAGGAAAATAAAGATGTGAAGAGATGGATATAAGGGCTTCTGAATCAAGGACTTTAAATGTGTGTAGATTTACAAACACTTTTGAAGAATGCTTCTTATATTAGCAGGTTAATAGAGAAAGAATTTGCAATAGTATCAGTAGTTATTTCGAGTCAGAACTTGAGTTCCGCTGGTAAAATTCATTACCCCGTTCTTTCATGTTCAGTCGACTGTCCAAGTGCTCCTTACCAATTTCATAAATGTAATTTTGAAATTACTGAAGTTGTTTGGTTGTCTTTTCGTAAGTTAAGAGAATGACGTGCATTAGGGGAAATGTAATTTTCTTCGTTTGAGTTTATGAATTAGAAGAAAATTAATTTCTCCTGAGTAATCCAAATGAGCGCCAGGTGGCGCTAGCAGTAAATGCACGTGAGATTTGCTGATTGAAGACATTCAGCTTTGGACAGTTTGACAGTCAAGTACGCATTGATTTTTATAAAACGAGAATCCATGGAGTGTTGATCTGACTCAAAATAATATGAAGGCTATTATAATTTAAGTTACAAGTTAAAATACTATATTAGCTGGCTAATATCTAGAAGCAAAGATGTATAGTAAAGTTTGTATTGGACTTTCAGCGTTACATGCGTACACCAGTCGACTGTCCAAGTGCTCCTTACCAATTTCATAAATAACTCTTTCCGAAATAAAAAGGGATTTTCCGATGGAATTCCCTTTTTTTGATAGTAAAACATAAATATGGATATAATCATATTTGAGTTTTGCATCGTTATAGAGTACAAGAATGATGGTACAATGTAATTTATTTTTCCTATGAACGGAGGAAATTTCCTCTGTTGTGACTGCTCGAAATGCAGAAATTGATGTCCTTAAAATATGTTCGAAGTAGTGTATTTGTCCTAATAGTTTAAAGAAAAGTTCAAATATCAATTTGTATATCAAGTAGAAATCGGTTTACAACAGAGGAAATTTCCTCTGTTTTGACAATGGGACAAGTCTTCCTTTAATCACAATCAGATTTTCATCTTATTTCAGAACAGAGGAATTTTCCTACATGTTACTTTCAGTATCTCAACAATATGTAAAAAGAGTGACCTTTACAACAGAGGAATTTTCCTCTGTTTAGTAGTTCGAAAATTTCCTATAGTGACTTCCAGAATTGATTAATTTTACATTCTAGTCATAACTTAAATATTACCAATTTCCAACAGAGGAATTTTCCTCCGTTCGGTACTTCAACAATTTCCTATAGCGAGAATTAAGAGCCCATTTTCCTATAATAAAAATGAAAAACCCTGTTTGTTATCATTTCCATCTTAATCATAACTTAATTGTTTCCACTTTTCAACAGAGGAATTTTCCTCCGTTTTCCATTCTGTATCTTGACAATCAATAAAAGTAGAGAAAATTTTGCAACAGAGGAATTTTCCTCTGTTCAATAGTTAGACAATTTCCTATAGTGACTTCCAGAACTGACAGCCTAACTTGTTTGACATTCTAGTCATAACTTAAATATTACCAATTTTCCAACAGAGGAATTTTCCTCCGTTCGGTAATTCAACAATTTTCTATTTGGAGAATTAAGAGCCCACTTTCCTATAATGAAAATGAAGAAACCCTTTTGCTATCATTTCCATCTTAACATAAATATTCATCATATCTTAAATGTTTCTAATTTTCAACAGAGGAATTTTCCTCCGTTTTCTATTCTGTAGAATATCAAGAATAAATAGAAGGAGTGACCTTTACAACAGAGGAATTTTCCTCTGTTTAGTAGTTCGCCAATTTCCTATAGTTACTTCCAGAACTCTGAACCCAACTTGTTTGACATTCTAGTCAAAACCTAAAATATCCAATTCTCCAACAGAGGAATTTTCCTCCGTTCCGTAATCCAACAATTTCCTTTTGCGAGAATTATGAGCCCATTTTCCTATGATGAAAATGAAGAACCCTGTTTATTATCATTTCCATCTTAGCATAAGTATCCATCATAACTTAAATGTTTCCAATTTTCAACAGAGGAATTTTCCTCCGTTTTCCATTCTGTATCTCCACAATCAATACAGGGAGTGAATTTTACAACAGAGGAATTTTCCTCTGTTCAGTAGTTCGACAATTTCCTATAGTGATTTCCAGAACTCCGAGTCCAACTTGTTTAATATTCAAGTCATAACTTAAATATGACCAATTTTCCAACAGAGGAATTTTCCTCTGTTCAGTAGTTCAATAATTTCCTATAGTGACTTCCAGAACTCTGAGCCCAACTTATTTGACATTCTATTTATAACTTAAATATTGCCAATATTCCAACAGAGGAATTTTCCTCCGACCATAATTTAACAATTTCCTATTGCAAAAATAAAAGCCCACTTTCTTATAATGAAAATGAAGAAACATGTTTGTTATCATTTCCATATTAACATAAATAACCATCATAACTTAAATGTTTCCAATTTTCAACAGAGGAGTTTTCCTACATTCTCCATTCAGTTTCTCGACAATCAATAAAAGGAGTGAATTTTACAACAGATGAATTTACCTCTGTTCAGTAGTTCTACAATTTCCTATAGTGACTTCCAGAACTCCAAACCCAACTTTTTTGACATTCTAGTAAAAACCTAAAATATATCCAGTTTACCTCCTTTCGGTAATTCAACAATTTCTAATTACGAGAATTTAGAGCCTACTTGAAGCTTTTAACTCTACCTCCATATATTTAGATGACTAACTTAATATTGATAATCCTTATTTTGAACAAATGGTAGGTCAGATATATCCCACTGAACTTCAGTTAGATAAGGCAAATTCTTCTGATACTGAAGCTCCATTTTTGGACTTGAACTTGTCAATAACAAATGGCATAGTTTCTTCTAAAATTTATGATAAACGGGATGATTTTAATTTTGAAATAGTAAATTTTCCATTTCTTGATGGAGATGTTCCTCGCTCTCCTTCCTATGGTGTATACATTTCTCAGCTTATTCGTTTTGCTAGAGTGTGTTCTAATGTTGATGACTTCAACAACAGAAACTTATTTTTTACTGCTAAATTATTAAAATAAGGTTATAGATATCATAAAATTCGAAAAGCATTTTCTAAATTCTACCACAGACACTCAGAGTTAATTGTTAAATACAACATTGGGTTAAAAACTCTTCTGCAACAAGACATATCAGAACCTATATTTAATAGTGATTTAGTCTATAAATTCAAACGAATTGTTGGAAAACCTAATTTTAGTGATGAATTCAAAAAGATAGTAAAACGTTATATAAGGGTTGGATATAACTTGGATATCATGCGACAGTCTGCATGCCTAGTTTTAAACGCTCTGGCGTAAAGCTTTAATGGGTGGGTCGGTGCCTCATGCTTATCTGTAGCTGGACCCACCGTGGCTCAGCTTGAGGTTTTCTTTAGCTCTGTCTATCTGTGAGTCATTAGCCCTTTTCTTTGTTTCATCATGGTGTAGTAATTTGATTAGAGTGTTTTTTCCATGATGATACATTGCATTAGTTAGATGGCCTCCATGCGAGCTGAACATTTCTTGTACTTCAACAACAGCAGAATCTAGGGCGATGATTTGGTACCAGTAAAATGCATTTAAGCCCCCTGGTGGCTTAGGCTGCTGTCCGTTTTAAAGCTGCATACTCTGTAACTATGAACATTTTTCGAAAAAATTAATTTTCTTTTTAAAGCATTTGTAAAAGTAGAATTTAGCTATGTTTTCACAATAAAAATGTTCAGTACAGCTTGAAACTGCATGGAAAAGTGAATTGTCTTATCAAATAGGTGTATTTTTCTCTTGTTGGTAGTTATTTGCGTCCCTCCAATAATTCTAGACCGTTGAATTTTAACATAAATGCAGTTGTTTTGATAGTGATAACTTGTTAAGAATTACGAAAATGGTTAAATGTTTACCTGAATTTGAGTATTTTTACTGTGTTCTTGAAAAATAAAAACATTATTTTTAAAATTAGAAGATCAAAAGTTACAGACTATGCAGCTTTAAGGCGGTGGTTCTGTTGTTGTTGTTGACTTTTTGTTTATTGTTATTCCCACTGTGGGAGTCTGTAATTGTTCTATGTTTTGTTGTATGCTACTTTATGTTCTTTCTAGTATTGCAATCATCTTGATGGGGAAGAGAGAGCTGATTGCTTTGCTTAATTTGTCTTCCTGGTGTCTCGTGATGGTTGAGCGGCTCTTCTTTGGGTGCCACGGGGTTGTCTGCAGTTTGTGATTGTGGTATTTCCTGAACATACTCACTTACTATTATTGTTCAATATTTCTGTCTTATATTAATTACAGTTTAAGAACAGAGGAATTTTCCTCTTTTCAGTAGTTCTACAGATTCCTATAGTGACGTCCAGAACTCAGAGCCCAACTTGTTTGACATTCTTGTAATAACTTAAATATTACCAATTTTAGAATAGAGAGTTTTCCTCTGTTCGGTAATTCAATAATTTCCAATTGAGAGAATTAAGAGCCCAATTTGTTCAATATTTCTGTCGTACATTAATTACAGTTTAACCTCTAAAGCGACAAACAGTTTGATCCCTATCAGGTCCAGACAGAATGTCGGGCCTGTTCTGGGTCCAAATTGTTTGAAAGGGTAATCAGCAGATGACAATGTCATGAAAAAGTTTAACGCAAAGTTGAAATACATCAGTTCAACTTGAAATTGTCATAACCTCTAAAGTGTCGAACAGTTTTGACCCCTATCATTTCCGGACAGAATGTCGGGCCTGATCTGGGTCCAAATTGTTTGAAACACTTATCAACAGATGTTATATGCGGACAAAGTCATGTAAAGGTTTAACGCAAAAATAAAACATTGGTTCAACTCCAACTTGTCGTAACCCATAAAGCGTCAAACAGCTTGGACCCCTATCAGGTCCAGACGGAATGTCAGGCCTGATCTGGGTCCAAATTGTTTGAAAGATTTATCAGCAGATGACAATGTCATGTAAAGATTGTCATGTTTAAGTTTAACATCATGTTTAAGTTTAACGCAAAGTTAAAATACACCGGTTCAACTTCAACTTGTCATAACCTCTAAAGTGTCTAACAGTTTGACCCCTATCAGCTCCAGACAGAATGTCAGGCCTGATCTGGGTCCAAATTGTTTGAAACGGTTATCAGCAGCTGACAACGTCATGTTAAAGTTTAACGCAAAGTTAAAATACATCTGTTCAACTTAAACTTGTCATAACCTCTAAAGTGTCAAACAGTTTAGATCCCTATCAGGTCCCGACAGAATGTGGGGCCTGATCTGGGTCCAAATTGTTTGAAAGGGTTATCAGCAGATGACAATGTCATTTAAATGTTTTAATGCATAGTTTAAATACATGGGTTCAACTTCAACTTGTCATAACCTCTAAAGTGTCAAACAGTTTGACCCCTATCAGGTCCTGACAATTTTTGGGCCTGATCTGGGTCCAAATTGTTTGAAAGGGTTATCAGCAGAAGACAATGTCATGTAAAAGTTTAATGCATAGTTAAAAAACATCGGTTTAACTTCAACTTGTCATAACCTCTGAAGTGTCAAACAGTTTGACTCCTATCAGGTCCAGACAGAATGTGGGGCCTGAACTGGGTCCAAATTATCTGAAAGGGTTATCAGCAGATGACGATGTCATGTAAAAGTTTAACGCAAAGTTAAAATACATGGGTTCAACTTCAACTTTTCATAACCTCTAAAGTATTTAACAGTTTGGACCCCTATCAGGTCGGGACAGATTCAGGCCTAATCTGGGTCTAAATTGTTTAAAATTGTTATCAGCAGATGACATTGTCATGTTAAAGATTAAATCAAAGTTAAAATACATTGGTTCAATTTCAATTTGTCATAACCTCTAAAGTGTCAAACAATTTTTACACCTATCAGGTCCAGACAGAATGTTGGGCCTGATCTGGGTCCAAACTGTCTGAAAGGGTTATCAGCAGATGACAACGTCATGTTAAAGTTTAACGCAATGTTAGAATACATCGGTTCAACTTCAAATTGTCATAACCTCTAAAGTGTCAAACAGTTTTTACCCTTATCAGGTCTGGACAGAATGTCAGGCCTGATCTGGGTCCAAATTACTTGAAAGGGCTATCAGCAGATGACAATGTCATGTTAAGGTTTACGCAAAGTTAAAATACATCAGTTCAACTTCAACTTGTCATAACCTCTAAAGTGTCAAACAGATTGGACCAGGATCGGGTCCAGACAGAATGTTGGGCCTGATCTTGGTCCAAATTGTTTGAAACACTTATCAGCAGATGTCATCTGCTGACAAAGTCATTGTAAAGGTTTAACGCAAAAAAAACATTGGTTCAACTCCAACTTGTCATTACCTCTAAAGTGTTAGAGTTTGGATCCCTATCAGGTCCGGACAGAATGTCGGGCCTGTTCTGGGTCCAAACTACTTGAAAGGGTTATCAGCAGATGACAATGTCATGTAAAGGTTTAACGCAGAGTTTCAATACATTGGTTCAACTTCGACTTGTCATAACCTCTAAAGATTCAAACAGCTTGGACCTGGATCAGGTCCGGACAGAATGTTGGGCCTGATCTGAGTCCAAAATGTTTGAAACACTTATCAGCAGATGTCATCTGCTGACAAAGTCATGTAAAGGTTTAATGCAAAAATAAAATATTGGTTCAACTCCAACTTTTCATAACCTCTAAAGTGTCAATCAGTTTGGACCCCTTTCAGGTCCGCAGAGAATGTCGGGCCTGATCTGGGTCCAAATTGTTTGAAAGGGTTATCAATAGATGACATTGTCATGTTTAAGTTTAACGCAAAATTAAAATACATCAGTTCAACTTCAACATGTCATAACCTCTAAAGTGTCAAACAGTTTGACCCATATCAAGTCCGGACAGAATGTCAGGCCTGATCTGGGTCAATATTGTTAGAAAAGTTTATCAGCAGATGACAATGTCATGTAAAAATTTAACGCATAGTTGAAATGCATCGGTTCAACTTAAAATTGTCATAACCTCTAAAGTGTCAAACAGTTTGACCCCTATCAGGTCCAGACAGAATGTGGGGCCTGAACTGGGTCCAAATTATCTGAAAGGGTTATCAGCAGATGACAATGTCATGTTTAAAGTTAAATCAAAGTTAAAATACTTGTCATAACCTCTAAAGTGTCAAATAGTCTTGACCCCTATCAGGTGCGGGCAGAATGTCGGGCCTGATCTGGGTCCAAATTACTTGAATGGGTTACCAGCAGATGATAATAACATGTTAAGGTTTAACGCAAAGTTAAAATACATCGGTTCAATTTCACCTTTTCATAACCTCT
Organism: Loripinus fragilis; assembly: GCA_964019695.1. NCBI lineage: Eukaryota > Metazoa > Mollusca > Bivalvia > Lucinida > Lucinidae > Loripinus > Loripinus fragilis. The sequence goes on from OZ026517.1 coordinate 83,377,273, forward strand.
AAAGTATTTAACAGTTTGGACCCCTATCAGGTCGGGACAGATTCAGGCCTAATCTGGGTCTAAATTGTTTAAAATTGTTATCAGCAGATGACATTGTCATGTTAAAGATTAAATCAAAGTTAAAATACATTGGTTCAATTTCAATTTGTCATAACCTCTAAAGTGTCAAACAATTTTTACACCTATCAGGTCCAGACAGAATGTTGGGCCTGATCTGGGTCCAAACTGTCTGAAAGGGTTATCAGCAGATGACAACGTCATGTTAAAGTTTAACGCAATGTTAGAATACATCGGTTCAACTTCAAATTGTCATAACCTCTAAAGTGTCAAACAGTTTTTACCCTTATCAGGTCTGGACAGAATGTCAGGCCTGATCTGGGTCCAAATTACTTGAAAGGGCTATCAGCAGATGACAATGTCATGTTAAGGTTTACGCAAAGTTAAAATACATCAGTTCAACTTCAACTTGTCATAACCTCTAAAGTGTCAAACAGATTGGACCAGGATCGGGTCCAGACAGAATGTTGGGCCTGATCTTGGTCCAAATTGTTTGAAACACTTATCAGCAGATGTCATCTGCTGACAAAGTCATTGTAAAGGTTTAACGCAAAAAAAACATTGGTTCAACTCCAACTTGTCATTACCTCTAAAGTGTTACAGTTTGGATCCCTATCAGGTCCGGACAGAATGTCGGGCCTGTTCTGGGTCCAAACTACTTGAAAGGGTTATCAGCAGATGACAATGTCATGTAAAGGTTTAACGCAGAGTTTCAATACATTGGTTCAACTTCGACTTGTCATAACCTCTAAAGATTCAAACAGCTTGGACCTGGATCAGGTCCGGACAGAATGTTGGGCCTGATCTGAGTCCAAAATGTTTGAAACACTTATCAGCAGATGTCATCTGCTGACAAAGTCATGTAAAGGTTAAATGCAAAAATAAAATATTGGTTCAACTCCAACTTTTCATAACCTCTAAAGTGTCAATCAGTTTGGACCCCTTTCAGGTCCGCAGAGAATGTCGGGCCTGATCTGGGTCCAAATTGTTTGGAAGGGTTATCAATAGATGACATTGTCATGTTTAAGTTTAACGCAAAATTAAAATACATCAGTTCAACTTCAACATGTCATAACCTCTAAAGTGTCAAACAGTTTGACCCATATCAAGTCCGGACAGAATGTCAGGCCTGATCTGGGTCAATATTGTTAGAAAAGTTTATCAGCAGATGACAATGTCATGTAAAAATTTAACGCATAGTTGAAATACATCGGTTCAACTTAAAATTGTCATAACCTCTAAAGTGTCAAACAGTTTGACCCCTATCAGGTCCAGACAGAATGTGGGGCCTGAACTGGGTCCAAATTATCTGAAAGGGTTATCAGCAGATGACAATGTCATGTTTAAAGTTAAATCAAAGTTAAAATACTTGTCATAACCTCTAAAGTGTCAAATAGTCTTGACCCCTATCAGGTGCGGGCAGAATGTCGGGCCTGATCTTGGTCCAAATTACTTGAATGGGTTACCAGCAGATGATAATAACATGTTAAGGTTTAACGCAAAGTTAAAATACATCGGTTCAATTTCACCTTTTCATAACCTCTAAAGTATTTAACAGTTTGGACCCCTATCAGGTCGGGACAGATTCAGGCCTAATCTGGGTCTAAATTGTTTAAAATTGTTATCAGCAGATGACATTGTCATGTTAAAGATTAAATCAAAGTTAAAATACATTGGTTCAATTTCAATTTGTCATAACCTCTAAAGTGTCAAACAATTTTTACACCTATCAGGTCCAGACAGAATGTTGGGCCTGATTTGGGTCCAAACTGTCTGAAAGGGTTATCAGCAGATGACAACGTCATGTTAAAGTTTAACGCAATGTTAGAATACATCGGTTCAACTTCAAATTGTCATAACCTCTAAAGTGTCAAACAGTTTTTACCCTTATCAGGTCTGGACAGAATGTCAGGCCTGATCTGGGTCCAAATTACTTGAAAGGGCTATCAGCAGATGACAATGTCATGTTAAGGTTTACGCAAAGTTAAAATACATCAGTTCAACTTCAACTTGTCGAAACCTCTAAAGTGTCAAACAGATTGGACCAGGATCGGGTCCAGACAGAATGTTGGGCCTGATCTTGGTCCAAATTGTTTGAAACACTTATCAGCAGATGTCATCTGCTGACAAAGTCATTGTAAAGGTTTAACGCAAAAAAAACATTGGTTCAACTCCAACTTGTCATTACCTCTAAAGTGTTAGAGTTTGGATCCCTATCAGGTCCGGACAGAATGTCGGGCCTGTTCTGGGTCCAAACTACTTGAAAGGGTTATCAGCAGATGACAATGTCATGTAAAGGTTTAACGCAGAGTTTCAATACATTGGTTCAACTTCGACTTGTCATAACCTCTAAAGATTCAAACAGCTTGGACCTGGATCAGGTCCGGACAGAATGTTGGGCCTGATCTGAGTCCAAAATGTTTGAAACACTTATCAGCAGATGTCATCTGCTGACAAAGTCATGTAAAGGTTTAATGCAAAAATAAAATATTGGTTCAACTCCAACTTTTCATAACCTCTAAAGTGTCAATCAGTTTGGACCCCTTTCAGGTCCGCAGAGAATGTCGGGCCTGATCTGGGTCCAAATTGTTTGGAAGGGTTATCAATAGATGACATTGTCATGTTTAAGTTTAACGCAAAATTAAAATACATCAGTTCAACTTCAACATGTCATAACCTCTAAAGTGTCAAACAGTTTGACCCATATCAAGTCCGGACAGAATGTCAGGCCTGATCTGGGTCAATATTGTTAGAAAAGTTTATCAGCAGATGACAATGTCATGTAAAAATTTAACGCATAGTTGGATTACATCGGTTCAACTTAAAATTGTCATAACCTCTAAAGTGTCAAACAGGTTGACCCCTATCAGGTCCAGACAGAATGTGGGGCCTGAACTGGGTCCAAATTATCTGAAAGGGTTATCAGCAGATGACAATGTCATGTTTAAAGTTAAATCAAAGTTAAAATACTTGTCATAACCTCTAAAGTGTCAAATAGTCTTGACCCCTATCAGGTGCGGGCAGAATGTCGGGCCTGATCTGGGTCCAAATTACTTGAATGGGTTACCAGCAGATGATAATAACATGTTAAGGTTTAACGCAAAGTTAAAATACATCGGTTCAATTTCACCTTTTCATAACCTCTAAAGTATTTAACAGTTTGGACCCCTATCAGGTCGGGACAGATTCAGGCCTAATCTGGGTCTAAATTGTTTAAAATTGTTATCAGCAGATGACAATGTCATGTTTAAGATTAAATCAAAGTTAAAATACATTGGTTCAATTTCAATTTGTCATAACCTCTAAAGTGTCAAACAATTTTGACGCCTATCAGGTCCAGACAGAATGTCGGGCCTGATCTGGGTCCAAACTGTCTGAAAGGGTTATCAGCAGATGACAACGTCATGTTAAAGTTTAACGCAAAGTTAGAATACATCGGTTCAACTTCAAATTGTCATAACCTCTAAAGTGTCAAACAGTTTGTACCCTTATCAGGTCTGGACAGAATGTCAGGCCTGATCTGGGTCCAAATTACTTGAAAGGGCTATCAGCAGATGACAATGTCATGTTAAGGTTTACGCAAAGTTAAAATACATCAGTTCAACTTCAACTTGTCATAACCTCTAAAGTGTCAAACAGTTTGACCCATATCAAGTCCGGACAGAATGTCAGGCCTGATCTGGGTCAATATTGTTTGAAAGGTTTATCAGCAGATGACAATGTCATGTAAAAGTTTAACGCATAATTAAAATATATAGGTTCAACTTCAACTTGCCATAACTTCTAAAGTGTCAAACAGTTTGGACCCCTATCAGGTCCGGACAGAATGTCCGGCCTGATCTGGGTCCAAATTGATTGAAAGTGTTGTCAGCAGATGACAAGTCATGTAAAGATTTAAGGCAAAGAGAAATACATTGGTTCAACTTCAACTTGTCATAACCTCTAAAGTGTCAAACAGTTTTGACCCCTATCAGGTCCGGGCAGAATGTCAGGCCTGATTTGGGTCCATACTACTTGAAAGGGTTATCAGCAGATGACAATGTCATGTAAAGGTTTAATGCAGAGTTAAAATACATTGGTTCAACTTCAACATGTCAAAACCTCTAAAGTGTCAAACAGCTTGGACCGCGATCAGGTCTGGACAGAATGTTGGGCCTGATCTGGGTCCAAAATGTTTGAAACACTTATTAGCAGATGTCATCTGCTGACAAAGTCATGTAAAGGTCTAACGCAAAAATATAATATTGGTTCAACTCCAACTTGTCATAAGCTCTAAAGTGTCAAACAGTTTGGACCTTTTTCAGGTCCGTACAGAATGTCGGGCCTGATCTGGGTCCAAATTGTTTGAAAGGGTTATCAACAGATGACCATGTCATGTAAAGATTTAAGGCAAATTTAATATACATTGGTTCAACTTCAACATGTCATAACCTCTAAAGTGTCAAACAGTTTGACCCTTGTCGAGTCAGGACAGAATGTCTGGCCTGATCTGGGTCCAAATTGTTTGAAAGGGTTATCAGCAGATGACAATGTCATGTAAAGATTTAAGGCAAATTTAATATACATTGGTTCAACTTCAAGTTGTTATAACCTCCAAAGTGTCAAACAGTTTTGACCCCAATCAGGTCCGGACAGAATGTCTGGCCTGATCTGGGTCAAAATTGTTTGAAATGTTTATCAGCAGATGACAATGTCATGTTAAAGTTTAACGCATAATTAAAATATATTGGTTCAACTTCAACTTGTCATAACCTCTGAAGTGTCAAACAGTTTGGACCCCTTATCAGGTCCGGACAGAATGTCGGGCCTGATCTGGATCCAAATGGTTTGAAAGGGTTGTCAGCAGATGACAATGTCATTTCAAGGTTTAACGCAAAGAAAAATACATGGGTTCAACTTCAACTTGTCATAACCTCTAAAGTGTCAAACAGTTTGGACCCCTAACAGGTGTGGGCAGAATGTCAGGCCTGAACTGGGTCCAAATTACTTGAAAGGGCTATCAGCAGATAACAATGTCATGTTAAGGTTTAGGCAAAGTTAAAATACATCAGTTCAACTTCAACTTGTCATAACCTCTAAAATGTTAAACAGTTTGGACCCGGATCAGGTCCAGACAGAATGTTGGGCCTGATCTTGGTCCAAATTGTTTGAAACACTTATCAGCAGATGTAATCTATCAGCAGATGTAATCTGCTGACAAAGTCATTGTAAAGGTTAAACGCAAAAATAAAACATTGGTTCAACTCCAACTTGTCATAACGTCTAAAGTGTCAAAGAGTTTGGACCCCTATCAGGTCCGGACAGAATGTCGGGCCTGTTCTGGGTTCAAACTATTTGAAAGGGTTATCAGCAGATGACAAAGTCATGTAAAGGTTTAACGCAGAGTTTCAATACATTGGTTCAACTTCAACTTGGCATAACCTCTAAAGTGTTAAACAGCTTGGACCCGGATCAGGTCCGGACAGAAGTTGGGCCTGATCTGAGTCCAAAATGTTTGAAACACTTATCAGCAGATGTCATCTGCTGAAAGTCATGTTAAAGTTTAACGCAAAAATAAAATATTGGATCAACTCCAACTTGTCATAAGCTCTAAAGTGACAAACAGTTTGGACCCCTTTCAGGTCCGGACAGAATGTCGGGCCTGATCTGGGTCAAAATAGTTTGAAAGGGTTATCAACAGATGACAATGTCATGTTTAAGTTTAACGCAAAATTAAAATACATCGGTTCAACTTCAACATGTCATAACCTCTAAAGTGTCAAACAGTTTGACCCTTATCAAGTCCGGACATAATGTCTGGCCTGATCTGGGTCCAAATTGTTTGAAAGGTTTATCAGCAGATGACAATGTCATGTTAAGATTTAAGGCAAAGTTAAAATACATCGGTTCAACTTCAACTTGATATAACCTCCAAAGTGTCAAAATCAGGTCCAGATAGAATGTCAGGCCTGATCTGGGTCAAAATTGTTCGAAATGTTTATCAGCAGATGACAATGTCATGTAAAAGTTTAACGCATAGTTAAAATATATCGGTTCAACTTCAACTTGTCAAAACCTCTAAAGTGTCAAATAGTTTGGACCCCTAACAGGTGTTGGCAGAATGTCAGGCCTGATCTGGATCCAAATTACTTGAAAGGGCTATATGTAGATGACAATGTCATGTTAAGGTTTACGCAAAGTGAAAACACATCAGTTCAACTTCAACTTGTCATAACCTCTAAAGTATTAAACAGTTTGGACCCGGATCATGTCCAGACAGAATGTTGGGCCTGATCTGGGTCAAATTGTTTTAAACACTTATCAGCAGATGTCATCTGCTGACAAAGTCATTGTAAAGGTTAAACGCAAAAGTAAAACATTGGTTCAACCCCAACTTGTCATAACCTCTAAAGTGTCAAAGAGTTTGGACCCCTATCAGGTCCGGACAGAATGTCGGGCCTGATCTGGGTCAAAATAGTTTGAAAGGGTTATCAACAGATGACAATGTCATGTTTAAGTTTAACGCAAAATTAAAATACATCAGTTCAACTTCAACATGTCATAACCTCTAAAGTGTCAAACAGTTTGACCCTTATCAAGTCCGGACATAATGTCTGGCCTGATCTGGGTCCAAATTGTATGAAAGGGTTATCAGCAGATGACAATGTCATGTTAAGATTTAAGGCAAAGTTAAAATACATCGGTTCAACTTCAACTTGTTATAACCTCCAAAGTGTCAAAATCAGGTCCAGACAGAATGTCAGGCCTGATCTGGGTCAAAATTGTTTGAAATGTTTATCAGCAGATGACAATGTCATGTAAAAGTTTAACGCATAGTAAAAATATATCGGTTCAACTTCAACTTGTCATAACCTCTAAAGTGTCAAATAGTTTGGACCCCTAACAGGTGTTGGCAGAATGTCAGGCCTGATCTGGGTCCAAATTACTTGAAAGGGCTATCAGCAGATGGCAATGTCATGTTAAGGTTTACGCAAAGTGAAAATACATCAGTTCAACTTCAACTTGTCATAACCTCTAAAGTATTAAACAGTTTGGACCCGGATCATGTCCAGACAGAATGTTGGGCCTGATCTGGGTCAAATTGTTTGAAACACTTATCAGCAGATGTCATCTAGTGACAAAGTCATTGTAAAGGTTAAACGCAAAAATAAAACTTTGGTTCAACTGCAACTTGTCATAACCTCTAAAGTGTCAAAGAGTTTGGACCCCTATCAGGTCCGGACAGAATGTCGATGCCTGTTCTGGGTCCAAACGACTTGAAAGGGTTATCAGCAGATGACAATGTCATGTAAAGGTTTAACGCAGAGTTAAAAGACATTGGTTCAACTTCAACTTGTCATAACCTCTAAAGTGTCAAACAGCTTGGACCCGGATCAGGTCCGGACAGAATGCTGGGCCTGATCTGAGTCCAAAATGTTTGAAACACTTATCAGCAGATGTCATCTGCTGAAAGTCATGTAAAGGTTTAACGCAAAAATAAAATATTGGTTCATCTCCAACTTGTGTCAAACAGTTTGGTTCCCTTTCAGGTCCTGACAGAATGTCTGGCCTGATCTGGGTCCAAATTGTATGAAAGGGTTATCAGCAGATGACAATGTCATGTAAAGATTTAAGGCAAAGTTAAAATACATCGGTTCAACTTCAACTTGTTATAACCTCTAAAGTGTCAAACAGTTTTGACCCCTATCATGTCCGGACAGAATGTCAGGCCTGATCTGGGTCAAAATTTTTTGAAAGGTTTATCAGCAGATGACAATGTCATGTAAAAAGTTACCGCATAGTTAAAATATATCGCTTCAACTTCAACTTGTCATAACCTCTAAAATGTCAAACAGTTTGTACCTGGATCAGGTCTGGACAGAATGTTGGGCTTGATCTTGGTCCAAATTGTTTGAAACATTTATCAGCAGATGTCATCTGCTGACAAAGTCAATGTAAATGTTTAACGCAAAAAGTTGATCAAATGAACAGTTAAGTGTGTTTCTCCACATCATATACTTTTATAATCAAAATAATTGTGGCCGGACAAATGACAATGTTTTCCCTTTAAAATAAGCACAGACTGGTGAAAAAATCGGAGAATTTGAATAAATACAGCCCATTTTTCACCATTTTCCCGTTACCCGTAATGTTAAAATTCACCACTGACTTCACCTCGGTACATTTGTTTACCTGTGTCGCTAAGGCTGTGACATCACGGCAGTCATAAACCTGAGCAAATTCTTGAAAATTCAAACAAACAAAATGGCTTGCAAGCCTAACAGACTCAGATCAGCCTGCTCATTGGTCCATGCAGACAGCAAAGACTCTGACCAAACAATGTCAATATTCAGGCTGATCGGAGTCTCGGCTGTTTGTCCATGCATCTGCCAATTCTAGTCTGTCCTCAAAGCTTGGATCCTTACCTACCCATTATGTTACTGTTCTGTTCTGTGAAAACACTGATCAGACTATAATCAAATGCAGATGTAATGCTGGAAGCTCACACCATTTAACTCTTAACCTGTTTTTGTCGTCTGCTGATAAGCTTTACAAAAAAAATTTTATCAAGAAATTTGTCTGACATTTTATTGCGCCTGATCTGGATCCACACTGTTTGATACTCTTTGATAAACCTTCCAAACAGTTTAGAAATAGATCAGACTGACGCTATACACTGACTGTAATTAACCTATTTGACCTGGTAATTGCCACGTCTGTAGTGATGCCTGAGGAATACTTATTGGAGTATTCAAGTGATTAATGGCGATCCCCTGTGGCATGTGAGTGCAATTAAATTATGGGCTAATTGGAGCAGTTTTAAAAAAAATTAATGATCATATGGTTCCCAGTATACTGTTAGCTCTATAATAATGCATATGTTAAAAAAGTCTGAATTATCCCTTTAAACCTCTTTATGACATTGTCATCTGCTGATAATCCTTTCAAACAATTTGGACCTAGATCAGGCCAAACCTTAACATGCTTAAGGGTTATGACATAAGTATTTTAATTTTGCGTCAAACCTTATTATGACATTGTCATCTGCTGATATCAAAATATCTCTAAAAAGACTTATTCTACCCTCAGCAGATAAGGGTTGGCAAAATATCCAGCCACACATTTAGTCACTCTGAAAGTATTACTTTCTTTTAATAGATAAAAGACAGTACAAACATCCAAAAACACCAAGCAGTAAAGAGGTAAAGTAAAATTCCTAATTGATAAATCCTTCATAAATTCCTTTTGTAACACAAAAGTTGATCAAATGAACAGTTAAGTGTGTTTCTCCACATCACATCCTTTCATGTAAGAAACCAGATGCATAAGTTACGCAAGATTTGACACCTGTCAAAACAACCACTGGTACCCCACGGAGCGAGCATTTAATCCTCTAATTTGTCATTATAATATTATTATGAAAGGTCTTTGATCTCCCTGACATTTGCCATTATTTGGGACATCTGTTTTCTGCACAATTATTTTATTATCCAACTGGCTGTCTACATGGTCTAGCGAACACCTACACTTATCTATTTTTAAAGGAGGTTTTATCTAAGTAAGTATTTTTTAGTTATTTTAATTACGACATATATAAAGATTTAAATACGCACCATTTTTGAGCGTATAATTGTTAATATTCTCTGTAAAACTATCTGGATCCGCGCTTGTCCCGTTTCAAAGCAGAGAGGGTTCTAGCGAGAACGTCCTTCTTCTTTACTTAGTCTAATCAGCTCCTGAACCTTGGTAGCGACTCGAAAACACCAAAAAGTTGTTGTTTTTTACATATTGTACATTCCATACAGAAAACGACGAATGTGCTGATCAGGATGCACGGATGTGTGGACTAATATGCTCCTTTATTGTTTCTACCAGGAGCGCAATCTGAGATGTGTATCGTTTCACTGTGATAGGCAGAAAATAATTAAGAAACTGATCAGACTGCACCGCTGTGCAGACTGATCTGAACCTTTATTGTCTTGCATTGTATTGTTTACCAGGAGCGCAATCTGAGATGTGTACCGTTTTCACATTGATAGGCAGAACATAGTAAAGAAACTGACCAGACTGCGCTGCTATGCAGACCAATCCGAATCTTTATTGTCTTGCATGCAAAAAGCTTTGCAAGAAAGAAACGACTTATATTCAATGATACCAAAATCGGATAATCAAACTACCTTTTCAATCCGAGAAGTACATCAATCTCACTGCGCTACACAGTAAATAATGTGCTGGCCCGACTGCACAGGCGTGCAGACTGATCTGCCCCTTTATTGCTTTGAAAACAAACCAGTTGTTTTCTCGAGTAGAAGGGGAAACTATTTATCCATTTGATCACTTTAACCACTATAATAGACGGATATCAAATAAAAAGGCGCGGATCAGGCTTCGTAGATGCGCAGACTGATCTTCATCTTTATTATTTTATTTTTTGTATGCTAGAAGCAATGTGCTGTTGCCGTTTTCTTTAGGTTGAATAACTTTTTTGAACACTATAGACAACTGTACTCGCTTGGCATGAAATAATTGTGCTCGTGATATGTTCGCGCAAAAAGGGTTCAAATACATTAAAACAGGCCGGAGAGCGGCTTTAAAAACGTTTTTGTAAACAAGGTCAATCCAGATCAGGCGGCTATCGTGAGCAGGGTCTACTCGGATATGAAATATCTGATCATACACAAGTGGAACTTATGTTATATGCTCGTGCGGCAGCTTTAAAACGTTTTTGTAAACAGAGTAGATCCCGATCAGGCGGTTCCCGTGAGAGCTGCCTGATCAGGGTCTTCTCTGTCTTGCTTAGGGGGATATGAAATATCTGATCGTATATGCTCGTGCGGCGGCTTTGAAACGTTTTTGTAAACAAAGTAGATCCAGATAAGGCGGCTCTCGTGAGAGCTGCCTGACCAGGGTCTACTCTCTTTGCTCATGGGGATATGAAATACCTGATCAAACACAAGTGGATCTTGTGTGATATGCTCTTGCGGCGGCTTTTAAACGTTTTTGTAAACAAAGTAGATCCGGATCAGGCTGCTCTCGTGAGAGTTGCCTGATCAGGGTCTACTCTGTCTTGCTTATGGGGATATGAAATATCTGATCATATATGCTCGTGCGGCGGCTTTTAAACGTTTTTGTAAACAAAGTAAATCCGGATCAGGCGGCTCTTGTGAGAGCTGCCTGACCAGGGTCTACTCCCTTTGTAAACAAAGTAGATCCTGATTAAGCAGCTCTCTTGAGAGCTGCCTGAATAGGGTCTACTCTGTTTGCTTATGGGGATATGAAATATCTGATCATACATAAGTGGATATGAAACAAGTGGAACTTTTGCTATATGTTCGTGCGATGGCTCTAAGACGTTTCTGGTAACAAAGTGGATCCAGATCTGCCGGCTCTCGTGAGAGCTGCCTGGTCATGGCCCACTCTGTTTGCTTATGGGGATATGAAATATCTGATCATACACAAGTTGAACTTGTGCCATATGCGCGTTCGGCGGCTTTAAAATGTTTTGCAAACAAAATCGATCCAGATTAAGCGGCTCTCTTGAGAGCTGCCTGGTCATGGTCCACTCTGTTTGCTTAAGGAGATATGATATATCTGATCATATACAAGTGGATATGAAACAAGTAGAACTTGTGCCATACGCTCGTGCGGCGGCTTTAAACATTTTTTGTAAACAAAGTGGATCCAGATCAAGCGGCTCTCGTGAGAGCTGCCTGGTCATGGTCCACTATGTTGCTTATGGGGATATGAAATGTCTGATCATACACAAGTGGAACCTATATGCTCGTGTGGCGGCTTTAGACTTTTTTGTAAACAGGATGGTGCAGATCAAGCGGCTCCGGTGAGAACTGCCTGATCACGGCCTCCTTTGTTTGCTTATAGAGATACGAAATATCTGATCATACACAAGTGGAACTTGTGCTATAAACTCGTGCTGCAACTTTAAAATGTTTTTGTAAACAATGCAGATCGAGATAAAGCAGCTCTCGTGAGAGCTGCCTGATCAGGGTCTGCTCTGTTTGCTTATGGAGATTTGAAATATCTGATCATACACAAGTACAAGTGGAACTTGTGCTATATGCTCATTGGTGCCTTTGAATCGTTTCTGAAAACAAGATGGATCCAGGTCGGACGGCTCTCGTGATAGATGGCTCGTCACAGTCTACTCTGTTTCCTTAAGGAGATCATACACAACTGGGACTTGTGCTTATGCTCGTGGGTGGCCTTTAAAATGTTTTTGTAAACAAGGCGGATCCAGATCAGGCAGCTCACGTGAGAGCTGCCTGGTCATGCTCTGCTCTGTTTGCCTAAGGATATAGGAAATGTCTTAGCATAGGTGCTATATGTCCTTGGGGCGCCTTAAGAGCGTTTTTGTAAACAAGGCGGATCCAGATCAAGTGGCTCTCGTGAGAGCTGCCTGATCAGGGTCTGTCCTGTCTGCGTATGAAGTCAAGAGATGAAATATCTGATCATACACAAGTGGAACTTGTGCAATACGCTCGTGCTGCGGATTCAAAAATGTTTTTATCTTTGAAAACAAAGCGGATCCAGATCAGGCGGCTCTCGTGAGAGCTGTCTGATAGGGGTCTGCTCTGTTTTTTGCTAATGGAGATATGAAATATCTGATCATACCACAAGTGGACTTTGTGTTATATGCTCGTGAGGCAGCTTTAAACGTTAAACGTTTTCGTTAACAAAGGTATATGGATTTTGAAAATGAAGGTTTGATCAAAATGTTAATGGAGTTTTGAAGGAAATGCTATTTATGAAAAGTTTTTCTGTGCAAACAAATAAAAAAAGAACCCATTTATAAGGTTGAAACTATTTTGAGACGACACAAGTCGTCATGGAGTAAACCTTCTACCTCATAAAGACACATTTAAACGGTTTTGTAAACAGTGCAGATCCAGATCAGGCAGTTCTGTGAGATGCCTGATCGGGATCTGCTCTGTTATGTTTACGGATATTTGAAATGCCTGATCATATACAAGTGAACCTTATAAAGTAATTTCTTAATCAATATACGAACATAAAGGTCAATATATAAAATTATTCATATCGGATGGAGTTTTTTTTGAAAGACAGGGATTATTATGAAAAACTTTTTCTGTGCAATCAAACAAAAAGAGCGCGGTCGTGTGTCGTTGTGTGTGCGTGTGTGGTGATTCATCAATTGAGCACAAATGCTCATCAATTCGGCGCGGAGGATGCCATCAATTGGGCGCAGGATTTCTATAGAGGTCGGAGACCTTGCTCGTCGATTGAGCGCAAATATTTTGGGCAGTTACATGTGGAGGTACCGTTCAAAGTTTCATTAAAATCACATTGATGGGTTGGCTATGAAATGCCTCTGCAGCGTCGTTCGTTCTCCTCTAGTTCTGCCATAAAAATGCTATTTCCCCACGCTCGGTTGTTGTACGAATAATTTCACCAATCTGATTGGGAGCGACAACAAACTAAGTAAGAACCGTTACTTGTAAGGCCCGGTATTTTATTGTGCACACAAACTTATGTTGCCCGTTTACTACGGGTGGGTCCCATAAAAAAGTCATATAGAATCTGCGCTCGGTCGGTGGGAGGGTTTTGCGCTCGGTTGGTGACATTGAAAAAAATTGCTTGCGCTCAGTTGATGATAAGCCGCGTGTGTGCGTGCGTGATGTACGTCATCTCCTTTGGTATACTAAAAGGTGGTGCCACAAAATGATAACTCGTAGGTATTACAAACTATTTATGTTAAATAAATTTGCTGCCAGTTCTACACTGAATAATTGTCTTGCTAAAATTAACATATATGGCAGTTTTTTTAAACAGGCACTGCATTTCGGCTCGGAATAAATATTTAGTTAGAATTTTTGATTTTGCTGGACTGTGTGTGTTGGTGAAAAAACCGATACAGTACAAGTTGTTTCCCGTACCCCATACTCTTTTGTTTCATCTCGAAAAGGGCCGGAAGAAGGGGATAACAATCTCGAAAATCTATTAATACTGTGTTTCAAACAATTTTGACCCAGATCAGGCCCAACATTCTGTCCAGACCTGATAGGGGTCCAAACTGTTTGACACTTTAGAGGTTATGACAAGTTGAAGTTGAACCCATGTATTTTAATTTTGTGTTAAACTTAAACAAGACATTGTCATCTGCTGATAGCCCTTTCAAAAAATTTGGATTCAGATCAGGCCCGACATTCTGTCCAGACCTGATAGGGGTCCAAACTGTTTGACACTTTAGAGGTTATGACAAGTTGAAGTTGAACCAATGTATTTTAATTTTGCGTTAAACTTAAACATGACATTGTCATCTGCTGATAACCCTTTCAAACAATTTGGACCCAGATCAGGCCCGACATTCTGTCCGGACATGATAGGGGTCCAAACTGTTTCACACTTTAGAGGTTATGACAAGTTGAGGTTGAACCGATGTATTTAACTTTGCGTTAAACCTTTACATGACATTGTCATCTGCTGATTACCCTTTCAAACAATTTGGACCCAGATAAGGCTCGACATTCTGTCCAGACCTGATAGGGGTAAAAACTGTTTGACACTTTAGATGTTATGAAAAGTTGAAGTTGAACTGATGTATTTTAACTTTGTGACCTTTACATGACATTGATGTCTGCTGATAGCCCTTTCAAACAATTTGGACCCAGATCAGGCCCAACATTCTGTCCGGACCAGATAGGGGACCAAACTGTTTGACACTTTAGAGGTTATGACAAGTTGGAGTTGAGCTGATGTATTTTAACTTTGTGTTAAACCTTTACATGACTTTATCAGCAGATGACATCTGCAGATAAGTGTTTCAAACAATTTGGACCCAGATCAGGCCCAACATTTTGTCCAAACCTGATCCGGGTCCAAACTGTTTGACACTTTAGAGGTTATGAAAAGTTGAAGTTGAACCGATGTATTTTAACTTTGCGTTAAACTTTAGCATGACATTGTCATCTGCTGATAACCCTTTCAAACAATTTGGACCCAGATCAGGCCAGACATTCTGTTCAGACCTGATAGGGGTCCAAACTGTTTGACACTTTAGAGGTTAGGACAAGTTGCAGTTGAACCGATGTATTGTAACTTTGCATTAAACTTTAACATGTCTTTGTCATCTGCTGATAACATTTTCAAACAATTTTGACCCAGATCAGGCCCAACATTCTGTACTGACCTGATAGGTGTCAAAACTGTTTGACACTTTAGAGGTTATGACAAGTGAAGTTTAAATGATGTATTTTAACTTTTCGTTAAGCTTAAACATGACATTGTTATCTCTTAATAACCCTTTCAAACAATTTGGACCCAGATCAGGTCCAACATTCTGTCCAGACCTGATATGGGTCAAAACTGTTTGACACTTTAGCGGTTCTGACAAGTTGAGGCTGAACCGATGTATTTTAACTTTGCATTAAACCTTTACATGAGTTTGTTATCTGCTGATAACCCTTTCAAACAATTTGGACCCAGATCAGGCCGACATTCTGTCCGGACCTGATAGGGGTCCAAACTGTTTGACACTTTAGAGGTTATGACAATTTGGAGTTGAACCGATGTATTTTAACTTTGCGTTAAACCTTTACATGACTTTGTCATCTGCTGATAACATTTTCAAACAATTTGGACCCAGATCAGGCCCGACATTCTGTACGGACCTGATAGGTGTCAAAACTGTTTGACACTTTAGAAGTTATGACAAGTGAAGTTTAAATGATGTATTTTAACTTTTCGTTAAGCTTAAACATGACATTGTTATCTCTTAATAACCCTTTCAAACAATTTGGACCCAGATCAGGTCCAACATTCTGTCCAGACCTGATATGGGTCAAAACTGTTTGACACTTTAGCGGTTCTGACAAGTTGAGGTTGAACCGATGTATTTTAACTTTGAGTTAAACCTTTACATGAGTTTGTTATCTGCTGATAACCCTTTCAAACAATTTGGACCCAGATCAGGTCCGACATTCTGTACGGACCTGATAGGTGTAAAAACTGTTTGACACTTTAGAGGTTATGACAAGTGAAGTTTAAATGATGTGTTTTAACTTTTCGTTAAGCTTAAACATGACATTGTTATCTCTTAATAACCCTTTCAAACAATTTGGACCCAGATCAGGTCCAACATTCTGTCCAGACCTGATATGGGTCAAAACTGTTTGACGCTTTAGAGGTTATGAAAAGTTGAAGTTGAACCAATGTTTACTTTGCATTATGCCTTTACATGACATTGTCATCTGCTGATAATCTTTTCAAACAATTTGGACCCAGATTAGGCCCAACATTATGTCCGGACCTGATAGGGGTCCAAACTGTTTGACACTTTAGAGGTTATGACAAGTTGGAGTTGAACCGATGTATTTTAACTTTGCGTTAAACCTTTACATGACTTTGTCAGCAGATGACATCTGCAGATAAGTGTTTCAAACAATTTGGACCCAGATCAGGCCCAACATTCTGTCTCGACCTGATCCGGGTCCAAACTGTTTGACACTTAAGAGGTTATGGAAAGGTGAAATTGAACCGATGTATTTTAATTTATGTTAAACCTTCACATGTTATTGTCATCTGCTGATAACCCTTTCAAGTAATTTGGTCCCAGAGCAGGGCCGACATTCTGCCCTCACCTGATATGGGTCAAAACTATTTGACACTTTAGGGGTTATGACAAGTTGAAATTGAAACAATGTATTTTAACTTTGACTTTAAACATAACATGATATTGTCATCTGCTGATAACCATTTCAAACAATTTAGACCCAGATTTGGCCCGACATTCTGTCCGGACGTGATAGGGGTCCAAACTGTTTGACACTTTAGAGGTTATGAAAAGTTGAAGTTGAACTGATGTATTTCAACTTTGCGTTAAACTTTAACATGACATTGCCATCTGCTGATAACCCTTTCAAACAATTTGGACCCAGATCAGACCAGACATTCTGTCAAGACCTAATAGGGATCCAAACTGTTTGACACTTTAGAGGTTATGACAAGTTGAAGTTGAACCGATGTATTTTATCTTTGCATTAAATCTTTACATGACATTGTCATCTGCTTATCACTCTTTCAAACAATTTGGACCAAGATCAGGCCCAACATTCTGTCCGGACCTGATAGGGGTCAAAACTGTTTGACACTTTAGAGGTTATGAAAAGTTGAAGTTGAACTGATGTATTTTAGCTTTGCGTTAAACCTTTACATGACTTTGTTAGCAGATGACATTTGCAGATAAGTGTTTCAAACAATTTGGATCCAGATCAGGCCCAACATTCTGTCTGGACCTGATCTGGGTCCAACCTGTTTGACACTTTAGAGGTTATGAAAAGGTGAAATTGAACCAATGTATTTTAACTTTCTGTTTAACCTTCACATGTTATTGTCATCTGCTGATAACCCTTTCAAGTAATTTGGTCCCAGATCAGGCCCGGCATTCTGCCCACACCTGATATGGGTCAAAACTATTTGACACTTTAGAGGTTATGACAAGTTGAAATTGAACCAATGTCTTTTAACTTTGATTTAAACTTTAACATGACATTGTGATCTGCTGATAAGCATTTCAAACAATTTAGACCCAGATCAGGCCCGACATTCTGTCCGGACCTTATACGGATCTAAACAGTTAAACACTTTAGAGGTTATAAAAAGTTGAAGTTGAACCGATGTATTTTAATTTTGCGTTAAACTTAAACATGACATTGTCATCTGCTGGGAACCCTTTCAAACAATTTGGACCCAGATCAGGTCAGACATTCTGTCTGGACCTGATAGGGGTCCAAACTGTTTGACACTTTAGAGGTTATGACAAGTTGAAGTTGAACCGATGTATTTCAACTATGCGTTAAACTTTTACATGACATTGTCATCTGATGATAACCATTTAAAACAATTTGGACCCAGATCAGGCCCAACATTCTGTCTGGACCTGATAGGGGTTAAACTGTTTGACGGTTTAGAGGTTATGACAAATTGAAGTTGAACCAATGTATTTCAATTTGCGTTAAACCTTTACATGACATTGTCATCTGCTGATAACCCTTTCAGATAATTTGGACCCAGATCAGGCCCAACATTCTTTCAGGACCTGATAGGGGTCAAAACTGTTTGACAATTTCGAGGATATGTCAAGTTGAAGTTGAACCAATGTATTTTAACTTTGGGTTAAACTTAAACATGACATTGTCATCTGCTGATAACCCTTTCAAACAATTTGGACCCAGATCAGGCCCGACATTCTGTCTGGACCTGATAGGGGTCCAAACTGTTTGACACTTTAGAGGTTATGACAAGTTGGAGTTGAACCAATGTTTTATTTTTTTGTTAAACCTTTACATGACTTTGTCAGCAGATGACATCTGCTGATAAGTGTTTCAAACAATTTAGTCCCAGATCAGGCCCAACATTCTGTCCAGACCTGATTCGGGTCCAAACTGTTTGACACTTTAGAGGTTATGACAAGTTGAAGTTGAAACGATGTATTTTAACTTTGTGTTAAACCTTTACATGACATTGTCATCTGCTGATAACCCTTCCAAACAATTTGGACCCAGATCAGGCCCAACATTCTGTGCGGACCTGATAGGTGTCCAAACTGTTTGACACTTTAGGGGTTATGATCAGTTGGAGTTAAACCAATGTTTTATTTTTGATTGAAACCTTTACATTGACTTTGTCAGCAGATGACATCTGCGGATAAATGTTTCAAACAATTTGGACCCAGATCAGGCCCAACATTCTGTCTGGACCTGATCCGGGTCCAAACTGTTTGACACTTTAGAGGTTATAAAAAGGTGAAATCGTACCAATGCATTTTAACTTTGCATTTAACATTTACATGACATTGTCATCTGCTAATAACCCTTTCAAGTAATTTGGACCCAGATCAGGCCATATATTCTGTCCGGACCTGATAGGGGTCAAAACTGTTTGACACTTTAGAGGTTATGACAAGTTGAAGTTGAACCGATGTATTTTAACTTTGTGTAAAGTTTTACATGACATTGTCATCTGCTGATAACCCTTCCAAACAATTTGGACCCAGATCAGGCCCAACATTCTGTCCGGACCTGATAGGGGTCAAACTGTTTGACGCTTAGAGGTTAAACTGTAATTAATGTACGACAGTAATATTGAACAAATTGGGCTCTTAATTCTCTCAATTGGAAATTATTGAATTACCGAACAGAGGAAAATTCATTTATTCTAAAATTGGTAATATTTCAGTAATTACAAGAATATCAAACAAGTTGTGCTTTGAGTTCTAAACGTTACTATATGAATCTGTAGAACTACTGAACAGAGGAAATTACCTCTGTTCTAAAACTGTAATTAATGTAAGACAGAAATATTGAACAAAGTAGGCTCTTAATTCTCGCAATTAGAAATTGTTGAATTACTGAACAGAGGAAAATTGGTTATATTTTAGGTTTTTACTAGAATGTCAAAAAAGTTGGGTTTGGAGTTCTGGAAGTCACTATAGGAAATTGTAGAACTACTGAACAGAGGAAAATTCCTCTGTTGTAAAATTCACTCCTGTTATTGATTGTCGAGAAACTGAATGGAGAATGTAGGAAAATTCCTCTGTTGAAAATTGGAAACATTTAAGTTATGATAGATATTTATGTTACGATGGAAATGATAACAAACAGGGTTCTTCATTTTTATTATAGGAAAGTGGGCTTTTATTTTCGCAATAGGAAACTGTTGAATTACCGAATGGAGGAAAATTCCTCTGTTGGAATATTGGCAATATTTAAGTTATGATTAGAATGTCAAACAAGTTGGGCTCAGAGTTCTGGAAGTCACTATAGGAAATTATTGAACTACCAAACAGAGGAAAATTCCTCTGTTGGAAAAGTGGTCATATTTAAGGTATGACTTGAATATTAAACAAGTTGGACTGGGAGTTCTGGAAATCACTATAGGAAATTGTTGAATACTGAACAGAGGAAAATTCCTCTGTTGTAAAATTCACTCCTTTTATTGATTGTGGAGATACAGAATTGAAAACGGAGGAAAATTCCTCTGTTATAAATTGAATTTATTTAAGTTATGATGGATATTTATGCTAAGATGGAAATAATAATAAACAGGGTACTTCATCTTTATCATAAGAAAATGGGCTCTTAATTCTCGCAAAAGGAAATTGTTGAACTACCGAACGGAGGAAAATTCCTCTGTTGGAAAATTTGTATATATTTTAGGTTTTAACTAGAATGTCAAACAAGTTGGGTTCGGAGTTCTGGAAGTAACTATAGGAAATTTGCGAACTACTAAACAGAGGAAAATTCCTCTGTTGTAAAGGTCACTCCTTCTATTTATTGTTGATATTCTACAGAATAGAAAACGGAGCAAAATTCCTCTGTTGAAAATTGGAAACATTTAAGATATGATGGATATTTATGTGAAGATGGAAATGATAGCAAACGGGTTTCTTCATTTTCATTATAGGAAAGTGGGCTCTTAATTATCAAAATAGGAAATTGTTGAATTACTGAATGGAGGAAAATTCCTCTGTTGGAAAATTGGTAATATTTAAGTTATAACTAGAATGTCAAACAAGTTTTGGCTCTCAGTTCTGGAAGTCACTATAGGAAATTGTCGAACTATTTAACAGAGGAAAATTCCTCTGTTGTAAAATTTATCTGCTTTTATTGATTGTCGAGATACAGAATGGAAAACGGAGGAAAATTCCTCCGTTGAAAAGTGGAAACATTTAAGTTATGATTAAGATGGAAATGTTGACAAACATGGTTCTTCATTTTTATTATAGGAAAATGGGCTCTTAATTCTCGCAATAGGAAATTAGTGAATTACCGAACGGAGGAAAATTCCTCTGTTGGAAATTGGTAATATTTAAGTTATGACTAGAATGTAAAATAAATCAATTCTGGATGTCACTATAGGAAATTTTCGAACTACTAAACAGAGGAAAATTCCTCTGTTGTAAAGGTCACTCTTTTTACATATTGTTGAGATACTGAAAGTAAAATGTAGGAAAATTCCTCTGTTCTGAAATAAGATGAAAATCTGATTGTGATTAAAGGAAGACTTGTCCCATTGTCAAAACAGAGGAAATTTCCTCTGTTGTAAACCGATTTCTACTTGATATACAAATTGATATTTGAACTTTTCTTTAAACTATTAGGACAAATACACTACTTGGAACATATTTTAAGGACATCAATTTCTGCATTTTGAGCAGTCACAACAGAGGAAATTTCCTCTGTTCATAGGAAAAATAAATTACATTGTACCATCATTCTTGTACTCTATAACGATGCAAAACTCAAATATGATTATATCCATATTTATGTTTTACTATCAAAAAAAGGGAATTCCATCGGAAAATCCCTTTTTATTTCGGAAAGAGTTAAATGTAATTTTGAAATTATTGAAGGTGTTTGGTTGTCTTTTTGTAAGTTAAGAGAATGAAGTACATTAGGGGAAAGTTCGTTATTAGCACTTTGAACTCAAGGCGGATATCAAATATTCATACGCACGGGTCTTTATTGAAATGTAAATACCATTTAATTTTACCAAAGGACCAATCAAAATCGCCGAAAAAACAGTTGGAATTATTTGGAAATAAATAGGTGATAAAGCCAGTAATTATTGTTTTGTGGATATAACTTCAAAGAGGTAAACCAAATAATCAAATAAATTTATTCAACCTAAAACATTTACATCAAACTTTGCATAACAATTGTTCAAACATTGAAGCTGTGCACCTCCTGTTTTGTGCACATTTGATAAATAGTTTCACATTTTACAGGTGTTGAACTTAGACATTTTTTCCATCTGAAATGCATAGGGGGTGTCTGGTTTATGTAATCTGTAACTCCAACAGTTTTCATACCTTTATATTCAAGCTTTGCATAATAATTTTTCAAACATTGAAGATGTGCACCTCCTATTTTGTATATATTTCATGATTTTTTATTCATTTTTAGGGGTCTTGAACTTAGATATTTGTTTTTCTGTAAAATGCTAAGAGGGTGTCTGGTTTCTGTAATCTGTAACTCCAAAAGTTTTCATTCCTTAATATATCAAGCTTTGCCTAATGATTATCCATACATTGAACATGTGCACCTCCTAGTTTGTGCACATTTGATAAATATTTTCTTTTTTTAGTTCTGATGAACTTAGATATTGTATCCATCAGAAATACTTAGGGGTGTCTGGTCTGTGTAATCTGTGACTCCTACAATTTTCATTCCTTCATATTCAAACATTATACGTTATGATTGCTCACACATTGAACATGTGTGCACCCTATACTTTGTGCACATTTGATAATATTTTTGAGATTGTTGAACTTAAACATTATAACTTCTACACCACCTTTGAATCGGGTGCTTACATTGTTTTATTTGTGTGTAATCTGTAATCCAAACAGATTTCATTCCTTTATATTCAAACTTTGCATAATGATTGTTCACACATTGAAGATGTGCACCGGCGACGCAGGTCCAGAGCAGAGTTTGGTCTTGTTTTAAGTTGTAATCATAAAAACACAAGAGATACAGTTGTTTCGCTTACAACAAAAAAGAGTGCTGCAGTTGTGGTTGGGACCTTTAGCTCTGACCTTACACTTTCAGCATATGTTTCCGATAGGACAGCTGACATTCATCATCTGAATTTCAGTTATAATTTTTTACCGTCTGCTTTGGTGTTACTGTCTATATTTGACCTCCTTTATGCCCCATGTTGCAAAATTTTTGAATGTTATCCAGAAAGACAACATAGCTTTTGTTTAAGCTGGTATTACAACCTGTCGGCAACCGGTCACCGTTTAGCCATAGACCAGGCGCTGGAGATTAAAGATCCAAATTATTCGTGAAATTGTTTTGCGACTTTCGATCGACGACGGTTCGGAGATTTAACTGGTAAGCGGCTTCTAGAAACCCTTCGCAACTAGTCGACGATCAAAATAAATTGCCGCTCGTCGTTTGTGCATGCTCAAAATGCTGGTGGTGACTCATTATGATCGGTGACCTAGCTGCCACCTTCGTAAAACTTTGCCACGTACGGTGTAACTTCTCTGAGATTGTCATTTTTTCAGTCTTGGAGAGGTTGCAGCGTGCTTGAAAGCTCTGTTGGACCAGGTTTATAGGGATGGCCCGTGAAAAGACCACTCAACAAGTCTGCACTTTTGAGAGAAAGTATTTTGCAGCAATGAACTATATGTCAAGTAAAGTTTATACATTTGATATTTTCCTATATCTGGTTTTATGCATATTTGCGATGTGATAGGACCTAAATGTTACATTATAAAGTGGTTAAGTTAGACTGAAAAAATGTATTATTTTCAAAAAGAAAAAAAAATACCAAACCAACTCTGTGTTCACTAAATTTCACCTTACAAACTTTAAGGGCTTTTGTGCAGGCATATGCTCAAGTTTAGGTATTTCTCTTTTTATGCAAGTATCTGTACCATGCACGGCTCTATCATAAGACCCGATCCAATTCCAGAGAAAACTATTTTTGTTTTAATGATACTAACTTTATGTTTGGTTCTATATATAAGCCATCCAAATTTCACGTTATTTATGCTAATGGTTCTTAGGCCTATCAAAACCTGCAAAGGGCCATTAAAAATCTCAAAGGGCCCCATAATACATGGTTATATGCATGTGTTTGGATGGGATATTCGCCGTTGTCCCATTTAAGTACATACCATCATTTGGACCTGGTTTATCACTGCCCTATTAAGACCGAGTATACATGAACGCTGACCTCAACTATTTCTACTATCGTAACGATAAGTATCGTACATACATATACATGTACAAGCTAGCATTCTACATTGTATTTAGCAAACACCTTACCTACAATTTTTGACGCTAGAGAGATCACAATTGTAAGGAAATACAAGCCAAAATAAAATTAAAAGGATTCTCTCTCTCTCACTCTCTCTCTCTCTCTCTCTCTCTCTCTCTCTCTCTCACTGTCTCTCTCTCTCTTTCTCCCTCTCTCTCACTGTCTCTCTCTCTCTCTCTCTCTCTCTCTATTCCGTGTAAAAAGTTTAGATATCGACAATATTATATTATTTGATTTTATGAAATACACTGCACTGCTCAACGCCCTCATTAGCTCCGTACTACTTCCACTATGGTGATATTGCTTTAACTTTTACCTATCTGTATTTGTATGCTTATACCGCCTATCCTAGACATCTCTAATTGAGTACATGTATGTTTGTTACTAAACTGCAGAACTCAATCTTGAAAGTATCGGATTTGAATGCATGTAAGTGTGTTACTAAACTGAAGAGCTCAATCTTGAAAGTATCTGATAGAGTATATGTGAGTTTGTTACTAAACTGCAGCGCTTAATCTTGAAAGTATCTGATAGAGCATATGTGAGTTTGTTACTAAACTGCAAAGCTTAATCTCAAATCTATCTGATAGAGTATATGTGAGTTTGTTACTAAACTGCAGAGCTCAATCTTGAAACTATCTGATAAAGTATATGTGAGTTTGTTACTAAACTATAGAGCTCAATTTTAAAATTATCTGATAGAGTATATGTGAGTTTAATACTAAACTGCAGAGCTTAATCTTGAACGTATCTGATAGAGTATATGTGAGTTTGTTACTAAACTGCAGAGCTCAATCTTAAACCAATCTGATGGAGTATATGTTAGTTTGTTACTAAACTGCAGGGCTCAATCTTGAAAGTATCTGATAGAGTATATGTGAGTTTGTTACTAATCTACGTAGCTCAATCTTGAAAGTATCTGATAGAGTATATGTGAGTTTGTTACTTAACTGCAGGGCTCAATCTTAAAATTATCTGATAGAGTATATGTGAGTTTGTTACTAAACTGCAGAGCTTAATCTTAAAAGCATTTTATAGAGTATATGTGAGTTTGTTACTAAACTACAGAGCTCAATCTTGAAAGTATCTGATAGAGTAAATGTGAGTTTGCAACTAAACTACAGAGCTCTATCTTGAAAGTATCTATTAGGGTATATGTGAGTTTGTTACTAAACTACAGCGCTCAATCTTGAAAGTATCTGATAGAGTATATGTGAGTTTGTTACTAAACTACAGAGCTCAATCTTGAAAGTATCTGATAGAGTATATGTGAGTTTGTTACTAAACTGCAGAGCTGAATCTTGAAAGTATCTGATAGAGTATATGTGAGTTTGTTACTGAGCTTGAGAGCTCAATCTTGAAAGTATCTGATAGAGTAAATGTGAGTTTGCTACTAAACTACAGAGCTCTATCTTGAAAGTATCTATAAGAGTATATGTGAGTTTGTTACTAAACTGCAGAGCTTTATATTGAAAGTATCTGATAGAGTATATGTGAGTTTGTTACTAAACTACAGAGCTCAATCTTGAAAGTATCTGATAGAGTAAATGTGAGTTTGCTACTAAACTACAGAGCTCTACCTTGAAAGTATCTGTTAGAGTAAATGTGAGTTTGTTACTAAACTACAATGCTCATTCTTGAAAGTATCTGATAGAGTATATGTGAGTTTGTTACTAAACTGCAGAGCTCAATCTTGAAAGTATCTAATAGAGTATATGTGAGATTGTTACTACACTTCAGAGCTGAATCTCTAAAGTATCTGATAGAGCATATGTGAGTTTGTTACTAAGCTTCAGAGCTCAATCATGAAAGTATCTGATAGAGTAAATGTGAGTTTGCTACTAAACTGCAGAGCTCTATCTTGAAAGTATCTGTTAGAGTATATGTGAGTTTGTTACTATTTTAAAATCTGTGTAAGTTAACACCAAAAGAGGTGGCAGCTGAGCTGCCACTCCTTTTGGTGTAAACTTATGCTTACTTTCCTTCTAAAACAACTTGAGGCAAACCTATCACCAGATATATATTAAACATTTCTACATGTTATTGTTGTATTTTTCTGCGCATAATTACAATGGAACAGAACATAGCATTGTACGCAGTTTAAAGGTTACACCATACCAGGATCAGTGGTTGTTCTGCTGTCACCAAATTTGATGTAGAGTTACATTATTATAATTCTTGCCGTTGTTGAACTGGGCCCAAACTTACAATTCCTCTTCAAAGTTAAAGAAGACATAAGGTAATATTATTTTTAGGATGCGAAACTAACTTTTCGAACTTATTAAAATCAAAATAGTCATTCACAATGGTATCATCTACCATATATACTGCATCGATCCTGGCAATTTATTCAACATTTAATGTAACATTTTGAAATATCAATACTTAACATAAGTCGTCCTTAACTTTAAGGAAGCATTTTAAATTTTTGCCTTGGTCGAAATACTGAAATGTTTGCTCTGCCTTTGCTTTTCGACTCGAGAGAAAATGATGATATTTTAATCGTGTCTTCCTTTTGATATACATGTAGATATATCATAATCATATTTGAAAATTGCACCAAACCAGAAACACTACATTAAAATAAAAAGGAAATACTTTGTTTAACTTTTTTCGAGAATATGTTTACAAAATGCACACCTGAAACAGTCTGCCATTCCTCAGCCTTATAGCTTATACATGTTACTTCTGTAACATATGCCCTATATAAGTGTCCAATATTATATCTAGTCCGCATAGCTGAGCTGACATTATTTAACAGCACCTAGGTGCGAGCCCCAAAGACAGACTTTTCTAAGGTCAGGACCTGAGTGTTTATTAACAAATTCTGCATAAAAGCCAGCAATACATTGGCAAGCAGCTTAGGCTAAGACAAGCATGTGCATCAGCGCAGACTAGCTAGAGCATTCGCTGCTCCAATGCTAATACTATGATATTACTATGTATGAGGGTCTGGATGGGGTATAATGATTAGTGGATAATGGCCCTTCTTTATAATGAATAGTGAATAATGAGCCAAAAAATGAATAGTGAAAATTGAGGGCCTAAAAAAATGTGAATAATCCTATTTTTAAATGCATTGAAGGAAAAATTAACGAATAGGGAATAATCAGATTTTTTTGCCACCTTTTTTACTGTTAGTGAATAATTGGTCTTATTTTAATGAATAACCCATAATTTTAATGAGATGAATAATGGGCTAAATGTTCAATGAATAGTGAATACCAGATTCCCTCCCCCATCCAGACCCTCATATGAAAGTCAAGACCGAAAATAGGCACCACTTTCTATTGTTATATACACTCAGTGGCCATAAGTGAGTTCCCAAAATGACAAAGTTACGTTGCTTCATTTGCAAAAACTTAAGTACATTTAAAATTTGTATAATTTGTAAACGAGGTATGCAAATAATCTGGAATTTTGAACGTATCACTATTTGCTATTTTCAGCTTAAAAATGCTAGATTATTATAGAAATAATATCACCTAGAGTTCGCGGGTGTTATTCATTTCGACCACTCCTGATTTTTGAAACAGTTTGAATATTTGATGTGAGTTCTAAACTTCTTCCGTTTTTACATGCCTATAGATATTGTTTATTTTCTATATAGTTGGTGATAATGGTGCTAAAATGTTATAATCGCGATCTGTGAACAAGATGTGTTCGCATTTTCCTAATTTATTCACTGTCATATTAGGGGTGGGTGGGGTGTTTGTACCCCTGACCAAAAACTCTAAATTATTGAATGAATCCACATGGTAACTTAGCAACAAGTATCAGTCTTTCTGGGTGTATTATGAGGGTATGTAGCAATTAGTGTTTAAGTGTTTTCCTTTCAAATCGAAAAGGCAGCACCCAGCAAAACCTTACACCTTGGACAAATTTTGCTTTACGAGGGGGTACCCAACCTTTCACACAAAATCATAGGAAAGTGCTTCTTGAAAAATAAATATTCTGTAAAAATGTAACCCCAAAGGTACTTTAAACTGAAAATAATTATTACACAAATATTATATCACTGGTTATGCTGCTTGTGGAACCAATATCAGGACTGACATTGAAAATTAGCAGATTTTCTTAAGATCCAACCATTTCTTATATCCATCGACATTTATTCAAAAAATGTTATTTTCAAATAGAACACTGTTATGATGCCTCACAAAACATACATACCCCATATTCCTGCGTTTGTTTATTTAGTTCGTTTTTACAGCAAAAGTATACTGCAGTCGGATCATTTCCATGGCATTATTTTCCATCCAGTTCTCTGCTCTGCATTATTTCATTTTCAGTGTCTATACTTACTTGAACTTTAACAGAATGTTTTCCAGTACACTTTAAATATTTCTGCGAATTTTCAATAAAAAAATATTACAATCCGACATTTTTACGGCAATTTTTCAACACCTGCTATCTGTTTTTAAAGAAATTGAGCCAATGTTTGTGATACACAATTTATCCATAGCAACAGATGATGACATCATATAATTTGGTGATGACGTAAACATATACCCTGTTCATTTATCTAGGGCAATTATCATTTTGGCAAATTGTCTTCATTGGCTAGAAAAGAGCATTATTTCAGACCATATTCATTGTCAATTTCTTGTAAGCTGATTTTGGAACTCACTTATGGTCCCTGAGAGTAGTTGTGTATGCATGTTTAAAGAGTTCCTCCATGCATGTACAATAATTGCCACAATCTACTATCATACAAAAAGTAAAGCATACAATGTCGGGCCAACATCGGCATACAGTGTCGGGCCACCATCGCGTTTAGCTGGCGGGCCGATGAACGCCCGCTTTTAGATATTTACTGGGTTTCTCAATAATTCTAAGATCTACTGATAATTTATTTTATTTGATGTCACAGTCGGTATCTCCTTGTTTAACAGTAATGAAGGTGACTCATACATGTTTGTTGTCCACATTAGCAAAATCAGTTAACTCTTTGCATGCTGGGTATTTTTTGATGTTGCTGTTTTGTTTTTTTTTCAAAATTAACTTTTTCCAAAAAAATCTTTCAGGAACACCATCGTTATGTCAAACGGTTTGCATCCAGAACCGACATTCTGTCGGTCCTGATCTAGGTCCAAACTGTTTGCAAAGGTTATCAGCAGACAACACTATTCAGCACTATCAACGGAAGAGTTAAACACCTAATAATGTGCCAGTTTCATTTATTCTGAATGTTGGGGTATTTTCTAAATTCCACTTGAAAGTTCATTGATAATGACTATACACTGTTCTTTCTGTCAGTCTAAGTGCATTTTTAATGTCGACGTACGTTTTGTGATTAGATTCTGTTCTTTCTGATTGTCTTTTCCACTTTTAGATGTCGTGTGACAGAATAATATTGCAGGAAAATCAGCTCAAACTAGTTTCCAAAAGTTGATATTTTTGACACTCTCTGGAGAGCTAAAATAGCATGATGAGTATAAATTAGCATGTGCTGCATGAAATTGACATGATTTGCTGTTTTACCTTCCAACAGGTAAATTAAAGACTTTCATGAATTTTAACAACAGTTTTGTTTTGTTTTGTTTGTTCATTTATCTTTGAATAAATAAAATTTAAAAACAGTTTTATAATTAAATTTTACTTTCCACATTTAGAAAATGTATATACATAATTGCAAAATGCAAAATACTACATTAAAACATTTTAATAACAATCGATAATACTTGTGAGAAAGAATTCAACAACAGACGTGAAAGTAGAAACTTTTTATTCTTAGTTGATAAGTCATATAACAAAACAGTTATTGACTTCAATTTCAGGTAGACATGAGGATTTATCTACCCTTAAAAATGATATTTGCCTTGGCCTAGCAGCCTCGGTGAAGTATCACTTATTCGGGTAGATAAATCTTCATGTTTACCTTATTGGAAGCAATAATTGTATAATAGCAGTTATCTCTTTCCATGCTTTTTATGATTTTGTTGTCTTCTGACTTTTTCTAAAAAAATAACGTTTTATCCTTAAATTTATTTCAGGAACTCTATCAGAATGTAAAATTGTTTGGATCCTGATCTTGGTCCAAACTGTTTGAAAAAGTTATCAGCAGGCGACAAAAGTCGCAACTGGCAAGTAAAGAGAATGTGTCAGTTTTATTTATTCTGACTGTTCCGGTATTTGAAAGTAGTTTTTTCATCAGTACACTGTTATTTCTGTCAGTCTTAAAGTTGACATATGTTTTGTGGGCTTATTCTGTTCTCGCTAGTCTTTTTCACTTTTAGGTGTCGTGTTGCAGGCATTTTCGTCTTCTGTATCTTACTTAAGATGTTTAGGTGACGGTTGGAAAGGCTTCTGGTCGTTGACTTCTTTCTTCAAAGTAGCTGAACCAATTACAGGAGACCGCTGGAGAGTATTTCCATCCACGTTATCGCTCTTCCTTGCCGCCTCTAAACTTGGAGATGATACTTGTGAATCAGTAAAGTCTTCTTCGGACCCCTTCCTCACAGTCTGAAGTCTTTCTTCTGACAATTGGTAATCAGTTTGATTATCACACAACCTTTCTTCCTAAATGCATCCGTACTCTTTAAAGGCAAGCGGTCCAGCGGTTTAAAGTAGCCTATCTTCTGGAGATCTTTAATCATATCATCTTGATTTGTCGAAATTTTCTCATCTTCAGCAAACACGCTCATTAGATCGGTAAGTGAAAGTAACTTTTCTTTGTTGTGTTCTCCGTCGTAGAGCTCAGCTCTGTTTTTCGGTGCTTCTAAAATCCGTGAAGAATAAACTTTCAGTAATTTCTTGTGAATTGTTCTACCAACAGAGTTAAGATATACTGAAGTTTCATTGAATATTTGGCCTTTAAGACTATCCATGTTTGTTTTCCTGAAAGACACTTGTACACACTGCTAAGAAATCTAAAAGAGCTAATATACTATAGCAGTCGTCTGGTCAACGTAAAAACTGTGAAACTGGTATGATCCTCATCACAACACGAAGAGCGCAGACATAAAATCGAACAGTAAGATTGTACACAGTGACATTTTAACCATATAAGCCTAGTGTCCTTTTTGTGTGATATTGGCAAACACTGCAAAACCAAATCAGACGCCGCAACACGTGGCGTCTGATCAGGTTCTTCACTGTTTGCTTACAGAAATTTCTTTTAAAATTTTAATAAAAATGAGAAATGCCACCCAACAACCCTTAAAAGGGAAATGAACTGGTCCAATTTATAAGGGAGGGAAATTCCATTCTGCTTAAATGGGTTACAATGTAACGAGGTACATCTTATTGTTTAGTGGTCAACATTGTTAGGAATTTTTGTCATGTAAATTAGTTTGGATGGTCGTTGGCATATATGACCCAGTCTAGATTTGGAGAGTGTACGAGTACAGGGCTTGGAACACGACCATGGAAAAACCGATTCACGAGCGCGAGCACAACGATTGTCAGCAGCTCATCACAAAGTCACATGGTCGATCCTGATTGGATTCAAATATTCAACCACAAGAGGAAAGCAACGCCTACCTGTCTGTAAAGGGAAGGGTCACTGTATACCTAACGTGTCAGTGCTCCGAAAATAGCTACTTTTGGCGTGTCATAGATCACAAATATCAGGCTCCGTGTTGGGTGTTTTTAATCTCCATGTATATTCCCCAGCATATAACCTTATCATGTGTCCTCTGTGTAGAAATTAAGACCATGTTCTTTCACTGTGCTTGCGCAATAATTAAAGCTGACCCTATTAGATTAGCACTTTTAAAGTTTGTTGCTGTCCTAGGAATCAAATAAGGAACAACATTTGATGTGAATTGTCTGCTGATAGATGATTCATATGAAATATCAAGGTCTATTTTCTCCCTGAAATTCAAGCAATACATTGATCACAAAAGTGTACAGTGCAATTTGTCATGATTGGCGTTTTAAGGGTTAAGATCAAAGCGGTATCCTTTCAAGCTCCAGAAAAAAAGATTTTTGACACCGACCTGGTTTGAAATGAGCTAATTATAACTCTTTGCATGCTGGATAAGTTTTCATATTTTTGTCATCTTTATCATGTACAATTTAATATCAGGATTATTTTAGTAACATCACCAGTCAGACCATTTGATCATGTCTTATCTGGGTTCAAAGTGTTGCAAGCCCGCAATCTTTTAGTGTCACTTTCCAGACAAACTGATCTGTTAAAATTGTATGCAAAGGTAATTAGCTCCAGCAGGCAAAGTTAAATCTATTTGTGGACAAGACCGAGACAGTTCTAAATGTCTGTCTGAACTTCACATTGTCCAGGAATAGATCATGATGCAGCTTGTGTATACGCGCTATTTGACATATAGAACACTGCAAGGTAGGCGTTTCTTTCCTGTCTCGTTACTTATTTGACAATCCAATCAGCGACAAGGGTGTAACTTTGACGAGCGTCCGATTGTAAACATTAGTCAATCGCAAAATCCATGGTCATTGTCCACCCACAGTAATTTGTATCTGTAAATAGCTAACAACATATGGAAGTTATGTCTGAAATATGAGTGTTGCTAAAAAAAAAACTGCATAAATGTAGTTTTCCAGGCATCACCCTCATTTCAGGCAAGATTTCAAGAAGGTGTATGCAAAAAAACATAACATAACATAACACTGTCTCCACATTGTGCACAAGGTCATTTATGACAACAGCCATTCAAGCAAATTTTATATATAAAACTTGTAAAATGTTGCCCTTTTACAGAAGGAGGCTAATATATTAACAGCATTTGCATTCATTCTGAGGCAAAGGAAAATGTTTAGGTCTAAACATGCATCTTAAATATACACATTCTATAACCTGAAAAGGATTGATCAGGCACGTGAGGTTTTGATATGTGTTGTATGCGTAAAGTCACTGTTTAAACATGCATGCACAGCTATCCACTGTCCTACCAGCCAAGAGTGACACTTACGTCACGTTTTATTTACAAAGTTATCAGGGACTTATAATCGATAGATTATGCGTGTTTTAATCCTATCATCAGGATAGGATTAATACACAAGTGATCTATCGATAAGCGCTAGCTCAAGGGCAGTGTACAAGTTAATGTTTTACTTAGCAATCAATGAATAAATTACGTCTATCAGAATGAAACTAGGTCTTCATGGAGCAAATGTTATTGGTTCTAACTACTTAATTGTGATATGGTTCAGCATCCTCTTGACAATAGGCCCCTATTGCATTAAGGCAATTCTTTAAACTTAGGCAATTTAGGGATATTTTCCGTTATTTTTAGGGATATGGGGACACAATAATTTCTGAATTTTGGTGATAATTGCCATATTTCCTTTAGGGATATGGGATATTTTTCAAAATACTAAAAGGGATATGGGATACTGAGATCCCCCTTCGAGGGCCTCTTTTATACTGTCTAATCTCCTAAATTCGAAGTCCTTGGGACTTGAGGTTTTATTTCGAATTATCAATTGTTCGAATTATAGTAAGGTTTGGCTTCTAATGTTTTTTTTTCCCTATTTGTGGTAGATGAGAACTGTTTATATTTAGGGAAATATTCATAGAACTATCACTAATGCCTCGGTTACGTTTGCCACGGTCGTCGTACGATTTATATGTCTACGATTTTCCCTACGATTTTTTCGGCAAGGTAGGCAGCTTTAAGCTACGACGTATGTGTTTACATTGCTTACGATCACCTTTAAGTTACGATTTCTTTGGCGACAAACTAGGACAAAAACTTACAGAGACCTTATGGATATCGTACGACAACCACAAGGTTTTTGTACAATCATTGTGTTATCTTCACAACCTCCCTATATAAATCGTACGATGCCCATGTGATGACCTTGCGGGAGTCGCAAGGAGTTGGTAAGCTGACTGTGCAATTGTCGTGTAATTATGCGCATGGATTTAAACGGCCATCCACGTTCATTTTTGTATTCCGTTTGAACTGTGTTTCAAAGTCATGTGATCACAAATCGTGCTATGAAGAGGCTAGTGTTTTTAGTTGAACATGGTCCCAAGGTATGGAACAGCGTGATTCGTTTGTGTATATTTTAATGTCAATTTTTAAAAATTCTGCAATTTTCATAAAGTTTAAGTCACAGAATATTACAACCCCTTTTTATATTTCACTATTATAATTCGAAAAGTATCTTTTTAAGGTAGTACGGGACCCATGTCAAAAGATAACCTTACTTTTACTTAAAAGTAAGAGTGTAAGAGTTATCGTTCCTGAATCTTGTTTTTAAAAGAGAATACTTATTTTCTAAGACGGTAGATATTATTGCCCCCTGACAACTCTTTGATGCTTGAAACCTAATTCTGTAAGTATTTTGCTTTCACAAAAAGAAGGAATGCAAGTATTAGCTTTTAAAAACATCACCCAGAGTATAAAGTCATTCAGTATTTTGATGGCTAAAAGTTGCGGACCATATAAATATACATAGCATATACATGTCTCGGTTGCTATTTCTGCATGCTACCACTAACCTAAGACCCACCCCACCTCAAAAAGGGGGGTGGGGGTTGTAGACGTGCACATGCCTTGTATGTGACATTCTCATGTTTTAGGTCCCATGGAGGTACATGGTCACTAATGTTTTATGGAGAAATGACGTAACTATTTCAATTACCTTATCACATGGATAGGCAGCAATAAAAAACAGTCTAAACAATCGATGAATGCTGATAACAAATTGCTAGAAACAGTGTTTTTGATTGCCATTTGTTGCCTATCGGACTACAAACAACAATCCAAAATTCTGTTACTTACAATATTTAACTACGTTTGTCGATAGCATTAACGTTTTCGATTGCCGCCTATCTAGTGTGTTTTTTA
The DNA here is from genome assembly GCA_964019695.1 of Loripinus fragilis. Taxonomy (NCBI): domain Eukaryota; kingdom Metazoa; phylum Mollusca; class Bivalvia; order Lucinida; family Lucinidae; genus Loripinus; species Loripinus fragilis. Next base: position 83,411,901 of record OZ026517.1, read on the forward strand.
TATACTGAAGACGTAGCCAAAACAATCTGATACAAGGGCTAGGAGTTATTTCATGTTTCTGTTGAAAAAATTATTTTGTTTCGTTGCATGTTTCATGATGATAAAATGGACATTTCTGCATACATTTTAATAAAATGAATTGGAACTGCATGTGCCTGAAAGAAAGATATATGGCAATATAACATTCTTTTCTTTATATTAACGGTTGGCAAGCATGGTACAGATACGCGGATCCAGGAATTTTCTTAAGGGGTGGGGGGAGGGTCCAGGTCAGTCTGACAAAAAAGCTCTGACAACGATTTTTTTAGTCCTCAGCTTATTTTACAGAAGTTAAATGGTCAATTTCAAAGAAATCTATCGTTATTCAAGGCTCCAGATGGGGTCCAATTTTTCCAGGGGGTCCAACTTTTTCCAGGGGTTGTCCAATTGCTTATTCCCTATAGAAACCCATTTAATTTGTGATTTTCCAGAGGGGGTCCGGACCCCCTGCCCCCCCTCTGGATCCGCACTTGGTGCAGCCCTCACAGCTTCATGGTTAAGGCTACTATACATTATCTCATTTGGGCTTGGCAAACGTTAATAGACAGAAGAATGTATCATCCTTTTATTGTTATATACCTTATAATAAGTGTTTACTATAGAAACTTGAGGTGTTTCAATCGCTGACAATTGTACATTTTATTTAATAATGTGTCATATTTTGGTTGATCGTTGACCAATCACAAACCGTGGGCTTTATTTCCGATAAAACACGGCTGCAGAGGGCTTAATTGCCATTTCAACCTGCTCAGGGATATCCTCTGCGAGTTAAGATACCGTTGCTTATGCTTTATTGAGAAATGACCAAAATATTCAATTATCATAAGATACGCTACTTTATTACATCTATAATCGGATAGGCGACAATCGAGAAGGCTCTGAACAATCGATGAATGTGGATCGCAAATCGCTAGAATTTTCCATTTGTTGCCAGTCAGGCAAACAAACTGCAATCCAAAAGTCTGTTTCTGACGGTATTTGATCTACGTTCGTCGATAGCATCAACGTTATCGATTGCCACCTATCCGGTATGTGTATTGATACAATGAATACGTAACCAAAACAATCTGAAACAAGAGCTAGGAGTTATCTACATTATTCAGTCATGTTTCTGTTGAAAAAAAAAGCTTGTTTCCACACCGGATAATGAGCAATGGAAAACACTCTTAACCATTGACGAACGCGGATCAAAACTCGCTAGAAACAGTGTTTTGATTGCAAAGTGTCGCCTGTTCGATGAGTGATGGTAATAAAAAAAAATAAGATTCAAACTATTTTTGGTCTATAATCGTCGATAGTATTGTTGTTTTCGATTGTGCCTATAAGGTGTGGTTTTGTTGTATGCTTCACGATGTTACAGTGGACATTTTTTTTTTGGAAATGCTTTTGCTTGAAAGGAAAGTATTCTAGAACTTTTTGGATACTGTAAAGGCGGCACCTCATGACTGCCTTATTAGTCTACTTAAGACATAGGTAAAATCTGAAAATGAGGCGTTATAACTACATTCGAAAGTGTTTGTTTATTTTTTAACATTAGTATAGAGGCAAACAGTGTGGACCCAGATCAGACTGCTCTAGGTTTTGTTTGTTTGTTTGTTTTGTTGCATTACGTCCCAAGTCAACAGCTATGGTCATTGTGGGATGGTCAGTTCACCTAACCACACTTTTTCCTGGGCAGGTTTAAACAAGCGGTTAACCAGTAATTCGTGCACATACTTTTGCTTGTAACTGACAACAACCCTTCTTGAATGAATCAGCGGAAGGGAGGAGAATGATCGTAGAAATCATTTCATGATCAATCTCCACGAAAGTATGGGACTGGACGAGCAGTCTGCTCTAGATCTACACTGTTTGTTTAAGAGGCTTCATAATATTTCAATAGACGATAAAAACATAGGATTGTGTTGTTATATACATGTACGCTTTAAGGGTTAATAAATGTGGGTTCAGTGCATTAACGGACAGGACTTTCATGAAATGCACGCAGACCTGCGCGGCTCAAGCAACTTTTAAACGCTTAACCAATGAATAGAACCTGATTTCCATTTTCGAGCAGTTGAAATAACCGAACCACGCCCAAATATGAAAATTAAAGTTGCCACTTTACAGTACCCAAAAAGTCCTATAATATATTACAATGACAATATAACATTCCTTTGTGTATATTAACGTTTGTCAAGGCCTTGTGCGATAATGTGTTGCAGGCCTCACCGCTGTGTGGTTCTGGTTGCAACACATCACATTCAGGCTTGCCAAACATTAATACAAGGAAAAGAATGTTTTATCCTCTTATTGCATATTTGTAAGTTTATTCTTTAAATGACATTTAGATCTATGCAACAGGAATAAAGCTATAATTTTTAGCTTTTATCTACATAAATCCTACGTGTAAGAAAGCCTCAAAGTATCAAGACATGCTATAGCCATGCTTTAATGAGAATCATAATGTAATGTGCTGGGTAACATATGCTAGGTCAAAATCTTTTTTGTCATTTTCTACGTCCATTTGTCAGTGCTTAATCAATAATAGCTATGTCTCCGCCCAGTGATATACATAGGGCGTAGACAAACATACAAAATTGGTTGAAAGGGGAGACAACACTTATTATAGTCTTTATTTTTTTCAGGATTTTTCAGAAAAGTCGCCAAAACAAAAAACGAGCACGTGACACATATTTTTTATTCAATCATTAGATTCTTCATGAAAATATCTTTGTAAAAATATGTTTTTTGTTGTTCTAGTTACATTCTCTGGTATGTTTATTTTGAATATTAATGTTTTTTTGGCGTTTATTCGTTTGACTTAATTAGGATTTTGCTTAATAAATTGTGTAAATATATGTTATTTCACTATTTTTGGTTTTTATTTATATCTCTGGTGTGAGTAGTATTTGTTCTGAAAAAAACTGTATTGCGATTCTTGTTTATTTGTTAACAAAATCTGTGTTTGTTTATTTCAAAAACCTGCGATTTTGCAGTTTTGGACATCAAATAACTTTTTAAAAAGAACGGTGAGGTATTGTTTTTTTGTCTTAGATTATAAGTATAAGTCCATATTATAATATATTAAAAGATAAAACACTTTTGGACATACGCCGGTGAGTCCGGTACTACCTTAATTGAAAATATAAAGGTGCTTTAATTGTATCGTCTCGTAGATTCAGCTGATTAAAATGCTTATTATGGATTTGTTCAGTTTAATCATCCAAAGGCAATCTACGGCCAGCAACACATACAATTTTCGTTATAAGCAAAAATAAAGTCGTTGCATGCGAATAACAAAAGTACTGACCAGAATGCGATTGCTTCCACCCGGCCTGGTAAGTATATTTGCTATTCGTTTTCAGTAAAATACATTTTGTAGAACATTCATACATTTAAATTACAATGTTCGAACTAGTCACATGTTCTCACTACGAGACCCATATATTTTATTCCATGAAGTAGTTCTCAAATTCAAACCCCAGAGATATAAATCACAAAAAAATATCTGGACTTTTTATTAATCTTATTTCATTTATTAAACCCCTATGCATCCAGCATTTTATATACTGAAAATGCATATGCATTTCACGTTAGTGGGAAAAATTTTCAATTGCACTTCAGACAAATGTTACCATGGAAGCATACTATATGGGCCCTGATTAGACTGCTTCCATCAGCAAACTGAACCAGGTCCATATTGAGTCACTCTGAGTGGTGGTATTAGAGACATCGCCTGAAGACAAATATTGTATTGAAACAAACAGCTATATAATGATAATTAATATATACCCGTCTGGAAATTGTTGACACGTCGCAAGGCGCCCGCACGATCATTGTGCCACCGCCTTTGGGTTACCGCAGGATGACAGTCTGATGTCCGTTCGATTTTATGGGCCTGCAAGGGCAACGTGCGGCGACCTTGCGGGCTCCCTACGACTATCGCAAGGATCTACGATTATTTTTGGGCTAAAACGACAATCTAAAACCCTGTGTTGTTCTCACTATCACCGTGCGATGCCCGTACGGGGGTCGTACAGTGTCACTGCGATGTGTCTACGGGCTACGGCTTACGATTTTGTCAAATTTGTCATTGTGCGGAGTCAAACAAAATCGTAGAGGCCACGATGCCTGTAAATCCGTAATATGATCGCAAGGTCTCCCTGTGGAGGCCGCACGGAATCGGTTATTTGGACATCGTACGGGCATCGCATACTCGTCGTAAGGCAAATATAACCAAGGCATAAGCAAGCTCAAATAAAATAATTTCATGATTTGTGATTTCACAAGTGAAACAGCCACCACAGTTATATATAATGACAATTTAATTAGAGTATGCCTAACCTCACATATATACAATGTCAACTCTTACTCCAATCATATAAAGTTGAGCTACAGACAGAGTGTAAGCTTAGTACTTTGTGTACATGTAGATCTAAAATCTTCACAATGTAAAGATATAAATGCCAACCATTGTAGCATACAATACCTTAAAACATAGGCATATTTATCAAATTGTCAAATACCTAGATATGGAACTTTACAATGTGAGAAGATGACTATTCTACAATCCATAGACTAACCATAACCGTCGAGTGTGACGGTTGGCCCATTAACCATAGATATAGATTATGAGAAGTTAACTATTGAGAGAGAAAATAATATTAATTGCAGAGATTGTATAAGCCAAATTGTCAAATATGTAGATGTGGAAACTTCACATTATAAAGATGTGGAGATGTAGTGGGTAAACATTACATCCACATAAAATTCCCATTTATAAAAGAATGAATGTGAATCTGCATTGAGACAACCTACAGCATATATTCATTCATATACATTTGAATTTTGATTTACATTGCTTCACAAAACATCCACTTTCTAAATGTGGAAATGGGGTGTATCTAATAGAATCCACATTTTAGATGTGGTGATCCACCTTAGATTCGAATTTATCCAAGTATGGACGTTAATATGCATCATTCTTATAACAATTGTGCCATAGTGGCACCCATAACTACTAATGTGACATAATTATCAGGGAAAAATCCAAAGTATGATTTAGGAAGAACATTTCATTTTTAAATAAGATGAAAATGCTGATGTTAAACTCTTCACCTGCTAGTGTCAACTTCTGATAACCAACCTTTGCCACAGGGGACTTAAATGCATTTTGCTGATACTTAATCTTCGCCCCAAATTCTGTTGTTGTTACAGCACAAAAATGCTTTCAAATTGACAAAAAGTGCCATTTGTCAAAAAAAACACCTTTGCATTTAACACATAACTTAATTGGAAAATTGAATTGGTTTAAAAGGGTTTATAAAGATGTCTGCTTGCACAAATCCACGATCTTACAAACCGTAGATAAATATTTGGACACAGCTCAGACTGCTCCATGGCATACACCTGCAAAAATATGGAACTCGCAAAAACATAGTACAAAATGTTTGAATGTTGATGAAAACACAGGCAAAACTTAAGACCTCTCGCCTCTTGCCTCACTGGATGCGTCAGCATGGGCGTTTAACTCAAACAAGCCTAGTGTATTTTTGTGGAACATAGGCAAACAGTGCGGACCCAGATCAGACGCCACAGAACATGGCGTCTGATCAGGGTCTCTACTGTTTGCTTACATAATGTACTATTAAAATTTGATTAAAAATGAACAATACTACCTAACCATTTTTAAAACGGAAATAGACTGCTCCAATGATAAAAGCTGGAAATTCTAATCGAAGGTTAAAGAAGGGTTTTACGCATATGAGATACATTAAGTTATCAAAATCACATAGACTGACTCAATTACAGACGATACTGCAGACAACATTACTCGCCTTGGAGAGCGATATGAATAATCAATAAGAAAAAGGGTAAAAGTGCATAGGCCAAAAACGCCAATGAACAAAACGGCTTTCTTCCACTGTTTCTATCGTAAGACTGCGTTGTTCCATCCAAATAAGTTGAATTTTCAAGTGATGTCATTGAATGTATATTCGACGTAACTTTAGTTGATCTTCTGGTTATCATCGAATTACTGCTTGTTTTCATTGTTGATGTCAAGTTGATAGTGCTGTGGTTGTTAATTGTACTGATATTATTTCCAGTGAGCCGTGTCTGTACATCTGTTGATGGGCTTTGTGTTGTCGGAATTTCAGTTCTTTGGTTAGTGCTGAAAGTCACAAAATCTGTATCATGGCTTATATTTGATCCATGTGTTAGAATCTCTGGCTCAGCGGTAATCTGGCCAGAAGTTGGTATTGGCTTCTGTGTAGTAATTTCTGAGATAAATGTATCATCTGTGCTTTGCATGTCTGTTGAAGTCTCTCTGTGTTCTGTTGTAAATTCAGATGTTGTTGTTGATGTGCTGAGTTCAGTCGCTGAAGTTGCTGTTCTTGAATGCGTCCTGCTTGGTGTTGGACTTGCTGACCCTGTGATACAAATAAACCCTTTGTGGAACAATAACCTTTTCCATAAAATAAGATATGAGCGTTGACATGTGATTTCCAACAATGCGGCATTTTGACAAGTATAGACTCAGATGAGCCTGTAAGCCTCCTTTTATGCTTAAAAATCTCAAATGATGCTCGAACAGTAGCATTGGAGTCATAGAATATTCAAGCGACTAGCAAATGCGCTGATCAGACTGCGCATATGTGCAGGCTGGTCTGAGTCTTTGCTAGTCGCACATGTCACATTGTTGGAAATCTCATGTTGTGGCTTATATAGTTTAACCAGGATGGTGTGCATATACATGTATTGGTGGATCATGGGTTATAATTTCCAAAAAAATGTATTTCTTTTCTGAAGATCAATTTTGCATAAGCAAACAGTGCCAACTCTGTTGAAATATTGCATTCTGTCACATTTCATTTGGGTCTTCACTGTTTGCAAATGTATCCACTTAGTGGATTCTAGTCTACAATTTGTTAGCAATAATTAACTTTGTGACACATATAAAACTGTAAGAGATACAGATTCAAATAAGTCTGCTGACTTTCTCTGAATCCCTTTTGTATAATGCTTTTATGCCAGCATTACCGTGTTGCTTTGTATTTGTTTATAATTGTACAATTAAATTAAAGTTTAAACTAAACATAAAAATATAAATAAAAAGTGAATACATGTAACAAAAAATGTTAAATCTAATTAGCTCACCGTGATGAATAGACATAAAACAAACCAATAATTTATTTAATGAATGGAGTCAAATAATGTACAAGTCACTCATTAAATAAACTAACAGTGTAAATGAATGATTAGATGCATTGAGTTCAGAGTATCTGATCATAATTTCAAATGAATTTAATGAATGCATAAATAGATGAGTATAACTTATAGACTTGGTTTATGATATGAAGTCATTACTTTACGAATTTCACTTAAATTGCATGATTGGTGTACAAGAACATTGTTGCAAGAAGTTAAACCCCTTCAAAATGCAAGGTTTACTATGATTATTTATTAGTTGATTGAGTTGAAAGGGAAGTAGTTAAACCGCTTCAGAATGCAAGGTTTACTATGACTATTTATTAGTTGGTTAAGTTGAAATGCAATAGACCCATATGACATATAAAACCATTATTTTCATATCAAAAAATATGTTTGTACTTTAAAGAAATATAAGAATGTGAGACAATTATTTTAAGTATCAAAAACTTATTTTGACGATAAATATTGAGAATCTTTCAGTAAAATTATATTAGATAGCTAACGTATGAGACTGTTTGTACTTATTACATTGTTGATCTACGAAAGCTCAGGTGAGTCTGTGTACAACACAGGTTTCGATAAACAAAATGTTCAGCGTAAAAGTGTCAATATTTACTTACCCAAAACTTTTAGCATACGTTTTGGGTGCTCAAAAGAACCGTCTCATTGAGACGGTTCTTTTGAGTACCCACAACCTATGTTTTAGTTGAGAAATAAGAAAATTATTTTTCTGTTAAGCACTCTTTACTAAAGTCCTGAACTATAAGCACAGACCCGCCAGCGCCTTTACTTACACATATTATAGATAAATATGAAATCGTATCTGAATTCACAATTCTAGCTCAGTCGTATATGTCATCACGTGTACTAAAAGTGGCTTTAATGCATATTTTATACGTCCAAAAATCTCACCAGCTAGCCAATGTTATCTTTTAACTGAATTTGATTAATCATGTATATTGCAGTTTCTATATTGTAAGAGTGATCAAATAATACCTTCAAGTTTATAGTATGAAGCACGAAAGCCTCTTCCACCATTACTGATATCAGAGACAAAGAGAACAATAAAGATGTTATCTGACACAAAGGTAGGTGGCGCTGTTGTACCACAGAAAGTCCCAAGTAGTTCTTTAGTCGTAGCTATTTTTTCATACACCTGAAGTACATAAAGAAAACAAAAGAATACTACATGCACAGCACATGTCTTAGTAGATTTAATTTTTGAGGAAGTGCCAAAGAACACTAACAGTCACAAGACATCAGGAAGACAATTAAAGCAAAGCAACCAGCTCTCTCTTCATTGTCAAGATGGTTGCAAAACTAGAAAGGGTGCAAAGCAATGCATAGCAAAACAAAGACCAAGACAGAACCCCACAAATATGTGAGGTACATAAAACAATGAATCAACAACAGTAGAACAGTCTTAAAAGCCATATTTTTTCTTCGATTCCTTTAATACTTAAAATGAAGAAGACCTAACTCCAAATTCGCATAAATTTATTTTTTCTACTAAAGTGTATCGCCCCTGTTTGATTCAGACATACGTGCTTTGTCCCTGTAATTATTATTTTCAGTTTTTAAGATCTAGTTGCTTTACTTTAATACTATTATTACTATCATGTAGCCTTTAGTGTTGTCTGCTTTTTTACGATGTCTTGATTTGGTCTGTAGTCTAAGATGGTGGCACTTCCTTGTCATGCTCACTTTTTTTCTGACTCTGCGTTTGTTCAAACCTGCTTATGGATAAGTAATTTGTAAAATCAGAATTACCTGCAAGTTATCAAAAACGCACATCTCGTGCCATTCAATGTCCATTCTTCTAAACGTGAGGTAGGTTTTGTAGTCTGGAGTTGCAGGTATTACCCAATAGCATCGCAGTCGAGGGTCGTATTGGCCACTTTCATCTGCATCAGCAGGTCGAAATGATCCAGTCATCTCAGCGAGTACAGAGCCACATGCAAAATTGAATTCTATGAAGGGATACAATCATGTGAATCACAGAAAAAGTGAAACCCATGCAAATTGCAAATAGTTTTTCATTTCACTTATGTCTAAAGGCATATTACAGCAATCATTTTTTTATAAATTTTTAACGTGCTGTCAGATTGTTCTTGAAAATATTGTACAGTATATCTAGATCTCCACTGCACAAAAATGTAGAAAAACATACCAAGCATATGAAAACACCAGCGGTAAGGCAATTTGGTACACACAGATTTAATTCTTATTATATACTATTCTTATTATATTATTTGCCCCCTACCCCTGATCCTTTGCAATATCATTTTTACATTTTACTGAGAAAAACAGGCACCATATTGGCGTCAATTCTTAACCCTTGTATTCGAGAAACCCCTAAACGAGTACTTTTGCAAACAGTGAAGACACAGATGAAATGCAGCATAATGCTGCATTTTATCAGGGTTTACACTGGTTTTTAAGGTTAAAACGATCTTCATAAAAACAATTCAACATTTTTTAAAACTGACACCCCTACATATATACAATGGATTATCCCAAGTTTATTGTATCAAACCAGAAGGGATAATTAGTTAGTATACAAAGTGTTATACAAATTTATTCTATGAGAAGCCGTTTATCAACTTAAAGGTTGTATAACTTTATAGAAGAAATAAACCAAATGCCCATCTCAATTATATACTATAAAAAACTTAGAATAAAGATAAGCTCATGTAATACTATTACTCATCCAATATTGTATGATTGTGCATAATCGGTCTTTAAACCTTTATGCCAAGCTTTCTTGATGACATTGATTGTTTTTCATTTATATGAGTTCTCCCTTTCTTATTTACTCTATGCATGCGAGCAGCAAGTATTTAATACTTTACTACTATTCTAAATGGTAAAAAATGTTCTAAGCATAGACGACGTTAGGCCAATGAGCAGGCATCTAGATGTATTTTGAGCAAGTATCTACATGTTTCAGACTTGAAACATTTCTACAGCATATCAAAATACACTGCGCTGGTACGCAACAAATTCAGTAAGTCAGGAATGTTGTTTATTTAATGTGTTTTACCCTGATGATGCAATCATTCTGCTGAAGTTCACAAATGTCATGGTTACAATCATTTTTTCTGCAGACTTATCAGCATAGGCTCAACGCTGGTCGTGCATATTACTGTAAGTTGATGAATATATATATAAAGTGTTTGAAATAGGTAGACGATTTACAAACAAAATCTAGTTTTCTAAACACATTTTAAAGCTGAAAAGGCTGGACATAGCATTACCTTGTCACAAACCCAGAAGACTCTAGTTTACTTGCATTGATGCTTAAACTTAACCTATCATTTTAAACTATCTTAGTACTAGGTGGCACACCGTTTAAGTTTGACTGAATGTCATGCATGGGACCACTTTTCTTATAAAAATTGCAATCTTATCTAACTTATGTTAACCTCAGGGTATTGTAGAACCGGATCTTGTCATTGTTTGGTCTGGACATTGGCCAGAGTGCAAGTCAGATACATCAACATTTAGCAACGTATTGCAGTTTCAGGAAAATTGTTTTTAAACACAAATTGCAAAGTAAGTAAGTGTGCAAAGATCAGGAATCGATACAATCAAGTACCGCACCTGACCCAGGATATCAATGGGCAAGTGACAAACTCACAGTTAGGCACCACAAATGAGAGCCAAGAGGTCAGCTATTTCCTAGCAACACATTTAATAACTATTTATCATATGACGTCGCGTCTGGGGGTGAAATAACGCCATGTAATAAAATCGATAAACCACTAGTGGTTTATATATTTACGGGAAACGTCATGACGTCCATAACAACGTTGCGACCATAATGACAAAATTATAACGTTTTTACGCCAGAAATCAGATTTCAAAGTATTTGTCATATGATAAATAGAATCTAACATTCGGGCTCTTGTATTATTGAATTTATTAAACTCGTTGCGAAAAAGAGATAAAATGCTCGGCAAGCCTCGCATTTTATCTCTTCCCCAACTCGTTTAATAAATTCAATAAACATGAGCACTCATGTAAGATCCTCTATTTATGTTTCAAGCTTCTAAAAAGGCAGATATTGAAACGTATGCCCACATCAAATCTATAACGTGAGTTAAATAAGGATGGAAATTCAACTATCAGAATTTCAGGAGAGAATGTTTATTCTTGCCTTTCACATTTATATGATTTATTCTGATATAAGTTCTGTAAAAAGGAGAACACTTAAACTGCTAAGATGAATTAGAATTCAAAACATACTCAGAAAAACAGTTGGAGGATATTTAGATTCATTTTCATCTATAACGTTCATAACAATAAATACTAAACTAATTACGCATGTATTTCATAGTTTCAGATATCTGCAATCAAAATGAATGTTTGATTTAAGTCACGCTTCAATTTTAAAGTACAGTTCAGGTCCAAATGGTGCAACCCTCTATACTGAAAAGTCACAAGCATTCAAAAGTGATTGAAACTCATTTCTATCGTTTGTATACCATAATGACTGGCTCCAAAATAATTGCTGGCTCTCAGTCAAAAGTATGACACCTGATTTTGTAGTTGTTGTCAGTGTTTTACTTTTAATTTGTTGTCGTATTGGCTGGAGTATGCCATATCTGTGCATCTTTTTGTGAAGAGGTTGTCACGTTATTGGGTGCAATTACTGACAAATGGGTGTAAACACGTGTCTGTGGTCGGAATTGAAACATAAGCAATGACCAGGTAAAGGTTGCAGCAAAAACTATAAACGCTATTTTTTTTTGCTTGTGAACTTTGGGTAAATGGGATTGTTACATTTGGTTTGGTACTGTATCGTAACCAGTGACCCGTAAATTTTATTTTGCATTTTGCTGAATTGCATATTGGTATTTCTATCAGATATGAAAATACTTTGTTTGGAAATTATTTTCTCAAATGTTATATAGTCAATAGAATTATAATATCCTTCAATTGTTTTTCTGGGTATATATTGTATTACGGATTAAGGATATTTTTTATTAGTTTTCGTCACTTTCACTGTGGGTACACATTAGAGTGGTCTAAATGTACTAAATGTTATTCGTTCTTTAAAACTGTCTGAGTTTTAAGAGTCCAAAATAATCTGGAAAAAAACGGATCCTTCAGAAATAGAGAGAACCTACAATTAAGAAAACAGCAGACTGAGTTTTATTGAGTCTGTTCATAGCACTAATGGAAAGTGCAACTATTCATACACCCCCTAGCATCGGCTTAAGTGGTATTCTTTTATCTGTAAGAGCCATATATTCCTGAAGTACCAGAATATGAAAAAAATCAACACTATATCGATGTATGGAGAGATGTTTTACCAACTACACGCCACACAGCAACAGCTGTTGGGACCTCTAAATATTCGGAAAACGGATCCTTTAGAAATAGAGAGAACCTACAAATTAAGAAACCAGCAGACTCGGTTTTATTGAGTCTGTTGATAAGAACTAATGTAAAGTGCAACAATTTTTATGCCCTCTAGCACCGGCTTAAGCCATATTCTGTTTTCTGTCAGAGCCAAATATTCCTGAGAGACCAGAATAAAAAAAAAATTAGTATGAAAGAGATTTGTTTATAATATCATTTACAACCTTGCACCGTGTTGTTCAAACTACTGATCACTTTAGTAACACAAATCTTGTCACATAAAATTTGAGTAACATGTAAAGGCATTGACTGGGATACAATTGGGCCTCGACGCGAGAAAACCTGTCTTCGGTGGTTTGCGAACAACTAAGGCGCAGACCAGCCTGCGCATACGCGCAGTCTGATCAGCACCTTTGTTATTCAATTTTGTACAGTAGATATCCAGACTTGATACAAGCGAAGTTTCATTTTTCTAGATAGTCTCTGTAGCTGAACAAGTTAGTTTGAGTCTCTATATATCGGAAACCACGAAGACAGGTTTTCTTGCGTCGCGGCCCAATTAATAATGGCATACCTAAGAAATATGTCAAGTTAAATCCGGTACCCCCAATCATATAGTCTGAGTGGAATGTCACTGTAAGTAGACTACTTGTGGCGATTAACGTCATATGTGGTGAATTAGTTCCGCAATATGCTCCAAGTAACTCACCATCTTCCACTGAACCATCATATACCTGGACATATAAATATAATACATAGAGGATCTTACATGAGTGCTCATGTTTTATTGAATTTATTAAACGAGTTGGGAAAAAGAGATAAAATGCGAGGCTTGCCGAGCATTTTTTCTCTTTTTCGCAACGAGTTTAATAAATTCAATAATACAAGAGCACGAATGTTAGATTCTGTTTATCATATGACATTAAATTATTTCTATTTCATATGTTTCGCGTAAAAACGTTAGGGTTTTGCAATATGCGTGATGTTAAAAGCGTCATTTAATAACGTCATAACTTTGCCAGTATGTACGCAACGTTGTTATGGACGTCATAACGTTTCCTGTAAATCTATAAACCACTAGTGATTTACAGATTTTAATGCATGGCGTTATAACACTCCCAGACGCGACGTCATTTGATAAACCTACTTTAAACAACGCCATTAAATTCTACTATTTTAGAATTAAAACACACAGCTGTTAAGAACATAAACTAAAAAAAAACTTTTCATATTATTTTCTTGAATAATCTCTTATTAATTGATACTTTTTTTTAATTGGTCACACTCTTCAAACAATGCATTCATGATGGCATTTAAATGTTTAAAACATACATGTATAACAATGTGTCAAATACTTCTGCCAAATATATTCATGGCTGTAAAATTTCAAAATGTCACAATCGTCCAATAATATTTAACCGAAGTCAATTCAGAAATTGATAAAAATGTGACATGACGTTAAAGTTATTGCTCAGTTGGTGTCTGTTGTATAGTTTGCTTGTTTACCTTAAGAGAATCTAATACACAATCATTCGATGCTTGGATATCCAAATCCTGAATATATAATTTGACTTCCAGGTAGAATGTTCCTGTAATTGTCCAAAGGCATCTCATATTGTAATCATACAGTCCATCCAAATTACAATCTACTGGTGAGATATAACCTCGCATCCATTCTAGCTCTCCGCCACAACTCTCTATACACCCTTAAAGAAAGGAAGTCTGACTAGTACGTAAGTTAAAATAAACGATTTTTTTGAGTGTTAAGAGTGTGACTGTTTGTTTTCAAAACATAAGTAAAAAAGAAAGTATGATCGGAAAATGCCGCAATCAAAAACAACAGACCAACCTCACACAGTCAGGAAGAAACACAGAACACAGACATGACAACAAGAACACAATAAAAATAGAGCAGTCATCTCTCTCTCTATTGAACGGAGGTTATGAATCATATAAAGGATCTTACATGAGTGCTCATGTATTATTGAATTTATTAAACGAGTTGGGGAAAAGAGATAAAATGCGAGGCTTGCCAAGCATTTTATCTCTTTTTCGCAACGAGTTTAATAAATCCAATAATACAAGAGCACGAATGTTAGATTCTATTTATCATATGACAAATACTTTGAAATCTCATTTCAGGCGTAAAAACGTTATGATTTTGTCATCATGTACGCAACCTTGTTATGGACGTCATAACGTTTCCCGTAAATCTGTAAACCACTAGTGGTTTATCGATTTTATTGCATGGTGTTATTTCATTCTCAGACGCGACGTCATATGACAAGAATCATATAAAAACAAGTTTTAAACTAAAAAGGTAAGTGAGCAGGATCAGGAAATACATCAATTAGACACTGAAGATCAACCCACATCACCATTAGGAAAAGCCACAGAACACAAATTGCCACATGATACCAGGAAGACAAACAAAGTAAAGTGATCAATTCCCTCTTCTCGACTGAGACGATTGCAAAACTAGAAGGACACAATGTACTGAATAACAAAACAAGAACCAAACAAAGAACTCCCACAAACGGTGGGAGCAACAATAAACAATTAACCAACAACAACAGAAACACTACCTTCGAACAGACATAAGCCTAAGCCACTGTGGGAGAGGAGGGCTCAAAAGTATGTTACTGGTACCAAATGTTCGCCCCAGATTATGGTGCTGTTAAAACACAAACATTGTTTTGCTCGCACAAGGCTTCCTCACTATTGCAATGTATCATCACAGAGAAACAATCTAATTAAATTAACACACTAGCATGATAAAAGAAAGAAATTGGCTAACGATACACAGAGCTAAGCAAAACCAAGCTTAGCTACGCAGGGCCCAGCCAAAGACAAGCATCAGGCACCAACCAAACGATTAAAGCTTTACGTCAGATCAATCATTTAGTCCAAGCCCTAACCCACCTTCATGCAATTAAAGAGAAAACCATGGCTATACACTGTGCTTTGGTTTAAAACCAGACATGCAGACTTTCGTAGGATATCTGTGTTATATCTAACTTACACTGAACCACACTTCTAACGCAAAATCGAACTGAACCTATAAATTTTACATATATTGGTTCATCCATTGTAACGCAATTTTATCAAAAGTTAAAACACTAATTTATGAAAAAGAAAGAAGAACCTCATCAGTTAATCATTCTCTTTTGATCATAACCTGATTGGGTGAATGTCTGCCATAACCCCTGAACGTTACAATGATTTCAGCAAGATCTCGTATATTCATTAAAATTACATTCCTGAAACAAATTGCGTTGGAAGTATGGTTCAGTATATAATACTCATCTTTTTGAATACGAGACCTGTTTCATGTTTATTTGAACACATTTGAATTCCATTTTTTGCGGTTGCATATAAATAAAACAAACAAATTTTGCATTTTCGTGCATAAATGACGTGTCTCTGGTATTCCCAAATAAACAAGATGGCAATTCAAAGCATATCCATAACACAGCTGTCCTTAATACACCCTAACCACCCCCCCCCCCCTTTAACTGATTTTAAGAGCTAAAACGGGTGTATCTTCTAAGAAAATACGTATTTATGTGTGAAATTTTCTTTTAAGTTTAGCGGAACATTCAGTCTATTACTCAAATGAGAAACAGCCTATGTGTGCCTGTTTTTGCTTGGAAACTTAGCATAACAAGTTCTTCCATGCAAGTGCCCAAAAAGGTATCTCATGAATAAAATGTGTCTAGGACGAATGTTGAAAAAAAATCTCAAAACTCACAGCTGACTCAATTTCTTAGATATTTTACGAGGGGCGTTCAATATGTAATGAAAACAGCCTAGTATATTCCAAAGTTTTATATTTACACACTTCGTAATTACTTTAATTTAAAGGTCTGTTTCTTGGCTAAATACATGTCAAATTGGAGTTGTCCAGCTCATTATCAAATTTACACAAGCCACTTTCAAGATAGGGTGCTGAAGTACACTGCGATATGAAATAAAACAATGTTTTCAAGAGCAGATAACTACATGAAGGAGGGATGTTTTCAGTCTGCTTCTTCGTGTGGTAAATATACATATATTGGACATTTATACCTGCAAAATGTTTTGATATTGCTTCATAATCTATGATATACTGAGGCTGTCATTTTGGTTACAATCTTCCTTGATGGTACATTTTCTGGCATTCCATTGACAGAGTCGTTTTTGCGTGAACGAATACTCAGCGAAAATTTATACGAATTTCATTTGTAACATTTTTTTCTGGTCGCTTCGATGTTCATTTGCAAGTAATAAAGCTGATTTTGAAATTTCCATATTTAATCTCACTCATAAAGTACCCCAAGTACGTCATTTGACATAAGAAAATCACTTAAGAGAATGCCATCATTGGCTAACACTGAAATGGATCAGACAAAATACCACATTTCATCGATGTTTGCATCCGGATACATTATTTGGACATTATTACACATATTTACATGTACATAATCTGGCTGGCTAATTTCAGACAATAAAATTATAGGAAACGAAAATGGTATACCACTCAGATGAGATACCCCTTGATATTGGTTTCAGTTTAGCTGGTCTGCTGCCTATGCACTGTGTTTACTGAAACTTCGATACAATCAAAAAAGTCCTTTCCTGGTACAAAGCCATATTTCTGATTTTCAAGAACCGTGCTTATTTTAGTGTTACGTCCATTGCTTTAAACGACGTCAACGTAAGAGCGGGTAACGTACTAAAACCGTTTGCACGAGACATCGGTACTGGTCAAAAGTTGTATCGTTATAGCAGATAAAAGGGAAATGAGTCAGAAAACTATGGATATGTGATTCATGCATGTTAAATGTTTGTTTTAGAAAATACAGCATGCCTTTCTACCTTTGTTAAAATGAGTCTTTATGATTCAAAGGAAAATATATGCAGTGTATATTAGTGTGCTTTTTAAAAAGTCTGTAACATATTGAATTTGAAAAGATAAAATAATGTTTCATGCACCATTATAACGGTGACGCTTTGATCTTTCGTTTGGCATATGGCATTAAATCCTTACACGCTTGTGGATGGAGTTGTGAATGGGTTTTCATTACATATTGAACCCCCCTCGTAAGTATCTTTCGCCGATAAAACTAATCACCAAATATTGCATTTGAGTATTTTGCCTACAATATAGTGTTGCTATGGACACTGTAAACACTAAAGTTTGAAGTTCAAGTTGCTTCCAAAAAGTAAATATCCAACTGGAATGCTTTATTTTCTAACAGAACACATTTTAACTATTTATATACAATACATAAAAGGTTCCAAGAGAAAACCTTGATATCTTTTAGAGAAATGGTTCGAGAAAGATTTAGTACATTTCGTTTCAAAAAGCCTTATTAAACGCTTAAAATTTGACTACTCATCTTAAATAACTATTTCAAACCAGAAAATAAAAGTTAAGAATTGTTTTCTTAATGACTGCGTATTTCTGGAGGTCAGGCTAACCCATGGAAATCAATTATTACCAAATATAACTAGTAATAAATGAGTAGCGGCATTTTCAAATTTGTTCAAATAAACATGAAACACCTCTTGTAGATCACTAAAATATGGTTTGAATTATGTTGTATTTATAAACAAAATTACCATAAAATATTGGCTCCACTATGCCCTGTTGCACAAGAGTTTTTAAACCAATCTTGTATTTGAAAATCAACTCTGACCGTCTGTGGTAGAGTTTAGAAAATGCTTTACAAATTCTATGATAATGATTGATAACCTCTTTTTAAAAACTTAGCTGTCAAAAATTGGTTTCTGTAGTTAAAAGTAATTATCATCTGAACATACTCTCATAAAACGAATAAGCTGTAAAATAAATACACCATAAAAAGTGAAACGAGGAACATCCCCATCAAGAAATGAGAAATTGACTATTTCAAAGTTGAATTTATCCCTTTATCATAATTGATAAATCTATGTCATTCATTATTGAAAAGTCCATGTCCAAAAAGGAGGTTTCGGTATCAAAGCCTTCAAAATCTTCTAACACAACGTTTTCAACCGTAAAGAGTTTCTAAAAAATAACTGAATCATTGCGTTAGAGCAGTTGGTGCTGAGCTTGAAAATATATTACTGGCCAAATTTCGAAAGCGGAGCGCTAGAGCGTGCTGTTGATTAAACACAAAAAGTTTTAGCTCACAGATGGTCAGAGCTTAAGAAAACCGCTAGTTTGGCCAAGCTGGAACGTTTTGGCTGATGAATAAAAAGGATTACCATAACCTTCTTTCAACTCTAGAGGTTGGCACATCGTCTAAGTGTTGCTTTTGGATGATTCTTACGAGAAAAAATATAGTATTTTTATACTTTTTATTGTAAATATAACCAATTGGCATCATGAACAAGAAGGTCACATCATACGAGATCAAAAGGCTATAATGATAACCAATCCCATCATATCCTGCATGTTAGACTTCCTAGTGAGACAGTTTTTGACAATCATTTATTACCAGCAAAATTCAATACTTGCTCACTATTATTTGAAAATCAGTGTAATACTGTAAAACAAACCTAATGTACTTAGAGGCAAAAGATATTATGCACAACTATGTTTGTAATGTCCCTCGTTATAGCAAGGTTTATACCCAAGAATAAACAATGTGTCTTAATTTGAGACACAAATTATTAAAATTGATGAAAGAATCAGAACATAATAGCTTGTGAAACCAATATGTATTAAAATCTAAATAATGATTTTGGGTGTAGAGATTTTTTCAACTTATATTTCAGATAGTTGATAATACTCCATTATAACACGTTGATGATTTTAAACCATTACAGTTAAAATTAAAGCTGGAAAATGAGAAACTTTTAGCCAAACCTGCTGCGATTGATAGCTTGCCATAGCCTGTATAGAATCTTTGATGTCTAGTTTTCGCATCCGATAATTGCATTGGTAACCTATGAGACCCCTTTTACATAAACGTATGCAATTGCCATATGAAAACCCTTAACAACAAGATGCAAAATGCTGCTATTATTCTTTGCAATCCTATTGATGTGTGTGTGACTAAGGTATTTATGTTATGATCATACTCACTTGCTTTCTAAAATCATTTCACCTGGAAAGAGAGCTGATTGCTTGCCTTTATTTCTTATGAATGCCATGTTGCTGTTATTTTTATTTGCCTCACCCCTACGACGCTGTTGTGGGTTGGTCTGTGATTTGTGATTGTGGCATATTTTGGTCAAACAGACTTACATTTAATTTTACAGCCTCCTTTTTAGTTTGGCAATCGTCCTGCTCTAGACAAAAGAGCATGGTGCGTTACTTGAATTGTGTTCTTGCTGTTATGGGGCTGTTAATGCTCAAATTTTCTTCAAACGGTGTTCTGGTTTGGTTTGCAGTGTGTGATCATGTCATTTTCTGGTCATACTTATTTACCTTTTAATACTTTGAAATGTATACTAAATACCATCCAACATATATTCTTCAACAACTAAATATTTGGCACCAGATGTCAATCAACGTATATATGGCTACTCTGAACCAAATACACATGTCCACCATAAGCTATATATGCCAAGTAAATACATCTATTTACAAAGTTTCCAATATATTATGACATACCATTATCTACTGCTTTATAGGTAATATCAAATCCTCTGCCATTGACACTAGTATCCGCAAAGAAGTTAATATGTACACTATTGTCTGGTGATACTATCTCCACTTCTTGGTCAGTGCCACAGAATGACGTCGAAAGTATCTGAAAGAGGCTGGTACAAATCACAAGCATAAACTTGTAACATGCAAGTTCAACCATCATATGCAAACGAATCTTTGAAATGACTACAATAAACTCACATTCTTTACTTTATATGGGTTATGACCATTATTGTGTTGAAATGGAAGGGTATTCATTATAAAGGTAAGTTCTTTATCAGTAACTACACATGGCTGATCTTTTTTCATAACATGTCGCACAAAGAGCAACGGTCAGTTAGCCACATCAATAGTACAAAGAGACGTAAATAAATTTTTCAACGTTGATCATTGAGTCACACTGACACTAAATATCTACTATGATGTTCAGCCATCTGATAATCTTAGATTTTGAGCAAACTTTCTAGCTAATTGAGTATAAGCCAGTTGACCTATAGATACAAACTCGATAAGCCCCAGTAATTAAGGTCACTACCGACATCTTGGCGTTTCTGTTTGTTTGTTTTTTCCAAAAAACAAAATTTCTTCATACTTTGAAATTTTGAATAACTTATTATAAGACAAATCGATGAAAAAAAGACCTGTATTATCCTTATTTAACTGAAATTCAGTAGGATATATCTGACCTACCATTTGTTCAAAATAAGGATCGTCAATATAACTAAGTCATCTTAATATCTGGAGGTGGTGTTAAAAGCTTCAATAATATCAGTTTCATTATTGTCAACATAAAGTCTCTCTCATTACAAAACAAAACAAATCTGCAACAAAAGGAGCACAATTAGTACCCATTGGAATACCTACAATTTGTCTATATAATTTGAGCCATATCTTATAAATATATTGACCAAAGTTAGTGTTTTAATTCTTGGAGGAGTTGCTGCTGAGATATGAGTATTCCTGTAGGTACATTTCATTCTTTAGAATTATTTCATAGGATGTCATGGAAACCATTCAATTTCACAAATCACATATTAACCCAAATGGGTTAAATTTTGATGACATTTTTGCATTTTGGTGGTCCAAATGATAATTTGGAATCCATTAGAATTTGTCATAGAGCGTAAGAACTAGGACTGTTATCAAAGGGTCCAAGTTTCTAGTCGTTGCTTACTTTTTGATTTCCGATGATTTTTCTGTCATTTTTCAAATTTTCATAAATATACATGAATATGCAAATAAGATGATTCACATCAACGGCCACCAGATGTACGAACTTGTCAAATTTTATTACTTATGGCATAACAACATACAATGTAAACCATTGACGTTTTCAGGCAGAAATAAGGGGTATTTTTACGATTTCCCTCATTTTAATATTCTCATCAATATTCATGAATATTCAAATTAGAAATTTTGCATATCTGACCATGTAATGAAAGGCCTATGTCTAAGTTTTAATTTGGTACCAAGGTTAGTAGTCTAGACAGAGAAGCAGCTGAAATATGATTTTTTTGCAGGTACATCCCCATTTAGGAGAATAGCATTATGGGTTGCCATGGACACCAGGCGTTTAAGCTAAGCCAGAATAAGTTTTTTCCTGGTGACAAATTTTTTGGGGCATGCCTGGGGTCCAAAAGGTCAATTTGACACCAATGTAATCTTGTCCTGGGTAGTAAGGTAGGTCAAATTAGATCCGTGGGTACCTGTAACATGATACTATTTGCTGGTTTTTAGCGATTTTTCTTCATTTTGTTTTTTAAAATTATATATATGCACATAGGACCAAATGAAACATTGTTACTATCTATTCTGTACAAGAAATACAGCCATGATAATTTTCATGTTCTTGTCTAAAACCACAAGGCCTAGAGCCTTGATTTTTGGTATGTAGTATTATCTATTAAACCTCTACCAAGTTTGCTCAAATTAGACCCCTGGGACTAAAAATGGCTACGCCCCAGGGGTCACAGATTTTTACATAGGCTTTTATAGGGGGAAACATTAAAAACAATTCTTGTCTGAAACCACAAGGCCTAGAGCCTTGATATTTGGTATGAAGCATCATCTGGTAGACCTCTACCAAGTTTGTTCAAATTAGACCACTGGGACCAAAAATGGCTACGCCCTAGGGATTACATGCTTTACATAGGCTTATATAGGGAGAAACATAAAAAAATATTCTTGTCTGAAACCATAAGGCCTAGAGCTTTGATTTTTGGTATGTAGCATCACCTTGTGGACCTCTAACAAGTTTGTTCAAATTATGTCCCTGGGGCAAAAATGACCCCGGCTGGGGGGTCACATGCTTTACATAGACTACACCGGGCCGCGTAGCGCAGTCGGTAACGTGTCTGGCTACAGATGCGTGTCTGACTGCAGATCCAGGGGTCGAGAGTTCGATCCCGGCCCGGTACCATACTTTCGCGGAGATTGATCATGAAATATTTTCTACGGTCATTCTCCTCCCTTCCGCTGATTTATTCAAGAAGGGTTGTTGTCAGTTACAAGCGAAAGTATGTGCACAAATTACTGGTTAACCGCTTGCTCAAGCCTGCCCAGGAAAAAGTGTGGTTAAGTGAACTGACCTTCCCGCAATGACCATAGCTGTTGACATGGGACGTAAAGCAAACAAACAAACAAACAAATTTACATAGACTAATATAGGGAGAAACATGAAAAAATCTTCTTGTCTGAAAATGTATGTTAGTACCTTCTACCACTAGGGGGGTCGAAATAAACAGAAACCTATTATTCTGTAGGACCTGATCTAGGTCCAAATATTTTGCAAAGGTTTGTTATCAGAAGATTACACTAGCAGGTAAGGTGTTTTACATCAGAATTTTCAACTTATTTACTTATTTACCCATTAAAATGAAATTTCTTCCTAAATTGTAACTTGGATTTTTCCCTGATAATTATGTCACATAAGTAGTAATGGGTGCCACTATGACACAATTGTTTTTAGAATGATGCAGATTAACGTTCATACTTGGATAAATTCGAATCTAATGTGGATCACCACATCTAAAATGTGGATGCAATTAGATCCACCCCATCTCCACATTTGGAATGTGGATGTTTTGTGAAGCAATGTAAATCACATTTCAAATGTGAATGAATGAATAAATGCTGTTGGTTGTCTCAATGCAGATTTACATTTATTCTTGTATAAATGGAAATTTAATGCGGATGTAATGTGTACCCACTACATCTCCACATCTTTACAATGTGAAGTTTCCACATCTACATATTTGACAATTTGACTTATACCATCTCTGCAATCAATGTTCTTTTCCCTTCTGAAACCAGAAGGCCTAGAGCCTTAATATTTGGTATGAAGCAACATCTAGTAGACCTCTACCAAGTTTGTTCAAATTATACCCCTGGGGCCAAAAATGGCCCCACCCCGGGTGTCATATGCTTTACATAGGCTTTAATAGGGATAAACATGAAAAAAGTTTCTTGTCTGAAACCCTTAGGCCTAGAGCCATTATATTTGGTTTGTAGCATCACCTTGTTGATTATGCCCCTGGGGCCAAAAATGGACCTGCCCCGGGGATCACATATTTTACATTGGCTTATATAGGGAAAAACATCAAAAAATCTTTTTGTCAAAAACCATAAGGCTTAGAGTCTTGATATTTGGTTTATAGCATCACCTAGTGGACCTCTACCAAGTTTGTTCAAATTATGCGCCTTGGGCCAAAATAGCTCCGCCACAGGACATGGTCAGCTTTCTACAGATACCTATATGTAAGCTTTTAACAAAACTCGGGTGAGCGCTTAAGGGCCACTTGGCCCTCTTGTTTAAATCTCCCCTGGAAACAGTAGCCAGAATTCAAAATAATTTTGATGACTTTCTACAAAATTAGCCCAACTAAATTTGATCCACCAAAAAGCATGACGACCATGGCGTGTGGTCAGTTTCCCTTAAGTGTCTATATAAGAAACTTAAAACGTCTTCTATGAAATCAGTGCGACAATGCTCGATTCTCCGGTTTTGCACTTTCAGGGGAAGAAGAAGAAGAAATCAATGGTAAGAATTACACACAATTTGACATAAATTATCACTAGGTGACCCTATACAAAATAGCTATAACGAATTTGATCTGTCAAAAATGATGTCCACCAGGGGGTGTAGATATCATGGTAAGAAAAAAAATTAAAATCTCCTCTTAAAGCACTCGTCAGAATTCAAAACAAGTTGGCAGAAGTGGCCACTGGGTTACCTGCAAAAAAGTTAATTATAAACGAATTTGGTCTGTCAAAAAACAAAGTGCTTAGACTGTTTCCCTTATGTACCTATATCAGAACTTAACCGTATTGTCCTTGCATGGGTATTGTTTGTAAAAGTAGCAAGTGGCTATGCTTTACTTATGGGACATGACATTAAAGTATTGCTTTTAATAAAAAAAAAATCATTTAATCAGGGTCTTTCTATACAGGGTAAGGAATCTTTACCATATGTTCAAAAACTGTTGTAGGCCAGTGTGTATTGACCATAACAACGTTAATTGCTGGTTCATGGTTCACAGGTGGTCAGTAATGGGAAAAAACAGGCAATACCTGGTGTTTAGCGGTACTGGTTACCTGTATTAACATTACTGACTGCCTGTAGACTGGGAACCAGTAATTAATGTAGATATGTCACTTTACTCACACACAACTTGTTCATTCAGAAATTATCATTAATGTCAAATTTAACTTAATAACACTTTTGAATTACCGTTTCTTCTTCACCATAATATGGTGAATATGGTGAATAACACAGAAGGAATCTGATTTAATTAATTACCAAAAAGGTCAATTTTTTCTTCTCATAAACTAACTTGGACGCACGGAAATAGGTAGTGCCTATTTAATGCATATTATTCATCAATATTCAAATTAGATAATTAGTATGTTTTTATCATTTTGGTCAGTTGGGTTTGTCTTAAAAACTTTTTGGTATCAAGTACTGTAGTATAGGGTAGTTAGCAGCTGATGTAGTGGTAATTTTGTAGGTTTACCCCCTTAAACTTTTCGACCAATTTTCTCTTATTTCGTATGTTCTCATTAATTGTCTTAAATATGCAAATGTGATAATTCGTATATCTATTCTGTTGGTCATTTTGCCAATGTCTCAACTTTAATTTGGTACCAAGATTCGTCGTCTAGAATGATAAGCAGCGACATATAGGTAATTTTGTAGGAGACACCACTTAATTTATTCTACAAATTGTCTTATTTCTTATGTTTTCATTAATATGCTTGAATATGCAAGTTAGATAATATTAATATCTAATTATTGCATCCTATTGCTGTGTCTGAAATTCTATTTATCTATTCAAGAAAGAAAAAATAGATAGTTCAAACATAAATACTTTTGTACGAGTAAAATATAAAAAAACAGAGATGCAATATTTGGAGGAGGTACTTAACGGCTCTTCATTTTGCTGGCTTTACATTACTGCTAGTACCAGAGTTACCTCTCTATTTTATGAATGACGATACTCGATTTTAACGTACGATCCTCACAAATTGAAAGTGCATATGTATTTATCTTTAATCAAGGCATATTTCATCATTTAGGACGATAATGTAAGTTTTCTCCAAAAATAGGCTTATATGAAAATCAGCAAATCTTCTACTCAAGTATCAAGAGTTTTGGAAAAATGCATTAAAATGCTGTTTTTTTCCCGCACAGGGTTGCAACTTAAGAAGCAAATTCCTGAGCCGTCAAGCATATCAGGATGCAGCAAATTATTTTTTCGAAAAGCAAAAAGACTATTGTTTTAGAAATTATAAAGTTTTACGGGTTTTAATTGATTATAACGGTATTATAAGGAACGATATAGAGGCAAATATTCGATTTTATAGGGTAATAAGAGTTATCCCCCAAAAATATTGTATTCAAATTTATAAAAATCAATAAAATTCATACAAATATAAATGACAGTAAACTTACTTTTAGAAATAAAATAATTTGCTGAAAAAATGATTTTAGACATTTAAAAAATCAGTTTAAAAATCGTACTTCACGTTTCCGTTTTTGCAAACATTGAGTTATCTCCCTATTTTTCAATATGATGCTACCAATTTTTGAGTGCACGACCCAATCAGAAAAAAAAGTAGAGTCATTTACCTTCAATTTAAGACCTGTTTCATCCTTTATGACGATGAGGTAAGTTTTTTCGAAAATTTGAATTTCAGCAACGCGCCTATAATGGTAGATACAAGGCTCACCAAGTTTCAAGCAGTTTCGATCCAAATCAAGCTGGACATTTCGTTGAGCCTGATCTGTATCCAAACTATTTATAACTATAATCAGAAACCATCCATGTATCATAAATTTTATGTTAGGATACGATATAACTGTCAAATTATTGGTCTTATTAACCCATTTATGCCTTATGAAATATCCAACTCTTATCAAAAGGACCAGTCAATTTCCGTTTTTAGGGGTATAAGGTGGTATTTTACATGTGTATTCAAATTTTAAAGGAGTATTTTGTCAGCAACAGTGAAGACCCTGATCGGAGGATACTTTCTGTTGCGGTGTCTCTGCACTGTTCGTCTTTGCCCCACAAAAGGCGCTGGTCTTATATAGGTTAACAAGGCTTATATCATTTATTTTAGACTTAAACAACTGCCCAATATATAAGGTGGGATTTCTAGATTCAGCTAAGCATTTATTAATCTCATCTTTTATCAAGACAACATCTAGAAATAAAGTAAAATCACATTCTACTGCGCGCACACGCGTACAGCCGTATCATATAAAGTTAATGTATGTCCTGTAATTTCCAAAGCGAAAGTGACTGCTATTGTTTATAAAGTTAATACTTGTTCCAGCTTCCTCATTATCGGAAATATACGGTCCTGTAATATATGTCCTGTAATTTCCAAAGCGAAAGTGACTGCTATTGTTTATAAATTTAATACTTGTTCCAGCTTCCTCATTATCGGAAATATACGGAAGTCTTCGATCAGCAGAAAGTAGTCAGGTATATATTAAATTTCGCACGGAGCGGTTTCCATAATGTTAGCACCAGCCAGGATCAAATGTAGACATTAGAGAACATGACTAGCAATTCTTTCTAATGCAGGTTAAACAAAACCAGAAAATCATATGTATCATTAAATAATTATTGTTGTTGTAGACTGTCAAATTAAGTGCTAACAGTCGACTGACATCCCCCCCCCCTGAAAACTGCGTGTTCCATTTAACTGACTGATTTTTTTCTTCAAACAGAGCTGAGCTTTCATCATTTAGTATCCGTGAAAAATGATATATTTTGTTGTTCATTATACTTAAAAAAAAATATTGTTTACATTTCCAATATGATATCAACCTCTTTCAGATTACCAACGTTCGTTGTAACGGACATTAACTGCCTTTAGCTGCGTAAAATCACTTTTTCATAATTGAACGCTACCAAATATTACCTCTCTTGTTGATTTTGAGTTACAGTTATTGCTATTACCTTAATACTCTAAAACAATGTCATTGATTCAATAGATGGTCTCCCAGAGATATTACACTATATATAATAACGTATTTGAAAAAAATACAGGTCACGGTGCACTAACATGTATTAGTACATTACACTTTGGGTCATACTGCAATATTTACAGTTCCAATGCATGCCTTAAATAATTCTTAAGAGTTTTGCAACCACCAATAACCTCATACAAGACATAAATACGAATGGCAGCTGCCAACCTCACTTGCCCGTGCAATACGCTTCGAACATCGAATTGATTAACCAGAATTGACACTGGTGTTGTGATTGACCACAAGCCACCTCTGACTCACATGTGTACTTGATACAAACCTCTTGTTTGCTCCATTGGCTGTCCGTATTCACATTGGCTGTTCATTTTTTTCGGTTTTAGAATCCATCAAAACCGTCAAATAGAGTATGCAAATAATATGGTTATTTAGCACTAAATGGCAGATGACACCTTATTAAAAGGAACAATCTTGACCATAAACAAAAGTTACAAGGAATTTATAGCTGCCTTATCCTGGGTCAGAAATGGTGCTTGATTGAATCGATTCCCAATCTTTGCCCTCTTTCTTACTTTAATTATCTGTCAGTTTCATGACGCTCTAATGCAAATCATGAAATAGTACTGCATTTTAAATATGCCAAGATTTTATGCCTGTTCTTATTATCAAAAATTTGCCATCAAGTTTCTCAAAACTATAGTTTGTATGCCCTCTACAACATTTTCAATATAATAAATCAATGCGAAAAAGTCTCTCTAGTGACAGTGACTTTTAAGCAATACTAGTCTGGCATATTCCAAATTCAAATTGATTTTTTTTCTTGTTGCACGCATGTTGAAGAAGTTAACAAGCACAATACGATCATTTATGCTGCTCACCACTTAATGTTTCTCTTGTAATATATGAGTTAATATGAAAAGAATCTTTTAAAAAAGCAAATAAAATGATTATGTAAAAGAAATATAAGATATAAAAATATAAAGCGAAACAAAATTAATCTGAGAATTTTATTCTAAACTCATTCACACCTTCTTTCATTATATAAGCACATGCAAAGTTTCAAAAACAGAATGGTACAAAACTGGAGGAGTAGTTGCTGACACGAGGTAATGACTATATACAGACATTGATAGCATTGTAGGCCAAATTGTGTAGATCCACTAAATCCACATCCTGTAATAAGCGACAAACATATTCTAATGCACTTGCTTTTGCAACGCGACGTCTGATTGGATAACGTCAAAAATTTGCGACAGTATATCCTGCGATATACTGCAGGAAATAGTTTGACGTTATTGATTACGTCACACTTCGTTGGATGACGTGCGGCTTTATGCGGCTTTCAACGCTCCGATTCGAGACGAAACTGCAGAAGTGCATTAGAATGGGGATAACCATATTCAAAGTTTTCATTTGGGGAGGTATATCGTCGGATATACGTTCGGAAATCACGTTTTACGGCTCCGCTCACGCGTCGCCGTAAAACTAAATTTCTGACCGTATATCTGACAATATACCTACCCAAAAGAAAATTTTGAATACAGTTATCCACTAAATCCACACCCTGTAATAAGTGACAAACATAATTTGTGTATTAAATTAAAAACACATGCACAGTTTCAGGGATGACAAAAGCACCTGCACAATTTCAAAATGATCAGTAAACAACTACATAGAGAATACTAGGTGAGTGTCTTTTGATATGAAGTTTACAAGGCAAGGCTTTGAGAACGCGTGTTGACATCGCGAGGCTTGCCGAGTGATTCAACATGCGTTCTCAAAGCCGAGCCTGGTAAAGTTGATATCAAAAGACGCGAACCTGGTATTCTATTTATCAGCTTACCCATTATTAAACACTCTTCAAACTAGCGATTTTGACGTATTTTGTTTTATTTTTGGGTTGATTCAGCGTCATTGGCGACGTCATTCAAAAAGTGCAACGTCATCATGACCTGATAAAGGTAACATGCCATGAGATAGGAAACGTTTATTAGGTTATGTTGAAACAATTCAGTTAAAATTAGGGGTGACTGATAAAGTATAGGAGTAGATTCGCACACAAGTTTTCCATAGTACTGAAGGTCCACAATGTCTTAGTTCATAGAATGGAAAACAATATTGAGATGCTTATATATATATGTACAAATCACAAATACATATTCAAACAATAACCAAAACATCTGTAACGTTTCTAAAGAATCGATATAAAACTATAATAGGAGCTGCGCTGTCATGGACTCCACTATCTATTCAGTTGACAGTAATAATGCCTTGAAATGAATAAGTTCAACTAGCGATACAAGAAAAGAACTTATCTGAAGATTGTATTCAAACCACATGCAACGCGTCAGACCAGCACAAAACATTTGTAAACTTTTAAAAGAATCGTCAAGAAACTGCTTGAGGAGTTACGCATACAAGGTACCCTCTATCTATTCACTTTGATAGAAAAAAGCCTGAAAAAATGACCAAGTTAAACTTGTAAAATAAGTAACAAGTAGTCTGAGGATCATATCCAAATCACATACATCTTCAGATCTAAATACCTGCAACGTTTGAAAAGAATCCGCATATAACTAAAGGAGGAGTTGCGCACAAAATGTACCTACTACTTAAAAGGGGACAGAATGATAGAAGTACATAATGTCTAAGACAATGCTCCCTCGATTTTCTTCATAAAGGCAGGGTACAAAATTTTACTCATTATAAGCCTATTGGACATTTGATGCTATGGTAAACTAAGTTAAACTTTTCATTGTATCTGTCAAAAAGTTTTTGCAATCAGTTTCCCATCCCATAAATGCTTAATACAAGATTTGATCATGACTGACCAACTAGCTATAGTTAGTGACATATACATGTAACAAAGTGTTTACCTTTGTTAATTTTGTAAGTCATTTGCTTAGATGAGCTTAACTCTCTTACTGTATAATGTAAAAAAGGACCATTAGAATAATTTCCAAGTTTACAGCCCATTATTTTGACACTGAAGGGTTGATCCTTTCGATGCTCCTCCCACGGACAACGTTAACAATATCAGTACTACTTAACAAATATCAGTGTGACAACATTGTATCATACAGATTTGATATTATTAACTATATTGAAGTTAAGCTTACCTTGAGATGATCATAATTGCATTCTATAAATTTAATGGTAACATGGATTTCTATAGTTTTATCCTCAGGGGCCTGTATAGTCCAGGAACAGTTAACACTATTGTCATATAAACCATCACTATCACTGTCTTGGAAATATATCCAGTTTTGGGTTGTTGATGCATTCAACATGGCGCCACAATCATGCACCACTGCAAGAAATATTGAAACAACTACTAACTTTCTTCAATCATTATATTTAGAAAAAACAAAAACATATCCTAAAAGTAATAATAAAAAAAACAAAAACAAACGATCTCTCAGTAGAATCATGAAGTTCATATTGTTTAGAATAAAATAATTTTTGAACAAAAAATAAGCGTACACATTTTATCCTAGGGTAGAAAGAACAGTTATACATTAGTTGTGCAGTTGGCTTATCTTACCTAATTTACTTAGAATAATTTGTTTGCTTCATTTTTACTTTTACGTGTTATGAATATGCTTCATAAATTTTCCTGCAGTTTTACATTTTGTAATAATTTATTTAAGCATTGTATTTCGCAGGTTATTTGTTTTTGCAAGAGTATTGTTCATATGAAAGTGACTTCAACAGCAAAAAACAATATTTGACTGCTAAGATGATGAAACAGGGCTATCCATATGATAAATTTTGCACGACATCTTCCAAATTTAATCAAATACACTTAGAGTTGATAATTAAATACAATTGTGGCCTACTTTCCCATGTGGTATCCTGGGTCAGGTGTGGTACTTGATTGTATCGTTTTCTTATCTTAGCCATCTTGCTTACTTTAAAAAGTGTGCTGCAACAAAAGTAAACAAGAAGGCAAAGATCTGGAATCGATACAATTAAGTACCACACATGACCCAGGACACCATATGGAAAAGTGATAAAAAGCACATTGAAAAAATAAAAGAGGTCAGCCGTTTCTCCAGGGGAGATCACACAGTTCTGATGTTGATTAAGACACATACTGGATGTTTGGTTTGCTGCTCTACTGCTAACATATTTTATTACAAAAATCATCACGTTTATTCAAAAAAAATATTTTGCAATTATACTATGTTAATAAGATTACAGTGTCCATCATATTGTTTCGGCGTGGCAAAGAAATACGCTGTTAAATAGATAAAACATATGAAGATATAGCTGTTTATGTAAGATGGAAAAAGTCGCCAAAGTTCTTATAAGTGGGAACATTTTCTGCAAAGATGACTGCACATAAAATATATAATTACGCCATATCTTTGGATTCATTGTTTTACATGCTTGAGCTTCTTTATACATGCGCTTGTTTGTTTTGTTTTGTTGAAGCTTTACAACCCAGTAAACAATGTTTGAGTCAAATCAAGACAATTTCCATTTCATCCTGAATTGAACAGGTACTAAGCAGCTGATAAAGCGTCTTGCTCAAGGCACGTCAGAGTGAGTCTGACGCGACTCGAAATGAAGACCCTTCAATCCCCAGTCTAACGCTGTGTCAACTGAGCCACCACACTCCTTCTTTACAATTCCATGGAAGGTATTTTTTCTTCAAACCAGATTAGGAGTTCTGCAGTTTTTACCCATTTAAGAGCATTCTGTCTCACAAACTCCAAACATATGGGAAAGATTAAAATCGAACAGACAAAAGTTGGAAGATAAGTGACGTCTTGCTATATTAAAGTGACGTCATCATGTGATGTGGCATTTTAGTGTATTGTGGAATTTCTTTGAGCCTTTTTTTGAATGTGAAAATCTGGTATTTAATGTTTGGTCAAATGTATTTTTTGTTTGATATTGATATGATAGTGCTTGTTGGCAACCTGGCAAAATGTCTGACACGATTATCGACATGGATAATATTTCATCTTGAAAATGTCTTGATGCAGTCGTCAACCAGCATGGTCATATATTTTCAGAATTTCTCAATGACTCCATGATGTTTTTTCTGAACAGAAGATTCAAGGAGAGCGATGACAATTTCACATCTGTTTCGTGTAAAGGTAAATCTGTTGTCGATTATATATGCATTCAACAAAATAATTATGTCAGTTGTAAATTTTTTCAGGTTATATCACCGTCTTCACTGGTTGATAGATATAGTTCGTACGATTATGTCGGAGAACGTAGTAAGCTACGGAATCATTATATGCTGAAATGCCAAGTTCAATATCAGGCTAAAACGTGTGTTGACTCGCAAACGTCAACACCAACGCGCAGAACACAATGTAAAAATCGTAAATATAAGCATCAAGCGATTCCTGAAGACTTTTTGTCTTCTGAATTAGTGCTCAGGGCTCTATCTGACTTGATCAGACGCATCCAAACATGTAGGGGAACGCAGCAAAATATTGGCTCAGTTTATGATCAGTTTTGCGACACACTGATTAGAGAAATGAACGATACTATACCATCATGGATGTTCCAAAAGAGTAGGAAAGCATTATAAAACATACAAAGCATATTGGAATGACCATCTAGAGGCTTCTTGGAAAGATATGCGACAGAAAGAACGCGCCTTCACCAAATACGCACAAAACAACAATGAAAAACGGAATCTTCTATGCAGATTTAAGGTTGTGTGAAACACTTTTGATAAAGTACTGCGAAATACTGAAAGAGCATATAGACGTGACCTCTCAATTGACATAAAAACTGCCTGTACCGATGACCCTCGTAAATTTTGGGACCATTTGCGATCCCTCTGACCAAAACGCAAGCAAGATACACCATCCGAAGTTTACAATAAGCAAGGAAATGTAACATCAGACCCTGATGTTGTCGGTGAAAAATGGGCAACCAATTTTTCGTCTTTATACAATCAGTGAGATACGGAAGCCCAGTTTGATAATCATTTGTATCAAGAAATACTTAAACATAAGCTATTACTATAAGAAAATATGCTTGACCCGTAGTATGAAGAAAATATCTCCCTGAACTATACTATTAATCAAAATGATGTCAAACATGCTGTTTTTGTGCCAAGAATGGTAACGCGTCGATAATAGACAAAATATCCTAAAAGGTCTTAAAAACAGAATATTGTGGACACACTACATAGCTTATTTAACCTTTGTTTTGGCACCAGAATAATACCTGGTATCTGCAGAAAAGCCATTATATCGCGATTACCTAAAGATTTTACGAAATACAAAGGGTTGCCCTTAAATTATTGGGGTATTAGCTTGCTATCCGTGGTCAGCAAATTATATTCCATTGTATTAGATAAGCGCTATCAAACTGTCTTGAATCAGAAGATATACTGGTTGACGAACAAAACGGATTTCGTCCTTCCAGGTCATTAGAGGATCATATATTCACTGCTTGTACCGTTATAAGAAATAGAATGTTAAATAAGCAAAGTACATTTTCCACATTTATAGACTTACAAAAGGCTTTCCATTTTGCCGATAGAGATGCATTGATGTATAGGTTTATCAGTAAAGGTATAGATGGTAAGTTCTTCAACTCCATTAAAGCCATGTTTTTGGACACCACATCGTGTGTAAAATTAAACGGTATGCATACCAGCTGGTTCCCAGTCTCGTCTGGAGTCCAACAGGGTGATAGTATTTCACCAACAATTTTCGCATTTTTTATTTTATTTTAATAATCATGAAATCTGGTGCTTGTTGTATGCTGATGACATCATACTGATGTCAAAAAGTGATGAGTTCTGCAGACCATGCTTGATTTTGTCCGTGAATGGTGTGATAAATGGCGACTGTGAATAAATTATGCCATTCAAATGTAATGCATTTTTGGAACAAAGGAAAAGACAGCAGCAACTTTAATTTTCATATAGGGGACAAGATGGTTGAGTACACAAAAGTTTACCATTAATTGGGCATTCATATGCATGATAACTTAGATTTTTCTGAAACAGCTGAACTAATGTCTGAGGCTGGTGGCAGAGCTTTAAGTGCAATGCTATCCAAAATACATGGTTTTACAGACGTTCGATACAATAAATACACCAAAATGTTCGATTCTTGTGTGGTTCCATTTATTGATTACTGTTCAGGAACATGGGGGTTCAAACAGTTTAAAAAATAGATACATTGCAAAACAGAGCTATAGGTTACTTTCTTGGGGTCCATAGATTTACTCCAATACCAGCATTAATTGGGGAAATGGGCTGGACATTATCAATTAATAGGCGTTGGGTCAATATAATTAGACTGTGGAACCGTCTGTTTATTATGGACGATGACGACCTAACATAATGTGTATTTAATTTTGACCATACTTCTACAGGTAAAACTTGGTGCTCAGACCTGAAACATCTTGTACATCAGGTTCATATGCAGCGAAGTTTTGAAAACAAACAAATTGTTAATTTGGAGGATGTTAAAAATTTGTTTAATAATAAGCACCGACAAGAATGGCATGAAAAACTGTATACTGTATCAAAACTTAGAACCTATGTAACCTTCAAATCAAACTACGAGACTGAAACTCATTTAAAACTAAATATTTGCAAAGCTGAAAGATCTTACTTAGCTCGATTTTGCTGTGCTGTGCTTCCACTTAAAATTGGAACTGGTAGATTTTTGGAATTAAACCCGGAAGACAGGCTCTGTCAAGTATGTGACCAAAATGCAATTGAAAATAAATCCATTTCTTGTTGCATTGTACTTTATATGATGATTTGAGAAGAGATATGCGCCAAGTCAAGAAAAAATGATTATGGGACTTAGAACATTGACAGAGACAGAAAAATTTCACTTTTACTTTGAAACATGAAGAAAGGCAATGTGCAAAATTTATATTCAATGCAATGTATAGAAGGAAATTGGTATTAAACCGTTAAATATTTGTATTTCGAAATCTTTTTCTGTTTTATGAACACATAAGGAAACTCGTCTGCCAATAAATATTAACAATTGGAACCTACAATATGGGCTCTGACTAGACTGCTTCATTTGAGGCAGTCTGATCTGGCCCCGCATTGCTTGCTTCTAATGTCATCAAAATGCCAAGCTAGACTACAAGACAAACATTAGCAATGATATTGTAAATAAGCTTTCCTTACTTTGAACTGCGAGGGGGATCACGCAGAATCAACCTCGCAGATCATCGTGGGAAAGGCTAGTACTTACAAAATAACGCTTCCTCTGAGTATATAAACCTCATTTTGCACCGACATGCCATTGTTATTCTCTACTATTACTTATCCTGTTTATTTGTGTCAATTTGATTCTTTACATGTAAATTTTGTTTATATGTAAACGGAATAGCATATACCACATATTTTTTTGAAGGGACATATAGGCCTAATGCGGCTGGGTATTTAACATTTAATTATTATGTTCTTTGCTTTGCTATACACATGTCACTATAATAAAACTATCTTATCTTATCTTAATGGCAAACATGAAAAGAAACTAATTATTCATGTGAGGATGAAAAAGAAAAATCTGTCTTTTGCAGTCAATGTTTGTCATCATTCGGTAAGCTTCATGATGTCAAATGGTGATACTCAGGATGGCTTTTTCTATCCCATCCTTACACTTATGACAGATTTTCATAATTTGCGATAGTTTTATTTAAATCCATTTAGCGCCAACCATGACTGCAGCAGACAACAAAACTGTAACATGTATCTTTAATTTCGTGTCGAATAAGACTTGTCATTTCACGTGAATTTTCAGGTGGCAGATGATTCATATGAAATATCAAGTATTTCTAATCTCTCCAAGGAAGGCCAAATTTTAAAAATGGCGTCTGCTTCAAATATTTAATGATGTTTCATTAGTTAAAAATAATATTATCAGTATAAGGTTGTTATCAAGCATATCAATCCAAGGCAAGCATTGCGAGTTCATATACATTTTATAACATTTTAACCTTATGACTATGGCAATGACAAATAAAACATAATGTGACATGAGATTTCAAACAATGTGGTGTTTTTTTTTGACAAGTGTGTACTAAGCCGAGCCTTTGTAGACTCCTTTTAAGCTTTAAAACTCCAAATGATGTTCAGTCAGTAGCTTAACCCTCATAGAATGTTCAAGTACTAGCAAAAGGCTCTGATCAGACTGCAAGTATGCACAGGCTGGTCTGAGCCTGTACTGGTCGCATATTCCCGTTGTTTGAATTCTCATGTTGCGGAAACTATATACACGTACTTGCATATTCTTTATGTGCCTGTTTGCAGGTATCCAGTGGGGTCAAAGACTTTTTTTGACAAGTCACAATATGTTCCCATACGTTGAATAGGCTTTCAAAAGATTGGCTAGACTTTGTCACTTCCCCAAATGTGTCCTGGTCCACATCAGAATTAAGGACAAGGTTGGTGCCGTGAAACTGGTTTAAGCCCTCCAGTAAAATATTTTACTGGCCGTTCGAAGGCGGTACTTCTTTTGTGGATCATTTGTGTTATTTATGTTTTGTGTTTGTCATGCTTTTGCGTCTGTTTATTGCTGCCTTGTGATCGCCTGCTGGGAACGGACTGACCTATTGGCACTTGTTTGTGATGTCTAATTCTGATTTTGTCACTTTCCCATGTGGTATTCTTGGTCAGGTGTGGTACTTGATTGTATTGATTCCTGATCTCTGCCATCTTTCTCACTTTTTTATTCACAGACTCGTTTGAGCCTTAGCAGCTCAAATATTCAACGACTTATTTTTAAACCTCGCGTGTTGGCGTATTTAAGTTGTAAAAAGCCTTTCAAATTTTACACTTTTAACATAATACTCTACCATCAGTTATAATGTAAGAAGCGACGAATCCTACATCATTTGAGTAGGTATCTGAATGGAAATGAACGTCAAATCCAAGAGCTGATACCATCTTAGACGAAGGTTGAGTTGTGCAAAATTTTCCAATAGATGTTCCATTAACATACACCTAAAACAAATAACACCATAGAAAATTGATAATTTTCTGACAATTTTTGGCGGAGTTTACCAAAACTAGAAAATAATATTGGAATGCATGAAAGGCTATGTATAATTTCAGTTTTAAAATGTGCTCTTTTATCAGACACTTAAGATTCTTTACGTGCAATATAAGTCATATAATTATAACAAATGATGACTGTTGTTTTTACAAAAGTTAACAATTTGGTTTTCGAAGATGAAAGCAGGTTTGGCGCAATAAACTCACCAACTTAACATCTTCAAATTCAAATAATACATTTCAAAGTTATTTATTAATGAATATTTGGATTTTTGCAACCGTTCATAGCTTCATGCATGGCACAAATTTGATTGACAGCTGCCAAGCTCAATAGCCCATGCAATTCGCTTCAAACATCGAACTCATTCACAAGAAGTGACACTTGTATTGTTATTGACAGTGAGCCACACCTGAGTAACACGTGCAAAACAAGCCTCTTGTTTGCTTCATTGGCTGTCAGTGTTCAAGCTGGCTGTTCCGCTTTTCCATTTTACACTCCGACAAAACGGATAACTCAATTCCATATTAAATACAAAACTATAATGGTTCTTAAATTAAATATAAGTTTTATATTTTAGATATTTATAATAAAATGTATATATAAGGAATAAATTCAATTTTTGGAATGTTCCTGGAATCATGAATACTTCGGGTCTCTTGCAAAGCTAACGTGAGGCCCTTCCAGCTTCACTTACTTGCAAGAGACCCGAAGTATTCATAATTCCATGAATTTTGCAAAAATGGAATTCATTTCTAAAATCAATTTTTCATTACCCAAACAGATTTTATTAGCATTTGCAGCGAACTGATCTGCTTGATAAGTTCTGTCTTTAAATGTGTATTTTTATCAAGTGACCATTTAACTTTAAACATATATGTACGAGTTCATTGCATTTCAAAATTATGAATACCTAAGCAAACCAGACTAAAAGTATCAATCAGGGCAACTTGCTTTAATTTATAATTTTATTTGAATCGTAAAAACGCTGATGCACCGTTTTGATTTTTATAACCAATTTTCTTTTAGTATTATAAAAGCTCAGAACTAACCAATAAGTTTATTTTTTGAATATGTATACCAACTCTTTGCATGCTGGGTAATTATTTATGATTATTGATTATTGTTTTGTGACTGCTGTCGTCTGCTGTCGTCTGTTGACTATTCTCCAAATTAACTATTTAAACATTTATTTTAGCAACACTATTACAATGTCAAACGGTTTGGATCCAGATCAGGACCAATGTTCTGTCGGTCCTGATCTGGGTCCAAACGATTTGAAGAGGTTATCAGCCGATGACAAAAGTCAACTGTTATGTATTACTTGCCTCCAGAAAATCAAAAGAGCATATATAT
This sequence comes from Loripinus fragilis, assembly GCA_964019695.1. NCBI lineage: Eukaryota > Metazoa > Mollusca > Bivalvia > Lucinida > Lucinidae > Loripinus > Loripinus fragilis. The sequence goes on from OZ026517.1 coordinate 83,450,986, forward strand.
CCCTCTTCAAGAAAAATTGATAATATTCTAAGCTCAGCCAGTTGATTAACACCACCGACAATGCTCCAGTGACAATCCAAGTTATTATCATACAATCCGTCATTGTTTCTGTCCAGAGCTTGGAATTCTCCGCTGGTTTCGTTCAAGATCCCTCCACAGAAGACTGAAAATCAAACATAAATCACAGTTTAAGATAAACAAACAATTTCAGAGTAAAATGGTAAATATTTTCTTACCCATCATTTTTAGAGATGTTCGGGTGCTCAAAAGAACCGTCTCATTGAGACGGTTCTTTTGAGTACTCACCACATATGTTTTGGTTGAGAAATAAGAAAATTAAATTTTCGTTACGCACTCTTAACTAAAGTCCTGATAAATCATTTGGATATTGCCGTTTTTTTTAATTATACATTCTAACACACCTCGCCTATAGAGCCAACGCTAACAAACTGTGATATATCGGACAATAATTCACTGCTAAAGTGTGTGATAGCTGACGTCACTGGCAAATGACGTCATTCGTGGCGTTAGACGGGGTAACGCCGTTTTACGCTTGAAAGACGTTACAATTGCATGTAAACTTATGCGACGTAGTCTAAGTATTGGCGGGAGTTCTTCAGTGCAATGGCGGAAAGTTGGCGGAAAGTTGGAAGTGTGTTTTCGTCGTTTATAGAGTGTTAAAATCGAAATAGATCAGCTCCAGTGGGTGAATTGTTGAGTAATAATTCACTGTTTGTCGGTCAGTTGTACGAAGATAAATCACTCGCGCTGCGCGCTCGTGATTTGATCTTCTTTACAACTGACCTCCAAACAGTGAATTATTACTCAACAATTCACTGCTGGAGCTGATCTATTTCTTAAATCAATAAATTATATATTCACTGCAATTGTCTTATTAGTCTAAATGATGGTGCATCTACGATATGTTGATGTCATTGATTCAATTACGTGAGCATACTACCTCAGGCAATACAATTGTTAGCGAGCATGTAACGTCTGTCTTGCTAGCTAGAATTGTGCAATTATGTATGTACGTGAAGCCACTTTAAGTACAGTGAAAATTTTGGACACTGGTCGGATTTGGCACGAAACAAACCCAGATAATCAGCTTACTTGGGTTTTTTGCATGATAAGCTTAATACTTTGCCTAATATCGGCCACTTATGGCGACTGACTAATAACCTTGGGAAACATTCGGATCCAGATTCAACGTTTGTTCCTATCTCAATTCTGACCGTTTGGCATTTAAATCATGCATCAGTTTAAGCGCACAACTTTGTTAAAGACTGCCAATTATGATTTAATATGCACCATGTTCTTTGACAAACTATAGTTACGTAATAAAGTATAAAGTGGGAATGGCATATAAAGTCAAGTTATGTATAAAGTCATTATTCACCATCGCGACAGCGATGATGATATACGTTAGTAAACTTCCATGGGCGCGTGTTTGATTCAGGCCTGTACCATTGGCAAGTTGCGGAAATACTGGCCATGAATGGATCAGGTGTTAACTCCCCAGCAGCAGTGTCTTTTACTGTTCTTTCTCAAACTCTCCGTCGATCAAACTTCTTCCAAAATTTTACCGTTGTGTAAGCAATGTCGATATACTTTGGATACCGGATTGCTTATTAAAACGAAAAGGCCAACTAGAGACCTTAAAACTGAGTTGGATACCCACATGCATCTGAAAACGAAAAGTGAAATTAGAGACCTTACCATTGGAATGCAGATCAATCATGGAGCCTTCGGATATTCTAGACTAAGTGCAAAGAAATAACTAGATGTAGATGAGTCAGTTTCAATATGCCCCCCCTAGGCATTATGTGCATTGACTCCGATTGAGGAATACGGTTGTATGACCTACACATACTGTGGTGAAGGGGGTTGACTCTATCACTATTCAGTATGTTCATGAGCAGAGTCTTAATGGGATATGCATATGTCCAGTATTTTATTTGCTTCCAATGGATCGCCTATGTACAAATCGTTAACTAAAACAAAAAAAGCTCATAGCTTGAAACACATGAAACACTGAAATAGGTGGCTTCAGCAAATGCCATATTAAAACACTATAGAAACTCTTCTTTGATATCTGTAAAGCTAACCTCATCACTCTTAGGGCAGAGTCATAATTATGATGTACACACTTACAATCTTCATTCCAGTATGTGGCGTTAAACCCTGACCCAGCACCCTCTGCATCAGTTGAAAACCGTATAATAAGCTTGTTTGATACACTCCTGATGACTGGAGGTGGAATAGATCCGCAATATCTACCGGAGAACCCGTTATGTGTTAATTCAAATACCTGAAAGGCAATTTCTGGATATGTATTCAACAGCTGCTTGCATGTTCGAAGTATGTATGTAAATAAAGACACTCACTAGTTAGTACCTAAATCTTGCATATAGGCCAATGTAAAAAGTCAGTGAGTATTGCAATAAAAAAGCGAACTCAGTGCCGACCAACTTACAGAAACGCAAGGAAGAGACACAGAAAAAGTAAGAAAGGAGGCAAAGATCAGGAAACGATACAATCAAGTACTACACCTGACCCAGAACACTTATCTCCACATAAACAACTAAAGTAAAAGCAATCAGCACTCTCTACCTCAGAGAGCAATCGGAACTGCCTGGGCTAATTCCGCAAAATTCCGTGGAATCAGACCACGGATGTACAGCGAGGAACTAATTTGATAACGCGGGTGATAACGTGACGCTTACGTTATATAAGGCGACGCTGACGTTACAGAAACCATGTTAACACAATAACAAGTGTGATAGCAGCAAAACAAACAGCTTAAGTGAAGCGTTTGTTTTTTTTTTTCAATAAAATATAGTCAGAGCGATATTTTATTGAAAAAAACACAAACTTCATTTATTCTGCTGATTTAACTTCTCAGATAATCAAAATCATCGATTTTGATATAGCTGAACCCACATGCTACAGAACTCATTTTCCATACGCAAGTTCCGACTAACAAAATGGAGCTTTTTGGTACATACTACTACGCGTAATGCTCCTTACATACCATCGAGCCATGAATCGATTCTCGAATGGTGGCGGACTTTCCCGAATGCTAAAGTAAAAGCAATCAGCACTCTCTACCTCGGAGAGATGCTTGCAAAACAAATATGGGACACTAAATACAGCCCAAAAAAAAAGACCTAGCAAAAAAAACATCTTTTCTGACTTGTACTTCAGTGACAATCAGTGCAAACTTAGACGAGAGGTTATTTACTGTTGGCGAGAGCTTTAATAGCGCGCATACTAAAATAGTGAGGAAGTTGAGCAATAGATATATCTCTAACCGCACAATATAAGAGGTGATTGAAAAGTAACCAGCCTGACCTATTTTAACTGACTGACACAATCAGGATTATCACAGTGTGTTTGGTCACTATAATAAGACATGCGCACTAATTTTATGTGTGTGTGTTTTTTTTTTTGCTCATTAGTCGATAATTTATCGTGTCCTCAAGCATACACGTAATCAGTGAGTCAAATATTTTTAGTTGGTACGAAGGTTATTACGTAAATTTTACTGTTTGATAGAGATCTCTTTAGCATGAAAGCTGAAGTGTACATGTTTAATGTATCAATGGAATGGATAATTTGTCGCCTACATGATGGTATAAAAACGATTCTGATGCACTTGCAAATGCAACGCGACGTCTGATTGGATAACGTCATAAATTTGCGACGGTATATCCTACAATATACTGTCAGAAACCCGACGTCATTACGTAACGTCACTTTTCATTGGTTGACAAGTGAATATATGCAGCTGGCAATCGGTTTTATGCAGCTGGCGTCGCTGGACGTATAGGCGCAACAAAGTACATTTTCACTGTCTTTTTGAAGGGAAAATGTTAATAGTGCATTAGAATGGGGATAACCATATTCAAAATTTTCATTTGGGGAGGTATATCGTCGGATATACGTTCGGAAATCACGTTTTACGGCTCCGCTTACGCGTCGCCGTAAAACTAAATTTCCGACCGTAAATCCGACGATATACCTCCCCAAATGAAAATTTTGAATACAGTTATCCCCTAATTAAATTGCATAATTTAAGTAATTCATAATACTACCTTATTATTATTATTAATAATAATAAGTGACTCATAGGTGAAGATACTGAAATACAACAATTTCAGTCATGCTGAAAGCTTTCTAGAAGTTAAAATTTTAACAGCTATTTATGTGATATATCAATTGGGCCTCGTCGCGACAAAACCTGTCTTCGGGGTTTCCGACAAAGTGAAATTTAAACCAGCCTACTCAGCTACAGAGACTAGCTAGAAAAATGAAATTTCGCTTGTAGCAAGATTAGATATGGTTCTTTCCAAAACGAGAATAACAAAGGCGCTGATCAGACTGCGCGGATGCGCAGGCTGGTCTGCGCCTGTGTTGTTCGCAAACCCCCTAAGACAGGTTTTCTTGCGACGAGGCCCAATTAATGTACCGATATAATTGTAAGTAAATTTTGTAAAAATATAAGTGAGTGAAATGTCTGTATTTTCATATTTTCAAATATAGCTAAGTTTCAAGTAAAATATTTGCAATTTGCCTTTTGAAAATGAAATCTTGAACATAGTAGTCTTGCGTATTTTACAATCATTTATATTTTTGTTGAATTATAAGATAATATTTTATTAAACGACAGAATTACACTATTAAAACAGCGCAAACTGACAATTAAAACGTGATTCATTAGTAAATTTTACATACATTTAATATAAATATATAGTAAAACATCACATACCACAGTGACATTGCAATTACCCCAAATGAATGTGTCAAGCAGGGGCACATTTATAGGAAAGTTCTTTGACAACTCTGGACAGACTTTTATTTTTAAGATTTGAAGTCAGCCCAAGATAAAATTATGACACTCAATGACCACAAAATGTACACACACACATATATATACTGAAACAATTAAGTTATGTCCGCTTGACGTTTATGTCTGCCAGTTCCAAATGTATGAACGCATTTCACTCAAATGTTCACCTTGCAAACTTTGATAATTAAGAAACGATTTGCACTTAAGAGTAATTCATTTGTTAATCAGTAGAGCCGCTGACAAAGCAGCGAACACGAGTACCCTTAAAATCAAAAGTCACAACATCAATAGCTTGTGTGTCCGTCATAATTCCGAACCGTTCAAGCACATTAAAACATCACTGAGCAAACTCTCTTGTAGGATAAGCTGGCTAGTTGTATGCATTGCTTTTACGGCCACAGCCATTATTCTGTAACATACTCTGACGTCACAAAACATCGATCACGAGCGTGCGTGAAAACACTCAGAAAGTTCATTATTGGTCCAGCATTTTGATAATCAAAAGAATCGAAAAAGTTTGATGTTTTTTTCAACATTACAAACAATTTAACATTAATTAAAATTAATCAGCATCAAAACAATCAATAATGGAAAGTCTCTGATGATTTTGCAGTAATGGGTGGGGTATAAAACACAGATTAAGTGAATCTTTGATGCCCGACATCAGCCATAGTTTTTGTTTTTCTCTATTGTGTATTTGTTGTCATAAACAAGCACAACAAATTAAAACAAAACAGGTCTCAAAATGATGTAAGGTTAAGGAGATTTGGAAGTTCTTAAATTGTTATTTGTTTAATTCAAAGGGAGATAATTTTAGGTAATTTTGTAAATGAAAGATTTGGAACTGCAATTTCGTTCGTTCAATAAGCAGACTTGGGAAATTTAGATGTTTTTTCATCGTCGGACGCTTCTGGTTGCCTTTTAACGTAAAATGTGTCACGTTTGATTAACTTCCTGATGAGAATTGAAAAAGCTGTGTGCAAATTAGGTTTATTTACCCTTAAAGATAAGCAGATAATATCAATTACCATTTTTTGTGTGTCGGACGTTTGATAAACATTTTGGTTTTACATTTGTTGCAACATCTTAACTGGTTCGAAAGATACAGTACCATGAAAATCGGACGTTTCTTTTTTGTTTGAGTAAATATATGATTTAAGATTCTTCCCTTTAATAGTATACGAGATACGTCAAAACAATTATTCTAGATTTTAGGCCAGGGGTCAAGGTCACAGTGAGCCAAAAATTATACGAAAAACTCGGGGACCTAAATATGCATCAATATAAAACAGTCTGCTACCCCAAGATGTACCCACATCCCAAATGTGGGATTTCTACCGCAAATAATATAGGAGTTTGGCACATAAAATAATTATGCTAGAAAAAAGATTAGCAGTCAATGTCACAATGACCCAAACAAGATGTGCGACACTGCGGTACCCCAAGATGCATCCATGCATCAAATGTGGTATTCCTACCTTAAATAATGTTTTTTGAGATATCCCACGTATAAGATTATTCTAGAAATGCTGTGAGCGATCAAGGTCATGGTCAAAGTGAGCTCAAAAAGGTTCGCAACATTCTTCCACTCAAAGACGCCTCCACACACAAAATTTGGGAATACTACCTCAAATGATAAAGAAACGATTGATCTAGAAATTATGTCAGAGGACAGAGAAGGTCAAGGTCCTAATGACCCAAAAAATGCAACGCGGCACTCTACAACCCCAAAAATGCATTTTACTTATCAATTTTGAATTTTTACCAAAAATAATAAGATGATTCTGAAAAAGAGGCCAAACACCAAGGTCTCAGTTACGCAAAAATAGTACGTGCCGGTACGCAGTAAATTGAATATAAATTCGCCTTGTCCAATATAATGCAACATTGTATAACACTACACTAAAACGAAGTTATAACTGACCTCTTTTCTACTTATTTTTTCTGACTAAGTACAGCTCTATTGATATTGAAATGTAAGTTTGCCTAAATAGGTCCATTTAAGTGAACTTAAAATAAGTGAAGCTTTTGACGAGTTTTCTTTCATTTTAAGGGTTTTTGGTTAAAAAATCAGAAAAAAAAGTTTTGAAGAAAATAAAGTTTTTAGTGCAGATTTTTTATTCGAAGTGCAGGTGGTTACAAAGGAAAGAACTATGGCAAAATTCAGGAAACGATACAATCAAGTACCGCACCTGACCCAGAATAACACAAGGGAAAGTTGCAAACATAAAATGGACATAACCTACTAGAGCCAAAAATTCAGCCCTTTCCAAGCAGGTGATCATATTGCAGCAATGAACAGACGCAAAAGTGTGAGTTACACAAGACACACAAAACACAAATGATCCACAAAAGAAGTACCGCCTTTGGAGGGTTAGTAAAATATTTTACTGGAGGGCTTAAACCGGTTTCAAGGCGCCAACTTCATCCTAGTTCAGACTGATCTTACCTACTTGAAACAACACCAAAACTTGAAATTTTGCTTTTGACAGATTTTACAATTTTTCTAAAATATCTCATTTTCTTAGATTTTTGAATCATCAGCAGCACATGCTGAAATCATTGTATTACTTGACTTTTCACTTACTGTAAAGGCGGCGCCTCATGAATGCATAATTAGGACTAGTCAACCTTAGACATAGGTAAAAGCTGAAAATGAGGTGTGGTTTTATTCAAAAGTAACTGTATCGTCTTGTGCCATTACCTCAGACATTATTTAGTCCTTAATACGCCAGCAAAATAACTGCATCTGAAAATGTCTATTTAACATAATAGGCATAGAGGCAAACATTGTGAACCCAGATCAGACTGCTCCTACAGGAGCAGTCTGAGCTGGGTCCACACTGTTTATCTATGAGGCTTCAAATAGTTTAGTGGACGACAATAACATACAGTTTGTGATTATGCGCTTTAAGGGTAAATAAATGTGAGTTCAGTGTGTATACGGCTAGGATTTTCATGAAATGCATGCACGTTTGCGCGGCTCAAAAAGCTTATTTTCTCTTTAACAAATTATAAATAAAACGTGATTTCCCTTCCTTAGCAGATGAAATAGCCCAACCACGCCCATATATATATATATTAAAGTTGCCGCCTTTACAGTAAGCGAAAAGTCAAGTAATATGTGTTTTATTACATCTGAACATGGTAGAGAAATTCGACAAAGATTGATCAATCAATTTTGTGACGTGCAATATTTCATGTAGGCTGTCCACTCCCGGTTTCATTGTGAAACTTTAAAAATCAGTCAACTGACAGTAATCTACCCACGTCCAATGTTTGTTAATAAGAAAATCACTCTAGATATTTAAACTAAAAACAATGTTCAAGTAGCCAAACTGAATGGTTTAACTTATCTTAACGTGGATGGAAAAGCATGACACGAGTATATTTTTTAAACAAACTAGACGGTAAAATTCTTGTAAATTTTCTGTCAAACAAAGCCAAAATGTACAGATGCCACCGAAAAATGTGAGTCAGCAGAACCAGATCAATTGATCCATACCAGGGACTACTACACAACAAACTAAGATATATTTTTGCAACAAGGGAGCTAATTCACTTATGTTGTACAACGTATGCAAGTGTCTTGGGATTTATGAAAAATATTGCCAAAGCTTAGTCACCGTTTTGCATACATGTGTCTTGATATTGTAAAAAAATGTTTTAGTATGCAAAATGTGAATTAAGATTTTCACTAAAAGACCTTAACCAGACAAAATGATGCTCGGCAAACCCTATTCACCCATTTTGTATACCAGTGGCAAAAAATATTAAAATAATTTAGTATGCGAAACTTGATCCAAAAATCCCATACGGTGCCAGATTTATAAGAAGTTTCACTAACTAACAGGTAAACCCTCGTCTATCAATAAAGGTGGTTTTGCATGTCATTGGAATGCATATGTATGCAAAATGTGATCAAAATATACCATATGGATCAAAAGTACTGTCGTGCCAACCAAGAGTGACAGTGACATAATCTTTTGTTTACAATTGTTAAGACAAATATTAACTTGTACACCTCATTTGCGCTTACACGAATCGATAGATCACGTGTGTATTAATCCTATCCTGCAGATAGGATTAATACACAAGTAATTTATCGATCATTAGTCCATGATAGCTTTGTAAACAAAACATGACGCCACTGTCACTCTTGGCTGGCAGGACAGTAATGACATTTTCTCTAACTACCAACAGATGGATGGACAGACAGACAGACTCACAAAGTGATTATAGTCAGACCCAAGCGTTATCACACTGGTAAATGAATACGTCGATTTGCTGGTATTTACGCGTATTGCCGGTACTTTATAGACCGGAGGTGGTGGATATTGGTGTTATTGCTATATAGAAAAACATGCCATATGCCTAAAGGACTATAGACTTCAATCATCTTTAAGTATTCAGTATGTGCATGGCGATTTATGTAAGCATTTAGGAAAAGATTCGAGTACCGATCATCCAGATCGGTACTCGAATCTATTCCTAAATGCTTACATTAATCGCCATGTGCATGCCCAATACTTAAAAATGATCTAATTCTATAGTCTTTTAGGCATATAGCATGTTTTTCTATATAGTATTAACACCAATATCTACCACTTTCGGTCTATGAAGTACCGGCAATACGCGTAAATACCACCAAATCAACGTATACATTCACCTGTGTGGTTATGCAATTATCAGAACATCCTTATGAATAAGGTATCTCTCAGTCTTCGAATAAATCAGAATCTTGAGTTCATTAACAGTACTCATAGATCATTTATATACAGTAGCTTGCTGTGTGTCTCTTATAACTTGGCATGATAATTTAAAAATGCATTAGAATGCAAATTTGTTTTAAATATACCATGCAGTTCAAGAGTTATGAGCATTTTTACTAAAAGACTTTGACTGTCCAAAATGATGCTCAGCAAACCCTCGTCATCACTTTGCATACCAGTGGCTGGACAACTTTAAAATAATTAAGTATGTACAATTTGATCCAAATATCCATTAAGGTTCAAGCGTTATGATGATTTTAACTAATTGACCACAACAGGCTGAACTGATGCTCATCAAATCCTTTTCCATCAAAGAAGGATGTTCCTCATGCCAGTATTAGCGAATGTTGACATGCTTCTGTATGCAAAATGTGATCAAAATATACTATGTGGTTCAAGAGTTATAATTATATTCACTTACTGCTATAATTTTTTCACTTACTGCTAATGGACGGACTGACTCACATAGTGATTAAGTTTCGATAGTCAATGCTTTGCTTCAAATATTGCTTTACATTTCAATTCATATCCACATTTTATTGCAGATTTCAGTTTTCTTCCGATTGTTGTTGTAAGGATGTGATGACTCGTTTGTGTAAGGAAGCTTATTGGGTCATAAACTTGATACCTTGCACCCTAAATGAATAAATTCCAAATTATTGTATAATGTTTCGTAGTAGTTTGGCAACTATTGTTTGTTCCTATTATTACTGTTTTGTGTATATGCATTTTATATGAATTATTGCATCATATACGATCCAACAGTGACCACTTTTGTAAATCAAACTTTTGCAAGCTACTGTCGAACAAGTCACGAGTGACAGTGTCGTCATATTTTGTTGACAAAGATAGCAGGGACTTATAATCGATAGATCACTTGTGTATGAATCCTATCCTGTGGAAAAGATTCATACACAAGTAATCGATCGATTCGCGTTGGGTCAAATGGAGTGTCAAGTTAATGTTTTACTTAACAATTGTAAGCATAATATTACGTCACTGTCACTCTTGGTTGACAGGACAGTACTACTCTTAACCCTTCGCCTGCTTCGAAAAATACGCATCTGCCCTTGTCGTCGGCTGTAGTCATCTACTTACATATATGCTCACAGTATGAACTTTTTCTGTGTGTTTATTGGGCAGTGTAGACCCTGGTCAGACTGATACTAGAGAAGCAGTCTGATCCGGCTCTACAGTGTTTGTTATAATCCGGTCGCTCGGCTGTAGTCATCAGCTGTATGCTTATGCTCACGGTATACCTTTTCTGCGTGTTTTAGGCAGTGTGGACCCTGGTCAAACTGATCCTAGAGGAACAGTATGATCAGGTTCTACAGTGTATATTTTCTTAAATGAGGGCGGCTGTAGTTGCCAGCTGTTTGCAAATGCTCACACCATGAACTATTTTCAGCGTGTTTATTTGGCAGTGCGGACCCTGATCAGACTGATCCCAGAGGAACAGTCTGGTCTGGTTATAATTTAATGCGTATTTTAAGAATCGGTGGATAACATACTGTTGTAAACGTTTAATACCATTTAGCAGCCGTAGAGTTCAGCGCTGGGCTAGTCAATACATCCATATTGATGTACACTAGTTCTGTTTTTACTTGTTTATTATTAAACCTGATGAAGCCAATATGGCGAAACGTTGAATATTATACAGTTATTTCATGCCTGTTTGTAGTATAGTCAAAACTATTACCCCGAGGTACCGTGGACGACCTGATGCACTATTGAACGAGGCCGAAGGGGTAATAGTTTGACTATACTACAAACAGGCATGAAATAACTGTTTAATTACCCAACCCATTTGATGAAATACTTAGCAGCGTTCCTTGAATGGAGCTGCTTTAGACGATGCGGTTTTGTTGCAAAACAGAAAATTTCACCAAATCTCCTCAATTTTGGTCTCAAAATGTTCCGCTTGTTCTAACTAAGAAAAGGAGTACCCACACCTTATGTTTCCGACCATAAACAACGGAGCTAATGGAGTTTAATGTTGCCAAACCATGCCTCATTTTCACCATTGTTGCATAACGTCTCCTTTCATAAACGAACCGTACGCGCATCGTCGTCGCGCATAATAATAAGCGCCTGTGTGTTTTAACAGGGAAGCGGGAAACCAGGCCCATGGTATAGTGCCAGTCTATAGTATAGTATAGTATAGTATAGTATAGTGCCGCTCCGCGTCGGTCAATATGTCGTTTACTGTTCAATAACACTCCATGTCCACCTCAACATAAGTCAATAATTGTTTTATTATAAAATAAATGTTTGTTATGCATTTCCTGTCATTTTATACCATTAAAACCATTGACGTTACGGATGGATCTTGCGAAATTACTTGACGTTCTGACGTCACTTCCCGTAAGCCATGCAATATTACCTCGTGCCGTGTGCTTTGCAACGTCACGTCCGGCAAACCATGCAATATGTAGTTTTATTGACTTGAGTGGATATGCATCTGGGCCAATCAGAAAATGTTTATTTATAGATTATATAATAATCATATTTATTGACCGGTGGAATAGTTCAGTGACTCATGACATAGCAAAAATAGACAATTACTCCGTATATAGACGGTTGGGTAATAATAAAGAATATTTATATAAAAACATTCGTGTTGGTGTTAGAATAATTTTTAGTTAAAACTTATGCAAGGCAGGCTAGTTATTATTTTCTATATCATGTTAAATACGATAAGTGATGGATTCAGTCCGAAAATAAAACTGTACGAAAAAGGAAACTAAATCCATTTTTTAAAATGAGGACTAACAGTGAACTTATATCTATATTAGGAAGATTGAAGCATTTGACTGACTTTAATTTCTTTGTTTTGAAATCAATGACATCGATAAATTATGACTCCCATTACCCCTGTCAGAGGTTATTTCAAGGTATAACTGTACTTTTAGGCACTGTGAGTTTGTGTGCAATAGGTCCCATGAGTGTTAGAAACAAGTGTGATTGAACTTTGGTCAACCTTTCGTTTCACTCTCCTGACACTTGGTCAGGGTCATGATTTTCTTTTCAGACTGTTAGTTCTCCTGGGCCAGACAGCTCCAGCAAGATTTTGTAAACTCTGTGTTGTTTTCACTCTGGGAAAAAGCTTATTTTTAGGTCAATTCAAACTATAAAATATTACGAAACATATACTGGCTAAACCCTTCCTTTTTCCTCATGAGTTTTAAACAAGAATAATAGAAACATCATGTTTTGATGATCCAGGAGTTGTACTGTAGAAATTATATTTGCTTTTTAAACTTAACAAGAGGGCCAAGAGGGCCAAGAGGCCCTAAATCGCTCACCTGAGTTTTGTATTGGTATTTGTGGAAATCTGACCATGTCTCTGGTGACACTTGGGGCAGGGCCATTTTTGGTCTCAAGGGCATAATTTGAACAAACTTAGTAGAAGTCCACTACCTAATGCTACATACCAAATATCAAGGCTCTAAGACTTAAGGTTACAGACAAGAAGATTTGTTCATGTTTTACCCTATATAGGCCTATGTAAAATATGTGACCCCAAGGCGGAGCCATTTTTGGCCCCAGGGCATAATTTGAACAAACTTGGTAGAGGTCTACTTGGCTATGCTACGTACCAAATAGGAAGGCTCTAGGCCTGACGGTTTCAGACAAGAACATTCTTTCAATGTTTTCCCTATATAAGCCTATGTAAACAATGTGGCGCTGGAGCGAGGCCATAATTTAGCCCCATGGGGCATAATTTGAACAAACTTGGTAGAGGTCCACAAATTGATGCTACATACTAAATATAAAGGCTCTAGGCCTTTTGGTTTCAGACAAGAATATTTTTCCATGTTGATCCCTATATAAAATTTAATATGTAAAATATGTGACCCCAGGCGGGGCCATTTTTTAATCCCAGGGGTATAATTTGAACAAACTAAGTAGAGGTCTACTAGGTTATGCAGCATACCAAATATTGAGGCTCTAGGCCTTGTGGTTTCAGACAAGAAGATTTTTCATGTTTCTCCCTATATAAGCCAATGTAAAATATGTGACTCCTGGGGCGAGTCCAATTCGGCTGAAGGTGTATAATTTGAACAAACTTGGTAGAGGTCCACTAGGTGATGCTTCATATCAAGTATAAAAGCTCTAGGCCTTGTAGTTTTAGACAAGAAGATTTTTAAAGTCTTCATCTTGAAAATCTATTTTTAACCTGGGTGACCTAGATATGCAATGGACCGGAACCATACCAAATATCAAGGCTCCAGACTGCAGGGTTTCAGACAAGAAGATTTTTCATGTTTCCCCCTATAAAAGCCTGTGTAAAACCTGTGACTCCTGGGGCGAGGCCATTTTTGGCCCCAAGGCTATAATTTGACCAAACTTGGTAGAGGTCTACTGAATGATGCTACATACCAAATATCAAGGCTCTAGGACTAGTGGTTTAAGACAAGAAACTTTATTCATGTTGCTCCCTATATAAGCAATTGTAAAACATGTTACCCCTGGGCCGGAGTCTTTTTTGGCCCCAGGGCTGTAATTTGAACAAACTTGGTAGAGGTCTAATAGATGATACTACATACCAAATAGCAAGGCTCTATGACCTTTTGTTTCAGACACGAAGATTTTTTCATGTTGCTCCCTATAAAGCCCATGTAAAATATGTGACCCCTGCGGAGGGGCCATTTTTTGGTCCCAGGGCTATCATTTGAACAAACCTGGTAGATGTCTATTTAGTAATGCTACATACCAAATATCAAAGCTCTAGGCCTTTTGGTTTGAGAGAAGAAGAGTTTTAAAGTTTTCATCTTGGAAATCTATTTTTAGCCTGTGTGACCTGGATATACAATGGACCAAAACGTTTGAACAATTTTAAAAGAGGGTCTTATAAGGATAATTTCTAGTAAGTTAGGTCAAAATCAAGCCAGTAGTCTAGGAGGAGATGTCATTTGAAGCAATTGTTGACGACAGACGACGCACAATGGACGAAGGACGACGGACATCCAACGATCACAGGCGGACGGACATTCAATGATCCAATGGCTCAGGTGAGCTTAAAAGTAGGGTAAAGTCAGGTTACTGCGGACACCAGGTAAATGCGGACAGCGACCGTGTATGATTCATTTTTCAATTATTTGAATGAAACATTAAATGAACTAAGCACACAGTGAAAATCCTGACAAGACGGCTCATAAGGGGCTGTCTCATTTAGATTTCCACTGTTTGCAAATGTATGTCCCAATTTATTTGATGTCCGAAGTTAACTGACTTTACCCTATATTAGAACATGCATTTGTACAGTGAGACCTCTTCAGCTATTTACCTCTAGAAAGTCAAACCGACAGAGTTCACCCCTTTGTATATCAATACTCTGGACATGCAACTTAACTATCTCTGACTCACTAGCTTCAATAGTCCATACACAATCAAGATTATTGTCATAAAGTCCATCGTTATTACTGTCCATCGATGTAAACATACCAGTTTCACCTGTAAAAAGTGTGTTTGTTGCGCACACTTCAATCAGCTCTGTAAAAGAATGGGATAATAATCTAATGATACCAACATCCAATAGCAGTCAGCATTATTTATCAGTTACCTCTCGTATCGACTGCATTGTTGCACGTTGCCTGATAAACGTTGTCTATCTCACCACATGTTGCCTTTATCAGGTCATGATGACGTTGCACTTTTTGAATGACGTCGCAAATGACGCTGAATCAACATACAAATCAAAAATGACGTCATAATCGCTATTTTGAAGAGTGAAACAATGGGTAAACTGATAAATAGAATACCAGGTTCGCGTCTTTTGATATCAAGTTTACCAGGCTCGGCTTTGAGAACGCATGTTGAATCGCTCGGCAAGCCTTGCGATGTCAACAAGCATTCTCAAAGCCTTGCCTGGTAAACTTGATATCAAAAGACACTCACCTAGTATTCTCTATTTATCGACAAGCCTCGCGATGTCAACAAGCGTTCTCAAAGCCTTGCCTGGTAAACTTGATATCAAAAGACACTCACCTAGTATTCTCTATTTAGACTCACAAGAATTTAGAAAACAAATCACGTTATCTTTCTAATGGATATAGAGGATCTTACATGAGTGCCCATGTTTTATTGAATTTATTAAACGAGTTGGGGAAAAGAGATAAAATGCGAGGCTTGCCGAGCATTTTATCTCTTTTTCGCAACGAGTTTAATAAATTCAATAATACAAGAGCATGAATGTTAGATTCTATTTATCATATGACATTCAGATTACTTTGAAATCTCATTTCTGCCGTAAAAACGTTATAAGTTTGTCATTATGTACGCAACGTTGTTATGGACGTCATTACGTTTCCCGAAAATCAATAAACCACTAGTGGTTTACAGATTTTATTGCATGGCGTTATTTCACACCCAGACGCGACGTCATATGATAATATTTGTTAAAATATGCTATCAGACTGAAACAAGTTAATTTTAAAAACAGCAGTAGATACCAACACATGCTCCTTAGGGCCCGGTTTAGACAGGCGGAATGTCACATAGCAGCTGGGACTGCACTGTTGACTTAAATCAAATATTGTCTGTAATTTGACGCAATAAGTCGTTCATTGCGAACTATAATATCTATAAAACAGTGCAGGCTCTGCTGATGTGTGCAAATTGTTGCATTTTATCTTGTTACATTTTGTTTGCCAAACTTCCACATTTTGTTTGAATAGAAATTCATACTAGAAATAAACATCAGTGTTTCATGTTTATTTATTAAAGAGAAACATGGAGTGAAGACTCATACGAGATGTGCAAATGGCGGCATCTCGTCTGACTCTGCACTGCTAATTAGCGCCTTATCCTAAGAGGAGGATATGCATACATTCTCTAGCATAATGGCTTATATTTTATGTTATCTCTTATTGTTTCTGACAAATACACAAAATACTATTGAAAAAACATTTCGGAATAAATCTATGTGCAGTTACTGTAAATGAAAGCAGATTTAACAGGGTTCAATAATCGAGTAAAATGGTCAAAATGTGTACATGCAAATACGAGGGGTGATAAAAAAATTCGCGGAAAATAGTTGCCATTTCTACATTGTTTAATCAATAGAGCTGGATTTATAGCGAATAATCCTGCAACACATACAGCCCAATGTGATTGAGTAATTGAAACACTAAAGCTTAACCTTTTTGCTCTAGCGTGCAAAGTGCAACGTTTTCCGATACAAACAATCAGGTTTATTTATAGACAGAAGTGTTTTACCTGTTACAGTTTGATTTTCAAAATAGTGTCCCCTTGTATCAAAATCAAACGCGAACACAAACTGTTTCTAAAACGCTCGTCAAAGTCACAACGTCGCTGCTGATTGGATTGTAAAATATGAGCAGACAGGATGAAACGCCTACCTCTGTGTAAAGAAGTACATTGGGCATTATATTATCAAAGATCACGTATACAAAACCTTATAGACATTTTGAACTGTCTCGGTGACATAATCTCTTGTCGGCAAATAGATTTAACTTTGCCTGCTAGAGTTTATACCCTTGCATACAAATTTTTCACAGAACAATTTGTCCGGAAAGTGACACAAAAATATTTCGGGCTTGCAACAGTTTAAACCCGTATCAGACACAACCAATGGTCTGACTGGTGATGCTCCTAAAGTTTATGCGATGTTAAATTGTACATGACAAAGATGACAAAAATATGAAAACTTATACAGCATGCAAAGAGTTATAACAAACGTTGGTGTCAAAAATCTTTTTATCTGGAGTTTGAAAAGGCTTTGAAATGAAAACTGCTTTAGTCTTAACCCTTAGAAAACGAACATGATAAATTGTACACTCTCTTGAATTTCAGGGAGTAATTGACCTTGATATTGCATATGAATTATTAACAGCAGACAGTTCACATGAAATATCGTTTCTGATTTGATTTCTAAGACAGCAATAAACTTCGAAAATATTGTCTATTTTTGTTTGTGGACAGGCAAATACTATCAAGTAAGAAATGTGATTACTGCACGCGGTCTTAGAAGCGATTTTGGATACATGATGAAGCGGGTGTAAGTTTTTGTTATTTTATTGTTCTTTTTGTTGTTTTGTTAAAACTGTGCACTATGCTACCCAACACTGAGCGTGATATTTGTAATCAGTGCTATTGCCAGAGCATTGACACGCACCCGCGCAGTCTGGTCAGCGCCTTTTATGTTTGTTTGTATTTATATCTTAAACAGGCCCATTTTACGTTGCATTTTGACGTTTTTCTGCAAAACCAATTAAACTACAACATTTTGTAAAAGTTAATTTTGCTGTGAAAGCCAATATAACGTTTGATGCATATTAAAGAACATGTTTACCCCTCTATTATGCAAACTTTCAAAGATTTATTTCTAACGGATAGTGATCCAATGAAACGAATAATAGTACTGTCAAAAGGCAAAGCATTCAACTTCTCTGACCCCATTGCCTGTTTTGGCATGTCAATTCTTTTAAAATAAGCTATTTACACACTTCGAAAAACACACTTTTTAGGACAGTAGATCTTATATTGATATTTAAATCCACTATTATAATGATTTTGATGAAGACTAACAAGAAAATACGATTTTTATTTAAGATTTACAAAAACTCGAAAAATTGACGCATTTTAGGCCTTCCCTTCGGACTGAAATGTATTAATTTTAAAACATAGTAGTACAGCGGAATAACATAAAAAACCTGATATTATGTTCAAAGAATGTGGGAAACATTTTTTTTCGTTAAAATACCAAACAAAGGAAACACAACTACGAATTTTAGTCCCAAGAAGCAACCCAGGAGTACATATGGGCTGGATGCAGCGAAGTGACGTGCCTCATGCTCATATGTCTGACATAACATTTTCTAAAATTAAATTTCAGTCAACTTGCCATGAATGGTAGTTCTTATCTGGATTGTCATTGTAATCGATTAAAGCAATGCCATTTCATAACACTTTTCGCAAACTTTCTGATCACCCCTCGTGCATATAGAACGGGAGAGGGGAAAAGGGTAAACTGTCCGCTGCAAAAAAAAAGTATCTCAAGAAAAGTAATTTGTGTATTTGCTCAGGAGCCTTATGACTGGTTGCAAATGCTATTCAATATTTTTGTAAGGCCTGTGTAGGATGGCCTTGAGCCTTCACAAACCTATGACGAGGTAAATAAACTTCTTCTTTGTCATGTACACAATTTCTTACATATTATTAACGCTCAGAGTTTTCTCCAATTTAAAATTTAATTTTTAATATTATACATTACTTACAAAGATATAGAGATATAGAGATTTAGCAAATATAGCAAAAGAAACTTGGGTACTGCCTCATTGTCTAGTGAAGCTATCTATCTATCTATCTATCTATCTATCTATCTATCTATCTATCTATCTATCTATCTATCTATCTATCTATCTATCTATCTATCTATCTATCTATCTATCTATCTATCTATCTATCTATCTATCTATCTATCTATCTATCTATCTATCTATCTATGTTTTATTATATACTGGCTGCGCTGTATTTGTATAAAATATTATCTATCTATCTACTAATCTATCTACTAATCTATCTACTATGCGCTGTATTTGTATAAAATATTGTATACCTATCTACTAATCTATCTATCTATCTATCTATCTATCTATCTATCTATCTATCTATCTATCTATCTATCTATCTATCTATCTATCTATCTATCTATCTATCTATTGCTCCTTGTAAAATGACACACATATGTACATCTTTTTTCATGTTCTCATTGTATGTATATTTGCCGATGTAGGCTGTAAACATCGTATTATGTTTAATGCTGAATAAAGGTATTTGGTTTAAACAATATTTTATTCAATAAATCACAAGACATGTTATGAAAGTACATAGTAGAAATAGGATCTGACATTAAGCTGTGAGGCTTATTGTGGTCATTTCCTAAGGTATTTGTATTTGTATAAATACGCACGTATTGCTTGTCTATTCGATGTGGGTTATAATAATCACCTATGGAATATTATCAGATGTTCCTTTGAATATGTTTAGCAGTGTATGGTATTTTTGAATCAGGAGTTTTATACATCCCTTATTTCAAATAGAACAATTCACTGAATTCTATATTGCGGCTTAAACTGATTGCAAAAATTGAAGAAAAAATACTACGGTATGCGATTTAGCAAATCTAGCGGGACCATGGCATGTCTAATTTTAACCCAAGTAGTAATACATTAGATATTTAAAACTGCTCAAAAAACATTTTAAAACTCTTCTTCATTGATACCACTTCAGAGGTTGAAACATCTGTAACTTTTTATCAGTGAATGAAAACATAAAAAGTAAGTGTTTATGACCAGTAAATACCACAATCAAATACTGCAGACCAGCCCATGGCACCGTGAGGAAGAGTCACAGAACATTTATTGTAACGCTACTCCTGTAAAACAATAATAGCAAAGCAACCAGCATTTTCCTCCTCTTCAAGATGATTTCAAAACTAGAATGGACACTGGGTATTCAGTTTCTTAATTAGATAGTTAGAAACATATAGTTCAAATTCAGTGTCGTTTTATATTTTTTTTTTGTTTTTGGACAAGTCTAAATTCTCTCTGGTTTCAGTATTGGAAGAAAGAAACCTTATGCATAGTCATCGCATATGTATATGAAGTCATTTGTCAATGTTTGTGACGTCATAAATACAGACAACCATTGTGTTCATTAAAATCTAAATAATAAAAAGAACATTCCATTTTCGCGTTGAATATTACATATTTTCATCTCATCAAACCTAGGGTCACTTATGTTTAGGAAAAAGATTACCAAACTACAGAGATTTATCTTTTAAGATGGGATAAATCTTTCTTTACAATAAACAATTACAGATTTTATTGTTGATAAATCATTGTATTTTTCTGTCAAGCATGTATAAAGGTATATTTTACTATCAATTAATTGTAAGCCACTTACTGTAAGCAGAATATTACCATGGAGTAGCAACCTTGGTTATATGTATACATATATTTTAAGCAAAACAAGCAACACACAACAAGTCACTTCTTTCAAATTGATATAACCTTAGCGGACCCTCCTCAAACCCTGTACTCTCAATATTTATTCGATACCACATATCAAAATACTGTTTATGACCAGGAATTAAGTGATTATGACCAGGAATTAAGTAATTATGGCCGGGAATTAAGTGATTAAGACCAGGAATTAAGGGAAAACGGCCTAGAAGAGTAGGTGATTATGACCAGAAATTAAGTGATTATGACCAGGAATTAAGTGATTACGACCCGGAATTAAGTGATAATGACCAGGAATTAAGTAATAACGACCTGGAATTAAGTGATTATGACCAGAAATTACGTCATTATGACCAGACATTAAGTGATAATGACCCAGATTTAAGTGATTATGACCTGTAATTAAGTGATCTTTACCAGATATTAAGTGGTTATAAGCAGAAATTCAGTGATTATGACCAGAAATTAAGTGATTATGACCAGGAATTAAGTGATTATGGCAGGAAATTAAGTGATCATGACCAGGAATTAAGTGATGATGACCTAGATGTAAGTGATTATGCCCAGGAATTAAGTGATTATCATCAGAAATTAAATGATTACGACCTGAAAATAAGTAATAATGGCCAAGAATTAAGTAAAAATAACCTAGAATTAAGTGATTATGACCAGAAATTAAGTAATCAAGACCTGCAATTAAGTGATTATGACCAGATATTAAGTGATTATGACCTGAAATTAAGTGATTATGACCTGAAATCAAGTGATTATAACCAGGAATTAAGTAATTATGATCTGGAATTAAGTGATTATGACCAGAAATTAAGTGATTATGAGCAGAAATTCGGTGATTATGACACGAAATTAAGTGATTATGACCAGAAATTAACTGATTATGACCAGGAATCAAGTGATTTTGACCAATAATTAATTGATAATGACCAGGAGCTAAGTGATTATGATCTGCAATTAAGTCATTATGACCAAGAATTAAGTTATAATGACCAGGGATAAACTGACTTTGACCAAAATTAAGTGATTATGACCAGAAATTAAGTAATCCTGACCAGGAATTAAGTGATTATGATCAGGAATTAAGTGATTATGACCTGAACTTAAGTGATTATGACCAGGATTTACGCGATTAAGACGAGGAATTAAGTGATTATGACCAGGAATTAAGTGATTATGACTTCAAATTAAGTGATTATGACCAAGAATTAAGTGATTATGGCCAGGAATTTAGTTATTGTGACCAGGAATCAAGTAATTATGACCAGGATTATGACATGTGGTCTCGAATGGATAGTAAAACTTAAGGGTGGATATATGGTTAATAACAATAGTCTAGCCATATTTTCAATAATTGTAACTGCTATCCTATCTAAGGTAGGACTTCTTTGATTGTTAGATAATTGTTTTTTGCTGTTACCCATGTGTTTTGTGTTTATGTGTTTGGTTTTGATTTGGTGATACAGTTAATGTGCCCATGTCTGCTCAGAGCCAAACAGTTTTGCCACGGGGTCCAACTTTGACAACGTAGCATTTTAATGTGTCTGTTTTTGTTGGTTTTTGATTGTCTTAGTTGATGAAAGGATCTAAATACCACTATTTAAATGGCGCTTTGCTGGCATGTGGATGACAGTCCAACACTGAATGTCGGCTTGGTAGCTTTGTAAATTTTAAGGGGATCCTGATCAGTACTGCTAAATTACCAAAATTTTATGATTTTCTGTGGGGTGGACCCATGTTCCCCTCTCTGGATCCACACATGCAGGTGCTTTAACAGTCTTCCTTTGAAATTCCAGGACACTTTTCTCCAATATCTATAAGTTAATTAAGGCTAAGGCAAAGCGAATATTAATTGTGTTAGGTTATTTGTTTATCTGTGTTTGGATGTGTCTTCTACGTGGTGCCATGGGTAAAAAGTGATCAATGATTATTGCATTTTCTAATCACGATTCCTTGTCGTTAATAAAACGGATCGACATCAAGATGATGGTTTATTTGAAAATTCCAAAAGGCAATAAATGCCCTCGAGGATACAACATATATACATATACATGGCAGAAAACAGTGTAGTACATATCAATTAACAAATTATATTAAGAGTATATAACATATTTATCTGAATTTGGTACCCGTCACATGGATGACAACAAAAATATCGGACGAGTCTGAACATGCGCTCAATCTCACCCGACCTTCAGATATTTATGAAACATAAATGATTTGGGTGTACCGGTCGAGGCGGGAGCGCCTCTAAAAATGCCATTTGCGGCAGATACCAATGATTTTCACATGAATACGTTATTATCCAATGATGGAGAAGGGGTGCGCTGCAGATAACCCGATATCGCTTTAAATAAGCTGATGTTGTTTTAGAAACGAAATGATTAACAATTGATTACATAAGACCTTTTCCTTTTCGAGAGGGTATTTTTTCCTATAGTTTTCTGTGCCATTTGAGAATAGAAACCATATTCTTCATTTAGAAATGAAGAATGTTGGTGTCTATGCCAAATATTAAAAGTGCGAAACGAACGAATCAAAGCATTACCCCAAAGCATTACCCCATCCGTCACCTTCTAGCGACATCAATTTGCACCATTTGTTATTCCATTTTGTTGCTTAAGTTAAGATCTACATTGACATTATGAAGCCTAATATCATAAATGGGCCTCGACTCGAGAAAACCTGTCTTCAGGGGTTTGCGAACAACACAGGCGCAGACCAGCCTGCGCATCTGCGCAGTCTGATCAGCGCCTTTGATGTTCGCTTTTTGAAAAGTAGCATATGTTAACTTGCTACAGGTGAAATTTCAATTTTTTAGCTAGTCTCTGTAGCTGAGGAGACTGGTTTGAAACTCGCTTTGTCAGAAACCCCAAAGACAGGTTTTCTCGCGACGAGGCACAAATCATGTTTTACCATAATCTTCAATGAATGTTAGATTGAATCCAGCACCATCTATGCTACCATCAGAATAAAAATGAATAATAAGCTGTTTAAGGGGAGATCTATGAGATTTAGGTAGCGTTGTTCCACAGTATATACCAATGCGTGAGGTGGTGTTGAAAACCTGACAATAAAGTTTTTAATAAGGCATATATTTACTCCAAATAATTTCATGAGTTCAGAACAATATATGATACATTTTATCAAAAAAAAGGCGTATTATTGCAGATTTCCTATTATTTTCTATCGCACATTTGTTCTTAAAGCTTGAAAGAAATGTATTAGTGAGAAGGATCGTGAACTCATTTGCACAGAATGGAATTTCCCACTTATCAATATGACGTATCCATTTTAATTTTAAAGTTGTTTATCATATGACGTCGCGTCTGGGAGTGATATAACGTCATGCAATAAAATCGATAAACCACTAGTGGTGTACAGATTTACGGGAAACTTATGACGTCCATAACAACGTTGCGTACATAATGACAAAATTATTGTGTTTTTACGCCAGAAATGTGATTTTAAAGTATTTTTAATGTCATACGATAAATATAATCTAACAGTCGTGCTCTTGTATTATTGAATTTATTAAACTCGTTGCGAAAAAGAGATAATATGCTCGGCAAGCCTCGCATTTTATCTCTTTTCCTCAACTCGTTTAATAAAATCAATAAAACATGAGCACTCATGTAAAATCCTCTATTTGTTGGTAGTTGTTTTCTTTTTTTAATGCAACTTTCGGTATGCAAATTGGTGCCCATGATCTGTCACCACACTCACTGGCATCTGTCTTCATTCTCAGGTTCCATAAAAATTTGCAAAATTAATACGTAAAATATTCATAAAATATAATTTTATGAAATATTATTAAATATTTTTCAGTATACTTTAAGCAGACCTACTGGTTAAGATAACCCAGTCATATATCAAAATGAACATGCCAGGTCCATCGTGAAAGTAATCGAGAAACAAATTAAATATTATAACATTGCTCTATGCTCTGCGTCCATTCTTCAACTCGCCATTTACTGGACTGCCTTTTTAATTGTCATTTCTTGGTCATGCTCATACATGTAAACGTTTTGACTATTGGCGGTTTGGGATGTTTTTACATGCCATACATTCATAGCGTTGTGTCAAAACCCTGTGGTACGCTTTTATTTCACTAAAACAAATATGTTTATAATGAACAGTTACAATTGACAAAACACAAACATGATATGTATGAATTTGATTATAGACAAGATACTGAAAAAATAGTCAGGACATGAAATTTGGGTGCTTATCACATATATGTACATACGCGCAGTCAAGCCACAGCCTACACTGTTCACGTGCACAAGAAATAGATGTATGTAAAAGCTCCAAACAATGTTCAGACCTCTAGCCTTCCATATATTAGAGCATTTGATGATATGCAATTCGAACAAAACGCTCATGTGCTGGTCCATATGGGCCTCATCGCGAGAAAACCTGTCTTTGGGGTTTCCGACAAAGCAAAACTCAAAGCAGTCTCCTCAGCTACACAGACTAGCTGGAAGACTTTGCTCGTAGCAAGTCTAGATATGAAATATTCCAATAAGGGAATAACAAAGGCGCTGATTAGACTGCGTGCATGTGCAGGCTGTACTGCGCCTTTAGTGTTCGCACACCCCCAAGACAGGCTTTCTGGCGTTGAGGCCCATATAATTTTGTTGAACGAAACAAATTGGTATGAGTTCAAAAACAATGTTTTCAGGAAACCAATAACTTACTTGAAGACTATCAAATTCGCAGTTCTCTCCATATTGAATGTCTATGTCGCGAATTTCAAAGTAAAGAACTTGATTTTGTTTTGAATGAACTATCCACAATGTGTCATGTTTGTTGTCATATCTCCCATCCCCATCTCTGTCAAAAGGGCTGTACATTTCAGTGATTAAAGCAAAATCTCTGTATATTACCTCAATAAAGTAATCTTGAAAAACTGAAATAAAATTGATTCAAATAAGTCAACCCTTTTCAAACCAATACATTTCTCCATAAAGCTACAAACAATAATGTTAGGATATTGCAAGCTTACCAATGAATCTAAATCTGTTAAGAAATTTGACATATTAAATAAACTATACAATGGGGTTTCAGAACATGTTTTATCAAGATTCTTCTGTGTTAATTGCTATGTTAATATAATTTTAATAATTTTATGATCAATATCACTTTCAAAACAAAGTAACAACGGATTCTATCAGAAAATGACGCTATTAAAAAGAGTAAGCTTACAAAAGAAAAGTCCTTTGTTTTTAAAGGAGTGTACTATTATATTCCTTATCATGTCTCTATTTCTAAAATATATAATTATATATTATATGAGTTGTGTAATTTTTACTGCCCAAATTGAATAGATAGATAGATAGGTTTATTTCAAAATTCCAATAGGCTATAAAGCCCATGAGGATACAACAAATACAATATTAACATGGTGATGATGGCAGACAGTACAAGCAATAATACAATGTGTAAATCAACAAACGTTTGAGTTCTTACAAAATCTTGACAGTTTACATTGCATTTTAGTTTTAACAACACATGGCAGAGAACATGCGGTGGCTAGCAATGTCCAGACACCATGTTCCCTGTCTCCTTGATATATATGATACTAAATTCACCACTGATAAGAACCAAAACAGTTATAAGCGTTTGCGATCGAGCACAACACCCAAAATGCTACTTATTTGATAATCAAATCATATTTTGTGGGTACTCAAAAGAACCGTCTCAATGGGACGTTTCTTTCGATGACACACACCTTATGTTATAACTAAAGAATACAAAATATTGACTCGATTACGCTGTTCTATTTTGTTTACCTTGACCTATGTTCTATGAAAATGGTCAAAGACGGAGAAGGTGTGTAATAAGTAGCCTTTCGCACGATACTTGTCTAAGCTTTAATATGTGTCGAGTACGCCCTTCTACATAGAAGAACGCTCCCGAATAGAACATCATAAAGCTTGTTACACAACTAAGCAGTGTCCAGAACCTAGCCTTAGCGAAAACGAAAAATAAAAGGCAGGGTTCCAGACAAATAATGTTAAGTATATATATATGAACTATCACTATCCTTATTATATAACAACATAAATTTTATTAGACTTAAGCCTATACAGCTCATCGTCATATAATATATATACAATGCGTGAGTTACATGCTCTCGTGAGAGTGACGTTATATTGATACTCTCAACCCCAAAGATACACAAACATGACAAAGGTGTCCGTTAGGTAATATAATACATGCACTCTATAGGTGCTAATCTCGTAATTATCATTCCACAAAGAACGTAGTTGAAATTGGTTGTAAAAGTGACCTGAATAGTTATGAATGAATTCCGCCTAACTTTAACTTGTTGGATTAATAGGTCAGCTGTCTTGGACATTTTTGGATTTCGTCCCAAAAGTGTTTGGAATATTTTTTCTGGATTATTTAATCTATAGGGGTGATTTCCCTTTGACCTGGATCTGTTCGACATACAGGTAACCGACAGCCATGGTTTATCTCTTTTCCTGAACTCACCGGAATCACCTCAGTATGTGATGATCTCGGTGAGTACATGAGGAGCGATAAAGCATTTAGTGTGGGAGATGTCAATTGACAATATGTTCCAAATACACACCAAAGCCGTCTCACTGAGGCGATTCTGATGTGTGCTTAGGGCATATGCCATAATAACGTTTATAATACATGTGTTTACTACGTGTGGTAGATAAGATATAGAGATATCCTCTGAGAATATGTTCCAAACACACACCAAATCCGTCTCACCGAGGCGATTCTGATGTGTGTTTAGGGCATAAACTATAATTACGTTTTATAATATATGTGTTTACTATGTATGGTACAGTATAGCAATGTCCATCGATGTATCAAAATATAGTTTGTTTGTGGGTACTCATCAGAACCATCTCAATGAGGTGATCCTAATGTGTAACATAGCAATAGTTCTGAAATCTATTCTGGATGTCAATTTGGAATAATTGCTTGAACGGGCCCATGCAAGATGCACAAATTTACACATTTATCCGTCCCTTAAATATCGATTTTGACATTTGGGATATTTTGGCCAACTTATAGTGTACAAGATCACGACCCGATGTTGACGTCGTAAACGTAATTATATATACATATAGTTATGTCTTAATTATAAATTTTCATAGAAAAACACAAAAAATAATTCAACGGTCGCCTGCCAATCAACTGAATCATATGTTGTCAGTACTCAAAAGAACCGACTCAATGAGCCGGCTCTTTTGTGCACCAAAACACATGTTAAAACTGATGGGAAAGAGAATATTTACCAATTTATTCCCAGAAATTATGTTTATTTAACCTGTGTTCCATATAATAGATCAGTGCGACATTTAAAAGCTAGATAGACATATATGCTCAAGTTTCGTAAAAGTTTAACCTTGGTGGTATTCAACAATTCGATAAATTTATACATTGATGGCCTCTTCCAATAATACTTTGGTATATACTTAGTTCTTAGCTCAATAAATATCTTACATTCAATCACGAAATGAAATTCGTCTTCTAAAACATTACAATGAACACATTTTCGATCGTTTATAGGAATACTGGTTGGCCTAGCCCATCTGCCCGATTCAATTGCTAACCTGTGTGATGACATCCTTAGTTTGCTCAGTGCTTGCATATATTTGAAAACATTAATCTGCTCCAAGTATGTTTGAAATTGAAATTGTGCTGCACTTTTATAAAAATTTGCTCTTGATGAGTTATTAAGTCTGTCGTGCCAGTTTTGCATAAAATTATCATGAAGCCTCTGCTTAAATACAGACAAAAAAGCTCCTATATTTCCAACCCCTTGAGCTAACCAGACATTACGGAACCCTAATGAAGCTAATAAATCACGAACAAGTGATGCCCAATTTGTCTTGTTTGGTAGCTCCTCAAGATCATTTAACATCATATTATATATAATTTTAGTATACTTATTTTCAGGTGTTTGTAATATTTTGAACCAATATTTAATGATGATAAAAACTCGTTTTGTGGCATAATTTTCTCTTCCCAGCTCCCCATATACAAAATCATTTTGCGTTGTTTTCTTAACCCCGAGTAGCTTTTTGCAGAATTGCATGTGTACCCTTTCAATTGCGTTTGCTTGACAAAATCCCCATACCTCACATGAATAATTTAAAATGGGTGATATAAGCTTATCAAAGAGTTCAAACTATGTTTTGGTGCAACAAACGTAAACTTATAAAGGTACTTATTCAATTTAAATATGGCCTTTTGGGCTTGTCCTGCCAACGTGTTTTGCGCTTCTGAGAATGAACCCCCTGTAGTAAATACAATTCCGAAATATTTAAAAGTCTTAACTATTACTATAACTTGATGCTCATACGTAAATACTAAATTTCTTGGTAGGGCGCCACCCTTTCTGAATATTAAAATGTTTGTCTTTGATGCATTGACTTTAAGTTTCCATCGTGTACAATAGTCTGATAATAAATTTACACCTAATTGTAATTCTTCAGCATTATTAGCAAAAATAACTATATCATCAGCATATAATATCATAAAAAGCTTAAACATATCTAAGTCGAGCCCTTCAAAATCAGAATGGATAAAATGATCCTCTATATCGTTCAAAAACAATGAAAATAGAAGGGGAGAGAGGCACTCACCTTGCCTGACACCAAGTGCGCAAAAGAATTCATTACCTACCATGTTACACATCTTAACTCTAGATTTGACGTTCTGATACATTGACTTAATTATATTTAAAATATTGCCTCTTAACCCTAGCTTTACTAACTTAAACCATAAATTATCCCGTACAACATAGTCAAAGGCTTCGGTAAAATCTATAAAACAGCAATACAACTTTTTTCCACGGTTAATAAAATGGGTTATCAAACTATGCAATACAAAAATGTTGTCTACCGTGCTCATCCCAGGTCTAAATCCAGCTTGTGCCTCTATTAAAATGAAGTATTTCTCAGCCCACTCAGACAGTCTATTATTTATTGTTCGAGAAAAAAGTTTTCCTAGGGTACTCAAAAGCGTTATTCCTCTAATATTTTCTACCTCGTTAATGCTTCCTTTTTTATGTAAGGGTATTATGTACCCTTCAGACCATTCTTCAGGAAAGTGACCTATTTCAAAAAGTTTATTAAAAAGGATTAACAAAGTCGTGCTTAATACTTCTTTACCATTAATGAAGAATTCATTTAGTAATTTATCTGGTCCTGCGGACTTATTTGTGCGCAACTGGGCGATAGCTTTCAAAATTTCTTGATGTGAAAAAGATAAGTTTAATTCTTCAAACATGACTGAGAATTCGTTTCTTTCATAGCGCTCGTTAAAGTATATAACATCCTCATCCGGGTTATAAAATCTATCTTCCGGGTTATTAACCGCACGAAAGTATTGTTCAAAAGACGAAAGGGGCACCAATGTACTTTTGATACCAGCTGATTCTTTTAAAAGATTCCAGTAAAGTCTAGCGTCCTTATACCTTGCATTTACGAAGCGTGACGTCCTTTCGCGATCATATTCGTATCTGCATTTTCTAAGTATAGCCTTATATTCTGATCTTGCTTTGACCAAACCGATTCTGTTGACGTCATTTTTAGATAAACGATATCTATCTAACATACGCATAAAATAATATTTCTTTTCAGTGCATCTTTCGTCAAACCAAGGGGCTTCCTGCTTATTTGGGCATGATTGTTCCGAAATATTTGGCGGCTTACATGTTTCCTTATAAACTGGGGACGCTGCGTTCTCGATTATAGCATTGAAATCTGTTAAACATTGGTTAATCTCCCCATTTTTGGTACAGTTCGGTATTCGGGCGTTTAATTCAATTAGCCTTTCGGTGGTAGCAGCAGATTTCAGCGAGTCCAAAGATTCTGTCTTAAATTCATGATTCCAAGCATACCTACTGGATACCTGATCAAAATTATCATCAGTAGCCTCCCTTACATCATGTATTTGAAAAGCCAAAGAAAAAGTCAGCAGACAATGACCCGATAAAATATTTGGTTCAAGCACCTTAAACTGAGTAATATTTGTGAATAGATCTTGAGTAGATAAAACATAGTCCACTACGCTTGAGCCCCTACTACCAACAAACGTGTATCGGCCAACCCCTTTATCTTCACCCACCCTCCCGTTCATGATCCGTAACCCAGTTTGCTTACAAAATTCAAGTAGCAACAGACCGTTGTTATTAACATGACCCCTATCTTCAGAAAAACGTGGTAAATAATTATCGGGGATATATTCATCTGGCAGAACTGACATGTGCACCGGGTCATCGTCCGTTACAAAATCGGGGTTAATAGACGTGCGTGCGTTCCAGTCTTCACATGCTAAAATACTGCAGTTATTCGACGAAATATTTTCGATATGCGCCACTGAGTCTAATAACCTATCAAAAATATTGGATTCAACCATGGATTGTCAGCTACTGTCATCTGGGGTCACAAAGAATAAACATACATAAAGGTCTTTTTCTGAAAACAAAACAGATTTACTAATTTTAATCCACAAAAAATCATCTTCACTTGTAAATACTAAAGTATCATTTGAAACGAAATTGTTTCTTAAATATAGGACAATACCACCAGAATTCCTACGGCTACCTTGTTTTATAAGTTTTCTGTTTAGGACAAAATATTCAAAATTATTTACAAAGAGCTCAGAATTGTCATCAGTCCAGCTTTCCGTGAATAAAACCACATCACTAGAATTAAAAATGTGCTGTAATTCAGGTGAATTCAGTTTATTTGTTCTTTTAGAAATTAAACCCTGTGCATTAAGCAATGAAAATCTCAGTGTCACCTTCTCCTCGTGACCCTAACACGATTCACCAGTACTGTTAGAGCTATTTTGATTCGGTAAATCCATGCTTTCGTTATTTTTAGCACTCTGGCCTGTGTCTTTCAATGAGGAGTCACGTGTCAAGTTATTTTCGCAGGTAGGTTGGCTTTTTTTAAGCTTTGGAATTTACACCGCTACCTGTGCTGGTTCCACACTTCCTGCCTGAATTGTCCTTCGATGCTGACTTAGATTGAGCACGCCGGAAACCACGCTGCATAGGGCGTGATTCACGAACTGGAATTCCCGATGTTGGTGTCACAGTGTCAGTATCTAGAGCGCTTATTTCTGGATTGAAAGGCCTGAAAAGTTGATTTTGAGGCCGTGAATAGTTCACTGGATTTGTAATAGTTTCTTTGTCACTTTCAGTAGGTAAGTTTTTCAACGTAGAGTTATGTGTTACGGTGTGAGACTATATAATATATACTGCTCATGTGGAACACAAGTTGCATTATATGCTCTTAGAATCGATGTTTATAAAATATTTAAGCAGCCTTTAAATTAATCCTTTACACATTTCTGTAAAGAACATAAAATGTAGTGCTCAATGATCGTCACAGCCAAAAAGATCTAAATGTGTGTATGTGCGTGCGTATGTGCGCACGTGTGTGTTTCTCACAGGGACATGGGTAAGTCTGCGATCTATGATTGGGGCACCTGCTGGTCGTTCTCGCTCAGATTTTTTGTTATATCATCTCTAATAAGCTATATTAAAATAATTTATGATGAGTCTGAGGGTGGGGTAGAAAAATGCGTTCCAAGGAACACTGTTTGGTATCATGAGGCTTGCCGAAGGGACAGACTTTTTTCTATCCTACCCTTAAGCGAATAATTTGTTTTTTCTCTTGCCTACCATTGGTTTTTACTGTAAAATAGGCGTCCAGAAGTCTCTAAATACACCGATATGCAATATCACATGCTTACGTCATTTTGACATAACAATGACGTCACTTATCTACCATGTACATGAGTTCCCCATTTTAACCAATGTAATAGCCTGGGTAAGATAACATGGGTGATATAAGAAATTTCCTCCCAGAAATGGATAGCAGATATCCTTATCTGATGTGCAATAATAACATATTAGTCTATTATAACCATCTTTGAACTTTCTGCGTTCTTTTTTTTTGTTAATTTATTCTGGAAATGGTGTGATGTCTTATCCTCATTAAAAGCATAGTATGAATAAGGATAAAAATTAGGAATCGATAGAATCAAGCACCACACCTGACCTAGGCCACCAATTGGAAAGTTACAACCTCATAACCAAATATCACAAACGAGAAAAAAGAGGTCAGCCCTTTCCCAGCTGGAGACCACACATGTGCCATGCTTAATAATGTTTTGTACTACACGTTTCACTAGAACGGTATTTCTTTTACTCGTGTAATCCATAGGGAAAGATAAAAAACGAACAGCGGCACGCTGGCCGCACGTCGATCTGTGATGGCATTGTAATGTTAAAATGGCGTCACCATGTCGCATCTCAGAGTATTCATCATTTCCTGGAAGTCTTGTTTATGTTTTTCCCAATATAAAATGAGGTATTTAGTGGTGAGCAAGAAAAAGAATACAATATTTGTGTGGGGTAGAAAAATCTGTTTCTCATTATCACAGTTTGTCAACACTCGGAAAGCCTCATGATGCCAATCTGTGATCCTCGAGATGGATTTTTCTATCCCACCCTCACACTCATGATAGATATTTTATAATCCCATTAACCCGTAGCAGTCCAGTTGTAAAAAACGTTTTCTGGATCAGCTGTACTGTGTGTTTGAAAGGATTAGAAGAATATATCATGAGTGTGAGGGTAGGATAGAAAAAACCGTCTAAAGGATCGGCTGTTGGCATCACAAGGCTTGCAGAGTGATGACAAACGGTGATCCAGAGGGATGGAGTTTTCTATCCTACCCTCGCCCGAATAATGGATTCTTTTTCTTGCTCACCACTAAAATTTTGAATTTCTAAGCTTAAAAGGACGCTTGTCTGAGGGCTCGTCTGACTTTTTTTTGTCAAAACGCCACATTGTTGGAAATCTCATGTCGCAGCTGAATTTTGCTTACGTTTTTATATGAGAGTTAATAGGTAGTACACCAACGAGCATGTCCTTGCACTGGCTTAGATACCCCTCTGGCTCTACTTTCCTTAGGCTAAGCTGTGAAAAACTGTCATACTTAATTTCATTAAACCTATATAACTTAATGTATCAACAAAGACTTACATAAAAGCTAACTAACAAGCACAATAATTGTGTTTAAGTTTTTTCTATATGAGAGTAAATAGGTAGTACAACAACCCTCATGTCCCTGCACTGGCTAAGCTTCTACTCCAGCTCTACTTTCCTTAGGCTTATTAGTGAAAAACTGTCATACATAAATTGAGCCGCAACATGTGATACCCAACGTGGCATTTTGACAAGTGTAGACTCATACGAGCCTATGCAGCCTCTCTTTAAACTTAAAAACTCCAAATGATGTTTGGTTAGTAGCTTAACAATCATATTCAAGCGACTAGCAAAGGCTCTGATATTAGAATTTGCTGGTTGCACATACTTCATTGTTGGAAATCTCATGTTGCGGCTTATTTCATTAAAACTGTATAGCTAATGTATCAAGTATCAAATATTTGATACATGCTTCTTTTGTGGATCGTTATTGATAGTTATGCTTCATGTTGGTGTGTGTTGTGCTGTCGTTCTGTTCCTTGTAGCCTTCTGGTCACCTGCTGGAAAGGGCTGACCTCTTGGCTGTGGTTTTTGTTGTTTTTTGTCATTTTCCCAAATGTGTCCCTTTCCACAACAGAATTAAGGGTGAGGTACGCGCCGTGAAACTGGTTAAAGCCTTCCAGTAAAATATTTAACTGACCGTTCCAAGGCGGTTCTTCTTTTGTGGACCATTTATGTTTTTCTGTCCTGTGTTTGTTATGCCTTTATATGTGTCTGTTTATTTGTGCCTTGTGGTCACCTGCTGGGAAAGGGTTGACCTCTTGGCTCTCGTTTGTGGTGTCTAACTGTGAGTTTGTCACTTTCCCATTGGTATCCTTGGTCAGGTGTGGTAATTGATTGTATTGATTTCTGATCCATGCACTCTTACTTACTTTATTTTTCGTTCATAAAATATAATAGCATAAGCCTGCTCTGTACCAAAGATCATTATTCTGGCTAGACTTGTTTGACTCTGACTATTGCCTGGCAATCGGAACTTCCTCGGCCAATTTTGCGAAATTCTGTGGAATCAGACCATGGATGTACATCGAGGATCTACTTTGCTTATGCGGGTGATAACGTGATGCTGACGTTATATAATGTAACGCTGACGTCACAGAAACCATGTTAACACGATGATAAGTGTGATTGCAGGAAAATAAAGGCTTAAATGAAGTTTATGGGTTCTTTTTCAATAAAATATCGCTATTCACTTATACTTCATTTATCTGCTGATTAAACTTTTTGGATAATCAGAATAATTGGTTTTAATAGAGCTTAACCCACATGCTACAGAGCTAATTTTCCATATCGTCGCTTCAGTCCAATAGTGTTCTATCTACCATTGCACAAGTTTTGAGAAAAAAGATTTTGAAAATTTTAGTATCCTGATTTTTGATGCCTCATTTATCACAGACCTTCAAATCATACCAGAGGGTTTAAATATATACATACAGTGTAAATGACCTTGGTGTGAAGAAATTTACACAGTAATAGGGAATTTATGGGCATTTTACAGTTTGCAGATAGAACAGTATGCCCTTAAAGTCGCCTCTTGCGTTCATTGCTATAGTGTTCTATATGTTCCTACAGATTTTTATTCCGTTTATGGAGTCAATTCGTATACTATTCTGAACAGAAATGATTATTTGTACCTAAAAGTAGCAGATTTAGTCATGTGTTTGGCATAACAGCAACGAAACACTCGGATCATGCTATTAAAATGATGTAAGGCAGGTAATCTGTTTCTACAATTAATTTTTCTGTCAATGGGGTCAATTTATATAATATTGTAGACTGAACTGATTATTTGGACTTAAAAAGGGCAGATTTGACCATTTATTTGTAAATACACTGAAAAATTACTTCAATTAAAGCAATTTAAATATGTGTAAGGGAAATATGTTTATACAGCTTATTATTGTGTCCATGGATCAATTTGCATATTTATTTTTGACTGAGAGGATTATTTGGATCTAAAAGTGGCAGACATAGCCATTAGTTCGTCATCACACCGACAAACTGCTTCAAATAAGGAAATTTAAATTTGTGTAAGGGAGGTAGCTGCAAATTTTACCAATTTCTCCAAGGGAAGTGACTTTTCTGTAGATAGAACAGTATGGCACTGAACTCACCCGGTCACGTGACATAATCACCATTGGCCATTGGATGAATATTACTTAGAACACTATAGCACTGAACGAAATTGACCTTTTGTATATAGAACAGAAACGCACATTGATTTAAAGCTTACTTTGAGGAGATATGCAAATGAAACCTTTACCAGTAGATAGAACATTTGATCCCCTTTCCAACGGTATGCACGACTCATTTTTTACCAAAATGTCACTTAGAACACTATAGCACTGAAGCGACGATATGCCAGACCCGCTAAGAAAAATGGCGCTATTTGGTACATAGTAATAATAATAATAATAATAAAATTAATAATAGTCTTTATTTTCAGAGGGTAACACATTTAGCAAAAAAAAAAAAAGCTAATCTTCCATGAGGCCCTCTATAAACTACTGCCAAAAAAGAAAACAAGTATAAAGTACAAAGATGATTTACATGTATACAAAATAATACAAGCAGCATGGAGCACTTTCAAACCTACATACACACAGGCTCACTTTATATACATAAACAATTATAGATATCGCACCTCTAGATAAAAGTGCTTTAAATATTTATACCAAATTTCAAACACATGTTTTAGGTACTCAAAAGAAGCGTCTCAATGAGACAGATCTTTTAAGCACCAAACTAACTGTTAAAACTGGGGAACAAAACATATTCACAATTTTACACTCAAAATTTATGATCATACGGACATAATGCTTCAGTTTCAAAGATTGAAAGATAGACTGGATTTCATCCATTTGATACAATGTCTATGAAAAGAATCGACAGTTTCTAAATTTTTTAAACAGTCTGGTAAGTTGTTCCAAATGACTGCAGAAATGCAATCCTGGGGTCTTCTGCAATACTCCTAGGTACGTCGTAAAGTTAAATTGTGGTAGCAGTATCTGAATAAATTAAGCTTTGTTTGAACATTTCTTTTTGTGGTCTTGGAGTATAAAAATCCAATGCACCTGTTGATCTTAGAGGCTGAAGGGTTTCATTAAAAGCTCGAAAAGAGAACATTTCATTTACATATGAGGGTAGAAACTTTAAACATAAATTTAGCCTTCCTGAGGAAAATGCGTTCATATATGTTTTAAATTTTAAGCTCATCCATACTGTTGGCAATGTTATCATATTGGTAATTTACAATGATTTTAACAGCTCTTTTTTGTAGCCTATAAATTCTGTTAAGATTATATTGAGATGTTCCTCCCCATATTGTAGAACAATAGTCAATGTGGGGTTGAATATATGTTTTGTAAAATTGAACTCTTTGTTCAGTGGATAAATAGTCCTTCAATTTGGATAATAGCCATAGATTTGAAGAAATTTTCTTAGCAATAAAATTAATATGAATAGACCAGGTAAGATTGATATCAATGCGAACACCAAGAACTTTCTCATTTTCAACTGAGTTCAAAACATCATTGTTGTAAGTTAGATGCAAAATGTCATTATTGAGATGAAGCCGTTTTTGGGAGGTGGTAATTAACATTGCCTTGGTTTTATCTGTGTTTAATAGCATTCCATTGAGCGTACACCATTCAGAGAGATTTTGTAAGGCCATCTGCAAGTTTTGTTCAATATACTCTTGAGTTTCACCAACCATGTATAATGTGGTGTCGTCCACATAAAGATCAGTAGCTACATTATTAGTATAAAGTGGTAGATCGTTTATAAACATTAGAAATAACAATGGACCCAAGATTGACCCTTGAGGCACACCACACAAAACATTCTCCATTCTTGATTCAATATTATTTATGACAACTTTCTGCTTCCTGCCCAACAAATAAGAAGAAACCCAATTAATTGTTTTATCTGAAAGTTTATAGTGTCTTAGCTTTTTAAGCAAAAGTGTATGATCTACCAAATCAAAGGCTTTTCTAAAATCAACCATGACCACACCAATTATCTGACTGCTATTTATAGCTTCTAGGAATTTATTGACCATCTGAAGCAAGGCTGTCTCACAAGAATGATTGGGTCTGAAACCAGATTGTGTTGAATGAAGCCATTTATGAGAGGTCAAATAAGTCATTAAGGAATCATGCACATGTTTTCTAGCATTTTTGATATGATAGGCAAAATTGAGATGGGTCTATAATTATTGGTGTCATCCTTAGGGCCATTTTTATATAAGGGTCTTACTTTGCCCTCTTTCCACTTATCTGGAAAAGTTGAGTTAAGTATGCTTTGATTACAGATATACATTAAACTGTCAGAAATAAATGGAGCTGCTAGCTTAAGTAACCTGGCTCCAATGTTATCAGAGCCAGTAGCTTTGGTAATATCAATGTTTTTAAGATATTTTTTCTACTTTTTCTTGTGAGATACATGATATTGAAAAATAAGTTTTTGCAGGGATTTTCTTATCACAAAACTCTTTTAGTTTATCAAAATTAGATGCCAAAGGAGGTTCTTTGATTTTTGATGATACAAAATATTTATTGAACTGATCTGCAATATCTTTTGGATTTTCAATACTATTATTGTCAACGTTCAATAAAAATATCCCACAGCTGTCCTTACATTTACTTGCCCCAATTTCTTTAAATAATTTCCATACACTGGCAGGATTGTTTGCATTTTCATTTAAAATTTCGGAATACTGATGTTTTTTAGATTGTTTTATTAGTCCAGGCGCTGATTTCTGTACAGGCCTTAGTTTTTGACTTGGCACAACTTACCTGCCAGAAAAGGTTTGACTGCAGAAATGCAATCCTGGGGTCTTCTGCAATACTCCTAGGTACGTCGTAAAGTTAAATTGTGGTAGCAGTATTGCTGTAGGGCGTCATCTTTGAACGTACCCTACGCTAAATGAGGCATAGGTAAAATGAGAGGAAAACACGCCTTACGTTCAACCATTGCTTCATATTCAGCGTATTTCCTTTTAAATGTATACATTAAATGTATGCAATGGCATATGACAGTAAATTTATTTAAAAATTTTGCATATATGGTATATCAAACATGAAAATGTCCAACGGAAGGGGTGATTTACCCCACCCCCTGAATATATTGATCCAAATTAAAAAAGAACTGAAATCGTCCACAATCTTAATTTATCAAGTAAAATAGCATATTTATAATCATATTTAAGCATTATTATTATAGTATGTTTGTCATGTTTTACATTTTTTACAAATCAAAGAAAGAACATACCACCTGAAATGACAATTCAGATATGCGTGTATTACACCATTATCAGTGTACATTCTCTGCTCCAATATATTGTATCTGTGATTTATACCTAATTCTTATATATGGACATGGCGATAGCCTTAAAATCATTTAATGAAATGCAGCAAACAGCCAGTATGCCTTTAACCATTATACAACATGATATAACAGTTATATACGTTACTTACTATCAAATGTATTACTATTTAATGCAGCAATATCATTAGATGATGGGCTACCAAACGACCTCTACAAAATGAGGTTTGCAGACTGTAAATTTCTAAAACCAAATTATATTAGCCACATAATGAAGTGCGTTAGCTTTTCAGCGGATAAGGCGTTACCCTACAATAGCCAAAGTCACTACGTTACCCTAAAATAATAGGAATTCCTATAGTGTTATTATCCAGTTATTTCTTATTCTTACGTATCAATATTAACTTTTATTTGAAAGAAAGTTACTAGCAATATGATTTAAAACTAATTTTGACACTTACTATTACTGTAATATATGTTACTTTCTGCTAAATACAATATTTAATAAAATGACAGCACTATATCGACCAATTGTATAAGACACCAAAATACATGCGATTATAGCTTGTCAGCTATTGACTACACTGATATATTGATAGCTATGATTTGGGGAAAAACTTACACTTAATTCCTAAAATTACCTTTTTTATTTAAAATATTGGTTGAAATCGATAAATGAAACATTAAAGCAAATGTTAATCCTTGCCATAGCAAAAACTGTTTTAATCGTAACGGTTTCTTTCCCACATATGGCAAACGCCATGCCTATTCATATGGTTAAAACCACTTTATATCCAATCATTATCGAGTTCGATGAAGAAACAATACCACTGATGTGAGTAACATATACAACAAAAGTATTTAACCCATAATAGACTAGCGTTCTTTTTGTGGGACAAAGACAAATAGTACAGGCCAAGATCAGACGCCACTGATCAGGTTCTCTACTGTTTGCTTACAGGATGTTCTATTAAAATTTGAATAAGAATGAAAAAATTACCCAACAACCCTGAAGACGAAAATGTACTGGTCCATTTGATAAAAGTGGGAAGTTTCATTCGACTTAAAAGGGTTAAGGAGATGGTGACATTTATCATACGCTTTGTCTGGTTCTGCAATGTTATAGAGCATTGAAACAGGATATTTTTTCCAAGGTTCTTTATGGTGATACATTTTAGAGGACAAGGCTTATCGCTTTGAACAACTCTCTTGCATTGCAAAGATTATATTGTAGCTGTTGCAAAATGGACTCAGATAAATTATTGGAAATTTTGTTATGCATTATTTCTATCAACTAGGCTTAGTCTTAACGTTGAATTTGTTCATATAAAATCATTACGATATTCAGCATGTCAAATGAGGGCATAATCATTGATGCAAGAATGTCATCCCATTAATCCTTTGTGTGTTCCAAATCAAACTAACTTGATGATAAATAGTAACGTAAATAAAATATCAAATTAGTAAGCACATTTGATTTTAGTTCAGCAATAAAGACTCATGCGAGGCTGTTGAAATA
Source organism: Loripinus fragilis (assembly GCA_964019695.1). Classification (NCBI taxonomy): domain Eukaryota; kingdom Metazoa; phylum Mollusca; class Bivalvia; order Lucinida; family Lucinidae; genus Loripinus; species Loripinus fragilis. The sequence goes on from OZ026517.1 coordinate 83,491,517, forward strand.
TGTCATTAGACACATCAGAGCATTTGCTGCTTGTATATGTAGATGAAGACAAACGCTAGCTCCACTGCATCACCATGGGGATTAAACGGTGCATTTGCTTATGTAAGGTAGGTACCAAAATCACATATGGCGGTTCAAATCTTCAATTTAGCATGTATAAATTACATAAGAGGTCAGCGATTTTTATTTTTATTTTATGGCAACGAAATTCACACCTGTGCTACTGTTAAAGATCATATCGAAGATAAGATAATCAAAAACTTGTATATTATATCACATAACATATATACTAATCAAAAGTTCTAACCGGCCATGGGTGTTTTTAACGATTTTCAAAAAAATATAAGGACTATATTAATTTAATTTGCATTCCCGAATAGGCCAGCCTATCAGTCATTGATAACAGAAAACAGCTAAGATAAACTCCTTAAGTTTTATCCGGAAGGCTTTGCCGAATACACTTACCCTCAATTGCAAAATTTACACGAATTTGCATTGGATGGTGGGGTAATTTTTGACATTTTAGCCAAAAGCAACGAGTTTCATGCAGATGGAGTGTTCATTTCAGCACTTTTGTGTTCAATATGCGTTTGGCTTTTGAAATGAAAACAATTTGCATGTGAAATGGAGTTATTTCAAAAAGTCAGGACTCGAAATTGTGCCAAAATGCGAATTTTGAAAATGGGGGTACCACTATTCAAGTTAGCATCCTGCATGTACTGTTGAACATTTTGTCAATTTCTTCACTGCCAAGGGTACATGACACGTGTGTCAGTTTTGAGATGCAAAAAGAGTAGTCATGTCATTTTACGTTTCGAAGAAAATTTATAAAATGCAGGTGGCCGGTTAGAACTTTTGGCTAGTAAACAACAATAGAGGCTTTGCTTTATCATCCTCTAAGCTTTATACTTACCTTTAAAAGTAATAGAAGTATGTTTTTTTAAAGGAAGCTTTGCAAATATGACATGCATAATTATATACTTTCTTGCATCCTTTCTAGGCATTGCATTTAAGTCTTTTATTGCTGGCAAAGACTACTGCACAAAGTGTTTGTAAGAACAATTGACTCTTTGTATGTCTCTATATAACTACCCTTAACATGTTTTGTGCTTTTATATAATTTCCTATTTATGTGTAATGCATTTATTTTCTGTCTGTATTTTTTTAGAAAAAGCTTTGTTGATTTTACTTTTATATCACTCATTCATTCTTATGTTTATATACATATAGCGCTTTGTTATCAAGTATTATATTTACAAGACTCCTGTAATAATTTGGCCATGCCACATTCTGTATAGTGAAAATTATTATCAGTTATTTAAGCTTTGATTGCTAAAACTGAGTAAGATTCTCATGACTGCATGTTTTAAACGTTTTATTTTTCCATCTTATATCTTAAAGAACATTTTAAAGTATATTTTACATTACCTGAGTGTCACAATGTCTTATTTAGCCTGACATAACTCTTTACTGATAATGTCATATGTGTTAAAATGGTTTCTTAAGCAGCAATTAACATGTGTTCCTTGGATATGATCATACCACATGAGATCGTTGTCATCCATTATAACTGATTTTACCCATTGTCAGGGAAATGTTTCTTCAATATAAAACCTCTCCTTATAAAGTGATATTAGTTTAGCAAATGATCAATGGTACTAACAGTTTCATTAAATAAACTATAAAAGGTATGCTGAAAATAAACTAAAATCTATTTAAAAGCTGAAATAAGTAATGTGTCATCATCTGCATATGCTTATAAATGTCAGTATACAATTTGATTTTTAGAGATTATCTTTAAAAAATAACTGATTACAGACAAGTATAATGCATAACCTCTATTGTAATATATATAAATTTTATCCTACCAAATCTTAGGTAATTGATTTTGTCTAGAATATAAACAAAGAAAAATAAGATGGTTTTGTTACCATCTCTCTAAACATTTATTAATTTGTTTTTTTCTATGGGAAATAAATCTAGGTATTATACAAGGAGCTAACCTTTATTATTTTACTGACTTTGTTTGCATAATGTATACAATACTAAACTGGGTACATGAAATATTTTCAAATGACTGATGGGACTTCATTCAATAAAACTTAGCTGTGTTGTTTTTCTCCAGCGATAAATATTACAAATTCTACATCCTTAATATTTTAGCTTTTTCAGGGCCAAAATCGTATACTGCTTTTTGATAACATTATGGACAAACATAGGACCTTATGCTATTCGATATGGTTATATATGTTACTTTGATAAATTTGACAGAAATGGAATATATTCTGCTACTACAAAAGAGCTGTCTACTTCTTTGTTTTATGTGCTTTAAACTTTTTAACTTTGGACAAATCAAAATGATATTTCGTGGAGATGAAAACTTTAAAATAAAAAAGTTCTTTATTGCAAATGTAAATGTTTATAGATATTGTAACTTAATAAAAACTGATGAATATTTAGAACAAACTGCTGTCTTGTTATAAATTTAAAGCAAAACAGGTTTGGAATTAAAAAAAAATACCATATGACATATAATATAAGGAATTTAGCAATATATATAGGGAGTCTTAAAGTTTGTAATGTACGTTACATATTGTCATACAAGCATAAAAATATGGAACTTAACACCAGAAACGCAATTAAGTGCCAAAATTAATTGATTTTATAAGGCGTAATTGAAGATATAACGTAAATGACAGTTATTACATAAAAGTTGTGCTTCTGGATGCAAACAATTTATTTTCATAATATTAGGTCCTTATCGAGGTTTTGGCAGTAAATAACGACCGTAAGCACCATCTGGATACAGCCTTGATACCATTTTTTATTTCAATGTCGCCATTTAGTTTTTATAATAAAATGGGGTAGGTGTACAAAACGGCTCCTCCTGGAAAACTGCTACCACAATTTGACTGTACGACGTGCCTAGAAATGTTGTAGAAGGGTAGTTCTAACTATTTCTGAAGTCAAACCTTTTCTGGCTGGACAATTGTGCCAAGTCAATTTTCAAAACCCTAGCTCCTTGACTATATGAGGGAACTTACCTTATTGCGCCAAATTTTGTACTGCTCATTATCATTTATAGACTTGTACCTGTCTCTTGTTTTTATCGCATCTATTATTTCTCCATTTAGCCATTTTGGTTGTTGTTTACGTTTAACACGATGCTGTTTCAAAGGTAAATGCTTATCAATAATGTCTAAAAATAAAGATGACCAGCTTTCAACAATATCATTTGTATCATCAAATATTTTGATAACATCCCAAGGCGTTGAAGACAAATCATTAATAAATTCAGCTTCATTAAAATTCTTGAAAGACCTTTATGAAATTGAATGATGAGACTTTTTAAGTACTGAAGATTAATTTAGTTTTCTTGTTACGAAAACAGGGAAATGATCACTAAGCCCCAAAATGGGCACCTTTGTTGAGAGTACATTACTCAAGTTATTACAATATATATGGTCAATTAGTGTTTCTGAATGATCTGTAATTCTAGTTGGAGACTTAACAATTTGTTCAAGGCCAAATGATTCCATATATTTCAAGCCAAGTTTTCTTTATATTGACCTGCAGTAAGTCACGATTAAAGTCTCCCATCAAATAAATTTCCTTTTCACATGCTAATACTTTATCAAATTGATTGTCAAAAATTTCATTCCACTGAACAATTTCATTTGGATGCCTATACATAATGCCAGTCAAAAAACTTTTGCTATTTTTGGGGAAAATTTCGAACCAAATACATTCAATGTTCACACATTCTAAATCTATTCTCCTCTCACACTTGATTCCATCTTTCACATAGACAATAATTCCTCCCCCTTGTTCAGGTCTACCAGCAGAAATAACTCTATCTTTACGAAAAAGTTGAAAGTTTTTTATATTGAAAAAGTTAGAAGTGTGAGAGTCATTTAACTTACTCTCACTTAGTCCAAATAATTGGATGTCATTTCTAGAGCAATTTAGCAGTAAATCAATTTATTCAATTTTACTCTGTAAACCCTGAACATTTAAGTGACCCATTTTACTATGCGTAGTGCTCCTTACGTACACCTGAGCCATGATTTGATTCTCAAATTATGGCGGATTTTCCCAAATGTATTGTTTGGTCCATGTTTGCTGCACAGTACTTAGGGTCCTTTCCTGTTTTGCAACTATCTCACCAGGGAAGAGAGTGCTGGTTGCTTTACTTAAAATGTATACTTGATGTCATGTGGCATCTGGTGTTCTGTGTCTTTTTCTCGTGATGCCATTGGAGGGTCTGCAGTGAGTACATGTAATTGTGATGCTTCCTGTTAATACTCACTTTTGGACAGGTTTTCTTACGCCAAGGCTCATATCAGAAAAAAATCAGAATTTATGCAAAGATGCAGTTCTTGTTCCGGCATTGTTTGCCTAGAATTGCGAAACACATGTTATGTTTTCTCACCTTGGGAAAAAGTAGTCAAGAATCCCATTGCCGTGCCTATAGTGTTTGCAAAATATCTCAAAAACATCACGTTTGATCTTGTCTGCACACTTTTAGTTCGAGCGCCACAAAACACATCAAGTTGTTTGTTTGGTGCAACCATACCATCATAAGCCTTAAAAGTAAATAAAGTTACATTGTTCCACAGTTATACATGTACATACAAAACATTTTTAACTTAAATTGGCATATGCATCTGGAAATTAATTCTGCCAAATTGGGCAAGATAACTGTTGTTCAAAAAGATAACCTGCCAAATACGTCTTGTGAAGTTTTCTGTCCCTTAGCAAAATGAATTTAGGCCATTTAAAGATAATGTTGACGAACAGGCTACTTAAAAGTAGGTGTACATTCATTGTACATTAATTGTATACACGAGTATCCCAAATACGTTGCATTAGTTAATTTTATATTGGGAGAGTTGCATACAAACTATCTATTATAGGTTATACATAAATGTTGAAAATAGTCTGGCAATTTAATTGTTATGGCCTGGTCCAGCAAAACACTTAGTTGTATGTAACAAAACAATTACTGATGGGGCCGCATGCAAAACTATTTTGTTTGTATTATAAACACTCGGCATCAACTTCTTCTTTATTTTTACTTTTAAGAGGCTCTACAATTACAAAAACATTATGTAATGGTATGCATGACTGGTTCTCAACATAAAAACTGTTTGTACCTACGTTTTGCCGTTACGTTGGGTTAGACCTCAGACTGAATTTAAGTATTTGATGCTTTGGCTTGGTCAATCGTGGTTAAACCAGTGAAAGTGTTCAATATTGACAGCTATCCTTATCAGCTACTTGACTTTTTCTATATATCATAACAGCAAATTTATTAACATTATAGCTTTTGTGTGAATATGATCTCGGACCCAGTGGTCCAAGATATGATGCAAAGAATATTAAAAGTAAATAAGCCTTCACATCAGCTAAAAAATATATGTGACTGTTTAAAATCAGTCTTGGACTAACATTGGCTAGTAGGATATATTTTAGGCCATCCGTAGCTGTTGCTGTTATTAAGTTTTGTTATTTTCTGATTTGTGTTGTATGATTTTGCTTCTTCCAACTTTTCAAACACCTCGCTGAGGAAGAGCAAGCTGATTCCTTTACTTGCGTGTGTGTATGTGTGTCTTTCTCACAGTTCTATGGATTTGTCTGAGATCTATGAGTATGACACTTGCTGTTCATATTCAATCAAAATTTATATATATTAACAGCTGGTTCAACATATATATCAGACCTATTTGATATTTTACAGAAATATGTATCTGTTTGATGTTTTCAAAGAACTGTATTGTATTAATGGTAGATTTAGATTACCAATTATTAATTCTTGAAATACCAAACATTGGATTAAATATGTTAATAAACAACAGACTGATTTGTATTGGACGAAATATAATGTTACATTCAACATCTATGTACAATAGTTTCTTAAAAAACGGGACTAAAGAACTTTTATGACCAGCTAATATAAGTGGACCAAATTACTTGGCAGAAAAAAAGGATTAATGAGGTAGGATCAGGAATGAAAAAAGTACAAAACAACTTTTAAAATATTTTTAAATGTAGCTCTAAAGGACTTTAAATTTAATTTGAATGATAAAATTCTGGTAAGAAAACCGTCTTACATAATATAGGAAAAGTTGAAGATAATCTATGCTCCTATTGTAAACAGGAACCAGAATAAATGTTAAATCTTTTCTTTTTTTTGAAAACGATATATAAAAACAAAGAATTTAGGCAATTTCTACAAAATTAATATAGATGTTACAAAACATCAAGGATTATATAAGGATTATTTTGAATAAAATATATTCTATTTTCATGTCATGGGTAATGCATTTAAGAATACTTAATGGTTGTCGCAAATCATTACATTTTGTGCAAATCATTACATTTACAAAATAATTTTCGACAAAACCATTAAACATAAATATGTTTATTTATATGATTAAAGTTAAATGTCAATATAAAATATTTCTTGCAAAAAATACAAAATAATATCTAAACTTGTGAAAAAATGGGCCCATTCTACAATTATATTAACAATAACCAAGACAAGAAGAATAATGAGGATTTGGGGTTGACAGAAACAAACTATTATATATTTAAAAACCTGTACCGTTTGAATGTACTTTTATAAGACTAGACATATTTTCTGTTCTTGTTTTTTTTCGTCTGTGAGAATAAGTATTTGTAGTCCTCCAGTTAATGCAAAAGAGCATTCTTATTATAATTGAATGTCATACTGCCTTTGATATATAAAAAATGTTAACGCGTCAAGCTTATTCTTATTAGGGTTTAAGTAATGATATTGTTAAAGTAAACAATGATATGAGCTGTAACATGTGATTTCCAACAATGTGGCATTTTGACAAGTGTAGACTCAGACAAGCCTGTGAAAGTAAGAAAGGTGGCAAAGATCAGGAATCGATACAATCAAGTACCACACCTGACCCAGGAAACCACATGAGAAAGTGACAAAAACACAACCAAACATCAAAGAGCCAAGAAGTCAACCCTTTCCCAGCAGGTGGCCACAAGGCAGCCATAACCAGACGCTAAAGCATGAAAAACACAAGACATAAATAACGCAATGATCGAAAAAAAGAAGTACCGCCTATAAAGGGTCAGTCAAAATAGTTTATTTGAGGGTTCAAATCCGTTTCATGGCGCCAACTTCACCCTAAGTTCAGATGTGGATGAAGACACATAGATGTTTGGTTTGCATGAATGACCTTAAATTATCTCCTAGAACATATAATTCAAGAAGCCTCCTTTTAAGCTTAGGAACTTCAAGTAGCTTAACAGTCAATAATATTCAAGCGACTAGCAAACGCTCTGATCAGACTGCGCATATGCGCAGGCTGGTCTGAACCTTTGTTGGTCGCACTTACAACAGATATCATGTCGCAGCTCATATTTCATAATTGTGTCAGTTATATCTGTTTATGATACAATTAGGAGCTCGTGCATAAATGCGAGAATTATGGTTCACAATTTAAAAAATACATTTACATTAGCCAAATAAAGTACTCAGACAAAGCTGATGGTTAATATACATGTATACAAAAACGAAATATATTACATAAACAAATCGCTCTCTCTCTCTCTCTCTCTCTCTCTCTCTCTCTCTCTCTCTCTCTCTCTCTCTCTCTCGCAGCTCATATTTCATAATTGTGTCAGTAATAGCTGTTTATAATACACTTAGGAGCTCGTGCATAAATGCGAGAATTATGATTCACAATTTAAAAAAAATATATATATTTACATTAGGCCAAATAAAGTACTCAGACAAAGCTCATAGTTAATATACATGTATACAAAAACGAAATATATTGCATAAACAAATCCCGCTCTCTCTCTCTCTCTCTCTTTCTCTCTCTCTCTCTCTCTCTCTCTCTCTCTCTCTCTCTCTCTCTCTGATAAAAATTATAAATATGTGTTTTGTATAGATTAGAAATGTATGGATGATGATATTGTGAAATAAAATTATTCAAAAATGGGTTCAGCAGGACAAGGATTAATTGCCTGACTTCCATTGCTATTTGTAAATAACTGATCATAAAGCAATGCTGGTGTTTAGAAATATGAAATGAATGTCAATAATTTCAAAGGTTTTTTCTAAGCCTTTATACATTCTAAATGCGATGGAAAGTAACAATTACGTCTTTGGTATTACAAAATGCAATAATGCGTCATATATAATACTTGAATTGCCAAATTAAATTCAGTTTTTCCAGCTAGCGTACGCACTAAGCAATGACCGTGATAATGGAATGAATGACTCAGTGGTAGAGCGTTTGCTTTGCTTATGAAATGCCCCTGGTTCGCTCCCAGCATCTAATTTTTTTCTTCCACATTTTTTGGTCATATGTCAATATGATAAGTGCATTCGTAATGCTAGAAAATGTGGATTTATAGGCTATGTCTGGATGAGAATATTTAATTGTGTAATGAGGTTGTTATGATGATGTGTTAATGGCTTTTCATAGATGTAAACTCATGTACTAAACATAGACAACATTCCAATTACAAAGCTGCCTATAATAACACGATAGTTCATGTAATAGTGTTTTTTTTCTGTTATTAGTTGCTTTTATGCACGTGTATCATTGAAACTGATTTAATAATATTTTGGTTAAATCTATCACAACAAAAAGTATGTTTTGAGCGAGTCACAGAAGTCAGTCCTTGAGGTAGGTTTATGAGCTGCAGCAGCTTAGATTCTGTTAAAAAACTTACAAATAATGATATGTGTAGAAGCCATGTGATAAACCGAATGATTGGAATTTTGAAATAGTAAACTTCCCATTTCTTGATGGAGATGTTCCTCGCTTCCCTTCCTATGGTGTATATATTTCTCAGCTTATTCGTTTGCAAGAGTGTGTTCTAATGTTGATGACTTCAACAACAGAAACTTATCTTTAACTGCAAATGTATTAAAACAAGGCTAATGATATCAAAAAATTCGAAAAGCATTTCCAAAATTCTTCTGCAGACACTAAAAGTTGAAATACAACATTGGGTTTAAACTCTTCTGAAATGGGGCACCTATATTTTATAAATTCAAAAGATTTGTTGAAAACCCTCATTTTAGCGATAGATTAAAAAAGAATATCAAACGTTATATAAAGGTTGGATATAACTTGTTTGTCATGCGACAGTCTGTATGTCTGGTTTTAAACCCAATCACAGGTATAGCCTTGGTTTCTTCTTTAATTCCACAAGGGTTGGTCATGCCTCAGACTCTGTAACGGCTCCTACTTAAAGCTTTAATCGGTAGAATGGGGCCTGATTTTTACCTGTAGCTGGGCCATCCGTGGCTCAACTTGAGGTTTTCTTTAGCTCTGACCTTCTGTAAGTCATGAGCCTTTTCCTTTTTTCATCATAGTGTTTTAATTTCATTAGAGTGTTTCTCGATAATGATACATTGCAATAGTTAGAAGGCCACCATGCGAGCTGAGCATCTCTAGTACTTTAACAACAGCAGAGTCTAGGGTGAAGATTTGGTACAAGTAAAAAGCATTTATGCTTCCCTAGGCTTAGACTGCTGTCCGTTCTAAGGTGGTAGTTCTGTTGTTGATACTCCCAATGTGAGAGTCTGTAATTGTTCTATGCTTTTTGTTCGTTACTTTGTGTCCTTTCTAATTTGGCAATCATCTTGATTTGGAAGTGAGGGCTGGTTGCTTTGCTTAGTTTGTCTTCCTGGTGTCTCGTGATTGTTGTGTGGCTCTTCCTCGCGGTGCCATATATTTGTCTGCAGTTTGTAATTGTGGTATATCCTGATCATACTCACTTATTATTTTTAACTCAGTTTGCCACAAGTCTAATGCGGTTATTTTGACAAGGAAAGGAAATACATTCTATATTAACGTCCCGGGTTAATTTGCTTGACGAAATTCCGAAAACTATTGCTTACCAACGTCAAAACTGTAAAATTAAGAATTTTAGATACGTTCTCCAATGTACTTTAAATGAAAGTAATATTGTGGTATATAATAGTTATACAAAACCAATTAAGTAACACATAAGTAAAAGTACAAACCGTCAAGTAATTGTCCTCACAATTTGGAGACCATCCAATTTGAAGGTTAAGTATTCTGAGCAAAACTTTGTGCATTTGCTTGGCTGTAATAGTCCATAAACAGTCAAAAGAATTGAGTCCTATTAAAGCTGCATTGTAAGATACCCCTATCCATCCACTTGTATCATTTAGTGAACCTCCACAGCTACATGTCTCTGTCACAATACAGATAATGCATACATAGAGGATCTAACATGAGTACTCATGTTTTATTGAATTAATTAAACGAGTTGGGGAAAAGAGATAAAATGCGAGGCTTGCCGAGCATTTTATCTCTTTTTCGCAACGAGTTTAATAAATTCAATAATACAAGAGCATGAATGTTAGATTCTATTTATCATACGACATTAAGATATCTTTGAAGTTTCATTGCTGACGGTAAAACGTTATAATATTGTCATTATGTACGCAACGTTGTTATGGACGTCATAACGTTTCCCGTAAATCGATAAACCACTAGTGGTTTACAGATTTTATTGCATGGCGTTATTTCACTCCCAGACGCGACGTCATATGATAAATCAATTTTATTTTTTTAAATATAAGCAGAGAAGCGCAGTGGCACAGTGGTAGAGTGATTGACTTGAGGGGTTGCAGGTTCGTGGCTTACTGGAGGCACGGTGTTGTGTCCTTGAGCAACAATATTTTCATGTGTACAGTACTGGTTCAACCCAGAAAGACCGATCCTGACATTAATAGAAATTGTTGACCAGGAAGGTAAAAATACAAGTGAAAACCTCAACAATATGATATGAACCTAACATACATTCAAACGTTATATTTTCAAATTTAAAGTAATATATAAATATAAAACATGTGCTACCCTATTGGATGTCCTCTTCTTACTTTTTTTATTTTCCTGAGTCCACTTTCGAACCTTTTTATATGTGTTTGAAAACATAAAGTATTGTTACTTTTTCTTGATTAGATTTGATCGGCCTTTGTACCGTCAGCTACTACTGCTAGTGCCCGTGAGATTCTACTGCTAGTGCTCTTGCAGTATTAAAGTTTGTTCAGTATATAGAGGATCTTACATGAGTGTGCATGTTTTATTATGCCCCCACCATGACAATGTCCGGGGCATTAAGTGTTACCCCTGTCCGTCCGTCTGTATGTACGTACGTACGTACAGACTTACTTACGTACTTACATACATATGTCTGTCCCAATGACGTCCGCTCTCTAAATCGAATACTTTTGATCAGAATTTTCTGAAACTTGGTCACATTGTTTAGAACCATAATGTCCTCTTCAAGTTCGATAATGGCACTAGGCTTTCAGTAGTCATGTCCCTTTGTTTATGAAAATTCACCGTTTTAAACGATGTCGGCTCTCTAACTCGAATATTTTTTTATCAGATTTTTATTAAACTTGGTAACATTGTTTAGTACCATAATGTCCTCTTCAAGTTCGATATTGGTCTATATTGCACCAGGTTTTCAGTAGTTATGGCCCTTTGCTTATGAAAATTCACCGTTTTAAACGATGTCCGCTATCTAATTTGAATATTTTTATCAGAATTTAATGAAACTTGCTCACATTGTTTAGTACCATAATGTCTTCTTCAAGTTCGATAATGGTCTATATCGCACCAGGCTTTCAGTAGTTATGGCCCTTTGCTCATGAAAATTCACTTTTTTAAACGATGTCGGCGCACTAATTCGAATATTTTTTAACAGAATTTTATGAAACTTTGTGACATTGTTTAGTACCATAACGTCTTCTTCAAGTTTGATAATGGTCCATATCGCACTAGGCTTTCTTTAGTTATGGCCCTTTGTTTATGAAAATTCACAGTTTTAAACGATGTCCGCTCTCTTACTCGAATATTTTTATCAGAATTTAATGAAACTTGCTCACATTGTTTAGTACTATGATGTCTTCTTGAAGTTTGATAATGGTTTATATCCCACCATGCTTTCTGTAGTTATGGCCTTTTGTTTATGAAAATTCACCATTTTAAATGATGTCAGCTCCCTAAGTCGAATATTTTTATCAGAATTTTATGAAACTTGGTCACATTGTTTAGTACCGTAATGTCTTCTTCAAGTTCTATAATGGTCCATATTGTGCTATGCAGTTATGGCCCTTTGTTCATGTACATTTTCCATTTTAAACGATGTCCGCTCTTTAAGTCGAATAGTTTTGTTCAGAATTTTATGAAACTTTGTGACATTTTTAAGTACCATGATGTCTTCTTCAAGTTTGATAATGGTCTATATGGCACCATGCTTTAAGGAATTATTGCCCTTAGTTTATGAAAATTCATCGCTTGAAACGACGTCTGCTCTCTAACATGAATAGTTTTGATCATAATTCTATGAAACTTGGTCGCATTATTAAGTACGAAAATGTGTTCAAGTTTCAGAATGGCCCATATCGCGTCATGCCTTCAGGAGTTATTGCCATTTGTTAATGAAAATTCCCTATTTATACGAATTTGGCAATAGCGGGGGCATCCGTGTCCCATGGACACATTTTTAGTTGAATTTATCAAATGAGTTGGGGAATAGAAATAAAATGCGAGTTTTTCCAATCATTTATCTCTTTTTCGCAACGAGTTTAATTGATTCAATACCGTGTAATACAAGAGCATGAATGTTAGATGAATTTATCATATGACATTAAGATTACTTTGAAATCTTATTTCTGCCTGTAACAACGTCGTAATGGACGTCATAACGTTTCCCGAAAATCTCTAAACCACTAGTGGATTATCGATTTTATTGCATAGAGTGTGTTAATTATTCTATTTAAAATATATGATTTATAAACCCAGGGAGGTGAAACATCTGATAAAGATTGGAGTGCGCAAGCACGAGTTTCTGTATATGATTTTCACCTTCCGAGGTTTATAAATCCCATATTAATTAGAAAGATTCAATAAACTGTATATTATATGTATTCTGCTTGAACTGCTTTCTCAAATCAAGTAAAATACTACAGTATGCGATGTGGCAAATTAGCGGGATCATGACATATCTAATTTTAACCTGAGTAGTAATACATTAGCTGTTCCCTGCTGAAAAAATGGAAGTCAGCCATTTTGGAAATCTTCTTTATCGAGTCCACCTCAGAATTTCAAACGTCTGTAGCTTTTTTATTTGTGAACAAAAACATAAAGTGTGGGTAGTCATTTTCTTAGTTAGATCGTAACGAACATTTTGACACAAAAAGTATTGTGTTTTTCTAGAATGTTTCGTTTTTGTACCTATTTTTATCTATTTTCAGTGTTGGAAGACAGAAACGTTAAACAACGTCATCGCAAATGTAAATTGCGTCACTTGTTAATGTTTGTGACGCAAAAAATGCAGAGAAGCATTATGTTGGTTAAATTGTCAACAATAAAACGATTTGAATATTACACGCGTTTCATCTCATGCCTTGTTTCACTTGAAGTTAAGAAAAAGGAGTTCCCACTAAAGAGATTTATTTCCCAAAAGGAACGATTGATGTTTTTTCACAATCTGCTTTGAAAAAACTAAGGCCTAACATTAAAAGCATAGCCCATAGCAAAGGCAATGCGCTTGTCAATGATAAGATGCAATTTTCAACCTATTTTTTTCCTAAAGCCAGGCGGAGACCAGGAAGCCTGGGTGTCTCTATCATATAGGTCTTGATGCGATAAACCCTGACTTTGTTGCCGTCGAACAATGAAGACCCATATCAGATATCACAAAGCGTTGTGACTGATCAAGGATATTAACAGTTTGCATAATGTTCAGTGGCGTAGCCAGATTGCCAAAAAATTACGCACATCAATGGGAGACTACAATATCAAGCAAAGATTATCCTCAATTGCGTACTGCTGCAATGGGAACTTCTCTTAAAGGAAAAATTCGCTCCCAAAGGGAGCGAAATATTTCCTTTAAGAGTAGTTCATTATGGTATGGAAAATCACTTAAACCACATACCATGACCTCCCTTAAATGTTACTATTTTTATTAGGCACGTGCATTAATTGCCTAATGGGAGCAACGCAAGTGATGATCGGTGATAATTTGACCATATACGTAAAATTCCACCAAACCGCCCTAAAGTTGGAAATAGACGCCTCCAACTGATAAAGATTGGAAATTCTATCGTACCTGAAATGAGAAAAAGCAACAATACTAACCTTTTGTTGTATAATGGTAATACGTGGCATTAAATCCTTTGCCGCTTCTAGAACCATCGGTTTGAAAATATAGCTTCACAATTATCTTATTGGTGTTCACATCTAATATTGGCGGCTGAGCAGAACCACAAAATCTCCCAAATATGTACTGTTTTGAATTGAAGTAACTTTCTTTGAACCATGACATCTAAAAACAGTCAATTGCATCAGGGTTAAATAATCTAAAAACAGTCGATTGCATCAGGGTTAAATAATCTAAAAAAAAAACAGTCGATTGCATCAGGGTTAAATAATCTAAAAAACAGTCGATTGCATCAGGGTTAAATAATCTAAAAAACAGTCGATTGCATCAGGGTTAAATAATCTAAAAAAAACAGTCGATTGCATCAGGGTTAAATAAAACCTTGAATTTTTTAACAAAAGGTTTGCAGAAAAAGACATGAACAAATACTGGACTAGGATTATTTGAGCCATGACATGTGATTTCCAACAATTTGACATTTTGACAAGTGTTGACTCGGACGAGCCTGTGCAGCCTCCTTTTAAGCTTAGAAACTCCAAATGATGTTCAGTCAATAGCTTAACAATCATAGAATATTCAAGCCACTAGCAAAGGCTCTGATCAGACTGCGCGTATGCGCAGGCTGATCTGAGCCTTTGCTGGTCGCACATACCACATTGTTGGAAATCTCATGCACTGGTCAAAAATCCCAAAATATCACTGCATCAGTACAGTTTGCCAAGGAAATATATTCATCGAAGACACAAAGACAGGTCACGTTTTTAATCTTACCCGGAGGTTTTAAGAGACTAAAGGTTTGTCTGGTTTTTGTTTTTTTAAATTACTCATCAAATATCATATAATGATATAAATAGAATTAGTCAAATTCTTTCCATCTATTTAATCCGCTGGACGCGTTTACCACCGCTTATTTTATTTTCAGCATTAAAAGCATTAATGTTCAACATTGCATGTATCTTATCGCTAGTATCCACAATGTGGGCCACTTAACATATAAACTAGCTGCATTATAGCATTGATTTCAAGAATGAACTGACCGCGTGTTTTAGTCATGCAAAATTTGACTTTTACTTTAACTGTTGCAGAGTAATGTTCTTTATCGCGTTTACTTTTTTGTAGCTCAAGGTCACCAGCTCACAGTTCACGCTTGAAAATTACAACACGACCAGACGCTACGCAAGGTTAAACACTAGCAGCCATCTTAAATTAGATGCAGAAAAATGATTTTAACTCTATCGGAACTGCTTAAGCCAATTACATGGAATCATACCTAGGATGTACACTGAGGGTCTACTTTGATAATGTGACGCTGAAGTAACAGAAACCATACCAACACAATAACAAGTGTTATTGCAGCGAATCAAATGGTTAAAACATTGCAATAGATGAAGTTATTTGAGCAATAATTTATTGAAACATACACATCATTTATTCTGTTGATAAAATGTTTTGGGTGATCAAAATAATCGATTTTAATAGGACTGAACCCAAATGCTACGGTACTATTTTTCCTAACGCCAGTTCCAGCTAATAAAATGCTGCTTTTCATACATAGTACTACGCCTTACCTACATCCGAGGCTTGATTCTCGAATCGAGCCTAAGTTTTCTGATTCAAATTTGACTGAATAGAATAATGACAAAGTCACTTTAACAGTATGTAAAATGTATAGGGCAATGTCGACATTTCACATATGTGCTGAAAGAGCCTGCACAAGACAATATTTTGCACCTACGGCTAATCACAGCTCCAGACTATCAAATTACATATACCCAAGCGTATATGACATTGTAAGACGCTCTGAACGAATTCATATTGCTTATAAAATTCATTTAAGTGCAATAGCGATGTTTTTTACACTTTTTACACAGTTGTATATAATGACCAAATGATATGATTGAGTATCTGCAGTTTGTGCATGCAACAGAAAAAATGTAGATGTTTATTCATTTTTCAATCTATAATGATAATGTGTTAAAAAAACTAAATTTGGTCATCACTCAATCCCTCGGTCAGTTCACAACCCCAACTGATGTGCAGTTTACGCGTGACTTATCTTTCAAGGTTGTCACTAAGTGAAAATTGCAAAACTTTTTGTAGCCAAAATATACAGTAACTGTTGCACTTGCTTGAATGTATGGTTGTTTTTTCCGTTGCTGCTTCTTGAATTCCAGACAATAGTTTTGGGACTGAAAAGTATTATAGTATATGGTATAAATATCGCATCCGTTGATTTCTAAAACTATTTTTATTAATCACATGAAAGCAGGTAATGAAAGGTGGCTTCTATTGCACCTCACAAACACAGATAATCTTGAGCTGTTGAACAGTTATCCTTAAAAGGTTTATATGAACAGTTATTTTACTTACCTGAAGAAAATCAAAAGCGCATGAAGCATGGTACTCAATATCCATTTCTATTACTTTAACCACTAAGGCACTACCCCGTCTCTGTAAGATAACCCATGTGCTTTTTTGATTGGGATCATACAGACCGCTGGAATCAAGATCAAACGGAGTAATCCATCCAGATTGGGTATGTAATAAACTTACATAGTTTCCTGAAATTAATGACATAAAATAGAAGAATCTATCATGAGGGTGAGAGAGGAATAAAAAAATACACACCACTAATCACCCATTTGGTATCACAATAAGAAAGAGGGCAAAGATCAGGAAATTATATAATCAAGCACCACACCATAGGGCTTGCCAACTGATGATAGGGACAGATATTTTATCCCATCCTTACACAAGTAATAGATTATTTTTCTTGCTCACCATAAAATACTGCATTTTTATATTTAAAAATGGATTCCAAAAATTCCTGTATATGCTAAGACAGGTCCTTACACAATAACGTGACTTTACCTCATAATTTGATTAAAGATAAACTTATTTATTATATGCCTGCGATGAAATACACCTGGTACCACCCATTTTTTACTGTCAAAAACAAAATCTTGTATCTGGCTTCTAACGTGACATTTTCCGTATCACAATCTTCCATATTTTACCCAAATTTACCACATAAAACCCAGTACCTGACAGAAAACTCGTAATCAAAATCACAATCTGAGCGAGAACAATATTAATCGCTTAAATGACGTGTTCTTTCGTATAAGAAAAGGGAAATTAAACACGATATATGCATTTTCTTCTGCTGTAAGATGTTTAACAAGAGGGCCATAGTGGGCCTGAAATGCTCATCTATACTATGTGCACCATTCTTGTTCAGTGGAAGGTAATGATTTAAACCATTTTGTGGAGGGCAATCAAGCTGGTCTCTTCTGTGTTTTCAGAGAAAAAAAAATCTTGTCTTCCCAATATAATCCTATATAAAACATGTGGCCCTAGCGTAGGACCATTTTTAACCCCAGGGTCATTATTTGAACAAACTTGGTAGAGGTCTTGTAGGTGATGCTACATACCAAATATCAAGGCTCTAGGCCCTGTGGTTTCAGACAAGAAGATTTTTCACATTTCCCTTAATAAGCCTATGTAAAACAATTGACCCCAAGATCAGGGCCATTTTTGGCCCTAGGGCTATAGTTTGAACAAACATGGTAGAGATCTACTAGGTGGTGCTACATTCCAAATATCATGGCTCTAGGCCTTCTGGTTTTAGACAGGAAGGTTTATTCATGCTTTCCCTATATAATCCTATGTAAAACATGCCCCGGGACGGGGCCATTTTTAGCCCCAGGGGTATAATTTGAACAAACTTTGTAGTGTTCCACTTGCTACATACCAACTATCAAGGTTCTGGACCAAGTGGTTTCAGACATGAAGTTTTTTTCATGTTTTCCCTATAAAATCCTATGTAAAACATTTTACCCCCGGGGCTGGGCCATTTTTTGCCCAAGCGGTATAATTTGAACAAACTTGGTAGAAGTCTTCTAGGTGATGCTACATACCAAATATCAAGGCTCTAGGCCTAAGCCTTGTGGTTTCAGACAGTAAGTTTGTTTTTTTCACATTTTCTCTATATAAGCAAATGTAGAACATGTGACCCCCAGGGCGGGGCCACTTTTGGCCCAAGGGCTATAATTTGAAAAACTTGGTAGAAGTCTACTAGGTGATGCTACATACCAAATATCAAGTTTCTAGGCCGTGTGGTTTTACACATGAAGTGTTTTTTTTTTCATGTTTTACCTATAAACGCCTATGTACAACTTTTGACCCCCGGGGCGGCGACATTTTTGGCCCAAGGGGTATAATTTGAACAAATTGATAGAAGTTTACTTGGTGGTGCTACATAACAAATATCAAGGCTCTAGGCATTGTGGCTTCAGACATGAAGATTTTTTCACATTTTCCCTATATTCGCCAATCAAGAACATGTGACCTCTGGGGTGGAGCCATTTTTAGGGTTAGGGCTATAATTCTAACAAATATGGTAGAGGTCAACAAAGTGATGCTACATACGAAATATCAAGGCTCTAGGCTTATGATATGAGACAAGAAGATGTTTTCACATCTTCTTAATATAAGCCTATGTAAACATGTGACCTCCGTGGCTGGGCCATTTTTGGCCCCAGGGCTGTAATTTGAACAAACTTGAAAGTGATTCACTAAGTGATTTAAAAACCAAATATCAAGAAATTAGACTTTTTGGCTTCAGGGAAGAAGATTTTTAAAATTTTCATCTCGAAATCTATTTTTTGCCTATATGACCTAGATATGCAACAGACCATAACCTGTTGAACAATTTTGGTAGAAGACCACCCAAGGATCATTTGTGTGAAACTATTTTAAGATTGTGCCAGGGGTTTAAGAGGAGTTGCCTTTTCAGTCAGTTGTTAATTGATGGAGGACGGACATATGGATGACTGACAAAGACCCATCACAAAAGCTCACCTTGTCACTTCGTGACAGGTGAGCTAAAATGTGACGTTTTCAAAAATTGGACGTGACGTTATTTGCACAAAGTGACGTCATCAAAATTAGGCGCGGTGTTATTTGCTATGGCATTGCAACGTTGCATCCCACGGTGTCAATTTTAATATTTTGTTGAGATTATTGCTAAAACTGAAGAAATTGTTGTTTTTATGTAGGTATATAATAAAAACATCACTTATTTAGGAACTTGATCTGATGGGTCGGATCACGTCTCTTGGTTGCGGGAGGAACTACTGGATCACACTCAACTTTGTCTCGTGTGATCAGATCGTTCCTGACGCAGTCACTTGACGTGATCCAACCCATCAGATCAAGTTACTAAAGTTATAATGTGTATTGATCTTATTGAAAGACCCTTCAATAGCGAAGGCTCTCCTAACCTTGCATGTAACGACAGAAGCGCATTTTTTGCTTCAGAAAAACTAAAACATATCATGTATGGTCTTGTCAAAATGTATGTGATATGTTGGACAACATTTTTATTCAATTTGGCACCAAGTTGTATAGTCAAGTAGTTGGGATTCATATGGGCACTAATTATGCTCCCCTGGTTGCCGATTTATTCCTGTTTTGTTATGAATGAGGCTTTATTATGTCTCTTTCTGATGATAAGTCGGCTGATATTATTGATACTAATAACACTACATCCAGATATTTGGATGATATTTTAAACATTAATAACGTTTATTTTGACAATATGGTGAGTCAAATATACCCTTCAGAGCTCCAACTTAATGAAGCTAATACCTCTGATACCATGCCGCGTTTTTAGACTTGCATTAGTCCATGTCTAATGATATTGTTTCTACCAAAATTAATGATAAACGTGACGATTTAGATCTTGAAAATGTCGAGTTCCCCTTTTTTAGATGGCGATGTTCCTTGCTCTACATCCTATGGAGTCTATATCTCTCAACTCATACGTTTTGCTAGAGCATCTAGCCATGTTGCTGACTTCAACACTTGCTATAGATTGCTAACTCAGAAACTTCTTAAACAAGGCTATTGTTGTCTGATACCATCATCATAATGTTAATTATGTTCTAATTTTTGCAGCTGTTGAGACTTGTTCATGCCTTTCTTATGCACTACAATCAATAATCCTCTGACGAAATTCTAGCAAGAATGCTGCTTTGTTTCCAAAATCCTGAGATTACCCCAAGCAAAACCAAAACCAAAAAAGAAGGTTGTGTATATTACTAGCCCAGAGACCTCTGACACTTTGATAGGGTACCTGCCTACTTTACAGATGCTTCCCAAAACTTCGCAATGCGTAAGCTATCAATGTTATCCTTTTGAATAAGATGTTTGATGGATTAGGAACTTATGAAATTTATAATCTGACAGACAGACACCTATGACAAAACTGGAGACGCTACCAAAGGTGGTAGAGGGTGCAAAATTTGACTTTACCAAAACATTTAGTTATCAACTATTTTCACGTGTTAAGGTATTATAACATAAATACTCAATTGCAAATCGCATTGAAAGCATTGTAATATCCAAATTCATGAGCATTTTAATGATTACTGTTGTTGTTTTTTTTTTCTGATTTGTTAAAATTATTTTGAAGTGCAACTCTAGTCTATTCTACCTTGAAGACAATATATTTACCTTGTGCAATAATATGCAGCAATGTACTATAACCATTCATCCATGCGCAAAGTGCACCTTTTCAAGCCATGTAGCTATTAAATGTGTATTGGATAGATACAGTAAATGTACAAAATAATCTATCAACAAAAGTTATTAAAAGAACAATTGTAATAACCTAAAGAAAAATATACTAAAAACGTAATAGTTTATGACTATGGCATTATGAAAAGGAAACTTACTTGTATTTATTATAGAATTATATTTTTAAAAAAAATCGATAGAACACACAAAACATCCAAATACTAATGTGCAGGCTCGCCCAGACTTCACGTTTTCAGCTGTGGGTATCATTCCCCTGAGTCCCAACACACTATTTACATTGATATGTAAACTATGAGAATGCATTTACCTGCTTAAGGATACGTTCGGACTGGGGGGTGATTAATGTTTAAAAAAATCTATTTTCCTATTATGTTTATTACAAAAAGGCCCTTTAAGCCCCAAAAAAGCCTTTTAAATTAATTAAAATAGAAAATTAAATGCAATATTGTAAAATAGAGACTAACAGCGAGTCTATATTTACACTCCAAGCTGCTAGTCTAAAAAGATTACATAAATGCCCTGTCAAGGAGTTGTCATCAGTGGGCTTAATATTATAGCCCTGCTGCATCAATAATCCTGCTGCTGGTCAATTCTATTGACACATACAAATATTTACATTTTCATATTCATTTACCTTTGCCTGCCTTGATATAATTGTACATTCTATTGCACTTGCTTATGTAACGCGACGTCTGATTGGATAACGTCAAAAATTTGCGATAGTATATCCTGCGATATACTGCAGGAAATAGTTTGACGTCATTAATTACGTCACATTTCTGGATGACGTGCGGCTTTATGCGGCTTTCAACGATCGGATTCGAGTCGAAAGTGCAGAAGTGCATAAGAATGGGGATAACCATATTCAAAATTTTCATTTGGGGAGGTATATCGTCGGATATACGTTCGGAAATCACGTTTTACCGCTCCGCTCGCGCGTCGCCGTAAAACTAAATTTCCGACCATATATCTGACGATATACCTCTCCAAATGAAAATTTTGAATACAATTATCTCCTATTGTCCTTCTTTCTTATAATACTGCTTGAATATGTGCATGCTGTAAAATTTGCTTTAAAAATATTATTGCCTGTTGTTTGTCGAAAGAAGGCCCTACTGGGCTTTTGTTCTATGTTGTACAATATGCATTACACACAAAAATCTATGTCTATGTCTAAGTCAAAGTGTAAGTAAATTTATGTCACTGACGATTTTTAAAATGCATTTTTGCCAGCGCAAAAACTTAAGGGTTAAATAAATATCACTCTCACATGTGTTACGTTAATGAGGAAATCACGGCAAAAAATTCAACGTCAATGTGCGTGCGTGCGTGTGTGTTAAAATGAAGCTTATACACTCACCGTCCACTATGCTATATTTTGCTTTAAAGCCTTTCCCATGGAAAGCAGATCGGGACATGAATTGGATAAACAGCTCACTAAAATTGGATGTTATACTTTCATTAAGATTAATGGTATTTGCCCAGCAGAGGTCTTGACGCAACAAGCGATCTTCTATCATTCCATCAAATATCTAAAAATAAACGAAGAGTCAGCTGTTAAGTGAGTATATTCAGGAAATACCACATCAAACACTGCAGGCCAAACCATGGTACCCCAAGGAATAGCCACAGAACATTTATAGTAACAAGACATTTGTAAGACAATAAAGCAACACAGCCAGCTTTCTCTTCCTCTTCAATGTGATTTCAATACTAGAATCGACACAAAGTAATGAATAACAAAACAAAGACAAACACAGAACTCCTACAAACAATGGGACGTACATTAAACAATTTATTAACAACAACAGAACCACCGCCTTAGAATGGACAGCAGCCCAAGCCACCAGGGGGGCTTAAATGCATATTACTGGCGCCAAATCTCCGCCTTAGATTCTGCTGTTGCTAAAACACAATTTTTTAGCCCCTACGGAGGCTTCTTAACTAATGCAATGTATCATTACAGAATCAAAGAGAAACAATCAAACTAACACACTATGATGATACAAAGAAGAGGGCTCATGACTCACAGATAGTCTGAGCTAAAGAATACCTCAAGCTGGCTTACGGCTGGCCCAGCCAACGAAAAGCACCAGGAACCAACCTTTACATCAGGGTTGTCATTAAGTCCGAGGCCTGACTAGCCGTCATGCAATTAAAAAGGAAACCATAGCTATCAAACGTGATTGGGTTCACAATATAATTTAGAACAGACTCAATGATTTGATATTCTTGAAAGTTCAGCTAAAGTGCTAGGAAAACATATTAAACCTATCTTTAACATGATTGCTATGTTCATAGTGCTTGTGTTGACGTCATCATTCTAATAAAGTCTAACCTCTATATTGTCCTTATGTCCCACACCTAATGTACGTTTATAACATAATTTTGGTAATGAGGAGAAGGTACAATTATTTTTTAATAAGATGGCTGCTATGGCGGCCAAATTACTTAATGGTATGGCATCAATTGATAAAACAATTCTGAACTTATTTGATAACCAAAACATACAATGTACGTTTGATTTGACAAGCCAATAAAAGCAAATTAAAAACTATTTTTAAGAGAGCTACTAAAGCAGCTACCTTGGTTTGTTTGTTTGATTTGATTCTTTAAGTCCCAGTCAACAATCTTTCAGTTACGTTGGGACCGGTCATCCTGGGTTGAATCAGTACTAAGCTAGGATTAATGTGTCTTTCTCAAGGACACAACGCAGTGACACCGGTGAGGCTAGGACCTGCGGCCCTTCAGTCTCGAGTCAAGCACTCTACCACTGACCCACTGTGCTCTCCGCAGCTACATTGGTTGTTGTGACATTTTATAGAGGATCTTACATGAGTGCTCTTAATTTATTGTTTTTATTAAACGAGTTGGGGGAAAAAACATAAATTGCGAGGCTTGCCGAGCTTTTTATTTCTTTTCCCCAGCCTGTTCAATAAATTCAACAATACAAGAGAGGGAATGTTAGATTTTATTTATCATATGACAATAAGAATCTTTTGAAATCTCATTTCTGGTGTAAAACCATTGTAATTTTGTCATTGTGTGCGCACCGTTGCTATGAACGTCATAACGCTTCCTATAAATCTATAAACCACTAGTAGTTTATTGATTTTATTGGATGGCGTTATTTAACTTTCAGCCGCGACGTCATATATGATAAAATGACATTTCACCATTTAAAAAAATCTGAAACTCAAAAAGGCCCAATGTCCCGCACAAAAAAAAAAACAAGTGGGATTCAGTGTTATTCATATTCTGATCCTTTAGTAATATTGTTTCTGACAAATAATATACCATTTCTAGCCCATGCTTTTGGACATGAAATTTGGTGCACTTGTCCTCGAGGACAAATGAAGGTATTTTCTCCTTTTTAAAGATTGTTAAAATGTAGCAAGAGCTGATGTTGTGCTGCGTGGAGTTGGTAGAATTATTTTCCCTACTTACGATAATATACTGTTCATAATGTTCATATTATGATACTTTCCATTAATTCTCATTAACAAAACCGATGTAACCTAGCCAGCTGTTTATATTTTTTTTCATTTCTGAGAGATTAGCTTTAAATTAGCAGCGTTGATTTGGTAGACATTATCCCTGCTATTCAATAAAGTGTTCATATATTTTTCAAATTTGGGTTTTTTTTCAAGATTTATTAAATTGTCAAATGCTGCAAGAGAATGAGTCCAGGCCCTGAGGTTATCAAACTTGAGTACAGTCTCAAACTCTAAATAAAACACAATAATTGGCTGCTTGCAGGCAAATGACCGCAAGCAGCCAATCAGTGTGCTTTATTTTGAGTTTGAGAATGAACTCAAGTTTTATAACCTTTTGGCCTGATTCAAATTAAATTTATGTTAGTTACAGACTAAGCACCCGTTTAATCAAAAATGAAATTATAAAAAGGCAAGTAAATAATTTC
Organism: Loripinus fragilis; assembly: GCA_964019695.1. NCBI lineage: Eukaryota > Metazoa > Mollusca > Bivalvia > Lucinida > Lucinidae > Loripinus > Loripinus fragilis. Next base: position 83,516,250 of record OZ026517.1, read on the forward strand.
GCTGATAATACTACAACCACAGAACAAAACAGTCCACATCAACAATAGACAGCTACACGCCATCAATTCCTAACCAACAGATATCAAATCCAACCATATTTCTTTGGTGGTCGATATCAGAGTCTTCATAAAAATATGCTTCACCACAGGCAAAGAAAGCTGCTTCAGAATATTTAGATCTAAATCTTATCAGTATATATTTTTTGAGGGAAACATTATCTAACTGTATCAGATGCCTTGTATAATCTCTCGATTTTTGGGCAAAACATATCAAAACATTACAAAGTAGTTTCTGGGTTATATCGATTTTTTATTACTAATAATAGACGGATGTATGTATGTATGTATTTATGTATGTATGGATGGATGGATGGATGGATGGATGGATGGATGGATGGATGGATGGATGGATGGACAATTTGAATTCTGTAAACCTCTTTATACTCGTGGCATCAAAATTTGGCTATTGTTTAAAAAACTATTATATTAGCGTAATTTGATTTTGGCGGTTTCTCAATTTAATGTCCTTTAAAAGTTACTATCTATTCTCACAGGGGCTACTTTTAAGGGAATGTATATGCTCCCTATTATACTGGGTGCATAATATTATTCTTTCCTGTAATAGTAGCCATTTTTAAGATGTTGAAACATATTCTACCATTCAAATAATGTTTTCTGACGAAACAGATACCAATATACTAGGTATGTGTGTTCATTTATTGCTTATTGTTTGACCAAATTCAAAACTTAATTTTACCGCCAATATCCCCAAATAGAAGTACCAGCCAAATGTTTTACAGTATAGTGCACACCAAAATATTATTTCTGCTTGTGCACTGTGACATTATCTTATATTTACATTTTTGAAGCAATCCTTAAATGAGTCTTTAGATTTTTGCAACCGTTCATAGCCTCATGAATTAAACATATTTGATTGCCAGCTGCCAAGCTCACTTACGTGTGTAATACGCTTTGAACATCAAACTCATTCCTCAGAAGTGATACTGGTGTTGTGATTGACAGCGAGCCACACCTGAGACGCACATGCAAGACAAGCATCTAGTTTGCTCCATTGGCTGTCCGTGTTTATGCTGGCTGTTTCGTTTTTCCATTTTATACTCTGACTAATCCGTTAATATGATTATGATTTAAATACAAAACTGTTTTAATTCCTCTGCAATTTTTATATTTTAGATATTTATAATAAAATATAAATATAAGCATTAAATTAAATTTTTAGAATGTTTATGGAATCATAAAAACTTTTGGTCTCTTGTAAAGTTAACGTGAAGCCCGAAGGGCTTCACTGACTTTGCGAGAGACCCAAAGTATTCATAATTCCATGAACATTCCAAAAATTGAATTCATTTCTTAAATAAAACTGTTTGGTGGCATACCATAAATGCATCTGATATTTCTGCTTTTGAACATAGATAGTCACCGAATACTTCAATATCAATTTCTTCAATTTCCAGTCGTACGACTTGTCTGTTATCTGCCGTTATGAACCAAGTACAGTTTTGGAAACTGTCATAAAACCCATCATTATCACTGTCTATGGAACTGAATGATCCTGGGCTGGCTGATAAAAATATGCCACAAAGTGCCATACAACTTGCACTGAATCCTACATCAGCAATTCCAGCGTTGGAATATATCTGGATATACATAATGTTGGACTGTGTGTTGATGGTAGGAGGTGGTGAAGACCCACAGTAGGTACCAATAAGACCTTCATTAGAGAATGAATCACTATACACCTGCAAAGCAACATGGTTATAGATTATTACATATTTATATGCTACACACTTCCTTTTTAAATTTGAATATGGATTCCTTTTAAAGGTACTAGTATGCAACCCAAGCTATATCAATGGTATACAAGTCAGATTGAAAATCAAGAGGCTCAGAGAGTATATATAGCACATCTGACTTGTTGGTCTCGTGGTTTCAGTTAAGATTTTTAAAGTTGTTTTTGTTATGGGTCTATGGATGCAAATGACCCCATGGATTGACCAATTTGGACTCAAAAACATAATTGGCAGGGTTTACGTAGGAGAACAATAAGCATTGCAACATGCTAAATGTATCAGCTGAAGGCTCTATTACTTAAGAGAAGAAGATTTTTAAAGTGTTTCCAATAATAAGTCTATGGAAGCTAAAAACCACCAGGGAACATTTTGTATTCCATGGGTATGGTTGGCAGGCCACATGACATTTGTTACATACTTATTGTATAAATAAGCTTTTGGCCTCATGGTTTCAAAAAAGAAGAGTTTTAAGGTGTTTCCCATGATTAGTCTATGGAAACTCTTGATCCACGGGACAGGACCAGTTTAGACCCCAGTAGCTTGATTGAAAATAATTGTGTACACTAGACAATGCTATATACCAAACATAATTATAAGCTGTGGGCTTCGAAGTTGCAGAGCTGCTGACTTTTAAAGTTTTCGCCATTATACATTTGTTTGTGTAAAGAAACTATTGATCCCTGGAATGGGCCCAGTTTAATCTCCAGTCGTTTGATTTGTAGGATTTATGTACGAGACAACTATAAATTGCTACATACCAAATATATAAACTGTGGGTTTTATAGTTTCAGAGTAAAATAGTTTGTAAAGGTTTTCCCATTACAAGTCTATGGAAACTCTTGGTGACTGGGACGGTACCAGTTGTAACCCCAGGGGCTTGATTGGCAGGATTTATGTAGAGAATCACTAAACACTGCTACATACTGAATATATAAGCTGTGGGCCTCATGCTTTCAAAGATTTAGATATTTAAAGAAGTTTTCCCCATTATAAATTTATGGGGCTTTATGTTGCCATGGCATCTAGTATTCCAGTCCAATCATCCCAATATCCTTATGCATATATATTCCCTCTACCTGATATTCGTCTTAATAGGATGTAAAACATTAGTGATAAGTACAATTAACTTGTTTGCTGAGCCAAATATCATTTTAGAGACGTTGTGGTGAGAAACTGATTGCTTCATTTTAATCATGTTCTTGCTGTCGCGAGGCTTTAATTGTTATGCCTCTTTTTCTCAATGTGACGTAGGTGTGTCTGAGTCTTGGTTTGTGGAATTCCCAAGTCATACTCACTTGTTTGTTTAAAGGATTGTACCACAAAGTAATGCCCCATTTTTGGACTTAGACCTGTCCATAATGACTGGCATAGTTTCTTCTAAAATTTAAGATAAGGGTATAATTTTAATTTTGAAATAGTTAATTTCCCATTTCTTGACGGAAATGTTCCTTCTCCCCTTCCTATGGTGTATATACTTCACAACTAATTCGTTTTGCGATAGTATATTCTAATGTTGGTGACTTTAACAATAGAAACCAATTTTTAAATTCTAAGTTATTAAAACAAGGTTATTGTTGTCATAACCTTCATAACGTTTTTTTCTAAATTATATCACAGACATTCAGAGTTGATTGTTAAATACAATATTGGTTTAAAGACTCTTTTGCAACAAGGCATATCGGAACAGGTATTTTATGGGGATTTAGTTTATAAATTTATTGAATTGTTGGAAAGCCAAATTGAGTGATCAATTTAAAAAGATAATTACACGTTATAAAAAAGTTGGATACAACATGGATATCATGCGATAGTCTGCATGACTGGTGGTAAAAGTAAGTAATGGTGCAAAGATCAGGAATCGATACAATCAAGTACCACACCTGACCCAGGATACCAATGAGAAAGTGACAAACTCACAGAAGACACCACAAACGAGAGCCAAGAGGTCAGCCCTTTCCCAGCAGGTGACCACAAAGCACATATAAAAAACGCGCACAAAACATAGCAAACACAAGACAGAACAAAAACATAAAAGATCCACAAAAGATATACCGCCTTGGAACGGTCAGTAAAATATTTTACTGGAGGGCTTAAACCAGTTTAACGGTGCCAACCTCACCCTTAATTCAGATGTGGATCAAGACACATAGATATTTGGTTTGCATGAAAGACCCCTAACTTATCAATGCATCATCTCCTAAAACATATAAATCAAATTACGGTTTATACCTATGGTGTCCTCTTTAATGGCACGATGGTTGGTTTTGCCTCAGACTCAATGATGGCCCTGGCGTAAAGCTTTAAGCAGTTGTTTGGTGTCTGATGCTTGTCTATGGATGGGCCCACCGTGGCTCAACTTGAGGTTTTCTTTAGCTCTGACTATCTGCGAGTGATGAGCCCTGTTCTTTTCTTCATCATAGTGTGTTAGTTTGATTACTATAAATTGTTTCTCTGTGATGATGCATTGCATTATATTTAGCTAGGAATACTCCATGCGAGCTAAACAAGTTTTATGTTTTAACAACAACATAATCTAGGGCGCCAGTATAATGCATTTAAGCCTCCTCCCCCAGTGTCTTAGGCTGTGGTCCGCTCTAAGGCGTTGGTTCTGTTGTTGTTGATTCATTGTTCATGTACCTAACATTGTTTGTAGGGGTTCTGTATTGGTCTTTGCTTTGTTATGAATGTCATGTTCTTTCTAGTTTTGCATCATCTTGAAAAGGAAGAGAGGGATGGTTGCATTGCTGTAATTATCTGTCTGATGTTTTGTGACTGGAAGTGTTCTGTTGCACTTTATTTTGATGCCGTTGGATGGTCTGCAGTATGTGAGTGTGGTTTTGCCTGATCATTCTCACTTACTTTTTGACCAAAATTTAACAAAGAGAAGATTCATGTCTAATGTCACTATCGTGTTGGAAACTATTATAATTCATTTAAACGAAGTGCAGATCACCATTTCTGAATTATTTTATCCTAACAAACAGTGTAGAACCAGACGTGTTCCACGTCTGTGGCATCTCCCCTATACGAGGGATGGTCCCAAAGTTTGGATCGTTATCTTGTCGCTTTGTCCAGAGACATTTTTGAGAGACATACCATGCACCATTCAAACGAACAAGCGTTATCCTTTATAATGATGCTAATATTTTCTCCTTGTACTGTTGCGTTTAATAATTGCAGCACATTATAAATGGTCCACTCCAAACCACTGGCCTGTTTTCATGTTATAGAATTACAATAGAATTTGAATCTGAATATTTCGTGCCCCGCATTTTTAAAACTACAAAGTAAAACTGCCATGTAATTTTACTTTTCGATACTTATAATGTCAATTCAATTGTAAGAATGGCGACAGGTTGTGTCGATTGAATATTTAAAGCGCAATGCACATTTCTAATGACGTCATTGAAATTGACAACTACGTCCTTTTGAGTACATTACAGAATTAACATTACGGAGAATATTCTAGTTTTGTCTATCAATTTGGACTAAAAACATACTAAACCTAATATCGGCAAAATATGCAACACCAATGCTATTTTGATAACGAAATATCTTAATCCCAATTGGAAAATTGTAAAAAGTTTTATATTTTATTAAAAAAATGATTGATTTTAAATAAGAATTTTCAAAATTGTTATTGGTTTCAGACGGATGCTTTGTGCTCAATTTAATCCCATAAAGCACCAATTTACGATATAGTGCATATTTCGACAATTGATTGGGTTTGGTTTTAGATATACACATGCAAATTTGTGTACCTCAGAATATTGACCTAATTTGTGGGCTCGTTTTAATTTTCTTGTGTGGGCTACTATCAGTCTCTGACGATACGGACTATTCATAATTGCTTCAGACAAAAGTCAGCTCATCTAAGATTGCCTAAAATCTTTTTTATCTTTAAAGCAGTTTATATTACTGCAGTATGGGCCGCTCAAAATTTCAAGTGGTCTGAAATTTGATTATAGCTGGCATTTGCATAGCCATACATTTAAGGGCCTAGGAATGGGAGATCGTATAGAAACTTCACCATATATACAGGACATATTGACTTCTGGATGAACGTTACGCAGCCATAAATATAAATTTATGAAACTACTCTTGTCCAAATTGTGAGGTCTCTTTTATGTACGGTCTGCTGATAGGTCAGTGCATTGAAGGTATGGCTGTTTTGGGGTGATTTTCTGGCTGCTCCTTTAAGTTACATTAAACTTGTCAAAGCGGTGTATACACAAAGAATATATTATTATTTGATACAATTTTCAGGCATGTTGCATTGCTGGCTACAGAGATATCACACCAGGATCAGAGCTTAAGGACCATCCCTCGTACAATACAGTTTAATTATGTAATGACGTTATGAGTAGAAGGTCAATATACTTACTACCTTGCTTACAAAAGAACAAGAAAAAAACATGTTACCTTCAAATAACCATTTTCACATTCTTGGCCAAGTGGAATGTCAATGTCAGTAATGTCTAATATCAACCTTTCGAACTCGTTGCCAATTAGTTTCCAAGTGCAGTTTATTTTCTCATCATACATTTTACTGACATCAAAGTGGGTCGATTCTAGCTCCAGATAGTGTACTTCTTTAAAGACTGAGCCGCAATACATGTTGTAAGAAGAATAAAATTCAACGTCGCCCATGCTCATATTGATAAGGAGGCGCACAAACAGGACACTGGCAGAAGAAGATAGTGTAACTGGTTCTTGAAGCTCATAGAAACTTCCTAGAACTGCATGGTCCGCTATTATGCCATTATATACCTACAACGAATTGAGAGCCCTTATGTTATTCTGTATCATTGTCTTGCATCGAAGGCATCAACTAATCTATCTTTTAATATTCAATCAACTGTTGTTAGCACACAATTTTAAGTACCGTATGTATTTTGTCTAGTCGTCTATTGAATGAGATTAATTCGTCTCGCTAATAGTCCACGTTTAAAGGTTTAAACTTTTCAACTGAGATTTATTAGATCTAATTATTTAAGTGAAAACAACAACATTATTATCTTTATCAATATATGATAATATAGTCAGTTTACTCCGTCCAAACTAATATTCTGAGAAAGCTAATCAATACCTCTAAACCATTCCAAAATAACTAAAAACCTGCTTCTACATTATATACCATATAGTCACATGACCTCAGTACTATCTAATGGCATACTTATGGGACAATCATTTTTCAAATTACCAATAAAGCACCACCTATTGGTTCAAGCTTTCATTGAAATAGAGGATCTTACATGAGTGCTCATGTTTTATTGAATTTATTAAACGAGTTGGGGAAAAGAGAAAAAATGTGAGGCTTGTCGAGCATTTTATCTCTTTTTCGCAACGAGTTTAATAAATTCAATAATACAAGAGCACGAATGTTAGATTCTATTTATCATATGACATTAATATAACTTTGAAATATCATTTCTAACGATAAAAACGTTATAATTGCGTCATTATGTACGCAACGTTGTTATGGACGTAATAACGCTTCCCGTGAGTCGATAAACCGCTAGTGGTTTACAGATTTTATTGCATGGCGTTATTTCATTCCCAGGCGCGACGTCATATGATAAAACGCCCTATATAACACAAACCGTCCAACATATTGTATGAATAAAATTTTAGGCCTTAGTGTGCTACATTGTAAGAAAAAAAGCAACTTGTACTTACCTGAATTGAATAAAATGCACAAGATTTATTTTTAGGTATATCTAAATACATCAAGGTTGTATCTATGATCTGGTTTGTCTCTGCTACGATAACCCAAGTACAGTTGACGAACAATGATTTGGTGTCACTGGATAACGCCTTATAACTAAATACTCCCGTTGTATTTCGTAACACTTCCCCGCACTGAAAAACTTGAGAAAACACAATCTTTACCCTACAACATGGATAATATAAACTTGTCTTAAGCAATAACTCAAAAAAGGACCAAAAATTGTTTTAAGACCGAGTATTACTTAATGCAGATCAGAATTACTGTAGAATAGTGGGAGCATTCTGCAATACTTTTGACCTTCATATAGCTACCAGTCGTTATTAAGATCTTTGTTATGTCTATTTTTAAGTGGCCTCTTAAGACATGTTTTGCTGAACACGTTTGTTAAGCTACAACTTGCATAACTTTAACAAAGGACAAAAACTTTAGGGTTTCTTGGTCCAGTATTTACTATGAGGATTAGCCTAATAGATAGAAAATCGGTATTTAATACTATTCCAAGCACCCGCAAGAGTGCTGCCTGATAAATTAAGCAGTAAAACATGCCGATATGGACAGTCTTTGATTAGCCTGCAACTTACTTGTGTGACAGTGCTTATAATGATGCTTCATGCTAAGGGTTTTAGGATACAGGATATTGGCCATTTTACTTCCAGAGATATTGGAAACTGTGTATATATAGGGTATTTAGGAAAATTAATTATAGGGATATTTGCCAGTTTACTTAAAAGGATATGAGAAACCTGCTTGTTTACTGCAATAATTATCGAACATTTGTAGCTCCCACCCTATACAAGCCTAAAATATAAATAGCAAGCCATAAAAGTGCATTGTGTCCACACACATTTAGCTCTATTGGTGTTTTCAATTAACATATGTTACACCTTTTGGCGTTAAGTTCTAATGGTTCTAGGGCAGTTTTCCATTTTCTTACCATACACACTACCAGTGCAACATTCTGTTGGTGCTTAGAAGATTTCTATTTTCCTACTGACAAAGGATGTAGGAGAGACATCGCATTTTGAACCACGTAAAAGGTAAGTTGAGATAAGGACAAAAAAAAGTATAGTATATAAATTCAATTTATATAACCCTTTACCTCTTAAAGACGCCATTTAAAACTTTTGCAAACAGAACATACACAGATCAGAAAGCTCTTGTCAGAGCTGCCTGATAAGGGTCTACTCTGTTTGCTTAATGAAATATTATTATATATGGCACTAGGTAACCTGGCAGGTAAGTTCTTTGTTCTTTGTACCAATGTGAAAGTTAATTTATATAATTATTCATAGTGAATGGAGCTTAGCATGAATAATCATGAAGGAAAGTGTTAATACTTACCATAATCTTTCGAGAACGTTGCATTAAATCCTCCAAACGTCCAGCTGTCGTCCGTTTTGAATTGCAAATACATCACGGTATGTATAGACGTCAATGCCGGTGGGGGAGATGTTCCACAGAATGTCCCCATAATAGCATTTGAGTCGATAAAGCCATCATATATCTAAAGATATAACACAGGTTTAGATAAACTAAAATTTTCAGCGTCAAATTGTCAATATTTTCTTACCCATGATTTTAAGCTTATGTTTTGGGTGCTCAAAAAACCCGTCTTTTTGAGACGATTCTTTAGAGCACCCACAACATATGTTTTGGTTGAAAAATAAGAAAGTTATTTTTTCGTTACACACTCTTAACTAAAGTCATGTATAATAACATAGTTAATAGGAAATTGCACGATCACAAAAAGGAGAAATAATAGGTATGCACTTTTATCAGTGTGTCCATCTATCTGTCCATCTGTGATCTGTAAGCGAAAAGCTCTTTTAACCAGAAACTAATTTAAACTATTTGATAGTTTTCCCATGCAGATGATAACAGATAAGCTCTAGATATAAGGCTTGCAAAAATAAATTCAATGCCTGAGACTTATAGTGTAGGGGCCAAACTGAGATATATGGGCTATTTTGCGACTTTGTTGCACCCCCCAGGAAGAAAAAGTTGGTTACTATTTTCAGTCAGGGACATGTCTGGGGGCCTTAGAAACCCATGTTTTACTAAGTTTTCTGTGGTCAATTTTCTGTAAATGGCATGTAATCACCGTTACCCCACAAACATTGAAAATAGAAGTACACAAAATAAAAGACTAATTATACATTTTATAATAGTATCAATGGATTTATTTGAGGTTTAAATGTTTGATCTTGCCATAAACATTAATTGCAGACATCTGTGAGATGTTTTTCTGCTCATCAGCGTTACGTATGTTACATTTTATACGAAATTGCAGATAATGACTTTATAGAGTGCATATAAGAATGAACCATGTTCCCCAGCCACAGGAAGAGAAACTTGGTTACTATTTGCAGCCCGTGACATATCTTGGGGCTATAGAAACTAATGTTTTAGTAAGTTTTCTATGGTAAGTTTTCTTTAAGTGAACTTAATTAAATGTTACCATAATTTTGAAAATAGCAGTACACAAAATGCAAGATTAATAGGATAGTTTACAATTGTGTTAATGTTATTATTTGAGTTTTTCATGTTTAAGTTAGACATAAACATCAATGGCAGACATCTGTAATATGTATTTCTGCTCGTCAGAGTTACTTACGTTACATTGTTTTACGAAATTGCAGATAATAAGCGTATAGAGTTCATATCATATTAACCCATGATCCCAACCTTAAATATGCGATTAAGATCCCTATTCCAATGATGAATTTCCATTATTCCATATCTGAATCTATTTTTAATTTATAACTGGAGATAATTTGTAGTAAAATAAATTTTAAAATATGCTTATATGCATATCATTTTAACTGGCATACAGATTTTTCTATTTCAACCATATACATTGCATTGGAATTAACAGTGTCTTCTTTCATCTTTGTCACAATGAAATGAAATAACAACGATGAAAACAAGTTTTACTACCATGGACATTTAATTTCTGTCAATAAATAAATAAGGTAAAGTAGGTAACAACAATGGTGTTTTGCATAAATGGATATGCTAAAAAGTGGAGAGTAGACTCATATTTTTACTTAAGCCTGACGACACGCAGAGTCTACCCTCCACATGTTTAATAACTTCAATAATAGACAAATTATTTAAAATAAACACTATTCTAAGAGAGTTTTGTATTTTTGTTTGATCCTGTTACGTTGATATATGTATGGTAATTTGCAGATTTTTTATCAATGGTTCATAGCAATTAACATGATATTTACTTTATGATTCAAATGTTGGACTGAATATACCGTACCTCAATCAATAAATTTAAATAGAAAAGCAATATTTCCTGCATCTGGTGGCAAAGCATGAGGATAGTGTGGGTGTCTTCCAGAGCAGAGGCTTTCTGTCGACTTTACACAGACGACACATCTTAAAACTAGTAATGTTTCATCTGAGCCTTCTTTGAATGGGTAACAAATTGGTCAAATTTGACGATTCACTGTTTTACAAGATATTTACCCTTTACACTATATGCATATATTTGTCAAGCCCATAACATATGTAACAGCACACTGTCATAATTAAGCTTAGATATGCTTTCCTGCGACAACTTGCTCCTTTTTAGCCAGTAGAAGTATTTAATCATGCCTGAAAAAACTATGTTTGCTAAAATGTGATCAAACAAAGGTACCGTGAGGAAGAAACACAGAACATTTTAGGTCTTGGCTGCATTTTTTTATAATCTAAAATTCCTCTATCGTTTTTAAAATTCACAAAATATGATATCAATCAAAATTACTTATCAGTATAGAAAGAGCATGGTTTATACTCAAATTTACCTGATGCTATGTAGATCTAGCATTTACTTTTTTTCTTGTATGCTTAATACATTAATTTTCACTGTTGACAATTACATTTTGAAAAAAAATGTAAACCTAGGCCTGTCACAGTTGCAATCCCCAAATTTCTTGTTGGACACGTTTTCATTATATCATAAAATGCTTATTATCTTTTAACATTATACAGCAATTTCGAAAGAAATAATTTTGTTTATCAAGCAAGTTTCAGGTAAAGCAACCTGAGCGATACACATAGACTTAACCGCATATTACGTGGTAACATTAATTACAAAGCTGTTTCATTTTAACATTGATTGCAAATGTTTGGTCTGTTAGTGAAGCTTTGTTTTAAATTACATTTTGAGGAGTTATTCTAAAGCTTTATTCGTAATCACGACTCACTGTAATACAACGACATGGTTTGAATTTTTAAAACTCACAGATTAAATTGTCAAATGAGTGTCGCCTGAAAAAGTAGTGCCAGGACTCACACGCAGCATGTTAGCTTTCTTACATTATTCACAGGGAAGTTCCTTTTTATTTCTTGTTTGCACCTTTGGGTCATGTTGAGCTATTTGTAACACTGATACATGTTTACACATGAGGAGTAAGAGACTTATGATAAGTTTGTCGGTTTTAAAGATTTACTGAAGATTTACTGAATTAGCCTTATTTTATGCAAAACCATCAAAAACTGTGAGCAATACTGCAAACAACAGCTCGTAAACATAATTTTAGTCATAAACTGACTCATTCTTGCACCAATATCCTTGTATATATTTGTTACTACTAACATTGTTTGAGGGCTATTTCTGGTTAAAGGAAAGTATTTCAGTTTTATTTTAAGTGTAATGCTATATTAAGATTACAAATTATGAGTACGTTAGAAATTACAAGTGCAAGATAATCTCGTATATTGCACTGGTTTATACATGTAGTAGATAGCTTTAATGTAAAGAACAACCTTATATGCAATGAATCACTTTTTCAGCAAACTAATATGGTTAAAACACAAATGCCTTTTTTATATGTAAGGACAGAGAGTTTCCCACCTTAGGGATTTTTTCTACATCAAGCAAATCAGACATTTAACCAAATGGTTATGTTTGTAAATTTGTATTATATAAACATTTTGTGATGTAATTTCTCCAACCATTAGACATGACCTTAGATAAACTGATGGTAGACTAGGTGTATACAAGCTATTAGCAGCTGCAATATAATGAATGACAGATTCTTGCCTAGCATGTGTATATATCATTGAATAACCTTGTTAAGAGCTTTAGTCACCAAAAGGCCAACCAAGACACGCTTACCCAATAGGATATTTTTCAATAGTATCAATGAACTTATTTTAGTTTGACTTGTTTGAACTAGTCATAAACATCAATTGCAGGCATCTGCGAGATATATTTCTGCTCGTCAGCATTTTTATGTTACACTGTATAATAAATTGCAAATAATGAATTTATAGACTGCATTTTATAACAAAACATGTTCCCCAACCTTAAATTTATAATGTAGAGATATATTCTAATGGTAAATTTCCATTTTTACATATTTGAAGCTGTTAATAACTTGTAACTGTAGTGAAATTATTATCATCATGTTATTTGTACTGGCTTACAAATTTTCTATCCTCATTTATTAGGTAACGTAGTTAACAGGCCTATAATGACACTTTTAGAATAGGAAACGTAGTAAAACAGACCACAGGAAACGTAGTAAAACATTCAGTCCAATATTTGAATTATGAAGCTGATATTATACATATTGTCATGTACCATTGATTAAAAAACTTGTAAACTGTCATATCAAAGATGTAAACTGTCATATCAAAGTAAAATAAAGTAAATAATCAATCAAAATTACAAAACTCTCTTAAATAAGTGTTTATTTAGAATAATTTGTTCATAATTGAAAATATTTAAATAATATGTGGAGAGAAGACTCAAATATATTCTGAGTCTGGCTTGTTGTCAGGCCCAGGTAAAATTTTAGTCTACTTTCCACACTTTTAAGATTAGTATTTTTATCCATTTATGCAAGGGACAATGTTGATACCCATGCTACCTGGTATATATTAACAGCAACAAACTGCCCATCATAGTTGAATTTGTTTATAGTTATTATTTTGTTTCATTGTGAAAGTGGTGAAGAAGACATTGTACATTCCAATGCAATGTAAATTGTCAGATAGAAAATCTCTACGCCAATATTGGTTTAAACATATTTATTCACAACTCTGTCAAAATACATAAGAAAGTACAACATAATGAGAGGATCTGAACGAAAGCCTATTGCTTATAGAGTTCATTTCCTCATTACGCCAATATTAGAAGTGACATGCTCATAAGCATGCTTAAATGTTTATTTTTCAACCTCTGTTGCCAGTTACAAGTTGTAAATAGCCTAAACTATGTGTAAATGGAAATGCTTTATTAGAATAGAGATTTTTAATACACATTTAAGGTTGGGGGAAATGGTTTATTCTAATATGCAATCTATAAAGTCATTATCTGCAATTTCGTAAAAATGTAACATAAGTAACTCTGACAAGCAGAAATACATCTCGCATATGTATGCAATTGATGTTATGACTAGCTCAAACATTTAAAGTTCAAATAATTTTATTTATACTTTTGAAAACATCATATTAGTCTTGTATTTTTTGCACTGCTTTTTTCAATGTTAGTAGGGTTTCATTAATTACAGTCCATTTACAGAAAAATGACCAAAGAATACATAGTAAAACATGGGTTTCGAATACCCCAAGATATGTCCAAGACGGAAAATAGTAACCAAGTTTCTCTTCCTGTGCCTAGGGAACATGGTTCATTCTTATATGCAATCTACAAAGTCATTACCTGCAATTTCGTATAAAAAGTAACATACGTTACGCTGGCGAGCTGCAATACATCTCACAGATGTCTGCAATTGATTTTTATGACTATGTTAAACATTTAAACCTCAAATAAATTCATTGATACTATTATAAAATGTATTATTAGTCTTTTATTTTGTTTACTGTTATTTTCAATGTTTGTGGGGTAACGGTGATTACAGGCCATTTACAGAAAATTGACCACAGAAAACTTAGTAAAACATGGGTTTCTGAGGCCCCCAGACATGTCCCTGACTAAAAATAGTAACCAACTTTTTCTTCCTGGGGGTGCAACAGAACTCAAAATTTGAGATTTGGCCCCTAGACCATTAGTCAAGGCAGGCAAAACATGTAAGCTGGTTTATGTTCCCTAACTTTTAAGCATATCTCTTAAACTATGCAGCATAGTTTAATGAAACTCCATTGATGTGTAACTTTTGAAAAAGTAATGTGGTTTATTAGTAAGCCGGCTCTCGTCTCCGTCTGTTCATCTGTCCCTCTATCTGTTATATGTTAGTAAAAGTTTAACTCAGCAACTACCTATACTAGAAAGTATTTATACTGACCCACACTTCCAACGCAAAATGTTTTAGGAGAATAATTTTAATTAATAAACGAGGTCTTGCCAAAATCATTGTACCATTCAGAGGTTATGGCAGACATTCACCTAATCAGGTAATGATTAATAGGGAGTTACTTTACTGATAAAGTTCTACTTTTAATTTCATAAATAAGTGTTTTAATTTTTGATAAAACTGCGTTACAATGAATGAAATAATATACAGTCAGACATGAGTAAAGCGTCGCCTCAATAGCTTCCTAGAAAACGAAGGAAGCTTTCAAGTCATGAATATTTTCTTGTTTTATCTATAAAAATAGATAAAGTGGTGACAATTTACAGCAATTTTGATTCGATTATCACAAAGGCAAACAACCAGCCATGGTAAATGCAGACTTACCCCTAAAATGACCCTATTCTCAAACCCATTATGGTATTTTCAAAACGCTTAGACATGTTAAGTGCTAGTGTCATATTGTTACAATCTCAAAGACAAGCTCTGTCTGAAAATTTCAGATTCATATCTCCAATAGAATAAAAGTAATGGATGTGTAAAGAAAGGCATGTTAGTGATAATGCAAAAATTACAAACACGCGATCTACTATTTCAATTATCCTCTATAACTAAAATGAAACCTTGAGTTCGACAAAATCAGTTTGGCACTAGTTTGAAAAAATATGTCTAGATTATTTCTGTGTTTATTTGAATTCAAAGTAAGCACTTTCGGTTAAGCTGTGACACTTTTAAGGTGTATACAGGACACGGTTGATGTCATTCTAATATGTTCAGTAGACCAAAGGAAGACTATGGTAACAAAATATTACAAACTTGTTGTTCTTCTGAAGAAATGTGTACACGCAAAACGTCTCTGAAATAATGTTTGGGCGATGTTTGACTTATGACTGACTGTATATATGGAATATTTAAGGTTCGGTATGGTCTTGCGTTGGAAGTGTGGTTCAGTGTATAATGTCTTTCATATTTTCCTTAAAAACTGATACAATAATATCTTGTATCTTGTACAAAGACCCTGCATATGTCGAGAGAAACAATAAACAAAACATCAATAACAACATATTGCCTACTATGACAAACAGTCCATAAGCATTTTCGTAGCTCCCCCTACGGTATTTACGCCCGTTAGTAATAAAAACAGTAACATTCAATGGAGGTCATCAAATGCGGTAAAAGTGATTTTCCATACCAAATGGAACTGCTCTTAAAGGAAAGAATTCCCTCCCTCTTGGAGCAAATCCTTTCCTTAAATAGAAGTTACCATTTTGAAAATGGACGTTATTAAAGAGAATCACTGTAAAATTCAATAGTCTTCTTTTTATGTGCGTAACTTTTTCAGCGTTCTGGCTACGCCATTGATAAGTATAGATTCGGTTCGTTGTGTACTTTTGTGTTATTCTTACCCTCAGAAAATCATATCCACATACAATATTATCTTCTATATCTATATCAATTACATTGATAGTAATAGCTTGATAGAGGTCAGCGACAATAAACCACCAACAATTCTCGTTGTTATCATAGTTGCCATCATATGTGGTGGGCGAAGCTAGCCAACCAGCTTGATCATACAATACACCACCACATGTCTTGTCAAAAGTAGGCACTGCAGTAAAACACTAATATTATGATAAGTTACTCCAGCTACATAAAACGCATAGATCAAAGTAAATATTATGCGCGTAAAATTGTGAAAAATTCGTACCCATCAATTTTAACAAGTGTTTAGAGTGTTATGTACCCAAAACATATAGACTTATATGTTCTGGTTGACAAATAAGAAAATCAATTAATATTTACGCACTCTAATCTAGAAGCCTAAAATTTCTAAGATGTTGCTCTATTTTCTACATAAAAATGTAATGTGACTGTTAGAGTTCCGTTTTTCTTCCTCTCGGTGCCGTGTAGCCTTAAATAATGAACTGAGGGCAGATGTATGCTCACTGTTTATAAACCTGAGGGCCCTCAACTGGATCTGTTTAGGTTAATTAGTGTGTGATAGTGGCATTTGATATTCATACTCACTATTTCCCAGACAAGTTTCATGCCATCTGCATAGGGAAAAAGCTCATGAAAATATCAAAACCTTCCGAATTGGCCAGACTAATATTACTTGTGAGGAAATTGTTACACTTATAGGTATCAATATAGATTCACTTCTCTGATATATGTAAGAAAGATTCTCAAAGGTTAGTTTTCTTAAAGCATTGAGGTCTTTTTAAACCAAACAAGGTTAATTTACATGTGCGGTTCGAGAAACGTTCGTGGGGTGTGAAAGGGGGGTAATGACAGATAAAAACGTGTAGACGCTCCCATAGTTTTCAGGGTGTTCAAAGTTGTTGTTTTTTCAGGGGATGGGGGTCCAATCGCTTATTTCTAAAAAAAAGCTTTATCATTTGAAATCGTGTTCGGGTGTGGTTGGCAGACCCCATGTCTTCCCTCTTGGATTCGCATAAGCCTTATTATTTATTTTTATCGCATCAAATTTTTGGCTTTAATTGTCTGCTTCTTTTGGGCTCTTTTTATTGTGCATCAACCGCTAGTTAACTTTAATAGATCCAGGAGAGGGCCCTCAGATTTATGAACAGTGACCATACATCTACCCTCATTACTCAAGACTACAAATACTCACTTATTACGCCCGCAGACTAAAACAGTTGGCATTTGAAGTCTCCAAAATTGTCAAAAACATGTCAACAAATTACAAAAATGATTTTGTCAAAATAACACTAGGGAAGAAAAGAAGGCAGATGTCCTAAGAGTAAACACAACAAAGTATGAGATGACTCCATTCAAGTCTAAAGCGGCAACGAAGCGCGTTTGAACAAATCGAACCCACAATTTTGCAGAATGATCCATGCCCTGTATGGCCTCAGATGTAAATGCAGGCCTCCAGATAAGAGTGCGTATTGGAAAATTATTTTCTTTATTTCTCATCCAAAACATATGTTGTGGATACTCAAAAGAACCGTCTCAGTGAGACGGTTCTCGTGAGCATCCAAAACACATGCTTAAATGAATGGGTAAGAAAAGAATTAAAAGTTAATGCAAATAAAAATTTATTACCTGGACCTATTGAAAAAATGCCCTCTTTGTTCTGCTAAATTTCGCAAATGTTTTTGCTTCTGCTTGCCTTTTGCTTTTGTTTGCCTATTGCATGCTTTGTTATGCCAGAGCTTTTTCCAGTAATTTTGGGAAAAGGCCCCTGGCCAAAATTTTGAAAAAATGATCGACTTAACAGCAAAATTGGGAGAAATTAACGGCATAGAACATAACAAAGGTAGCAAAATATGTCAAGTTATTTTAGATTATACCACGTAAGCACAAGTGTTTAAGTATTATTCTGATATGGGTCATTGTTTCTCATAAGTAGTAGTGGTCTCTACAAAAGTAATAAAAAATGATTGTTTTATACTTTTCTCAATTGGGGAAACAGACAGGGTATTGGGAAAAGGATGGCTATTTTCGATTGGGAATGGGCCCCTAGAGAAGGACAGAAAATGCCCAGTATGCTATGTTTGTCTGATTAGCTCTCTTTTTTAGTTTTTCGTTACAGTTGCCCTCTTGTAAAGCATGTCATAAATAGGACCTTGCTCTTACGCATGTCGTCTCCTTTGGTTAAGGTTTAGCAATCTCAGACTCCTAGTATCGTGTAAATAATGAGCACCTTAATTTGTATCATAAATGAAGATGCTATCTTTAATGAACATTCAGTCAACTTTCCACAACTATGTAAGAAAATGAATTTACTGTATACTATTTCATAGTCGTATACAGTATAGTATCTATCGAAGATTTAACAATGTATCAATCCTCGTGTGGCGTAACATTATTCTAGTTGCATGACTATGTGATACATACAGTTATTTTACATTAGTTTGTGGAAGTAAATTCACTACAGGGCTTTTGTTGTAACTTGATAATATTCGACAATTAATGTATATTATATTTTATTCTGTTATTTAAACAGTTAAAGCAACTGATTAATCTGGACTAATACAGGAACGGAATTGTATGGCCAGTAGCTTTTGAGTCTTCCTGTATGGGTAAATGTGTAAGTGTGTATTGGGAGAGAAGTAACAGTACCCTGAGGGTCAACTATTTTTTATTATTATTTAAGTGCCATTTTACCTGGTATGTTGAAAGTGTCCTCGGAA
The DNA here is from genome assembly GCA_964019695.1 of Loripinus fragilis. Classification (NCBI taxonomy): domain Eukaryota; kingdom Metazoa; phylum Mollusca; class Bivalvia; order Lucinida; family Lucinidae; genus Loripinus; species Loripinus fragilis. The sequence continues at coordinate 83,535,205 of OZ026517.1, forward strand.
AGAGTAGTGCAATAATATAATTAAAGAAAAATACATAGAGGATCTTACATGAGTACTCATGTTTTATTGAATTTATTAATGAGTTGGGGAAAAGAGATAAAATGCGAGGCTTGCCGAGCATTTATCACTTTTTCGCAATGAGTTTAATAAATTCAATCATTTATAATACAAGAGCACGAATGTTAGATTCTATTCATCATATGACATTAAGATTACTTTGAAATCTCATTTCTGCCGTAAAACGTCATAATTTTGTCATTATGTACACAACGATGTTATGGACGTCATAACGTTTCCTGAAAATTGATAAACCACTAGTGGTTTACAGATTTTATTGCATGGCGTATTTCACTCCTAGACGCGACGCCATATGATAAAAACAAATCTTTTATGATCTGGAGCGCAGTGGCTCAGTGGTAGAGTGCTTATCTCGAGACCGTGGGGCTGCGGGTTCGAGCCTCACCGGTGTTACTGCGCTGTGGTCCTTGAGCAAAACACATTTATCCTAGCTTAGTACTGGTTCATTCCAGGAAGACTCGTCCCTGTTTAACTGAAAAATTGTTGATGGGACGTAAAGAATCAAATCAAACAAACAAAACAATTTTTAATAACCTTGAAACATGCTTGTCTTGTCATTTTGAGCACGAATTAGATGCAATCTTGATCAAATTACACCTTTTGAAAGAAACCCCATAATACCTAGCATTAAATATTTGAATTTATTAGCCAATATAGTCGTGTTTATTGTAGACTGCTGCATTAAATCACTCATAAATAGGCAATTAAGATTTAATAACTCGAAATCACGGTTTATAGCTATGGGTTCCTCTTTATTTGCATGACGGTGGGTTAGGCCTCAGACTCAATGATGCCTCTGACGTTAAGCTTTCGTTGGTGGGTTGGTGCCTGATGCTTGTCTGTAACTGGGCAAACCGTGGCTTTCTTTAGGTCCGACTATCTGTGAGTTGTGAGACATTTTCCTTGTTTCATCATAACGTGTTAATTCGGTTAGAGTGTTTCTCTATGGTGATACGTTGCAATAGTTAGTAAGCTTAATAGTTTTGTGCTTCAACAACAGCAGTATCTAGGGCAAAGAGTTGGTACAGTAAAATGACTTTAAGCCCAATAGTGGCTTAGGCGGCTGTCTGTTCTAAGTCGGTGGTTCTCTTGTTTTTGATGTGTTGTTGATTGTTTTTCCCATAATTCCATAATTGTTCTATGTTTTGTTGTGCGCTACTTTGAGTCCATTCTAGTTTCGTGTTGCACTTGATTGTATTGACTCCTGATCTTTGCCCCTTTCTTGCTTTGCAATCATCTTGATGACGAACAAATAGCTTGTTGTGTTGCTTAGTGTGTCTTCCTGATGTCTCGTAAGTGTTGTGTGGCTCTTCCTGGCGATTCCACGGTTGTCTGCAATTTGTAATTCTGGTATTTCCTGATCGTACTCACTATTTTTTGAAGCATTGATACTAATGGAGATCTTACATGAATTATATGTAAATTCAGTAAATATCCAAGCTCAAAACTAGCCCTTTTAAAGCATTGTGCAATATTGGATTCAAATAATATATATATATATTTTCAAGCATTTGCCTTCGCCAGGTCCTAAAGGCGGCTAAAAACTGAGGGCGATAAAAAAAATTAATCTTAGTTGGTCTATACCTGAGCTATTTACTTTTGGTCAATCGCCTACCTTTTATAACCCTTGCATACACTTCGACCTCACATAGTCTTAGCGCGCCTAGTTGACCTGTTGTAAAATTTCTCAGAATTTTAACATATCGTCCATTGATCGGCGCATCACATGTCAATTTAACTGGATAATCGTAAGCCGATGGACCTTGAAAGAAGGCACAGAAGAATAGAGTTTCTTTTGTTTCACCAACAAACACTGATACATTCGAATGTTCCTCAGCTGAAAACAGACATAGGAAGGATGCATATGACCAAGAAATGGACCAGATATATAGAGAATACTAGGTGCGTGCCTTTTGATATCAAGTTTACCAGGCAAGGCTTTGAGAACACTTGTTGACATCGCGAGGCTTGCCGAGCGATTCAACAAGTGTTCTCAAGCCGAGCCTGGTAAACTTGATATCAAAAGATGCGAACGTGGTTTCTATTTATCAGTTTACCAAATGTTTCACTCTTCAAACTAGCGATTATGACGTATTTTTTTATTTGTGTGTTGATTCAGCGTCATTTGCGACGTCATTCAAAAAGTGCAACATCATCATGACCTGATAATTCCAACTCAATGTTTTTATCGTTTTTTTTGGCGATTTTGATTGGTCCGTTGGTAAAATTAAATGTTTTTTACACTTCAATAAAAACCTGTGCGTATGAATATTTGATATCTGTCTTGATTTCACAGTGCTAATAACGAACTGTACTTAAAACTTCAAACACAAGTGACAAGTAAGGTACCCTATTGTTGTGTCTGAGATAAAACATTCACCAGTTTAAATATAGTCAAACACATGTTGAAAGCTCATTTGAACACCCTTTAACCGTATGGGGTGCACCTTCAAAGCAAAAGGAGGAACTCTAAGAAATGAACCCGATGACGTGGTTATGTGAGGTCACTTAACACAAACAGTCACGTCATCGAAGAGAATCGGCATCAAAACAATGGCTACATCAACAGCGAAATGTTTCAATACAGTTTGACAACGTCAAAACGAAGTTCAACGTTTTAGGTTAACGCTTAGGGCCTACTAATGTGGGGACTTGTGAAGGTAACCATGTGCTTATTAAAACCTGTCATTCCGTGGAAGGGCCTTAATCTAAATGCTCTTCAATGAGCCCAGCAAGCTAAAGAAAACAATTTCATACTAAATGGAGTTGTTTTTGATCTCATACTCATATACTTGCTCCAAAAAGAGTGCAATTTGAATCAATATTTAGCATAAAAAATTTGAACTGACATAATGTTCAAGATGGCTGCCCAATCTTTCATAGACACCGGTTACAAACTATTTTCCTTCAGTGGGCTTTTAAATCTGAAATGTTGTCAACAACCCTTTATTAATGTGCTGATTTGTTCCTAAGTTGGAATTATAAGGAATGAAATTTATTTTTTTTGTTTTTATCGATGTGTAAACTCCGGCGAATCGCTCACAAATTTAACAAAAAACCCTTCGGGCTTTATTCAATTTGTGAGTGATTCGCCGGAGTTTACACATCGATAAAAACCAAAAAAATAAAATTTCATTCCCATGATAAAGGCAATATGCCGTGAGATAGACAACGTTTATCAGGCACCGCGCAACAATGCAGTTAATATGAGAGGTAAATGATATAGATCACTGACCAATATTCAGCACCAACAGGAACGTGGCATCTGATCAGGGTCTCCACTGTTTGATAACAGAACGTTCTTTTGAAATTTGAATAGAAATGAAAATAGCACCCAACAACCCTTAAGGAAATTAGTTATAACATGTAAAAACCCAATTCTGTTTAATATGTTCTTAAAAGGGTATCCTTTGGAAGCAAATACTGCACCAAAGAACTGAAACTAGAGTGTGCATATTTCCTGGGCCAGACTAGCTAGTTTCTGCCATTTATGCTCATCAGTGCCCCTCTAATAGTTTCAAAATTCCATAATGAAACTCATGATCCCAAAGGACAAGACAATAAAATCTACACAATAGTGAAGGGCAGGGAGACGTTCTACCGCCACCACACAGTCCCAGTCACCAGTTGTAGTGAAGTCGAATATGTTCTTAAAAGGGTATCCTTCGGAAGCAAAGACTGCACCAAAGAACTGAAACTAGAGTGTGCGTATTTCCTGGGCCAGACTACATGTAGCTAGTTTCTGCCATTTAGGCATAATCAGTGACCCTCTAATAGTTTCAAGGTTGTTTTTGATGGGGTTTTTTTGTGATCTCTTTTTTACTCACACAAGAATATCGGCTCATAATGAGTAGCATACTCATGAAATGAAATAACTCAAGCAACCACTAAAACAGTAAAAATAATCGAACGTGCATGAGTGGTTAGCGGTATAAATTTTGGTCTTAGGCTATATTTACCCTCTTATTCTTAGTATTTGAGCAGCGATGTCTCTGACAAGTCTACGCGTTTGCCGCTCGCCTTAACCTTCTTTGATCAACAATCTCAGAAGTTTGTTTGTTTGATTTGATCTTTACGTCCAGGTCAACATTTTTTCAATTATGTCGGAACCAGCTCTAAGCAAGGATTAATGTATCTTGCTCGAGGACACAATGCAGTGACGCCAGTGAGGCTCGAACCCGTCAGTCAAGCACTCTACCACTGAAACACTACGCTCCCAATCTTAGAAATACCGAAGTTGCATGCTCTGATAAATTCCTTAATTTAGTAGTATACATATTGTCCTGCCAGTAAAGGGTGACAGTGACGTCATATTTTACAAAGTATTCAAGAACTTATAACCGATAGATCACTTGTGTATATATCCTATCCGCAGGATAGGATTAATACACACGTGATATATCGATTCGCGATAGCTCAAGTGAAGTGTACAAGTTAATATTTTACCTAACAAATGTAAATAAGCAGTACGTCACTGTCACTCTTGGTTGGCACGACAGTAAATTGTAATATTCTAAATTATAAAATTACCTGTCAGACTAACTTTGTTCGATTTTTTACATCCCAGTTAACATTTTTTCAGTCATGTCGAGACATTTTCCTGGAGAGAACCAGAAGTACAAATGTTAGTAGTGAGGTAAAAGTGCTCGCTTAGGGTCACAGCACGATGTTTATGACGAGGCTCAAACCAGGGTCATCTTCATATCTGGTCAAGCACGCTACCAATAAGCAACTGTGCATGCCAAGCGATGACTATTGACCCATTTAAGTCGTATAGAATTTCCCAATCTTATCAATTGGACCAGTCCATTTCCATCTAAAAGGTTGTTGGCTACGTGGTACTTTTCTTTTTTATTTAAATCTTAATGGCACATCCTATAAGCAAATAGTGGAACCCTGCTGCTCAGACGCCGCGTTCTGTGGCGTCAGATCTGAGTCTGCACTATTTGCATATGCCCCACAAAAAGGACGGTAAAAGTAAGAACCTGTCATGAATATTGTTTAATTGTAATACATGTAAGGAGGCTTATTGGCTAGGCTCGTGTAAAATCATAATTGTCACAATTTACACAGGAACATTACAGAATGGTTTAAAGATATGATGTAATAGAACTGAACGTGCCAGTCCCGTAAGGTAAAGTCGGGTAATTTCGGAAATGATGTAAATTCGGACAGCGCCATTTTTTTGTTTTATATTTCTATTATTGGAATAAAAAAGATTTACAAAGCAAACAGTGCAAATCCTGATGAGACGTCTCATCTGGATTTGCTCTGTTTGCAAATCTATGTCCGAATTTACCCGATGCCCGAAATTACCTGACTTTACCCTAACACTCTGTCTTTTACAACATTAAGACGAACCCTCAAACGTCGGAGCCGGTCAAATTTATGTTAACAGCGCCGACCGATTTAGTCAGAGCCATTGTTTATTTGGCCTTAATATTCTTCATCTTTTGAATGCTTGTCATAATTGAAGTGGGAAGGATCGACCATTCAAACAATGGCATTTTAACAGGCTTATCAATAGAATAATAGCTGCAATACTGTTATTTGACCTTTGTTCAGAAAAAAACATATGCAATATCTACATCTCATACCAGATTTAAGAAACAGTTAAAAGTTTACATTTATGAGGGTCCGGATGGGGAATAATGATAAGTGAATAATGTTCCTTTTTTATAATGAATAGTGAATACTGAGCCAAAAAAATAAATGAATAGTGAATATTGAGGGCCTAAAAATAATGAATTAGCCTTTTTTTAATGAATTGAAGAAAAAAAAATTAATGAATAGTGAATGATCAGATTTCTTTGCCACTTTTAACTGTTAAAGAGACTAAGTCTGCAACTATGAATATTTTTCGAAAATTTTTATTTTCTTTTTAAATCATTTGTAAAAGTAGAATTATGTTATGTTTTCACAATAAATCTGTTCACTATAGCTGAAATTGCACGGAAAAGTGAATTATCTTATAAAACAGGTGTGTTTTTCTCTTGTTGGTAATTATTTGCGTCCCTCCAATAATTATAGACAGTTTATTTTAACATAAATGCTGTTGTTTTGATACTTATAATTTGTTAAGATTTACGAAATTGGTAAAATGTATACCTGAATTTTAGTTTTTGTTACTGTGTTCTTGAAAATTAGAAACATTAGTTCTTATATTAAAATATCAAAAGTTACAGACTATGCAGCTTTAATGAATAACTGGTCTTATCTTAATGAATAAACCAAAATTTTAATGAGACGAATAATTGGCTAAATTTTTAATGAAAATCCCCCCAATCCAGATCCTCATTTATGTTTGTTTGCTATTTCATACTACAACAATGGATTTTAGCGTATTTCATCAGCAAACATACATAGACAGAACCGCACGTTAAAGGACTGAGGGCCCTGCCCAAGTAGTTTCCCATCCGTGTACATGTATATGTTCATCTCTTTCTTGTAAATATCTGATTTATGTTACTAAACAGTGCAGATCCTGAAATGCTGCATTTACCAAGATATCGGTTAGGGTAAAGTCAGGTAACTTCGGACACCAGGTAAATTCGGTAATACCTTTGCAAACAGTTGAAATCCAGATAAAGACGGCTCCTTATGAGCCGTCTCATCAGGATTTTCATTGTTTGCTCAGTTAATTTATTTTTAATCCATTAATTAAACTATGTAACAAACAAGGTCGCTGTCCGAATATATCTGATTTCCGAAGTTACCTGACTTTACTACAATGGGCATCCAGTATAAACGGGTTTAGTTATACATGCGCAATAAGTTTAGCAATTTCTAATGTTTCACATCTTCTTAGTGCTCATCTCCGTGCAGTGCCGATTAATTTCAATTGCAATGATGAGAACAGGATCTTAGGCAAATGAAACCACGAAATTTCAGACGCACTCCTTTTGGATTTAAATAGGCATTTTGGGAGAGCAAGAATTGCAGCAGGGATCAGTAAGCAAAAATCATACCCGTTGTAAGTAATGCTGAAATGATAAGCATTTGAGTTTTTGTTTGGTGTCTATCATCTTCCTCATGCATCATACGCCTATAAAAACTATTGGTTATGTGACAGATGTGATAGAGAATTCATGCTGAAAAAAATCAGCTGCCATCAATGACGTCAAAACGTAGTAATCATTTGATTAAACTTCTAATGTTAATTGGCATTTCAATTCAACAGAGTATCAGTTTACAAAGATATCATAGGCTTACAATGTAACTCATCTTATGGTTGATTAAAACCTTAAGTTACTGAAAAATGGTGCGACGCATTTGCGAGTTAACGGTGACGTTAGATTTTTATCGTTCGGCTCGTGCACTGTAGTAGTGAAGATGTTTCATTCAACAGTATTTGTCTAAATGTGATGGAAGTCATCAAACAGTTTTACTTGTTATTTCGTTCAAGAAAACCCGACTAGAAATACCGTTTAAAAGCGATAGCGTAAAAGCATTAGGAAAAACGTCAAATTTTGAAAACTTGGTCCTTTTTTTCTCTGAGAAAGTTCAGAAAATTGCAGCATTTGCTATGCTTTTTTTGTCCAAACAATCGTTTGAAAATGGTTTCGGCATTCCCCAATGATCAGAAATACCAACGTTATCCGCCTGTCTTAAAATTAAACGTCACTTTAGCACGGCCGCTGCGTTTGGTAATTCTGTATTTTTAAATGGAAAATTTTGTCAGATGATCGGCGCTTGTATCTTCATGACAGCAAATGAAACTCGAGATCTGATGTGGATGGGCTCACCCATACAAAACAATTGCTAAATTAATTGTGCATAGTATATTATGAAAACAAAATTGTAATACTTTATACTTACAAAATTGAAATAGAACAGAATCGACGTCATAATATTTGTCCAGAACCACCACCCACCAGGAGGCGTAGTCTCTTTCGGAATGAAAGCAGTATAAATGCCGGAAACGACTCGCCAATTTTCCATCAATGGCAAGATCATGAGTCATTGTTCGGTAGACAGAACTTGCGTACGATTTTGGTCGTCTCAGTGAAAGATAATCACCGTCTGAAAGGAAAGTTAAACTTTTTTCTGCCCCTACGAGTCTAATACGAGGCAATCTTTATGCCATATCATTGACATTTTCTTTATTCCTTTGTACACTGGAAACCCCTAAAGGGGTACTTTGGTAAATAGTGGAGACACAGATGAAATTCCGCAAAACGCGGCATTTCATCAGGGCCTGCACTATTTGCTAACACGTATAAATACACTCTTTAGAGACTGGACTACATTCCCAGATTGCAAGGATACTTTACGCCCACGTTGGTAGTCGGTGGAAATGTGGGCGTCGACATGCCAACGTTGGACCAATAGTAGGGTGACTTTCAAGGCTCAGTTGAAGGTGGGGTGGTGACCAAAGTACTACATTGAATGTTGTACACCAAAATGTTTGTCATACCCTGAAGTTTATGAATCTTCCAAGATACAGTGGCCATTGTTGGTGCGGGCTGAGAAATCCAAGATGGCGTCCAAGATGGCCGCCAGAAATAAATGCAAGGGGTTGTTGTGTAAGAATTGGTGTGCTGATTTGATGTATATTATTTCATCAAATTAATGATATTCATTTTTGGAGTGTATGCTTGAACTTTTTAATGATACATTTAAATATGGTTCCATTGTCAAGGTCAAGGTCAAATTCAAGGTCAAATTCGAAAAATAGCGAAAATATGGCTAATTTCATTATTATCTTTTGCTATTGTACCAAAGTTTACTTAAATGGGAAGAAGTGTTATATAACAAAGTAAAATAGAATATATAGGCTTGAAATAAAATAAATAAAAATAAAACTCTTTTGAATTTCCAGGGAGATTTTCAAGATGGCGTCTTGAGACCCCTTATCAAAATAATTGAAAAGTAGATCTACCATTTAAAAAATGATTTTTTTCATTTTCATTTCAAATGTAGCCATTTAGTCTGTTGGTCCAATGCATTTTTTTCAGACATTGGATGCCGGCATGTTAATGAATGCAGACAATGTTATTCTGCTTGCCCAATGTCTGAGTAAAAGAGCTAGGCCTGTCTGCAAATTCGCATTTGATTATTTAGGTCAAGACAGAGGTCAAAGGTCATGGAGTGCAAAATGTGCTTAATTTGTTATTTTCATGCAATAATTGTTTTTAGAAAGCCTTAAAAAAGACCAGGCATGTGCTAATTTTAATGTGTATCTCTACTTATGCTTGGCCTGTCTGCAGATTCGCAATTGGTTAATAAGGTAAAGACGGAGGTCAAAGGTCATGGAGTGCAAAAATGCTTAATTTCTTAAATTTTAAAATTGATTTTAAGCTAATATATAAGATCAGGTACATGATCATTTGAATGTGTATCTTAACTAATCAGATTATAAAAATAATGTGCTTCCTTTAATCACCAAAATTAATGAAAATAAGAATCAAAGTACTGAAAGTATTGAAGCATTCCTGATAAAAGCCGAAAAGAGCATCATTTTCTCCATATAATAAACTTAAAATAATTAATTTTTGATTTGAAATATATGTTTTACCAGCCAGTAGTTTTGATATGGTTATTTTCAGGTTACTTAGAATGTTGACCAAATATCATTTGCAAAGAGTGAGACTGATGTAGCTATAATAAACTGCAATTGTCAATTAATATATTTATGTCTAAGTACACCAACTAATAAACTTAAAGTAAGTAAGGGTGCAAAGATCAGGAATCGATACCATCAATGCTTTCAATTTATTTCACTGCACATATAACCCTTTGAAATATGAGCCATTGCCTGGCAAAATCAGGCTTGACATTCACCCAGTCAAACCAGAATCTTTACTGTCGGCACGATATAAGCTTAGAAGGCCATTGGGTATTCACTAAATGCACAGAGATGATGTTTATTAGACTAAGCAGATGCCCAGACTGGTCTGAGTTTTCACTGAGTGCAAAGCCTATCTCGTTAGTTTAATCAAACAGAAGCCACATATGTAAACAGTCCCTTTAACATTATTTCACTGTTCATTATATTTGAGAGCACACTCTGTCCACACAAGAACATGCAGGTGTACAGGTAATCATCGTGATTAAATATCATAAGTACATCCACATGCATGTAGGAATGGATCAAACAGAGTCTTTAATTGTCGACCATCCTCATCTCTCTGCCACCGAATCTGAATAGCTGAATTTAGCTGCTGTCTTGAAATTAAAGAAGACAATTATCAGACTTTAGCCTCGTAATTGGCTCTACCAAAATGTTGAACCATTTTCTGGCTCTTAGATCCCTTGACGAAGAGTCGAGAGTGCAACTCATTTATAAATATGATATCAGAGCTTTCTGAGACAAATGCTCAGCACCTAATAAAGTTTCTTCTGCTAGAATGCAAGCACCTAAATTATTGAGGAGTTCTGAATAAATCTCAATCACCCTCCATGATTTCTGTTTGTAATGTACTCTGAAATGACTGACAGTTTCATGCTAGCATAACACTTCAATATATATTCTCGCAGTGTATTCAAATTATATATTCGATTTAATTTAATGAACTTGACAGACTTGAGGTTGTCGCTGTGAAACTAGTTTAAGCCCTCCAGTGAGCTGTTTTTACTGACCGTTCCAAGGTGGTACTTCTTTTGTGGATCATTTTTGCTATTTGTGTTTCGTGTTTGTCATGTTTTCTTGTCTGTTCGTTGTAGCCTTGTGGTGACCTGCTGGAATGGCTCTTCATGTGTGTGATGTTGTTATTTTCCCATGTGGTGTCCTGGGCCAGATGTGCTGCTTGATTGTATCAAATTCTGATCTTTGCCTTCTTTCTTACTTTTGAAACTACTTGTTTGCAGGTCATGCCTCAGCACAATTATCTTAAAAGATATTAATGGTACCAGTCCAGATAGTCTAGTTGTTAAGGCATCCATTTTAAGAGCGGAAGGTCTAAGGTTTGAATCCCAGTGTCTGCGGCAGTGGGGTTTATTCTGAAATGGCCCGTTGGTGAGATTGCAGCTAGTTAAATGAATGGTTACCAATTCCTATCCTGCCTGGTGCCTGGCAAAAAGATGGACTTTGGGAAGTAAATGTGACAAGTTGAAGTGTCTCATAAGTCAGAAATGGCTGACCCTTTTAATATGGGTGACACCATAAAAAACAATCACTTTACTTTAGTACACGCACATCTGTGTTCTTACAACAAATGCAAAACCGTTCATACCCTACATCTGATGTGGCTTTTGGATGCTTTTTAACCCTTGTGCTGGCTTCTTTATGATCTGACTTACCAGAGTAAAAAGCGCGCCTCATGCCTGATGCAACTTTTGTCAGTTCTGATCTCCACATACATCCCAGAAATGATTATGACCACTATCATACACTGCCGACCAACCCACAGCACCATGAGAAGAGACACAGACCACTAACATCATATAACAGCAAAAAGACACTTAACGTATAGCAACCTTTTTATCTTTAATAGAGATATGATTGCAAAACTAATGAGTCTGTACTGCACAATAGAACAAGGGCCAAACACGAATCCCTACAAACAATGGGAGCAACAATAAAGAATGGACAGCATCCAAAGCTACAGGGTGGCTTAGGCATTCTATTGGCACCAAATATTTGGCATGGATTCAGCTGTTGTTACAATACGAAAATGGTTTAGCTCAAATGGAGGATCATTTGTGTTAATACATCTTGTGTGTCTCATGCTTTCACGTCTGTTCATTGCTGGCTTGTGGTGACCTGCTGGGAAAGGGCTATCCTCTTGGCTCTTGTTGGTGATGTTTATTGTATTTTTTACTTTCCCATGTGGTATCCTGGGTCTGGTGTGGTACTTGATTGCATCGTTTCCTGAGCCAGTGTGGACCATTAGTTTATTAGATAGGAATGCGTCAAGATTGGCCTTATTGTATGAAATGCTCCCAAGTTTTCGGAAAAAAGGTATCTCTGTTTTTGATCAGATGATGTATTGATCTCAGGCTTCCAGATCTCCATTAGTTGCACCTTTCATGGGATGGTCATGGTATCAATCAAAGCAAATATCTTTTCTTGATTCACTATCCCTACTGGTAGCTTCAGTGAAGTCGTATGTGAAATCGCCAAAAGCGTTTGCTTTGGTCTTCCTACAAACTGTGTGCATCAGTGCTTGACCTTCAAGTATTGTTATTTTGAGATACCCCCAGCTTCCAAAATAGCAGCCAGGTCTGATGTACAGTCACAGGAAAGGAGTTTACTGCCATCATCAACAATAAACAGAGGGGTATCTGAAAATTAATGACATATATTCTTCTTTGAGCTTTTATCACGACGAGCTTCCTTGCTGACTAAACGCCTTTCAAAAGGTTCATGGCGAGCCTTTATTCTCTGATGTCTGTGAAGTCACTTCGTTAGTTTGTATATTGAAGAGAGATAGAGAGGGAGTATGAAATCCATTCTGTGTTATAGAATCATGACACCTTTCTAGATTCTGCATCAGTCTGTTCTTCCAAAATCTTTTATTTGTTCACTTCCCCACACAAGAGACCTGAGTAATACTGACGATATTTCATCAGTAGCAACAGCACAAACCTTAGTCAGATTAATCAAGTCATGAAGAACCTTTTTGACGCATTGACATGATAGGGCAGTTCCATAATATTCTTAAAGTCATGTTCATCACCATTTAGGCATGCAGGATTTGACTCTCATGCTTCCCATATAGTGTACTCCCTATAAGGATGCCAAACATTTTATAAGTGCTAACTATGTTGTTGGCAAAACATCATAGATTACAAGAAATGCCATCCATTGTAGTTAGTACTAGCCACCAACAGTTTTACATAATTTTTTGGTATTCTCAAGGGTTTGATCTGTTGACAACTGATTAAAATTATGCTTACATATTTTACCTTTACTTTGTCATGAATTTTTCATGTACACTAAATGGGTTGTTTTGTTATAACATTTCAAATGAATAACCTGTAAAAGCGATACAATATTTGAACAGGCATATCAAGCATATTCACCCTACATCCACTCATATGCATTTACATTTTGACAAACACTGACTATATCTCCAGTTAAAGTCCTTAAATATAAACTTAATTGGTCTTTATTAAAATAAATTGACTGTCAATATATAAATATAATGAATATATACATTTTAGGATAAGTCTACAACACAAACATTTTAAACATCCTTCAATCGCTAACATTTTAGTACTTTTAGTGCTTTGATTTTAACTTTTTTTCTAGTAAGCATTAAAAACAGCCTTAAACCATCTTGTTAACATGTTTTAGTCAAGTATCAACAGAAAAAATGAACCCAAAAGCTGTTATTTACATTGATATGACGCTACAAATACAAAAATTCACTTGGTGACCTTTGACCTCTGTAATTTGCATAAGGGCCATTTTCAGGAGTGCAGACAGGGCAGGTATTGTTCAGCATAGGTTACTGAACAGTTTCTAGCATATAACTTTGCATTCCGGCCTCCCAGAAGTGATTTCTAGCTGTTTCCTTGAAAATAACTACCTGTCTAATTATAGTATTACTTGCTAAAATTATTTTAGCAGCATATTTCTGACACAATGAAGTTTATACAACCAACAAGAAATGATGCTTTTTATTGTTACCTGGAAAATCCAAGATGGCGTCCAAAAAAGAAAGAAAAGTAGACCCATGTAGAAAGATTAAAATGATCCTGAAAAATCTAAATATGTGAGTGTAAAAACAAAAAAAAAATGAATAACTGTATTTAATATATTTCAGCATTTAAATCCTGTAAATTGAGCCTCAAATTCTATGATTTTTGTCAAATATTATGTCTTAAAAGTATTAGCTTTTAAAAAGTCTGACATCTTCTGGCACTTAACTAAAGTGGGACGTTTGTCTACATGTACAAGAAATCCATGTTTCTTTTTTCCTTTCCATTCTGTTTTTCTTTCAAGTTCAACTATGACCATAAAGGCAGGTTTCTGGTATGGTACATAAATTATCAGGGATAAGATCAGATGGGTTTGTTGTTTTTTTCCTTTAAGTGCCCTATTTGATGAGTTTTTGTCATCGTAGCATTTCTCTCTGTAAGGCCAGTGCTTTGGAAAGGTTGGTCGTGAACCCCTTTAGAAAAACCATGCTACTTGTAAACAAAGTTATGACCCCTAAGAACCATGCTCCTTGTAAACAAAGTTATGACCCTTCTGTGAGCTAGTACATGGCCATCATAAGTGTATCGGACCCAGATCCCAGGTGAGGATGGGCGTAGTCCTGGAGACCTATGTGTGCCCTTAGTAAAGCTGGTCTCATCCCATTTGAGACAAGTCCTGTCTAACACGTATGTGATCAATCATTTCCTAAAAGACGGTGTGCTGTACCCCCATTAAGATATGTTGTGACCATCCTCTTTGGGGTCATGTCATAGTCACCTTTTGAGGTGGATGATGGTCTCCCTTTGAGATGTGTTGTAGTCCAACTGTGAGCCCAGCTGTTCATTTTGTGAGATATCTTGTGGCCATCCTCTTGGAGCAGATTATTGTACGGATTGTGCTCGCGCTCCAGCCCACCCCTCTGAGTTGAGTCATGATTTCTAGCAAAGTAAGATACTTGGAGAGAAAGGAAAGACCAGGAATGGAAACAATCAAGTACCACACATGACCTAGGACACCATATTGGAAAGTGACAAAAGCACAATGAAACATCACATACAGAGAGCCAAGAGGTCAGCCCTTTCCTAACAGGTGACCACAAGGCTGCAAGAAACAGACATCACAGACGGAAAAGACAAAAAAAAATATACCCACAAAAGAAACACTGCCTTGGAATGGTCAGGGAATAAAATTACTGGAGGGCTTAAACTAGCTTTATGCAAATCGACTTGTGCACCCCTGTTAGTGAAACATACTCATCCGTGATGTTGGTCAATGGAGGTTCCCCATGAACCAGGTCTTAGTCGCTGAAAATAAGGTCATTGTCCCCATTAGGCTGGTATAGGGTTTTGGAAATCCTTTGAGGTTTGCTGTAGACATCACGTGAGGCCAATAATGGTCCTAGTTTAGACAGGCTGTGCCTCTTTCCTGATGGGTGGGTGGTGTTTCACTAATAAGTGCTACCTCCTAGTTTAGTTGATTACGTCCCAATGTATGATGTGACCCAAATTAAGTGGGCGGTGGACCTCTGCGAGTAGGGTAGATGCCCCCTATGTAAAGATGGTTATGCATTTGTGACAAAGATCATAGACTTATTATGCTGGTAGTCTCCCTAGTGAGGCTAATCATAACTCCATGTGAGGCAGGTTTGTGTCCCCTGTAAGATGCATAGTGGTTATCTTCTTGAAGTGGGTCATGGGTTTTCATTGTGAGATGAATGTGTGACCAATCATTTGACTGCTAAGTACTTTTGCTATGCAATGGATGAACATCCTAAACTGATTAATATACTGAACAAATATCTGGATTTATCTAGGTCATAGAACTGAGTCATTGATGACAGTGCTTGCACTAACTGTCAAAATCAGGAAGTCATGCAGCTTCCAAGGTTCATCATCTGGAAGTCAAGCTAAATCATAAATTTGGTTTCCTTCGAAATTGAAATCACTGACTTCCTAGCATCCAGTTTTGGAAGTCACAGACCAAATTTCGGGAGTCTCTGACCCCGAACCTTCCACTAATGCAAGCACTAAGATGGTCAAATGTAGCTGAAATGTACCAAAGTGTCGTGCAATTCGAAGCACAAAAACGATCTTTAGCCTTGGACATATCCATCTGTGACGATATCTACTAAAAGAAAATAGATATACACAGCAGTCGAAGGCTGATTTGCACTAACATGTTAGTACCACACGTCTGTCTCAAACTTTATCACAAAATCAAAAGGATCATCACATTATCGTAACATATACAATAATACCAACTTTATATTCAAGGTAACTTAATTAGTCAACGGCACACAATTAGGTTATAAAACAATGAACATCTCCTTTGTTATCTTGAAGTTGACCTTGTGTAATACACCATATCTTCTTAAAGCATGTTAATAAATTTTCCTGATGACTGAATATCAACATTATGGACATATCATTATCATCCAACAATTAAGTGGCTGCCTACAGAGGGCCACAGACAGATTAATTGACAATGTTCTGTCTTGCAGGATGTGACTCCTGTTGTACTATATGCAGTGTGTGGTAGAACAAGATGTTAAAATGTTATGCATTCAAATGCTGACGATATAAAGATAGTTACAAAATTGGGAAAAAGGCGAAAGCTTGCTTTTGAAGAAATGAAAGTGTGTGTCAAATGCTTATGTTTGTTATAGGATGTTGTTAATTGTTGTTCTCTGAACAACTTGTGAACTGAGAAGGTTCTGAAACACAAAACATGGAAACCTAAGAAACTTCCACCTATAGATGACAGCTTTTTGTAGCAAAAATTTTGGTGCACTTACCAGTTGCTGTTTTTATGCAATGTAGTGGTTATAGTAGACCCATTTGAGCATGTGTATGTCTTTGACATTGAGTCTGATCAGCTGGTTCCACAGCTCATGAGCCAATTAGTTATGCGGCCTGAGTTTCACAATGACCTCGTTTACGACTGCACAGATAAATGTGAAATCTGTATATGTTTGTTGAATGCATAGATGTGCACACACGCTTCTGCAATCATCTTGATGTGGAAGAGAGAGCTGGTTGTTTTTCTTAGTTTGTATTTCTAGTGTCTTGTGATTGTTGTGTGGCTCTTCCTCCGAGTGCCATGGGTTTGTCTGCAGTTTGTGATAGTGGTATTTCCTGGTCATACTCATATATATACTCATACTGATATATGCATCAATATATTCACTACAACAGCACATGTACCCGTTAATATTTAGTTATGAGCAATATTTAGTCATCATTGATTAAAGAGTAAATGACAACTCATGATTCATATATGACTAATTGCATGCATCAAAACATAAAAAAACGCATACCATGCTCATGCAAGACTTAAAGAAGTCGCAGCGTTTTACAGGTCAAATTCAATAGAACAATGGCGTTGGACATTGTTTATAGCATTATAGTGTGATTGGTTTGACCTACTTGCCTTGATAATGACCTTATATTAAGATTATGTGATGAACTATTTGATTTTGTAATTAAGTTGAGACAGACACTTGATACTTACATGATATAAGGGCGACGTTTGGGCAAATCAGGCTTTGACTGGTTTCATTTTATTTTCATAAAATAATTATTTGCGTAATATTATAAATGATGTGTCCATTGCTAATGGTTGCTGTTCTTCTTCATGCTTGATGACCCTTTGCCATTTGGCTTGCTGGTTTTGTCACACATATGACAGAATTCTGACATTAACCTAAGAATTTGAATTTGAGGCTTAATTTTCAGAATTTAAATGCTTTACTTCATTAAATACAATTATACTCAGAAGAAAAAGTTTAGTCAGTACAGACACTGTGTGCAATAATTTTGTAAGACAGTCTTAATATTGACAAAAACCTTACTAAAAATAAAATTCATGTAATATCTTACAAATGTGAACATTTTCAACAAAACATTCCGAAAATAAACCCATTTTCTTCATCAAAAAAACACAAAGTAGTCAATACTAAAATTCAAATTTCATAACTCAAAAATCAGTCTAGCGCCCCTCAGACTTTTTCTGGTAGTACAGACGGAAAATCTCGTATCTGTTGCATGACTAAGGAATTTAAGAAGTTGCCAAGCGGCCATGAAGCGATTACGTCATGTTGACGTCACTATGACCCAAACTTCAAATGACGTCGTTATTCGTGGTCTCCCCAACGGAGGCTTGTCATTTTTACAGCCAGGCCGTTGAAAACGTGTTTGCAGACGATAAACTATTTGTTCACTGCATCCAAAACTGCGTGTTACGTCAGCAACACGTGTACCTGTTTCAAGACGTCAAAACGCGGTATTTCTGTAATTTGTAGATAGCCTGACTGGCGAATTAAGCTTGCTAGCACTGAATTTTCTCCGGATTATTGCAATAGGAACAACTCTCTTTCAATATCTGACAGTATATGAGAAATAAACCCTGCCAGTTTACCGCAGCACGTGCACATCGTGCATTTTGAAATTTGGCTGATACAGTCTAATAGAGTCATTATTTGTCACGCAATGAACAGGTAAATGTAAAGTTACGATAATACAACTCATGTAAAAAAATGACAATGATATATGCAGTATTGTTGATTTTATGAGAAAACATAAATACTGACTAAACTTTTTCCTCTGAGTATATTTTGTACTTTTGGTTTCCTACAGTCACATATTCAGATTTTACAGCTTCATTTACAACTTTCTACTTAGGTCTACATTTTCATAAATTTGAGACGCCATTTTGGATTTACTAGGTAACAATATTTACTTAAAATTGATAGTTTTACACAATCTTACACTGCAGTTCGACCCATGGCATTGTGAGGAAAATCACAGAACACTAACAGTAACAAGACATCAGCACCACAATTGAAGTGAAGCAACTAGCTGTCATTTCCTAATCAAGATGATTGAATAACTAGAAAGGACACTAAGTAGTGCATAACAAAGCAAGCACTAAACACAGAATTCACACAGATAGTGGGAGTCACAAAAGTAATAAACAACAGAACAAACACCTTAAAACAGACAGCAATCTAAGACAATGAGAGGCTAAAATGCATTTAACTGGCGTCAACTCTTCGCCCTTTTATTCTGTTAATATTAAAACACAGCATTTGTTAGCTTCCTAACTTACGCAATGCTGCATTATCAGAGAGAAACAATCTAATCAAATTAACACACAATGCCAGAATAAAGAAACTGGCTCACCATTCACAGATAGTCAAAACTAAAGAAAATCTGAGCCAAGGTTGTCCCAGCCAAAGACAACCATCAGGCATGAAAGCTCTGTCACTGTCTCTAAGGCCTGACCGACCATGCAATTAAAAAAGAAGTCATAGCTATAAATTGTGATTGAATTTTACAACATGGTATGCAGACTGTCGCATGATATCCACCAACACTTACTTATAACAATTGATTGTCTTTTTAAAAGGGTCACCCAACAATTATTTTGAATGTATAACCAAATCGCCATAAATTACCAGCTCCAATATGCCCTGTTGCAGAAATGTTGCTATAAAAATATACTGACATATAATTCAGCAAGTAAATATTTAATGACCACATTTAAAATAAAATTGAAAAAAAAAAATGTTGACAAATTGTATTTTCTAATTATTTTGGCAAACGCATGGTCTCCAGGCGCCCTCTTTAAATCTCAGTTATAAACATATAAACATATGATTTTCATTTAAAAGCACAAAAGCCAGCATTTTTGTAGCTGAGCTTTTTATAGAACTATTTTTCTATTACAGTTAACTGGTAAAATAACAAAAGACAGCTGTAGAATTAGCCCTTTTCACCAATTTTTTTTTCCTATTTGATCTTTACCTTGAAATTGAAACAATATTCAAATATAATATGAATCAATTTTGGACGCCGTCTTGGATTTTCCAGGTAACAACATAGAATACCTTCATTTATTTGTAGTTTTATAAATTTTATGGTGTTAGAAATATGCTGATATGAACCGTTTCAACAATGTCAACTATTTCTCTCACACGTTTTATTAAACAACGATGAAACATGGCAAAATCCTCTGTATCTATATTCTGAATAATGTTTTTACTATAAGACACATGCTAAAAGAAGTAAACTTTATGTTTTCAGAGCATGTTACATGTACATTGATCTAAGGTCGGGCCAACGTCGTATTTGCGCGGGAGAGGAAATACAATAACATACAAAACTATGTAACTGAATCAGTTCCATTCACGTTAAACATTATAAATGTTAAACAAGTTAAATATATTTGACAAATGATGGCAGTAACAAAACGTTTTAATTATAATTTGACATGTTGGAATGGTCGGTAAAGCGTGGTTTTAGCGTATAGTCAGGGGCGATTGGGACTCCCGTGCGACTTTGATGCCGATTTATAGTGACCTATACCAAATCAAACTTTAGGGGATAACTAATGAAAATCACCTGGTCACCCATCTGGATTTCACGTCTGGACGTCATTATGACGTCATCAAAATAACGTATTTTGTATCAGTGTAATTTAAACGGTATGTCCATTGTAGGCTATGGCGATCAGTACTCTCTTGCATTTTGTTTCCCAATTTCAGTCGAAATGCACCAAATTTAATCTTAGGAGGTTAATAATTAAAATTAACATGTCGCCCATAGTGTTTTCGCATCAGAACAAAAAGATGGCGTCATTGAAATGACGCCTAATATGTAAATACCACATATATATGCGTTTTGTCCATTTCCAACGCATGGAAATATTCCTTTAATAAACTGGCAGCCTTATCATGACTGAATACAAACTCGTTTAAATCGTAACATACAAAATATATTCAGATAGTGTGAAGTCAGTTCGAGGGTGGGACGTAAATGCCGTCACAATTGACGAACAAAAAGACAGTGGAGTGAATGAAAAACACACAGTGTTTTTGATAATGAACAGTGTAAATATAATATAGTACCACGACCTCTGACCTATGACCTTTAGGTCTTTCCATTTCAAACGATTAATGCAGAATACGTAAAATGAGCCAGTCCGGCTAGAAAATATGTGTATGTCAAAGCTTTTATAGAAAAATTTAATGTAAATAAATGCCCAAAACCCTTTTTCCTAGTACAACATATCAATATTTTATATAGAGTCACGCTTCAAAGCTTTTGGCTTATCTGTAGCTGCTTATCATACACTCAAAGAAAAGATAGTAGTAATAATGATTTGCATACACTATCAACCAAACTCATTATAGTCCGATTTTGACCCCTGAAGGATCAAACGTTAGAAGAGTCTACTTAGTAGTAAGTTCATGATATGGAAATAAGGATAAACCCTCTACAAGTTATCCATTGTACTACGATAGCACGGCCAATAGAAAACTGTTACAATCTGATTTATCTTTCGCATACTTATAGGTAGAATCGTCTTTAAAGGTCAAAATCGGACAATAAGGCATTCTTGTTGATACGGCTAAAGAAATATCTGAATCCACATGAAAATAGTTGTTTAAAAGTCATAAGCATATTGACCACTGGCAATATTTTACATGAGTCCTCTTCTGCTCAACGGCAACACAAATCAGTGCAATATAAATGGTTTACTTTGTACTTACACCGAGATGTTTCGCATACAGACATGCTGCAACCACATTTTATCAGCTGCAGAGGGGTTTCGGGGCAGGAGGCAACATGCGCGAATCCAGGATTTTTCGTCAGTTTTATTTAGTCCTCAGCTTATTTTACAGTTTACAGAGGGGGTCCAATGGTTTTATTGCTGAGAAAACTTTACTTATACTTTACCAAGGATCCAAAGGGGTCCATTATTTTCCAGGGGGGGGGGGTGTCAAACTTTTTCCGGGGGGGGGGGGGGGTCAAATGCTAGTTTCTTTAGAATAGTAAGTGAATATGATCAGGAAATACCACAATCACAAACCGCAGACAACCCCGTGGCACCGCGAGGAAGAGCCGCTCAACCATCACAAGACACCAGGAAGACAAATTAAGCAAAGCAATCAGCTCTCTCTTCCCGCTATACGTATTTGTTATTTTCCAGGGGGGGGGGGGTGTCCGAACCCCCTATCCCCCTCTGGATCCGCACATGTGCAATGTCATCATAACGGGACAATATTTATCACAGTCCCGCTTCTAACCACAATAATTGTCAGGCACTGATTTGTCAGGATTAATGACAGATGAAGTTTTCCAAATGATGCACTGGTACTGCGCACGTTTGACACCTTCGAGAAACACAGCTCTTGGAAGTGGTAGTTTTTGTAATTCAGTTTTTTTTTCTCGTAAAATATCCACTACGTCAACGCAGTGAGTCGAACAATATCGGTGACTGGCTAATACAAAGTAAGAAAGACGGCAAAGATCAGGAATCGATACAATCCAGTACCACACCTGACCCAGGATACAAATGGGAAAGTAACACACTCACAGTTAGACATCACAGACGAGAGCTAAGAAGTCAGGACAATTTACAAATATATTACTCTAGTGCATCCGCCATAGTGCTTTCTAAGGGCACTGAGCCGAGGTGAAAGAATCATCACATCGTGGATAGAGTCTACAGCATTGCTGAATGCCTGCCAATATGATTTCTTGCTCTTTCCTGACATTGAACTAGTTAATATCAGCACCTGAAAGTGCATGGAATTCGATCAGAGCCCTGGTTATGACATCACCAATGACACATTGACATCTTTAATAAGTGTTCTGATCTAAGAAACTTGATGATATATGAGCAAGACTGTGTAAGAAATGTTAAATATCAACACCCTGCAATTGTTTTATATGTGTTATATTTAAGCGGTAAAAACAAAATTTGCTCCTCTGCAAAACTGGAGGTAGGGTTGTGCATTAGCTCATATAAGACAAAATATTTAAGATAGAAAAGCAAACTTTGGTTTTTGTATTCGTCGATTGAGTTTAGGTTTGTTGAACTTATCTAAATCGATATTTATTTATATTCCATAGGGAACAATGTTAAACACATATGATAATTTTACTCTTAATTCAATATTTCGGCCAAAGGCCTTTATCAAGAAAAACGCACACTTCAATGTCAACTACATAGTCTCTGTTCCACCATCTTGAAGTTGACATTGAAGTGCATGTTTTTCTTGATAATTGCCTTTGGTCGAATTATTGAATTAAGAGTAAAATTATCATAATAATCTAAAACGGTTTGAAACCGCCTCAGAGAAGTTGTTAAACTAAATGACGAGAGCCAAAATTACCACTTTCAAATTATGATTAAGTTCACGTAACGCACATAATACAACATGTAGGCGTAAACAGCTGTCATGTGTAGTAATGCCATCCAGGAATTTACAGACTATTAGAATGTTCATTGATTAGCTAGTTTTAATGTCTTTTTTCTGTAGCTCAAACTTTCAATTTTCTTATTCTCAAATTGATAAAGTAACATAATATGTAACAAGCTGTTACAGGCTAACACCCATGCTTACAGTGTGCAAACATCTCATATTCGATGCACCTTGAGTTGGCACATACGATAGAGTATATCTTAAAGAGTTTGGGATGTAGCAGGTCATTACTCAGCTTTCTGTCAAAATCTTGTTTGATGATTATGCTGGGTTTTTTTTATGAGATGAGGAGGGCAATTATTATACCAGAGAAGCAGAAATAATAATTGATATTGAACATGACTTGGATAAGGATTTGTTTAGAATATTTACATTAGAAAGGGACATTTACTAAATTGTAATGTTTAAATGTGAAACGATTATTTTCTATGTTCCTCTAGGATGTATCTTTATTTTAGAATTATTCATATTAGGAAATATTGAAAACAAATATTCATAACATCTCTAACAAAGGTACAGGGGCTTAATAATCATCAATACCTAAGATTTAGGCACCAGAGGCTGGAGACTTTAGCTAGGAAAACATGCAAAATATATTCATTTTAGCCTGAAATATCATCTCTTGCATCAAGTCAATGTCCTTGCTCATTTATTATGTCATATAACATATGTTACAACCTTTAACAAGTGCTTCAATCTTGTTGTTAAACCTGCAAATTCTAAAATTCTTAACAATATGAGCAAGGCAATCCTAAATATGCAAGATATCCAACAGCAGCAAATGTTTTCATATATATTTACTCAAATGATGCCTACCAAATTCGGCTCCTTAAAATTGGGTATAGCCTTTGGGTTTTTTAATTGCACGTATAAGACACTATATCTAAAGTATAAAAGCAAACTTTGGATTTTCTGTAACCAAAATGAGTTTGTAAGTACAAAATAATCAAAACAATTTGGAAAATGCACATATCAGCTAAAAAGTAAATGATATTGGTCTCAATTTTCATGTTTAAAGGGTAATCTAATTAAAGTAACGTACAAAACACCACAGGAAGCTGTATTTTTGCTCCAAAAGAATTTATATGTAGCTAAAGTAGTCAATATGCAGATTATATGAGTAATTTAAATAATTAGCCTTCTTTCTGTAGCTCAAACTTTTTTTTTCTAAATTTAATATGGTATCATATGTAACAAGCTGTCAGAGACTAACGCCCCGATGAACATAGTGCAAACATCTATTAAAAGACGCAGCTTGGTATCCTCTTTTAGATAGGACAAGCTTGCAAAATCCCACAGGGGGAGCAATAGCATTCTCAGCCATCAGTCTAAAGGTGGCCCGATAAGCTGGGTATTTATAGGAAATCTACGGTATTTTGCATGCAAAATATAGTTATCGATAAATAATTCATTGTCAAAGTCAGGTAAAGCATTGATGTAACCATCATATGACTAAAATAATTGATATTATGTTAAAAAAGCGTTCGTGTTGGATAAATATGACCATACCAACACAAACTATAGCTTTTATTAACGGGCAGTTTCTTATTATGGTCACCATATTTATGACGTCATAACTAGCCTCAGACGCGGATTTGAGATGGGTGACCACCTTTAAATTAAAGGTAAGACTCCATTGAAGGTTTTGATATAGGTCACCATAAATCGGCACACAAATCGCACGGGACCTATTTTTTGTCCCTAAGGGCCCTGACTAGTAGGTTTACCGACGCAATGCCCACATTATAATTTAAAACAATTATTGCATAATTGCCTAATATTCATGAAGACAAACGCATCCTGCAGAAACTAGAAAATAAATGTATTCAAGCCTCATATTTCTTTCGCCATTTTAACTTTTTTTGTAACGTTTCATGTTAAAAATTAGCACCTATAAAGAATACTATTTTCTTCGAATAACTGCTTACTACAGTAACAACAATTATTATAGTAATATTAGTATTCAAACTTGATATGCTCCTTCAAGCTGCATGCGACATGCGGTTGGAGAAACACAGTTGTGCCACTACCTGTGGCACACTGGTCATCTTATACGAAGAAGAATTATACATGCATGTATACAACATGTGATAAATAATAAATAATATAAATATACTTCAAACCAAAAGTAACTTTACACTTTGAACTACCGAATATATCTTTACTGTTTTTGATTTTAATGAAATTAAACATTGCAATGAATTGCTGGTACCCGCCTTAACCCAATTCACGAAAACAACTTAGGTAAATTAATCTTCTTTCGAGTCATCTAAGCTTTCATTAAAATCACAAAATCAGCATTTCCTAGCAAAAGCCAAAGTAAACCTGGGATTTCAACACACTATTTGAAGGACCATCGATTGCCCATTAAAATACTGCTAGACATTTTGTCTCTGACGTATAGTTTGTTTTTGGCAGAGTCTTAAAGTTGGTTCACTTTAAAATTATCTCCCTTTGAATTAAAACAATAGTAAAATTTAGTCCTTGCTAAAAGCTTTATCTCAGATGACATTTGAATTTTTTAATCAGCGATTTGTTGGGGCTTCTGCCCTGAGTATGTGACAAGATAATCTGATAAAAATTCCCATCGGTTTGGAAGAAAAACGGCAAACAATTTCCTATGGGAAACTCCATTGAAAGCACTGTAAAGTTCACAAAAGGGGTATGTACGTAAAACACAACTCTAATTTGTGTTACTCGAAGGGTGAACCGGGCTGATTTGAACTTTAAACAACAATACAATAGCCTGTTTTTCAGACTGGTTCTTTAAAGCTAAAACATGTCCAATCGAAGAGCTGCAGTAACGCATCAAAAGCGATGCGTTTTTGAAAAGTTTATTTTGCCCCCTTGCCTCTTTCATTAGGGCATTGTGGTTGCATTTATGACAGCAAAAACGTGAAATTCAACTGTCATATGAATAATTGATTGAACTTAATAATGAATAAAATACATTTTAAATACCACTCACCAATATCCAGAAAAGGCATATATAATAACAGTGTAAAGTTACTTTTGGTCTTAAGCATATAAATGAATCGTACAAATTTTATTTTGCAAACGTGGGTACTACGTGGAACCGACATTTGACCATACGTTGGTCCGTTGTGGAGCCATGTTGATTCCACGAGCAAACTTGTGTCGGGCCGATGTGGATTGCCAATGTTGGGCCAAGGAAGGGATGTAGACCAGCCACATTGGGCCCACATTGGCCCAACATTTCAATGCTATCTGGGCTGCGTAATTGTTTGGAAATTTCTACATGTGATCCATTGAAATATATATTGGACAATCTCTTCCTTATTGTATGTATATGTATGTGAAATCCATCAAAATACAAAAGGTTAATTTAGCCAGATCATGTGATGCTGGTACTTTGGGCATTGACGACAACTTGAGAAACAGACCTCAAGCCCCACTGAAAAAAAACTATCAATCAATCAATCAATTTATTACTCTCAGGTTACATAAATATAACAACATAAGGAGCAATATGCATAATGTCACACATATATTGTTATGGCGGCACTGTGACTCAAAGAGTTTTACAGTGGTCTTAGTAGGAGGACAACGGTAAATTTTCGTTTCCTAATAATTTTCTTCTCAACGAGTTATGCACGAATTAATCGTTGTATAGCATGGTTGTTTTGATCGCTTCTTGAAAATGATAGTTTTGTTTCATTATTTAATGGCTGTTTTTGGAATTATTCAGCTTCATGAGATAGCAAGGTAGGCTATAATCATTTGATCTTTGTATAAATTTCCAACCTGGTTACATGGCGTGCGCTGCACGTCCTATCAACGCGGAGGTCGTCGATACGGCGTTAGGCGAACTCCGTCAGCAGTATCGAGGTTTCGGTTTGTAGTTATATAAATGGATTGGAACTTTGGTTTTATGGCCTTTTAGTTGCTTTTGAGTCATTTGGGCCGCCATAAGAATACAAGAGAATCGTAAGGTTATTTAGTCTTATCCATTTATGCGATGAGTATTGGAGTTTAAATGCTCTTCAATGGAAGATGTGTGCAAACAAGTAGTCCCTGACTAACTCTACATGTTTGAAAACCTTGGAGAGTAACTGATAGGTGCAGGTACGCAAACATTTGCTAATTGCGTTAACATCCTCCGTTACGTAATCCAGGCCTCCAAAAAATGTGCGTAACTGAAAATTATTTTTTCTTAGTTCTCAACCAAAACATATGTTGTGGGTACTCAAAAGAACCGTCTCAATGAGACGGTTCTTTTGAGCACCCAAAACATATGTTAAGATTGCTGGGTAAGAAAATAATTGCATTTTTATGCTCAAAAAATTTGCTTTACTGGACCTATGTAATCAAGCATCACACTACCTTAAGGCGATATATTTATATGCATAGTTCAACCTTCTGATAGGTCTGTGGTGTCTTTTCTTATACCCCAACCTACCCCTTTCACAGCCCATGCAATACTTCTAGCCTCTACAATGACGTCATCATTTTTTATTGTTCTATTTATTCTTTATGTTTTCACAAAGCTGTGTTTTATGTTTTTATGTTGTTGTTTTTTTCTGTAAATGTACTTTCATAGTTTCTAACGAATATCCACCGCTCAACATGCAAACTAAAATTTAACTTCTGCTAATACACACTGTGGTTATACTACTACGGCAATTTGGGGTTCGTTACCCACTCCAATGCTATAGTAAAATTACCTTCAAATAAAGGCTGACAAAAATGAGAACTTTCGAATATGTTTGCTTTGGGATTGCCTCTCTAGTTAACAACCTCTGTGTTGTTTTGCCAAAACGGAGATAAAATCAGACTTTAAATGTTTATAAGGTTTGGTTTCGTTCTAATCCTTTATATTGTTTACGTATGTATGTATGTATGTATGTATGTATGTATGTATGTATGGATTTGTGTGTTATCTTTAAAATAACATCCTGTATTCAGCAAAACTCCATACGAGACGG
Organism: Loripinus fragilis; assembly: GCA_964019695.1. Lineage (NCBI taxonomy): Eukaryota > Metazoa > Mollusca > Bivalvia > Lucinida > Lucinidae > Loripinus > Loripinus fragilis. The sequence goes on from OZ026517.1 coordinate 83,563,088, forward strand.
CTTGGACAATTTTCAAAGATGCACATAATATCTCTGTTATATACGGAGCCCCGTAGGTAACATGTAGTTTCATAAATTTATTTAAAAATAAAGGATCATTGACACTTGCTATGGGTAAATGCCTATAGTTTTCAGTAAAAATAAAAGTTTGTCAATCGTCCCTTTCTTCACCTTGAAGCTACCCTGAACTGAGTACTTTATGGCTGTGAAGTCCGTTTTCGATATTAGATGCTTCAAAGATGTAAAATTTTGGGTAGAACAATCAGTTTTACATTAAGATATATAGAAATCCGAAAACATCTTTTAGAATATCATTCCCCCCCCCCCCCCCCCTGTGTGCCAGCAAAAGCTTTTGCATGTATATGTGTTACCATATTTTACTCATTGTATGGAAGTGGCTTGCTGGCACAAGGGGGGGGAGATGTTCAGCAGCCCAAAAACCCAGGGCCTAAGCCCATAAAATGCGGTTTCTACCAAATAAGAAATTAATGACAGTAATGAGGTTCTCTAGAATCAACCTTCTAAATTGCTTTGTATTCCGTGCTAGTTTAATATAAAGTACTTAAAGATTAAAAGTAGAATTAGCAAGGTTTTATGCATTTTTCATAAGAAAAATATCACTGTTATTAAATGACACATTATTTTGCAAATGTCCTGTACTTATCTATTTGCATGCTAGGGAATTGTTCATGTTTTTATTTTCGTCTGCTGACTTTCTTCAAAATTAAGTTTTTAAAAATAAACCACCCAGGACCACCATTAGAGTGTCAAACAGTTTGGGTCCAGATCAAGACCGACTTTCTGTTGGTCTTTATCTGGGTTCAACTTGTTTGCAAAAGGCTATTGGCAGACGACAAAATTATCCACTGACATGCAAAGAGTTATAACAGGTAAATACTTTAGTGTTCAATATATTGTCTCATATAGGGATATACATGCATATGTATACCATAAATATTCTGACACTTTAAATACATTCAACATGCTATGCCCTTTAAACAAAGCAAAAGTAATATTCAAAGGATCTAGTTAGAATCAGTTTTACTTTCCAATGCTAGATGGGACACTTTCATTCCTTCAAAAATATTTATTTCTTTTGTTGAACTTTCAGTTTTGTATTATTTACGGTACATGTAGTCAAAAATGTACAGATAACTTCTAAATTATCTCCCCAAAATCATTTTATAACAAAACATTTTTTGTTTTTAAAACAATTTCTTCAATTATCGTGATTCGTTAATACTCTGCATATGGTATGTTCAATATATATCACCATGCCTACCAAATAAATCAAGAAAACGTGCAGAAATCACTTTTTAAAGCAGTTTTTATTTTCATGAAATTTCAGACCCCCTCCCCTTTCTACCCGCCATAACTCTCGAATGCGCTAGACTTTTGAAAATATTTTGCTAGCTGGCTCTTGCCATTAGAGTCACCTATTGCACTGATACTACATGCACCACACTAGAAACTCAAAAGGGGCGTTCTGGGAATCAGAAAAATAGGCGTATAAGGCCCAAACCGTCAATGATCCTTTAAAACAGGAAATTTAACCCAAATCAAAACAAAAATATCTCATTTATATGACACTTTAAAAATATAAGACATTAATTTAGGTATCACGAGTATATGTTTTCAATAATATTTGGCTGGTTTCCCTATTTTTGCGCTCCTCTTTACCTTAGTGCAACAGCCCTGGTACCTTATAAACACCGGCTCAAAAGTTTTGTACTTGTCTGAAATAAACTACCTGCATTTCTTCTAAATAATAAATCTCGGTTATGACGTTGTTAGCAAGTATGAGATCGTTTAACATTTCATTCTCTGTCATTGTTGATGCCGTTACACTTTCCTTTTTGAGCCGTGACATGTGATTTCCAACAATGTGGCATTTTGACAAGTGTAGACTCAGACGAGCCTGTGTAGCCTCCTTTTAAGCTTAGAAACGCCAAATGATGTCCAGTCAGTAGCTTAACACTCGTTAAATAATCAAGCGACTAGCAAAGGCTCTGATCAGACTGCGCATATGCGCAGGCCGATCTGAGGCTTTGCTGGTCGCACATACCACATTGCTGGAAATCTCATGCACTGGCTCAAATTTTGATATTAATAGCATTGGTCATATACAACTGAAAAATATCAAGCTTTTAAGTTGGTTAACTTTAAACAAATTTATTTCTCAAATAGGTACATACAAATTCAATAATTACAAACATTATCGATAGGATTTGAACGAAAGCTAGAACTCATTTAGTTCATCTCCTAAGACATAAATATATTGTACTGCATATTATATATACCTGTATACTGTCCTGTTTGAATAGATACTTCATCAAGAGATAAAATTTTAGGACGAGTGTCTTCAGCATCTTTACCGGTGTAAATCTTTATGAATTTTCCCTGAATCGGTTCTTCGCACTCGTATATAATTGACGTGTGTTCAGTCACATGGCCCTCATGGTAGCTGCACAATGACATTAAATCGGTTGTGTTGCCTATGAATATCGATATATTGGCCATAAACCCTACAAAATAGAATACTACAGGAAATCAATAACATCCTACGTAATGTATCACCTTAAGTGTAAATTTACACTAAATTTGGTGGCAGCTGAACTACCGCTTTTCTTGGTGTAACCTTTAAACTGCTTAAAACTGGCTCTATTTGTATTGATCAGGAGAATATAACAATCCATCATGAGTGTGAGGGTGGGATAGAAAAATCCGTCGCAAGGATCACTGATTGGCATCACAAGGCTTCCCGAGTAATGACAAACTTTGATCACGAGGGAAGGATTTTTTATCACATTCTTTCACAATAATGGATTTTTTACTTGCTCACCACTAAATACCTCATTTTATAATGGAAAAAACATGAAAAAGACTTCCAGAACATCCTGATTATGCTGAGATGCGACATGATGACGTAATTTTTAACAGTACAATGATGTCATGAGTCGACATGCAAGCGGCGCGCGGCTGTTCTTTTTTATCTTTCCCATGGGCTGGTACGGGTATGTGAGATAAATAGAATCCATCATTGGTGTCCACTGGGGACAGAAAAATCTTTTTCTGGAACCACTGAACACCATTGATTGATTCTTTTTCTCATATACCAATTCTAAATTCAGCTACCGTACCGTACGGTAGACGTCTACAGTAAAATATTTGTTGGTGACGTCACTGAGGTTGATGCTTACAGTCAATTACGCGCGATGTACAAATCAACTTGAAACATCGAATAAACAGCGCATTAATCAATGAACAAATGGTTATTTCATCAAAATGGATGTACAATAAATAGCTTATCAGCCACAGTAACTCGAATTAGTAATTTTGTTGAGGAAAATGTGTTTCGTCAAGGCTCCCCATCCCGGTGCATTCAGTCACTCATTGCCTATCACGTCAAATATGTCAATCACAATGCGCTCAGCATGTTCAAAGCATTGAATAAATGTTTTACGTTTTACTTTACACCACGTTGAAGGCCGACTTAAATTGCTGAAATTTCAACATTGACATTTTTTACTGTCAACAATTCAATTTTCGTTTTCGAAGGAATAAAGTCATGCGCCAAAAATGTGGCGTGTGGGTTATCTCGCATTATTAACCGGCCGCGTGTGGCTTATCTCGTGTTAGTTACTCTTTTCTCCCATACCAACGCATACAAGATCGAAATATCCCTTTGTAAGCTCCCTGTCGGAAAAATCTGTCCCACATCGCTACCCATGTGAGATAAGCGTAACTAATACGAGATATAAGCCACACACGGCCGGTTGCTAATGTGAGATAACATTTTTGGCGCATGACTGTATTCCTTGGAAAACGAAAGTTGAATTATTGTCAGTCAGAAAAAAAATCAATGTTGAATTTTCAGCAATTTAAGTCGGCCTTCAACCTGATTTAAAAGTTAAACTGCGCATTTTTACTCAAAACCTTTATGCAATGCTTTGAACATACAGAGTGCATTGCGATTGACATATTTAACCTGTTGGGCAATGCGTGACTGAATGCACCGGGATGGGACGGGAGCCTTGACGATATTAAAAAAATACACACATATTTTCCTCAGCAAAATTACTTACTCGATATACTGTGGCTGTTAAGGTAGTTCTTGTAAATTCATTTTGATGAAATTACCATTTTTTCACTGTTTAATGCGCTGTTTAATCGCTTTTTAAAGTTGATTTGTACAGCGGGCGTCATTGGCTGTTTACATCGACCTCAGTGACGTCACCAACAGATATTACACAGTACTGTACCGTACAGTCGTGGTATATGAGAAAAAGAATCGATCATTGGTGTTCGGTGGTTCCAGAAAAATCCCATCCCTCGGGTCCACCGTTCACTGGGAAACTCGGCAAGCCTCATTTCCCACTGAAACGGTGGGCTTGGGATTGGGATTTTTCTGTCCCCACTGAACACCAATGATGGATTCTATTTATCATATAAGTAGCGATATGGGACAGAGTTTTCCGACAGCGAGCTAACATAGGGATCACTCGATCTTGTATGCGTTGGTATGTGAGAAAGAATTATCTCGCATAGGTAAAACAACGGGAAAAAGGGCTGCTGCGCGAGAAAAACTGCAACAAAACAAACTTGGGACAGCTGAGTAACAGATTTGCTCAGGACCTGGTCCATGACTCAATATAAACCTTGTTTCCTTTTTATTGGCCGTCGTAAAACTGTGTAGCCGCTGGTCAGACGACACAGAGTTTGGCGTCTGATCAGGGTCATCAGATTTTGTTTACGAAATATTCTTCTTTTAATATTTGTATCAATATTTAAATCAAAAATTAAAATGCCGCGCACAAACCATAACATAGACAATAGACTTGTCTAGTTGATAAGAACAGGTTAGTGCATTTGGTTTAAACGGATGTACAGTAAAACCTGTGTGTTACGGCCACTCAAAATAGACAAAACAAAGATGTTAATGACAAATGGTAGCTTAATGAAGGACGAAAGCATTGCAGAATGCTCCCCTTGGAGCATTCTCTAAAAATTTGACCTGCATTAAGCGATACTTGTTCTTCGAACCAAATTTTCGGTCTTTTGAGAGTGGTCGTTTTACACAGGTTTTACTGTATTTGTACTTACCACATGTGACAAGGTAAACATCTGTTATTGTGTGTGGCTCGTCCAACTCTAACATCCACCAAGGGGATATCTCAAACTCTGAAGCAAAGCAGTCTTCATAAGCATGGCCGCTGGCATAAAATTGCCCGTCAACCGCTCTACTCGGTGACATGCCGTTGGACACGGAGCTGGCGAAGGTTGGTCTCCCCCTCGCAAGGTTGCCGCTTTCTGAAAACAAATAAAGTGTTGCTGTTTTTGTTGTTTAGGGGGTTAATGTCACGTTCAGGCTTAGCATGACGATCATTTACATGTAACAATCTTCCTATGGGTAATGATTTATAAAAATATATATATAATATTCAACAACAACTTGGCCTTGGACTATGCTTTAGTCTGAGTCGTAATAGTTTTGCTTAGCTCTTGGTGCTATTTGCTTTGGAGCTTATATCACCATGGTCAATTATTTTATAGAGTGTGCATCCTGAATGCCTGAATCAGCAGTAGAGCGGGAATAAGATCTTTGGAAGTATGCGAACAGATCTATTTTCGAACGTACGCACACACTAAAGCAGCCCACAGAAGTCAGTTACATTGCAACTAATTCATGGATCCGCAACTGTCAATCAAAGTAATTACATGTAATTAGCCATTTGGATTACTGCAGCAGTTTGTCGGAGCATCCGACACCTAGGTTGAAAATGATCAAATCATTTGATAAATTGAAAGTTGAATAACATCAAGCAATGACTAAAATTGGTGTCTTTATTTGCAATAACAAAAAGTTCATATGCTAATGAAGAGGATGGAACTTATCTCATTTTGTGGATTCATGAGATTCCCTATCGACTGCGCTTTGCATAACTGCTTAAAATGCATTGTGATTTGATAGCTGACTGAAAATTGTAGTAAATACAATTCTAAGCATCTCATTCAAAAGAAGACCAATAATTGGGTTTCAAGACCGCATATTGCTTAATACAGGTCAATAGTATTGCAGAATGCCCCAAGGGGGTATTATGCAATAATCAGTCTTTAAGACCTTTGTTTTGTCTTTTTTACTGTATGCCGTTTGAGCACTCATTGGTAGTACAGTAAAACCTGTGTAAAACGGCCACTTATAAAATAGACAAAACAAATGTCTTAATGACTATTTTCATTTACATGTAAAATGAGCTATTTTGTGGTGAGCAAGACAAATCGGTCATAATTTATATGCGGTTTGGATAGAAAAATCCGTCCCTCGCGATCACCGTTTGTCATAACTCGCTAAGCCCACTCTACCACTCATGATGGATTCTTAGAATCTATCCCAGGGTAAAATCTCATTCATTGTACATGTATGTCCGTATCTGGTGTGCAAGAATTGTAAACAGTTTAAGTTGTATATATGTAATGTCTATATTCACAATATGAGCATGCGTCAGGACAACATATACTAGTACATTATCTAGGTAATGTATCGTATACCCTACAGAAAATTAAAAGGTTATGTTCTTTATTTTCTTGCACAATACATTAAAATCTGTTTGTGAACTTTTAAAACAATCTTCGGTTCTTAGAACAGATTTCATCCCAAAATAACGTCGATAGAAGTATTGACATTTAAATGAAGAGCAAAAGTTACAAAATCAATTAAAATATAAGCAATATGAAAAGAAAATGAAATTTTCAAAAATCACATATTTTGCACCAAAACTTACATTTTCAGAAAATCTACATTTTACTTTCAAAAAGTCAGACTATTAATTTCTATCAAAGGGGCTCTTGCATGGTATGGGAAATTAACATGGGAGTCTGCCCACGCTTGGGTTTTTGAAAATATAATGTTATTTAACTATCTGGGGTATAACTTTAATATTTATGGTGCGTTTGAGTTTTTATGCAATTCCATTGCTAATTTATGACGTCATGAATGGTATCACTATAATACCTTAGGGTACCCAGTTATAATCATTTCAAAAGTAATTGACATATCATGGAACGGGCGGAGAAATATTTTATTAAATAACTATATAATTGATAAGTTCGCTGTTACTTAAAACGGCTCTGTATGTATTAGGATATTGGGTGGGCATTCATATTTATAGCATGGTACCACAATTTTCGACTGTATACTTTGTATTCAGTCAAATTTGGAATTAACATTTTTACAGGTTGCGGTCTTTGTCAAGATACCATTTCAACATATAAACTATCCATATATGTAAAGAATATGTAGACCAAATTTCATGAAATGCAAGGACCGGTAACATATTTTTTAACTTGATGTAAACACATGGCCCTAATTCATCGAAAGGTAAAAAATACAATAATTATGTTTCACTGTAAAACATACTTGAATGCTTGCTTAGTTTGAATCATCATGCTAGTACGTTTATTGGTAGAAGTTGATATGTTAAGTGTTTTCCCTTATTATGGATTGGAAAAAAAAAACAATATACTTTGATATTAAGTGCCACGAGTCTTATTTAATTAAGTGCTTACACAATAATATAAGCCTAAATGATACAATATGTTGACACATGTACTTAACACATCTAGTTTCTAGCATTTAAAACTGCATCTAGCCAATGTTACACTTAATATGTAACATTATTAAGAATTTTAATTCATACAGAAGAGAAACCTTATGACAAGTCAGTTCATACAGGAGAAGAACCTTATATATATATGATTTTATAATTGTAAGACTCATTAATAAAGCTGCTTCACAAAAATAACCCCCTGTCAAACCTATTGATTAAAATTAACCATTTTGGTCACAGATAACTCTTGGTTTCAAAGGTATTGCTAATTTAATGCTTAAATCTTCTCTGTTCATTCTGTTTTGTGAAACTGATACTGATTTCCATCAAATAGCAACATTTATGCTTTAGCTGGCTGTATATTCTAGGCATACAGTTTTGTTTCTGGACCTTACTTATTCATGTAGAACACTGTTTTATGATACCTTTGATAAGACTTACTCTTAATCCTGGTCAGGGCACCAACATGTGGTTCCTCTAGTTCAGTTGGGATGTAAATAAATATTAAGTCTTCTTGTTTTCACATGTTTATTGTTAGGATATTATGTTTCTTAAACAATATCATGCAGGACTTGAGGAAGTGATACACATTGAAGGGCCATGACCTTCGGCATTTTGGACTATTGAATCATTTAAAATTGTCTAAACATGTCTTTCTTTAAGAAAAGTGGAAGTAGATTAAAAAAGAACCTCCTTATGTCGAGTTATTGATTCATTTGAACTAAATAATTAACTTTGCTAAAACTGACCTATACCCATAAGAGGTAGGGAATGATAAAGTTAACGGTTTTGAATTTTCATGATATTTACCTCAGATCAGCAGTATATATATGGCTTGCTTTTGTGATAATATGATATCTTGACAAAGACTAAAACATATCCATCTTTTGAATTGAATGTTGAATGTTTTGTAATTTTTTGAAAAAAAATATTGAAATTATACAATCACTTCTTCTGAAAACGTAAACCATAATTTATCCAAATGGTTTCGTGGTATTAAAATAATGTCTATGGTATTATGGATTCAATCTAGATGACAAATCATAGAAATAAACAAAACTATAAATTTAGGACATGGAAATTTAGAGACAGGTACCACCTCAAAGGTGGAGTACGTCAGGGTTGCTTCCTAAGCCTTATTCTTAACTATCTAATTCGATAATTACATTTTCATAGTTCGTATATAATGAGTTATTAATATGCAAAGTTTGAGGAAAATCCATGCGTGGGCACAGATGAAAGTACCCCTTAGGACCTTTCAAATTAATACTCGATTGTAAATGACGTATTTAACAATAGGATCACTCATGGATTTTCAAAATTTGCTTTAAAAAGGTAGTGCCTGTGTATGCCCCAAAAAGAGTAAGTTACTTCGAAGTGCTCTAACTTGATATTGATCCAAAAGTCCGATTTTTTTCAAAAATTTCAAATTCATGGCACGTACAATCAATTATGCTATCAAAATCAAATACTTGTTTGGGGGTAAAAAACACATTTTTTACAAATTTTAAAATGACATTTTTTCAATAAATATTTTAAAGCATTCTCCTGACCTCAATTAGTATAACACGTTCCCCAAAACAGTTTTCAGAAATCTTTATTTCTTTATGCAGAGGTTGGAAATTCAAATCAATAGAAAAGCATATCTACCTGACCCTTTAATTGATTTGTTGAATTTATTTCGAGTTTTTGACAAAAATTATACACAAGTAGAAATAATTTGAAAAAAAAAAGAAATACCTGCTTTCAAACCGCTTGAAGTTTTGATGGACAATCCTGATAATACAGCTATGTAAGCTAAAAGCCTCATTGAGATGTTTGACATCACGACCACTTCAGAGCAACTGCGCTTCGAATGCAGTTGCAATTCTGTATGCTGAAAAGTACATTATATCCCGGTCGCGAGAAAACCTGTCTTTTGGAGTTGCTTTCAAAGAAGACTCAACCCAGTCTGCTCAGCTACAGAGGCTACTTCTAATTTTATAATTGGGCCTCGACGTAACAAAACCTGTCTTCGGGATTTCCGACAAAGCGAGACTCAAACCAGTCTCCTCTACAGAGACTAGCTAGTACATTGAAATTTCGCTTGTAGCAATTTTCCAATAAGAGAATAACAAAGGCGCTGCTCTGCGCATTTGTGGTTCGCAAACCTCAGAAGAAGGGTTTCTCGCGTCGAGGACCAATTAGGATGAAACAGGCACATGCGATTTTCAACAATGTGGCATTTTGACATGAATATAGTCAGTCGAGCCTGTGCAGCCTCCTTTAAGCTTAGAAACTCCAAATGATGTCCGTAATAGGCGCAGTCTGATCAGAGCCAATGCTAGTCGCTTGAATATTCTATGACTGTGAAGCTACTGTCCGAACAGCATTTGGAGTTTCTAAGCTTAAAAGGAGGCTACACAGGCTCCTCTGAGCCTACACATGTCAAAATGCCACATTATTGGAAATCACATGTCGCGGCCCAAATATATGCGAATAATAGATGGCCATATCCCCCGCGAACATACACGGTATACGTATGGGTACGGACGTGCCAATCAAATTATTTTCAAAGTCTGTCTTGAACGGGGATGTCTTGTTAGGATTCCATAATATCTGTCTGGTATGGGTTTGTGCCTGTATTGAGAGGGGGTAGGTAAACTTAAAAATAAAGTGAACTGGTCCCGAGGTCATAAACCTTTTTTTCGTGCTCTAATCAACTGAGCACGAAATTTCAACTACTCATAAAAAGCTAAAACACCGACAAGTAAAGAAGTGTCTTGCTTTAAGTCTCTCATATGTTGTATTTATCATGCTAATAAATGTTAAAATGCCAACACTTGTTGGCATTTTAACATTTGTGAGCAGGATGAATTTCGTGCTCAGCTGAATTGAGTATGAATAAAGTTTTATAACCTCGAGGCCAGGCCCCAAAATTACAATGCCTCCTTAAAGTTAAGGAAGACTTAAGGTAAGTTTTGATGTTTTGGATGCTAAAAATAACTTATTAAAATCAAAATAGTTTCAGTTTTTCTGTAGATCACAATGATATCTCAGCCCATTAGTACTGCATTGATCCAGGCAATTTACATTTAATGTAACATATTGAAATTTCAATACTTAACTTAAGTCGTCCTTAACATTAATGAAGCATTGTAATTTTGGGCCCAGGTCTAAATATAAAAATGTACATGACAGACAAAGTCATGGGAGTGGACTAGGGCTCTTATGAGGCCAAAATATAACACTTTACATGGCAAACAAAGTCATGGGAGTGGACTAGGGCTCTTATGAGGCCAAAATATAACACTTTACATGACAAACAAAGTCATGGGAGTGAACTAGGGCTCTTATGAGGCCAAAATATAAAACTTTACATGACAAACAAAGTCATGGGAGTGGACTAGGGCTCTTATGAGGCCAAAATATAACACTTTACATGACAAACAAAGTCATGGGAGTGAACTAGGGCTCTTATGAGGCCAAAATATAACGCTTTACATGACAAACAAAGTCATGAGAGTGGACTAGGGCTCTTATGAGGCCAAAATATAACACTTTACATGACAAAAAAGTCATGGGAGTAAACTAGGGCTCTTATGAGGCCAAAAGTCAAACATTTATAATCAATAATTGTTTGTTTTTTTACAATGGGGTATATATTTTCATCTACATTGGCTACAATTTACTTTAATCGCGTATGAATTTCAAAATTTGTAGTATACACATAACAGCATGTAATTGTAACGCTTGACGTCGCTAAATGGACGTAGGCGGCAGTTACAGAGTTCAAACGGACTGGGACATTGTCAAAAAGCATTCCAAACATCATACAAAGTGAAAAGAGTTGATAATGTGACAGTGCTTTTAAAAAGCTCATAAAACGCTGATAACGCAAAATTGACGTCAAGAAAATGACAATAGGCTTTTGGGTTGAACAATGCAAGCATGCTTTATTTGAATGCCCAGAAGATGTCAATGAAATAAAAAATCACACTAAAGCGGTTTCTGATGAATTTTGCGTGATTTCATTGTTCTTGCAAAACATGATTTTAGTGGTTACATGACGTTTTGATAGCTGGCGTCAGAAAGTAGAAGCTTTTCAAATAATCTGAGTGCATCTTAAGCTACTTTTGTTCGACTTTACGCAATAGAAAGACAAGTGTGTATCGTATTCATTTACTACCCAAAATGTGTCAGGTTTCTTTAGTAGTTAAGTATAATAATGTTATTGTATTATTTATTTTTGAAGATCATTTTTGTCTACGCAAATGATGAAATGCCGCATCTGGGTCTTCACTGTTTGCCAAAGTACCCGTTTAGTGGGTTTTGGCTTAGTTTAAACATATTTATTGCCAATATAAAGCAAGGGGTCGGGTCACAAGTTTTTCCAACATTAGTTACGCCCCTTCCCATACAACATATTAAATAAATACATTCAAATCATTTCATGTTTCTAGACCTAACATTATGATCAGAATCTTTTCCTTCAAACTAGATGAGGGTAATGGGAATGAGGATGAGTAATTGGACGGAACTTGTTGGGATAATATCATTAAATTCCAACTTTCAGATACCAAACATTATGTTTTATTCTACGGTTTTGGTCTCTAAACGGTAAGTCTCAACTATTAAAGATGGTTAATTTAGTGGCGGATGACATACATTGCCGTAAACAAGAGTTGCCTCATATTCCTGTCTGTCTAACGTGTATTTGAAATTAAATGATTTCTTTGGGGCAAACCAATTAAATGCAATATTGATAATAAACCGTTTGATATGAGCATTAATAATTTGTAATTGCGAATTAAAGCAAAAACATGTCAAATAATAGCATCTTTTTCGCATTATCATCGCTCGTGATAATATAGTAAATCAAGGATCTGACACGAATGATCATTTCATATGAAATTTATTGAACGCGCCTCCGGTGAGATTAATGAATATAATATGAAATGATCACGAGTGTAAGATTCTGTTTATCATACAGTGGGATTGCCTTATGGAACCTCTAACGCTTATTATGGTGATTTTTATTCGACAGAGCATTTCTTAGATTCTCAGATAGTGGTTTAGGAAGACTAGCAATGCCTCTAACAATATATATGGATTTGTTGAAATAATCTTGAAGAGAAAATATTCTATTAATTTCCCCTACATATAGTTTCCTGAAAGAGAAACATTGTCTCCCCTACATAATCAAAACATTTGGTATACTCTGCATGTTTCAAAAAAAATCATATCACGCTAAGCCCTCAAAAATAGTAAGTGAGTATGATCAGGAAATACCACAATCACAAACCGCAGACAACCCCATGGCACCGCGAGGAAGAGCCACCCAACCATCACGAGACATCAGGAAGACACATCAAGCAAAGCAACCAGCTCTCTCTTCCCCATCAAGATGATTGCAATACTAGAATGGACATAAAGTAACGTACAACAAAGCATAGAACAATTACAGACTTCCACAATGGGAGTAACAATAAACAAAAAGTCAACAAGAGCAGAACCACAGCCTTAGAACGAATAGCAAGTAACCTAACCCACCGGGGGCTTAAATGCATTTTACTGGTACCAAATCTTCGCCTTAGATTCTGCTGTTGTTGAAGTACAAGAAATGTTCAGCTCGCATGGGAACCTTCTAACTAATGCAAAGTATCATCATGGAGAAACACTCTAATCAAATTAACACACCATGATGAAACAAAGAAAAGGGCTCATGACTCACAGATAGTCAGAACTAAAGAAAACCTCAGGTTGAGCCACGGTGGGTCCAGCTACAGATAAGCATCAGACACCTTTACGTTATAGTCGTCATAGAGTCTGAGGCCTGACCCACCGTCGTGCAATTAAATAGCTATAAACCGTGATTTGGTTTAAAACCAGGCATGCAGTCAAGACTAATCACTAGACAGCTGTCAATATAATATTTGGCTTCATATTTCATCAGATATGACGACTGTTCTAAATCTTAATGGTAGCTTGCTCTTAAGTTTTTTTTGCATAGCTATTATGACTGTTTGCATCTTGTAATTCTTAGGTACCATAATACAATAGATAAACGAAATTAATTTCCTAAAATCCTTTTGAAGATAACCCTGTAAGACACACCGCCAATATATTATTTCATTAACATACCAATTTACACGTTCACGTCAACAATTCTACTATATAAATCAGCAATGAAATGTTCTTTGGTCATATTTTCTCAGAAATAAACTACTTTGATTTCATACCACGTTCAATGGCCTTACTTTAAAGAAAAGTATATTAATAATGATTTTTTTTCAAGAGTGCGTTTCTAAAATAAGCCAAAAATACATAGCCTGTAAATGGTTGAGAGTTTTCTATCAGATCGAAATTATAGCAAAACAAGTTGTTAACAAACTATTTTATGTGTTAAATCTGAAGTCAAAGGTAGTGATGACAGTACAAACAAAATTATTTTGAACATATCCAGTTCTTAGAAAACTATCAAATATGTGTGATTTTCTCCAATGGCAATTTTTCGATAATGGAAACCTCAATGTATGAGCTTCAAAATGTCGCCTTTAAAGTTTGTTTATTTAAATGAAAATTTTCATTGTTGTTTGTCACGGAAATTACTTGTTTTAACGTGTGGTCATAACGTCATTTATCACTGAATAACAGTAACTCCATATGATAAATAGTTTGAGCAGACATGAGCACAGACTTGTCAAAGGAGTATATTTAATCACTATTTATCATAAGACGTCGCGCGTCTGGGAGTGAAATAACGCTATGCAATAAAATCGATAAACCACTAGTGGTTTATAGATTTACGGGAAACGTTATGACGTCCACAACAACGTTGCGTACATAATGACAAAATTATAACGTTTTTACGTCAGAAATGAGATTTCAAAGTAATTTTAATGTCATATGATAAATAGAATCAAGCATTCGTGCTCATGTTTTATTGAATTTATTAAACTCGTTGCGAAAAAGAGATAAAATGCTCGGCAAGCCTCGCATTTTATCTCTTTTCCCCAACTCGTTTAATAAATTCAATACAACATGAGCACTCATGTAAGATCCTTTATTTAAAACTAGTGTTTTAATGCACTTAATTGTACGATGATGTATCAGACCAGACCTCAGACTCTTTGACGACCCTGACCGAAAACTTTAACCGATGGGTTCGTAGCTCATGCCTGGGTTTTGTCTTGGTCCACCATGGCCCAACTTTGCCGTCATTCAAAGTAGAGAGGAAAGATTAATTGTGACGTTGTCTCTGTCCCATTTGTATCCTGGGTCAGATGTGGACCTTGATTGCATCGATTCCTGATCTTTGTCCTCTTTCTTACTTAGATCAGGAATCGATATAATCATGTACCAATCCTGACGGGAATACAATATGTGAACGTGACAAAAACAAAAGAAAATGCAACACATAAGAGAGCCAAGAGGTCAGACGTTTCCCAGCTGGTGAGCAAAATGCTGCAAGGAGCAGACTAGACTGCATAACAAATATAAACATGAAACATTATTAACAAAAAGGATCCACAAAAGAAGGTGCTTGGAATGGGCACCATATTTTAATTACGCTGGTGGCTTAAACTTGTTTAACGGTACCATCCTCTCCCTTAGTTCTGATATCGATCAAAACACATACATAGATGTAAGGTTCGCAATAAAGATTCCTAACTTATCGATGCATCATCTCCGAGCACATACAAATCAAGATATAAAAATGCGATAAAAGATAAGGACTCAACAGTACATAGAACTGAATACCAGAGCAAAAAGAATCCAACCACATGGCATCAGGCCTAACCTCTCTCATCTATAGATTGGTCTTTAAGTCGGAACCGTCCTAGAATCTGGGGCCCGACCAGCCGACGTGCAATTAAAGTGGACAGCAAAGTTGTCAACAGCGATTGCCATTGGCTTGGGTTGTCTGTGGGTTAAGCGTGTTTTCATTATTTCGTCACAGGTAGCTAATTTGATTTTTTCACTCTCTGTCATGATGTATTGAATACGTAAGGAATCATCTAGACGACATAAATAATGTGAGTGTTAAAGCAAAAGCAGATTTAAGGTGAGGATTCCGCCATTATTGCAAGGCACCACTTGGTCATGTAGTTTGTAAAAATTATCAAGTTAGGACTTTAACTACTTCTTATGGGTACACTGAGGGCATTGCAGAAGTATATTAAAATATCATTGACAGATATATGTAGCTGTGTCTTTGGGTCCTACAGTTACATTTATAATACAAACAGACACATACCAGATCAAGAAGGCATTCACTAATTTGGCTTCATTAATGTTGTAGATTGCAACTGCAAGCTAGGTAAAACTGTAGACTACAGACACACCAACCTAACCAAGATGCATCAGCTACATTAATGCTGTAAATTCTAAACTACGCCCCTGAGTGTAGTCTTCAAAGCATTTGTTATACACAATACAAGTAATACAATAATTACTTGCATTATGTCATGGCGCATAGCTTGATGTGGCATAAGACGATACATGGATTTAGTACGCTTGGACAGCAGCAATAATCACTTAGCTGTAAATATCATTGTACCTGGACTACGTGAGGTTAGATCTAACCAGGCAAATTGACAGTTATCAATGATAATGGACATCGTAATTAAATATATAATAGAAAGGAAGGGTCTCAGCATATGCCACACGATACATACACACTTACCAAATATCATATAAACCGTCTGAAGTAATCTGTCTTGAACAAAACATAATGCTGGTTGTTGTTGCTAAGTACATAATAATGTCTGACTTTGAGTTGTAAACCTAGATTAAAAACTTACATCCATGAAAAGAAAACACTTGAAAAGCCTTCCTAACGGTCTATGTGTTAGAGCCTTTTTTCTTCACTTTTCATTTTTGATCTTTGAAGAAGTGCATCAAGGGTGATAGATATGATTTCAAGCTTACAGCTGCATAGACTTAGAAACTAATTGACAAATCAGCATTTTCCCTCTCCCTTATATAACATTCGACAGTGTACCACGTGACCATGCTAGCTAGTCATACTTCAGCAAACTAAGACTTCTCACGAATCTCTTAGAAATCAATTCCGGATTTTGGGTACTGATTTATATCATAAAGAACCTTGGATTAACGGAAATACCTGACACATAAGAACAATGTTCCTTAATGCGGAGGGATACGTTGGTAGTGAGCTGAAAGTGATACTGAAATCTAAAAAAAATGAGGCCTCATATCCGAGAAAGCTCAGTAATTTATCATTCTGTCTTACAAAGGAAATTTAAATTGTAAGAATCTGGTTAATTCCTGGTTGTACCCCTGCTTCTATAGTTCTATTATTTACATTTTCAAAGTAAGCCTTTAATGATTTTTTAGATGTTTGCAACCGTTTGCTTAGGTTCCAAATAAATCTTCATTATCCAATAATTGTTGAGTATATGCTATAATTGTCATGTGATCTTGTAGCACTAAGTGTCCTTTATCTGCAGCCAAATTTTAAGAAGCTGTGTAAGGCTATGGACCCATTTCATGCAATATTTCTACCATATTTCCAGTGTCCGATGTATAGGTACGTCTTTGCCTCTTAGAAGTCATTAAAGTGATGCATTTTGAAATGCTTTTAGGTTGCATTTATAGATAAAAGCTCAATCTATCTAAATATAAGCATGATGTATGCATTTACTTTCGCTGTTTTCATTAAATCTACCACTCTACGAACATAAAAAAACGTCCCTCGTACGTTAAGATATTTATGAGAAAGTGTAAATATAAGTTATACGTTAAGTTTTTGGTCTTTTGTATGGAATCACATGTGTTCATGATTCCAAGTTGATCTTATTTCTTAAATAACGTTTACAAATATTAAACTGGGCATTCAAGGTTTAAACATAAATATAACGAATTGCTAATGTCCACAAGCTATAATAATTATAAGAGACACCTACATGTATACTCAGTAACATTAACAGACCAATCACATATTGCATTGGACTTAAACTCAAATTGTTGGCATTGAACCTAACATACCAAGATAATAGAAAAAATCACTGACTTGCAAAGACAACTGGAAAAGGACACATCTTCATGTGTATACAAAAGTGCTTATCAACTCTAAAACTAGCATAATCCTCGAGTTATACGTTTCCAATCTCACTATTTGAACTTTATTTTCGCGAAAACATGTTATATCTGCCACGTTAAAAATCTAGACTAGGGCATGATTTACAATGTTTATACATCAATAAACGGCAGAGTGATTTTGCCTTTTCGAGGGTTTTATTTTCTTGCTTAAAACGAGCGTCACTCGATTGGGCGAAAGTTTAACTGAACAACACTAACTTATTGCTCTATCATGCTCAAAACATGAAGACTTCAATGATGGTGCGAAGCGGTGTGTACTTCTTCGATCCATGACTAGTAACATTGAGCACCTGTTCAGAACACGTATTTAGACCTTTAACATTCACTATATGGTTGTTGAGATCATATCTATCGCACAATGGCCTTTAGGACGTGACTGTTGTATTTTATAGCATTAGGACGTATTCAAGCATTCTGCTAACACCCTGCTTTTTATAGCTTTGTAATTCACTTGTCTGTGCAGTATGTAGTAGCTGCAGAACATTGCTCCCTGTTTGTCATGAACAGTACCAGGAACCATAATCAGAGCTAGGTGACAGATCAATGTTTGCTTTTATTGTATCATACGTGTTGAGATAGCTTTCTGTCAGTGATAATTACGGAAGAGGGGAATATCAACAGCTGACTCCTGCAGAAAACCGACTTTGTCAAATTTGTCCTAGTCCACATAAGAATTAAGGGCGAGGTTTTTGCTGTGAAACTGGTTTAAGCCCTCCAGTAAAATATTTAACTGACCGTTCCAAGGCGGTACTTCTTTTGTGGATCTTTTATGTTTTTGTTCTGTCTTGTGTTTGCTATGTCTTTGTGCGCGTCTGTTTATATGTGCTTTGTGGTCACCTGCTGGGAAAGGGCTGACCTCTTGGCTCTTGTTTGTAGTGTCTGCTGTGAGTTTGTCACTTTCCCATTGGTATCCTGGGTCAGGTGTGGTACTTGATTGTATCTATTCCTGATCTTTGCACCCTTACTTACTTTACTTCAATAAAAGGCAACTACACCTCAATCACACACTGCAGACCAACTCACGGTACCATGAGGAAGAGCCATAAACATAAACTGTCACAAGACATCAAGAAGACAATTAAAGTAAAGCAACTATCTTTTTCTTCAACACTTCATAATATATAATATGTATCAACAATATTTATTACTTTTTTATCAAACATCAAAAGCAAATATATATATAGATCAGTAGAAGTCAAGCGATGTAGTAGTACACAATTTTGAGTTTTAACCCTGGTTACAAATACGACAGATTGTCTCTTCCATATGTATGTTTTTGCGAATTGCGCACGACCTGACCTCTTGACCTAGTGATTTGTGTGTTGGGCTTTGGAACCAGAGGACCAAGGTCGATTCTCCGATAGGCACCTATTTTCAGTGAAGTTTTTCTCCTTTGTTAACATTTTAATACTGAATGAATTCGTACTAGTAAAATAATATCATCAAAATGACCAAAATGGTTACTCCTGAACATTTTATATGGTATTCTGCATAAAATCTATGTTGAAGGGGTTATATATGTCCCAACCCTGACTTGGGATAACAAACAAACTTGAACATTTTCTAGAAGGTTTGATGTCATGGGCAATAATTGAAGTTAGAAGAAAGAAGTATTCTGTAGACTACAACTATTTTAGCTTGATATTTAGGACTTCGTCAAGTGTTCTTTCATCGTCTTAGAAAATTGGGCAAAGGATGAAAACTTTCATATGAGAATATGAAAAACTAAGTACATGTACGGTGACTTATCCTTCTTATTCATAAATATATAATCCATGCAAAAAACAAACTGTATGCAAAATATTGAACATATTTCAACCAATTATATTTCTAATATTATATGTACATTCATAACATACGATTTGTTTATTTTTCATTGAAAATTGCGTGCAGAACCTTGACCTTGAACCTGTTACATATTTGTATGAAAATGTTTTATTATGGTGTACACTTGTGTCATGTGATTAGAAAAGTGTGTGGATATTGTGAGAGTTATGCTGGGAGAATCGATTAGACCTTTTGCCTGTAACATTGACCTTTAAATATTCAGACCTGGGTAATGTGACATGTTTTGCTTGTTATGTGAACATTTGTGCCAGAGGATACGAAAATCACACATAGGGTATGGCAGTTATGCTCTGAAAACACCTTTTCCATTTAACATATTTTCATTCCTTTGACCTTGGCCATACAAACATGGGTCATATGCATGACACGTTGCCAAGTGACACAAAAACCAGGTGCGGGATTAGGAAGAAACGCATCCTCAAAATTCTACTTTTGAACGATAGAGTATGTTAATTTCAAATGTAAAGGGGACCACGTCTTAAAAAGGGCTACTTTACAGGAAAGAATACGCTCCCCATGGCGAGCATATTCTTTCCCTTAAAGGTAGTCCCTATGAGAATAGAAAAGAACATTAAAGGGTATTGAAGTTATTGATTTGAAGGTAATATAGTTGATAAGTTGTGAAGAGTATTCAGACACCTTTATTTGACTATGAGAACAATAAGAAAATCAACATCATAAAGTACATGAACCAAAACGCCAATGATCTAAACTGCTTTCTACCATTGTTCCTATCGTAAGACAGTGTCTTATTTTCCAAATAAGCGGATTTTTCAGATGATGTAATTGAGTGTGTATTTGAAGTAACTTTAGCTGATCTTCTGGAAATCATTGATTTACTGCTAGTTTCCATTGCTGATGTTGAGTTGATAGTACTGTGGTTGTTAATCTCACTGAAATTATTTCTAGTAAGCTGTGTCTGTACATCTGTTGAAGATCCCCTTGTTGTCTGACTTCCTGTTCTTCTGGTAATGCTGAAATTTGCAAAATCAGCAGTATGATTTATATTTGAATCATCAGTTGTAATCACGGGGTTGGCAGTGGTCTGTTTGGAAGTTGATGTTGTCTTTTGTGGAGTATTTTCTGAGATAAATTCAGCATTTGTTGTGTATATGCTGGTTGAAATCTGTTGGTCTTCAGTTGTAAATTCAGATGTTGTCGTAGATGTCCTGAGCTCACTGGCTGACGTTGCTGTTGTTGTATACGTGTTCCTCGGTGTTGGACTTGCTGACCCTGAGATACAAAGGACGAGTAACAGTTAGTTCAATGTGCTTACTTTTGCAGTAAAAATAGATTGCAAGCAAATCCCAATAATAATAATAATAATAATAATAATAATAATAATAATAATAATAATAATATCAATAATAATAGCAATAATAATAAATAATAAAAAAATCAAAACACATTTTCCATTTTACATATTATTTCCACTTCTTTGACCTTGGCCATACAAACGTGAGTCATATGCATGATATGTTGCCAAGTGACATAAAAAACAAGTACAGGATTAGGATAATAATAATTAAAATACATTTTGATGACAAAATCAATTTGGGACATTAAGTCCCAAATTCATTTTGTCATTAAAATGTATTTCTATTGTTAATTATTGGGTTAAATACACGTCTGATTAACCGCACTTAACACCAAGTCTATGATAACACCAAACATCCCCGTGTACTTCGTTGCTCAATTACATACATGTCAACATGCGCAACCGGATAAAACTACTTTTCACATAATTTTACATATAGCTGTACACCTTAAAGTGGTATCTCGAAGTGGGTTCCGCATGTGCAAAATACTGTAAAAAAAATTCTAGAAATTTTATCCTAATATGTACTGTTAATTCATGCTTATCAAAGTACTGAAAGGAAAGAAAATCATTGGAAAATACTTTAGGTTCCAATCAGAAGTGTCAAGCTGGTATCAGTATATATATTGTTTTATACAAAAATATTGGATATGTCGAGTTTTAATGCAAATAAAGCAATATTTCAGTAAAGGCGGGTCATAGAGAGAGAGAGAGACAGACAGACAGACAGACAGAGACAGGCTTGGATAGAGTGTGCAAGGTAATATTAAAATTTGCTTCCCCACTGCTTTAACTGCACCCATAGCAATTTAAGAGCTTTGCCAGATTAAGGCTGTTAGAATCCTCAAGGCACACTGCTCGTTAGCCTAATCTGTTTTATAAAGGCAGATGACCAAAACGTTTGTCTTGACATGCATGTCCCATTGCTTTGAAATATCATTGGCAAAATGATCATCTTTTGTAGCATAAGGACCGATTAATCAATAATTGGTATTCTCGCATTATACTATTTAATATAGCCGTACTAGGGTAGTGTATAACATTAGACGGAATTGTCCACCAACCACAAACAGATATGTGTCGCTTGTGACTATGGACTAGGTCAAGGCTACCAGTATTTAATATTATTTATTAACCATGTAAGTCTAGCTTTCTTTTTTGTGAGACAGAGGCACAAAGTACAGACCCAGATCAGCATCGGAAAATGCGTCTTCTGATCAGGGTCTCCACTGTTTGCTTACAGAATATTCTATTAAAATTTGAATAAAAATGATTTATATCACCTGACACCACGTAAATTGGAAATGAGCTCGTCCTGCTAATAGGGGTAGGAAATTCCATTCAACTTAATGGGTAAATGTCCTCTCCTGATGATATTTATGTGCCAGTTTGGTCAAAATCAGGCCATTGGTTATATAGCATACTAGGTGAGTACTTTTTGATATCAAGTTTACCAGGCAAGGCTTTGAGAACGCTTGTACATGCGTTCTCGAAGCAGAGCCTGGTAAGCTTGATATCAAAGGACGGGAACATGGTATTTTATTTATCAGTTTACAAGTTGGTTCACTCTTTAACCTATAGAGATAATGAGGTAATTATCGATATTTGTGTCGATTCAGCGTCGTTTGCGACGTCATTCAAAAAGTGCAACGTCATCATGACCTGATAAAGACATTTGCCGTGAGATAGCAAACGTTTATCAGCTCAACGTGCAACAATGCAGTTCACATGAGAAGTGACTGATAAAAAAAAGATAGGGTGCCAACAAAACTATTACACAGAGTTAGCAATATGTCCCTGGTGAAACACTGTATGTCATCGTTAAAGTAAAAACATACTCATGTGAAAAGACAAAGTTTAAGTAGCCTTATAATGATTCAGCCAAATCCATCGTTGGAACAAACATAGCCAAACCGTTATACGTTCTTTACATTTTGTAGACCAGTGGAGTTTTGTTTGACACAGTTATTTGTTTGTGTTTTTTTATTTGATTATTTACGTCCCATCAACTATCTTTCAATTATAGAGGGACGGGTCTTCCTGGGTTTAACCAGTACAAAGCTAGGATTAATGTGTCTTTCTCAAGGACACAGCGCAGTGACGCAGGTGAGGATCGAACCCGCGACCCCTTGGTCTCGAGTCAAGCACTCTACAACTGAGCCACAGCACTCGCACAGTTAAGTCATGATGGTCCATTGTATACATTGTGAAGAATGTCCAATGCATATTGTATTTCTTTCTCTGAATATGGATTTTAATGAAATTTGAATCAAAATTGTGCACTCTAGAGTGTACACAAGGGTTCTTCTAAGATTTGACCTAGTTATCTAGTTAGACCTAACCTGACTCCGCTTGCAACATGGTGTAACTTTTGTTGAGATATGGAAAGAATTTGACAAAGTTTCATTATTATTTGATAAAAAAAACGGCCCTCTAGAGTGTACAAGGTGTTTTATCACGTGATATATTTGTTGACAAGACCTGATCAAGTTTTGAACTCGGTCTAAGTTTCATTAAGACAATTAGTCTGACAATGTAAATTAAGTTTGTAATCTCATCTAGAATGTTAACGATTTTTCTTTCTAAATATTGACCTAGTGACTTAGTTTGTGACCCAACTTACTTGTTCTGAATTTGATCCGCGACGTGAGATTTCCAACAATGTGGTATGTGCGACCAGCAGAGCCTCAGATCAGCCTAGGGATACATGCAGTCTGATCAGAGTATTTTCTAGTCGATTGATTATTCTATGAGTAATAAGCTACTGACTGAACATCATCTGGAGGTTCTAAGCTTAAAAGGAGGCTGCACAGGCTCGTCTGAGTCTACACTTGTCAATATGCCATATTGTTGGAAATCACATGACGGGGCTAATTTGGTTGAGATTAACATTTTGACATGTATCAATAGTAACGAAGATTAGATCAAAACAGTGCATTCAAGATATTACGCAAGTGTTTTTAAAATTTTGACTTGGTAAAAGTAAGGAAGAAGGCAAAATCAGGAATTGACACAAAAAAGTACCACACCTAACCCAGGACTCCATATGGGACAGTGACAAAAATACAAGAAAACATCATATGCATGTACAAGAGAGCTTGTTTTTGACCTTATCTGACGTCATATTCAAAAAGGGTCTAGATTGTGTTAACATAAATATTCTTACACATAAGACATAATCACAAATACGACTGCTAGAGTTTTCATAAACATTCTGACACAGACATAATCCCAACTATTGACCTCAATGTTGACATAAACATTCTGGCACAGATATAATCCCAACTATTGACCTCTAATGATGACATAAACATTCTGGCACAGACATAATCTCAACTATTGACCTCTAATGTTGACATAAACATTCTGGCACAGACATAATCCCAACTATTGACCTCTAATGTTGACATAAACATTCTGGCACAGACATAATCCCAACTATTGACCTCTAATGTTGACATAAACATTCTGGCACAGACGTAATCCCAACTATTGACCTCTAATGTTGACATAAACATTCTGGCACAGACGTAATCCCAACTATTGACCTCTAATGTTGACATAAACATTCTGGCACAGACGTAATCCCAACTTTTGACATCTAATGTTGACATAAACATTCTGGCACAGACGTAATCCCAACTATTGACCTCTAATGTTGACATAAACATTCTGGCACAGACGTAATCCCAACTATTGACCTCTAATGTTGACATAAACATTCTGGCACAGACGTAATTCCAACTATTGACCTCTAATGTTGACATAAACATTCTGGCACAGACATAATCTCAACTATTGACCTCTAATGTTGACATAAACATTCTGGCACAGACATAATCCCAATTATTGACCTCTAATGTTGACATAAACATTCTGGCACAGACGTAATCCCAACTATTGACCTCTAATGTTGACATAAACATTCTGGCACAGACATAATCCCAATTATTGACCTCTAATGTTGACATAAACATTCTGGCACAGACGTAATCCCAACTATTGACCTCTAATGTTGACATAAACATTCTGGCACAGACATAGTCCCAACTATTGACCTCTAATGTTGACATAAACATTCTGGCACAGACATTATAACACCTATGACATCTAGAGTGTCCACAATGTTCTTTTCAGACTATACCGAATGAACTAAAGCTAGTTTTTGATCCAACACAATCTAAAATAGTTAGTGAGTATGATCAGGAAATACCACAATCACAAACCGCAGACAACCCAGTGGCACCGCAAGGAAGAGCCGCTCAACCATCACGAGACACCAGGAAGACAAATCAAGCATAGCAACCAGCTCTCTCAATCAAGATGATTGCAATGCTAGAATGGACACAAAGTAACGCACAACAAAACATAGAACATTACAGACTCCCACAACGGGAGTAACAATAAACAAAGAGTCAACAGCAACAGAACCACGGCCTTAGAACGGACAGCAGCCTAAGCCACCGGGAGGCTTAAATGCATTTTACAGGTACCAAATCCTCGCCCTAGATTCTGCTAGTTTTAAACATGGATTAAATTTATCAAAAATAAATATATATTGAATAAGGACTATAAAACAAGTATGACCAAGAACTGTCACAATCACAGAACATATGCCAAACTTGAGTAAGAGATACATGTATATGGTACAGACAGTCACACTACTGCAAGAGCACAAATGAAGTAAATCAAAAAGGTCCCGAGGTTATAGAACTTTTTTTCATGCTCAACTCAACTGAGCTTGAAATTTATCATGCTCATAAATGTTAAAATGCCAACAAATGTTGTCATTTTAACATTTATGAGCAATATAAGATCTTTTGAGAATTTATGCACTTTTCATTAGTTCTCATGAACAGACTCAATAAAACCGAGTCTGCTGTTTTTGTATATTGTAAGTTCTCTCTATTTCTTAAGGATCCGTTTTTCCAGATTATTTGGAGAGTTTGAAAGCAGGAAAAGTCTTTACTTTTCAGCAGTTTAGTTTTAATGAGCAGATAAAATTTCATGTTCAATTGAGTTGAGCATGAAAAAAGTTTATAACCTCGGGGCCAGTTCTCTTCTTCAGCAAAACCAATATTTTACTATCAAAACAATCTGTTGGTTCTTTATACATAGACAAGAAAATAGAAATTTTCGTTTAAGTAATACTTATTTTGATGATAAACAAAGAAAACATTTCAGAAATATGACATTAAGGAGCCAGCATATTAGATTTTGGTAACTTTTGCAGTGTTGAGCAACCAAGGCTTAGGCGAGCCTGTGTATTTTTGTAGACTCTGAAGAGCATTTGCTGCAAACATATAGTATGAATATAAATGAAAAATCAGCCCAGAATTTACACTTCAAGCTTCATTTTCAATGTCTGCACGATTATTTAAAGGAGGCTTTTGTACATATAGGATGGGTACTAAGATATGAATTTACTAATTCAATCAAAATAATTGAATTGAATTGAAACATGCACATTGAAATGACAGGATTAGAGTTACTAAGAGACAACTATTATACCTTCAAGTTTGTAGTATGAAGCACGGAAGCCTTTCCCACCATTAGTGATGTCAGAGACGAAAAGAGCAATAAATATATAATGCGACACGAATACAGAGGGCGCTGTTGTACCACAGAAAGTCCCAAGTAGTGCTGTTTTTGTAGCTGTCCTTTCGTATACCTGAAGAGCAAAAAGAAGCAAAACAGTCCGAATTGAACAAACCTAGGATGTCACGAAGAGAATGTAACATGAATCTAATGACTATAAGAATTCATAATAAGTGTGATGGTGGGATAAAAAAATCCATCAGGAGGATCACCAACTGGCATGACTCAAAGGTAAGTTATATGTAAAGGTAAATTTACCTGCAAGTAATCAAATAAACACAGCTCATGCCATTCAATATCCATTCTCTTAATAGTGAGGTAAGTTTTGTGGTTTGGAGTTGCAGGTATAACCCAATAGCATCTTAGTCGAGGGTCATATTGTCCACTGTTGTCTACATCAGGAGGTCGAAAGGACCCAGTTCTCTCAGTGAGCACAGACCCACATGCAAAGTTGAATTCTATAAAGAGATACAACCGTCTGAAATACACAAAATATCAAACCTTTGCAATTTACACAGGTTTTATATTTTGTACAGTTCACATGGGTGTGTCTTCGCAGGTTACAACAAACACATTTGTAAAAAACATTCATTTCAAAAAATGTTGAACGCTTATTCTTGGAGTTATTGTATATAACAACTATATTTTCACTGCACAATAGAGTAGAAAGGTAATGGCAAACTCAAGTATATTATATATTCTAGCGGTAGGCAATTATTTACATTGAGTGTTTATTATAACACTCACTAACTCTTTTAGTCAAAATGATGGCCCACAGTTTTTTTCAACTTTAAATTTGAAAAGACAGGTCTACCGAGGCTTTAAAATTATGACTGATTCTAGAATTTGGCCAACTTTCTGTACAGAACCTAAATACATATTGTACTGTTACTTTAAAGAGAGTTGACTGTACTACAATTAATAAACAGTACCTAAGAAATAAGTTGCTTTAAATCCTGAACCCACAATCATGTAGTCTGAACGGAATGTCACTGTTAATACACTACTGGTGGCAGTTAAAGTTATATGAGGTGAATATGTTCCACAATATGTTCCAAGTAACTCTCCAGCTGCCACTGAACCATCATATACCTAGACAAATCAATATAACACAACCATTGTGGCTATATACAATGTGATTAAAAACAACACAACTAAGTATTGTAGTCTTTTAGAATTAGTGTGCAAAACTGTAGCTGGACCCACCCTGGCTCAACCTGAGGTTTTCTTTAGCTCTGACTATCTGTGAGTCATGAGCCCTTTTCTTTGTTTCATCATGGTGTGTTAATTTGATTCCAGTGTTACTCCGTGATGATACATTGCATTAGTTAGATTGCCTCCATGGGAGCTGAACATTTCTTGTACTTCACCAACAGTAGAATCTAGGGCGAAGATTTGGTACCAGTAAAATGCATTTAAGCCCCCTGGTGGCTTAGGCTGCTGTCCGCTCTAAGGCGGTGGTTCTGTTGTTATTGACTTTTTGTTTATTGTTACTTTCATTGTGGGAGTCTGTAATTGTTCTATGTTTTGTTGTACTTTACTTTATGTCCATTCTAGTATTGCAATTATCTTGATGGGGAAGAGAGAGCTGGTTGCTTTGCTTAATTTGTCTTCCTGGTGTCTCGTGATGGCTGAGCGGCTCTTTCTTGTGGTGCCACGGGGTTGTCTGCTGTTTGGGATTGTGGGATTGCCTGATCATACTCACTTACTATTTTAGGAGTATATACAGGAAATCCCTTCGTATTCTTCTCTTGAACGATATGTAATGCATTTGTTATGTTTACATTTAAATTGGCATCATCCTTCAAACACAACATAAATGATTGTATTATAAAACATAACATACATGACATAAAAAGTGTGATGAATAAGTCTTCCAAATAAATATTTGGATAGCAAATTTTAAGATGGCACTGTCTGCAAACAACATTTAAACAAAGTCAATTCAATTTAATAAAAATGACACATACCATCAAAGTTTTTCTCAAGTTGGTGAGCGCGGTAAGATTTTGATTACATGTACCTTGAGAGAATCAAACACACAATCAGCGGTTGCTTGGATATCCAACTCGTGAATATATAAGTTGACTTCCAGGTAGAATGTTCCAGTGATTGTCCAAAGGCATCTCAGATTGTAATCATACAATCCATCCAAATCACAATCTGCTGGTGAGATATGACCTTGCATCCAGTCTAGCTCTACGCCGCAAATCTGTGTACAACCTTTAAGAAAGAAAACCTGACAAAGGTATATGTCTAATTCAACAATTATTTTGAGCGGAAGCTTAATTGTTTATTTTCAAAATATCAATAAAAAACAAAATAATATGACCAGAGAGCCAAATTCACAGACTGTAGACCAACCAACGGCACTAGCACTGTGCGAATAAGACACCGAACACAAACACAACAGCAAAGTCACAATTAAAGTTAGATGACCAAATTTTTCGTTTTCAGAGGTATTGCGAAAACTAGAAAAGACGTTGAGAACTAATGCTATGTTTGCATTTTATTCCTGGCGACCAGGCCTCAAGGTTATAAAACTTGAGTTCATTCTCAGACTCAAAATAAAGTGCAATGATTGGCTGCTTGTGGGCACGTGTCTGCAAGCAGCAAATCATTGCACTTTATTTTGAGTCTGAGACTGTGCTCAAGTTTTATAACCTCGAGGCCTGTGCAGCCCAAAAGCCATAAGACTTTAAAGTTCGCTATGGGTTTTGTGTCATTTTTGTCTTTGAATTTAAGTTTTGTTAGGTTTAAAAAGGTCTTTCAGAGTGTCAGCAATGGGCATTGAGTGTTAAGTGAGTGCTGATCTTGAAGATTAATGGCGCACTAAGGTTTGGCTTATGGTCTACCAAGGTCTGCTACTGATTCCATTATGCTTCTTTCCAATCAACGAATTTCTGATTGAACCCCACATGTTTTCTATTGGGCTGATCAAAGTTTTACATGTTTATTACGTTGTGTCACAGTTTTCTATAGATTAACGTGTATGCGTTGGAGCACGTTTGTGCCCACGGTTTTGTAAAAGAGAAGATTGTTTTGGTGTTAGCTAGTATTTACTTGTTTGATTTGATTCTTTACATCCCATCAACAATCTTTCAGTTATAAAGGGGCGGGTCTTCTGGGTTGAACCAGTACTAAGCTTAATGTTCTTGCTCAAAGACACAACACAGTGATACCGATGAGGCTCAAACCCGCGGCCCCTCTGTCTCGATTCAAGCACTCTACCACTGAGCTCCCATGATAACTAAGTACATTAATTCATTGTGGCAACCAGTAGAAAAGCAACTGTGCAAAGAGGCGTGGTCAGGGTTCATCAGAAAGTATTGGCGGTAATGAGAAGGCCAAGATCAATGTAGGTGTGTGTGTGGCTATTTGAAGACAGAAAGCAGCACCTCTGCCAGTGCTTACAATTTTCATAAGCAGGGAACTCTGCAATGACAATTTCAACGCCTTCCAGAACTGTCGTATAATGCCACCAGATCTCCTTTACTAGATACTGGGCCTATTGTTAAAACCTACAATATTGTAATTTTTTGACATTCCTGTGATGCCCAATAAGTAAAGAATCCATACTTGGAGTTTGAAACCAATGAAATGTTCGTCATGCGATGGGAACTATTAGTGCAGAAGCCAAATGGGCAAAAAAATTCGTTCCACCCCCTCCACTGAAAAGGTTTGATGGTTTTATGTTTAATATGATGCAATGGGCAAACTTTCTGACCTGTGTGTCAAGTCTGGATGTAGATTCTTCGTACTGAAATTCAAGATAGCATCCAAAATGGCCACCAAAAATGAATTTTGCTAATATTCCATGGAAAAGTGTTAAAATATAAAGCGAGTATGATCAGGGAATACCACAATCACAAACTGCAGACAACCCCGTGGCACCGAATTGATTTTGAATAAAATCCGTTGTTTCACCATTTCTAATTAAGTAAAATATAACTTAAAGCATAATTTGAAATATAAATATCAATATTAATAAAGTTTTTGTGATTAAATCCAATTTTTTCGCCATAATTGACATATTTTAATATATTTAGGTTATTGAGCCCAAATGGAAGAAAAAATGTCTTTTGTTTCACACATACCACTGAAGGTTTATTAATCATATATTTACTTTGAGTATATAGGGGAACTTTTCAGCATGGTCGTCAGCTTAGATTGTGGTATCAAAAAGAAAAAAATATTTTCACTTTTGTATCCTGTTCAAAATTTTCGCAAGAAATGGGGTAGGGGTAGTTTTCTCTATATTAAAGTGTACTGATTGAAGCTAGGTGTGTCAAACTATATAGCAAATTAAAGGCAATATATAGAGCTACATCTAAAGGCATACAAACGCATTGTTTTCAATGATATTGTGGGAATATGGTCAAAAATAGTATGATATCCCAAAAACAGAAATTTGTGACTTGAAATTTGTGAAAAATGTATTTCATATACCTGTGCCAGGTAAAAATTGGCTTAACTTTATCTGATATGCTAAACTAATATCCAGTAAACTATTACATGGATAGTACAACCCCTCTATTTCGTAATTTGGAAATTACAAGCCTTTGGTAATCTCCATTGGCTGTACAGTCAAGTTTCTGTTGGACTCAGTTGGAAGCTCGCAAGTTCTCTCATGACACACATGTCGTATGTATTTGAGAATAAATGGTAATCATATAAATTCTGTTTTTTACATTATATTTGTATCACTATGTAAATTCATCTATCATGACCACATTTACCAATCATAGTTACTACCAAAACATTCTATGGTTACTAGTATTCTACGTCTTCGCTGTCACTACTTATGTCCTCATCATTATCTTCCGCAGAACTTACTGCTGTGTTAAATGGATTCAAACATTCATCACCAGAGCATACACATGCCTGTGTACAGGCAAGTGAGATTTTCTTGCAATTAGGGAAAATGTATGCCTTGTCAGTAGAACTCATTAGAGATTCTTGCTATGAGTTCTGAATTATATAATTATCTAGTAAAATGTCACTAGGCATGCAGTACACAATAATGACATATCAAGCAGCATTCCTCTCAGATAAGAAGCTCTTTTTGTATGTCTGCTGCAAGTGTTTGGGGTAGGGCATCCTAGCCTGAAGTTTTATACAAATTTGCTCAGTATATTTCAATCTATATTCTTCAGACAATGAAGTATGATTGTGCATCCACTTATTCTACAAAGCCATAAATCTTTGGCTCCAGATGTCAATCAACGTATATTTCCATTAAACTCAGCTACAGAAACTAGCTAAATTACTGAAATTGCGTATAGCTATTTAAGATATTTTACTTTCCAACAAGCGAATAACAAAGGCGCTGATCAGATGGCGTGAATGCACACATCTACAATACAAATTCTATGGCTCATAAGTACACCAATTTTTATAATTTCAATATATCAGCCGTCGCATGATGTTTTTAACAATTCGGCAGTTTGACATGAGTAGACTCAGCTGAGCCTGTGCAGCCTTCTGTTAAGTTTAGAAACTCCAAATGCTCTTTGGTCAGTAGCTTAATATTCATAGAATATTCAAGCGTTTAGCAAAGGCTCTGATCAGACTGCACGTATATAAAGGCTTGTCTGAGCCTTTGCTAGTCACACATACCACATTGTTAGAAACCTCGCGGCTCATATAAAGACATACCGTAGTTTACTGCTCTATAGGCAATATCAAATCCTCTGCCACTGACGCTTGTATCAGCAAAGAAATAAATATAAGCAATATTGTCTGGTGATACAATCTCCACTTCTCTGTCAGTACCACAGAGTGAAGTCGAAAATATCTGAAAGAATCTGGTATAAATCATTTACATACATGTATTTTTAAGTACTCAAGGAGTTTACCTCCAATACAAATCTTACAGCATTTTCCCTGTAATAAGTCCATGTGAAAAATCCTGCCCCTCAAGTGCAAGTGACTATAAAACAAGTAGCCCAACCTAACCCAAGTTTAAATTCGCCTGCTCTGATTACATGCATGTTCTAAACCAAAAAAGAATGTGTGGGACTACACAATTTACTCATTATAAGTCTATAGAATATTTCTGTTGCCATAATGTAACCACAGTCTTAATCCAATCTGTCAAAAGTTTAATGTTGTCAAATCCTAATCCAAACAATGATTAACTTTAGATGTTATCACGACTAGCTAACTGGTTAAAGAATTAAACTTTGGATGACAGGTACTAAAATATAATCAATAGTTTTTCTTTTTAAGGCTAGGCTTAGGTGAGATAAAGCCTCTGTTAAATGAAAGTGTCAGGACACTGATATCGGTGCAAATTGTCCATCATTTAGATACTTAACGATGCTCATAATTGTGTGTTTTTTAATACCCAAACCAAAGACAAGGCCTATATAACCAGTGTCGCAGAATCGTATTTGACTAGTTTGATATATCTTAGTGAAGTTGTAAATTCGCTTACCATAAGATAATCATAATTGCATTCTATATATTTAATTGTAACTGTGATCTCTATAGTCATATTCTCCAGGGCATGTATAGTCCAGGAACAATTGACACTGTTGCCATATAAACCATCACCGTCAATGTCTGGGAAATGAATCCAGTCGCGAGTTGTTGATGCATTCAACATGGCGCCACAATCGTTCACAACTGCAACATATAGTCCAAAATACAAACTTCATTCAATCATTAACAATAAACATATCCAAATTTTAATTTCATTTTGTACGAGTACGATTTTTTTACACGGCAAAAATGGTCTATAACCATATCTCATGATAGAAGCAGCATGTGTACATTAGTTACAGGTCTTTTCTAATTTAAGATAAAACTTAACGCAAATAACGTATTTTTTATTTCATATTCAATGCCAATGAAAAGTGTAAATAAAAAAAATCAGTTAAAAATTTATGTCTTGTGTATTGTAAAATTGGTTTATTTAAAACAGTTTTTGGTGTAGAAAATTCTGTTGAACGGATTGCCATTATTTTACAGCTTATGATGTCATAACTTTTGATATGTCTTCAATCATCTTGCTCATATCTGGTCCAAATACATAATCTGATCATGTGATCTTAATATATTTAAACTTTAATGCACTGCTTTGACCTGGACCTATTAGCAAGATCAATTAAAAGTGACCGTTTTGGCAATGCGTCTTTTGTAGTTTGCTTAATATCTTCTAAAAAGTGTGTATGATCATGAAATACCACAATCACACACTGCAGAACAACCCATTTCATATTGTACAGCTACAGAACACTAACAGTTACAAAATATCTAGAAGACAATTAAAGTAAAGCAACCAGCTTTTTCTTCCCTGTTAAGATGATTGTAACACTAGAAAGGGTATCCTGGGTCAGGTGTGGTACTTGATTGTATCGATTCCTGATCTTTGCACCCTTACTTACTTAGTACTGCACAACAAACCAAGAACCAGACACAGACCTATTTCATTTCTTTAAACCAGCACCAATTTTGAAAATGTCATTTGCAGGAAATTTGATGGCGTCTCAAGAGTTAAAATAACATTATCAGTGTTATACTGCCAAGCATACATAGAAGGAAAGCATTGCAATTTCATGTACATATTGTCCCGTTTTATATTAGTTTCAAAGGCAATGACACTTAGTTCTTGTTGGTTATTTGTAAAAAATCATTATTCCTGTGTGCGTTTAAACATTTCCTTCATGAATATTCATGCTAAGGTTTACCCACTTTGAATAATTATATAAATAAACATCCATGTTGGCACATTGAACAAAGAAAGTACTTGTCAGATCCACTAATGTAGAGTCTATCTTATCATATTTCCATAAGCAAACAGATTATACCCTGATCAGGCAGCTCTTACAGGAGCTGCCTGATCTGGAGTCTGTTCTATTTGCAAAAGTGTTAAAAGGCGTGTATATGAGGTAAAGGGTTAAAGCTATCCCGTGAGGTCAGAAGTCTATTCTTCTGTCCAAGTCATCATCTTTTATGTACTTTGGATAGGCTCTGGTGAGATGCGCCCGAGCCTTAGCAGCTTGCATGTATGATAAATAATGACATAGTATATGCTGGCTATTTTAAGTTTAACAATTACAACTATTCAAAAACAATCATACACTTTTTAAACATAATAAGGGAATACTCAACTATCTGTTATAAAGTAAGTAGCGACAAATCCTACATCATTTGAGTAGGTATCTGAATGGAAATGGACGTCAAATCCAAGAGCTGATACCATCTTAGATGCAGGTTGAGTTGTGCAGTATTTCCCTATAGATGTTCCATTTACATAAACCTGAAACATACCACAAGAGTTAAAAATAACATTATCAGTGTTATACCATCAAGCATACATACAAGGCAAGCATTGCAATTTTAGTGCAGTGGCTCAGTGGTAGAGTGCTTGACTTGAGACGAAAGGGTCGCAGGTTTGAGCCTCACTGGCGTCACTGTGTTGTGTCGTTGAGCAAGAACATTAATCCTAGCTTAGTACTGGTTCATCCCAGGAAGACCCGTCCCTATATAACTGAAAGATTGTTGATAGGACGTAAAGAATCAAATCAAATCAAACTAAACATACAACATCATAGGTTTAACACAGAAAGGGATATTGATTTGGGAAAACCTGTCTACGAAGGTTGTGACACGGTAACGCTCATAACGATCTGAATATCCACATAGAAAGTTAGTATCCATTTGTATTCTTAAAACCCCTAAATGGGTACTTTTACAAACAGTAAAATCCCAGATCAAATGCCCCATGATGAGGCATTTCATCAGGATCTACACTGTTTGTTAAGGTAAAACGATCTTCAGACAAAACGATACCATTTTTTTAAACTTTTTACCTGACAACCCTAGATATGTACAATGGACTATCCCAAGTTTACTTTATCAAACCAGAAGGAGGAATCCATTAGTATACAAAGGGTAAATTTCAACTATTTGATGCAGCTTATATAGCTGATGTATTCTATTTGTAAGTTTGTGCGGATTAATTAATAACTAACAATTATTTTGGAACTTGGATAACAATCAGAGAGTATCAAAAGTTTTTACTGGACTAGTACAAATAAGGATTGACTAACGACTAAGACTAAAGTTTATGACTAGGGAATGGTGGCGGGTTCAACTTATTCTTTACAACATTTTAAAACACAACAAAATTGCTAAATCTCAAGCTTCTGCTCGTGTCAATAAGATCCCAAACCTCAATATCATTAGTTCCAGTGTATTTCTTAAATAATTTCCATGTTTACTCGTAATTTTGACTGAAACAAATAATAAGGGAAACTAGATCCGCCTCGCTTAGAAAATTATTCATGCGCATACAATGACGTATATTCACTGTTAAGGATAGTTGTACTCGTCTAAAGCTACAAAATTGTTTGGAGCTTTACGTCCACGTCAACAAATTTTCAGTGATGTCGCGACGATTTCCTGTTTTCATAGGTTGAACCAGTAGTAAGCAGTGAATAACATGTGCAATAGTGACTGCGCTGGCGGTGAGTCTCGAACTGGTATTAGCTTTTCGATCCCCAGTCTAACACTCAAGAGTTTTAGGACTGTAGAATGTGCCAATGTAGTCCAAAAATAATGCTTTATATGATATCACATAATAACATAATATAGTTTTAGAAACACTTTGGGATGTTGAAAAGACCTGTTTATCACAACACACTGGTGGGACCGCTGGTGCAATCTTCGATGTGCTTGACTGCGAATTCAGAGACCCCGTTTTGGTAGAAATTCGTTCTAAAAATAGTCTCTATGGTCATCCTTTTCCCTCCGCTGTCTCAATTAGAGCAGCTATCAGTTGTTGTTGTTTTTGTTTTTTTTGCGAAAGAGTGGGCACCCAATGTAGATAAACTACGGAACAGTGTAGATCAGTTAATCCAGTATGCCTACTGGAGTCTTCAATCCATTTAAATTGACTGATCGGTCTGTAATTATAGAAGTCTTTAGTTATGTTAACAGCAGTGACATTTATCATTTTACAGAAATTGTTGTATCATTTAAGCAAACAGTGTAGACCCTTATCAGATATTATTTTATTCGCCATCTGCCTTGTGTCTACGTTGGATATGCACCGTTTGTCAACTTTATGTGGGTGCTAGGCATTATTGGGCTTTTAAAATGACTGAAGTCAACTAATGTCGAAATGTCTTTTGTCTGCCCTGATGGTTAACTCATCAGTCAACAAACTTTCAGTCATATCGGGGCGTTTCATGAATTTTTGGGTTAAACCAGTTCTAAGCAGAACATCTAAAGTGTCTTCCTAAAGGACACAACACATTGGCCCCCGTTGAGTCTCGAACAAGTGGCCCTTCAGATACTGCTCTTGATTATATTGGCTATCTACAGTTAATGCTATTCTAGTTACGAGAAGTTCCTATGGAAAATATATACTTCCATCTGACTCAGCCAAAACACAGAGGGTAGTGTATTTGAGCTTCAACCCACAAACGTCTCCGCAATAACATCTTAGGCCAAAACCCCAAATCAAGCTGAAACCGTCCAAATAAGCACTTGGGCGGGGACACTGATATGGGTGGGACCCCAACTAGCCAAGACACGCACCCTCTTTGATAAATGATTACCAGGCTGTTTATAACAGGCAATAGAAAAAGGTTAGAAAAGCCTGTTTCTGTATCCCCTGCAGCTCTGAACAGCTGAGATCCTACTACACCAACACGACTCTGGCTGTACAAGAGCTCACATATCCAGCTCACAGCAGTCTTACCCGCACATTCACACCTTTCATTACTGTGTCTGTCAGACAGGGAGTCTAAGCAGTCTCTGCACACCCGAAACCTGGACCAAAACAGTGCCTTGTATACAACAGCCCTGGTCTCCATTGGACAAGTCAGGTTTAATGGAAGGAAACCCAGTTTACGCACAAACACAAACACACATGCCGATTCTATTTTTATATGCCAAGCGGAGTGATGTGGTTGTAATGATTTTCGTAGATATGTTGGGTATGGAGATGCACACAAACACGTGAGTACGTGTGTCTGTTGGTAGGGGAAGGGGAGGGGTTGGGGTGGAGAACCCAGACTTAGACTGACCTTAGCAGTCGCTGAGAGTTATCTAACTATCGGTTACAGAAGTTGAATATTTGCTCTCCAGTTTGTCAGATGCGGCTTTAAGCCATGACACTGGCTCCGTTCGACCTAAGCTGTTGGCGGGAATTCACACACACACACACACACACACACGCACGCACGCACGCATACCATCCGGCGTGAGGTCACTTACCTCTGGCAAGATTACCCTAAACATTTCATTAAAATGCAGTCTGTTATCGTGTAGCTGTCAGTGGTCTGTGTTTACTTCACGGTGGCGATGGTTAGCTTGTACCTTGTGGTCTATGATAGTACCTTTATCATTTCCTGGTCATACTCACTTTTTTTAACCAAACACATATGACATTTCGAACACACCTTCCTCTCACGTTTAATTTTGTAGGAATATCTCTTCACTCACTTAATTGGTTTGAGTGTAGGAAGTGTTAATGAAACGACCAAATTATTCGCAGACATTAATATCCATTTATCTACTATTTGGATCCTTAATCCGTATTTTACAAACAGTGCAGACCCAGGTGCGGCATTTGATCAGAGTCTACACTGTTTGCTAAGACAAAATCGATCGTCATTGAAAGAATACATTTTTTTTAAAAAAAACATAACTTGTGGCCCCTCAATAAATATTATTATTGGCCATCGTTTATTGCATTAAATTCCGCCAATATATCTTTATTTATTTTGCTTTGAATCATTATATTGCTAAGTAATCATCAAATATGAACTTTTTCCGAGTTATTGGAACTCTCTGCCGCCACTCGTGGAGAAAAGTAACCGTGATAGTAGAATTTTGCGCTGGCTTGTCATACACAGTAGAGCCGTACTTCTGTCTACATTTTTCTACTTTGGGAAATGACCGAAGCGGTTGTTTTCAGCAATAAGAGCGTTCGTGATCTCCGCCTTATTGGTAGAGCTGTCATAATAAGTTTCTTAACTTTGAATTAATCCAGAAGCCTTATGAGTAAGTTTGTCTCGATTTAGCCGAGTTGTTCAGAAAGTCGATGTTTTCCATTACTAAGAGATTCTACTCAAAGAAACAAACCAATGGGTCATATCATAAACCTGGATAGTTGTCTGTCTATTCTTAGCTTCAATTAAAGGCTCCGATAGACTGATCATGTTGCTTATCACGGTGGCAGCATGTTGTGATTTAGAGGTCCACCGTTTTACTTTCGTTCATATTAAATTTGAATGAGTAGGTGTTGTCATATATATAACCTAATGCACGACGTGGAGGCCTCAATGTGTGTGGTGCTGTGATAACTTCAATATACATTTTTCTGGGCGTCTAATAGTTCAGACATACATCGATACATTTGTATAATTTTTATCTATGTAAAAAAGACCACTACAAATCTTCACTAGGAAATATATAAGAAGACCTATCCAAACAAATTTAATTTCAATAAAACGAAAACAGTTGACTCCTAACACACAAACATTGCACCCCGTGTTACAGCATGATTTCTAGTTGGTCTATCAGGAACGGACAAATGGTTTAGGAAAGGCAGATTTTCCTCCAGAAAGAAGTTAGATACTCAGAGCCTTTTCCGTATTGCAACACGTTTTACATTACCCAACAGTACCTATGAAAGTTAAGTCTCCAGTTCCCATTGGGGAGGTAAACTTAGGGTGCCTATCCATCCACTTTAAGTCGAATGGTGATTGAACTAACATCGATAAAATTGATCTGTCATTACATGTAAAAGTTGGTCATTCACGCAGTCGCTCGAACTAAAAGTGGTTAGAGAACACTTTCCTTTAAATAAAAGCTATTCGTTTAAATCCTTATTACATTGTATTAGTATGGATATAAAGTGGTCCAAATATTTCCGCCATGAGGCTCAAACCCATTACCACAAGCCTGCGTGTCATGTTGGCTAGTCACTATACTATAAAGGTTGTAGCACGTAGGTGTCGCTTTTTATGTTTAGATTCAGTTTCCACTTCGGTACAATAAGTAACACAGTGTACAATATTATACACAGTGAGTTTGGTTTTTAGTCGTTAGTCGATAGTCGTTAGTTTCATCCTTATTTGCACTAGTCTACTATCATAAATACTGGGCAATTTATAAAAAAAGGTTTTAGCTAATATTTTGCATTTTCCTCAAACTTATGGTGTAGATACTCATTAGAAGCTTTTGATGAGAAACCCCAAACCAATACTCTGATCATAAAATGAGAAAATATCACATATTTTGGATAAAGAAAAAGTCTTATCTAGCTGTATGTGTAAATGAATGACTAACCCAAGTTTATCATATTAAACAAGAAGGAAGAATCCATTAGTATGAAAAAAGGGTTAAGTTTAACTTGCCTCGAGATAATCAAAAGAACATAGATATGACTCTTCCAGAAAAATTGATAAAATTCTGAGCTCGATTAGCTGATTATCGCCACCAACAATGCTCCAGTGACAATCCAAGTTATTATCATACAATCCGTCATTGTTTCTGTCCAAAGCTTGGAATTCTCCACTTGTTTTGTTCAAAATGCCACCACAGACTACTGTATAAATAA
This sequence comes from Loripinus fragilis, assembly GCA_964019695.1. Lineage (NCBI taxonomy): Eukaryota > Metazoa > Mollusca > Bivalvia > Lucinida > Lucinidae > Loripinus > Loripinus fragilis. The sequence continues at coordinate 83,603,148 of OZ026517.1, forward strand.
CGAAAAGCATTTAGGCACTAGCCAATGTAAGCCAAATGGTCTTTCCCACTCTTATCAATTGGACCAGTCCATTTAAGTTTTAAGGGTAGATGGGTTATATTTTTCATTTTTATTCAAATTTTCAAAGAACATTCTGTAAGGAAACAGTGGAGACCTGGATCAGACGCCGTGTTCTGCGGCATCTGATCTTGGTCTTCACTGTTTGCTTATGTCCCACAAGAAGAACACTTGGTTAATGATTTGTTTACTTTTGCAGTCAGTTATCAAATATACTTAAAAAAAAATAAAGTTTGAAATTATTTTGAGTTTTGTACATTTGAGAAAAAAAATGGACAATATGTATATTTGTATCTGATACTATTAACATACAATTGAAAAAAATGTAAATGAAATTTATTGGTAAATGGTTACGATACAGTACCACGCCAAATGTAACAAAAGTTAACAAAAATAAAATTGATTGAATGTATAATTTTTGATGTAAACTTGGCCTGGTCATTGCTTACTTTTTCACCACAAGCTAGGTACACATTCCTTAATTGGTCATAACACCAAATAACGCGAAAACTTTGTCCAAAATATTTAGTACATACGGCATACCCCAGCCAGTAAAACATAGATGAGGACCATGAAATTAGGTTTCTAGCTTGTAAACGAAAGCAAGCAATGATTTTGCCAATAGTCGTCAAGGTATTCAAACAATGAAATGGAGTTAAGTCATCAATAACTGTTTGTGAACTTTTAGCACAGAGGGTTAGACCATTTGGAACTGAACTATTCGTTCTTTATCACATATCTGAGCCAGTATGTTATGGTGATTTAGTTTTTAAATTCAAAAGAATTGTTGGAAAACCTAATTTTAGTGATCAATCAAAAAGATAACCAAACGTTGATAAGAAATTGCATATAACATGGATATTATGTGACAATCTGCATGGCTGGTTGTCATGCGACAGGCAAAGGCGGTGGTTCTGTTGTTGTTGATTTATTGTTTAATTTTGCTCCCATAGTTTTTGGGGGTTCTATGGTTTGTCCTTGTTTTGTTATTCAGTACTTTTTGTGTATCTTGTTTTGCAATTATCTTAATGGGGAAGAGAGAGCTGGTTGCTTTTCTTTAACTGTCTTCCTGATGTCTTGTGACAGTCAGTGTCTTGTTGCTCTTCCTTGCGGTGCTGTGGGTTGGCCTGCTATGTGTGATTTTGGTTATTGGTTATTCCCAATCATACTCACTTGCTTTTTTAACCATTGAAGTGATTTAAACTAAACATGCACTTTGACGGCAGATATCAGGAACTTTTAACTTAATGTATATTGAAATTAGTTTATATTTTATTGAATGTTGGAAATGGAATAACGTTTTAATATCCTTTAAATGTTTTCTGAGAATATAAAGAATGTACTAAATAAAATGATGACATTTAAGTATTTGGGCATTAGCGCTCGATTCAATTTTGTGGTCAATTATATAATAAATATATTCAATGTATTTGTCATTATATGACGGTGCATCTACAATATCTTGATGGCATTGAGTAAATTATGAACCCACATAGCATTAGGCCATTATTGTCCCATCCGCTTCATGCCCTTCTAATGGCGTTTTGCTGACGGGCCAATAAAGGTCTGTTTTAATATGCTTGCTTGGATTGTATTTGCGATGTTCATTATCCATTTGATATTTGACTATTCTAGTTATGGTTATCCTTTCTATTTGATAACAAACAGTGTAGACCCGTATCAGGCAGTTCTAAGGAAATGTCTTACTCGGACAGGCACTATATGATGCTGGGTTTGCTTTTTGGAGTCTCTCTCTTTGCAAACTTGGAAAGAAAGCTTACAATCCAGTGCGAAAGGAAATAGCAAATCTTACACCAAATAGAAAGGAAAACCAATGTTTACCCCTAGAACCGGAGCAATTTATTTATTTATTTTTATTTTTTATTATTTATTTTTTATATTTTTTTCCTTATTTATTTATTTATTTATCTGTTTATTCATCCTCCTTCTTAACGTAACCCAAACAATCCGACATCTCTGAGATAATAACCTGCTTAGAAATTGTCTCATCCGGACCTGCACCAATTGTCACATACCTTGTTAATAAACCTGACAAGGACAAGGGAAGTTATTTACCACATATTCGTAAGTATTTTCACCTATCTAGCTCTTGATACTCTACGCAAAATATTTCACTATTTCTCTAACATTGCACCCACTGAATACGTTATTGTGTAGACCCTGGTGAGGCATCTCTTAGGATCTGTCTCATCAGTACCTCCACAGGGTGGCATTGGTCTTGCTCTCTAAGATTTATTATACAATATACTTTAGAGATATACAAGAGCAAGGGAAACAACTGATCAAACACTCAAGTGGAAAATAACCCGAGTTACTCATCTTTGAATGAAAATGACTCTAATTACCTCCATATTTCTTTGTTGTTGTTGTTTTTGTTTTTTTTCGTTTTTTTTTTTCTTTCTTTTTTCTTGTTTTTCTTTTCTCTTTTTTACACATATTTCCTTCCTTTTCTTTTTTTCTATATGTTTTCCATCCTTTTTTGTTTTGTTCATTACTTAGATAGACACTGGCTAAATACTTACTTATTATAGCCCCCGTTATAACTGCTCCCCACCCTTACCCAACCCCAACCAATTAGATAGTTTTCGTTTTGTCCTCTCACTCCACCAATGCATTCTCTGTGTTCCATGCCGTTCCATACTGCTGCTATAATGAAATACGAGACAATGCGTGGTCCATTTTAGCAACAGTGTGGATCAAAATACACACAACATATCGAATGCACCAATACACCGCTTATTTCACTGTATTTGCTTTGTCCTCATACGTCATGTTTGTATGACTTGAGAGTAATAAAGATGATGTTCTGTTCTGTTCTGTTCTGTTCTGTTCTATTATGGCGACCAGCGAATGTTCAGACTAGCCTTGGCCAAAAAGTCTTGCATAAATATGGCAATATATGAAGCGGCAACATTATTACCAAATCTAGACTTGATTTTCCTAATCATAACTGTGTATGCATATACATTTGTATACAGAATGACTTTAAACATTATGTGATACATACATGTACCATTTCACATGTTTTGAGCTGAGGGGCCTCAACGCGACAAAAATAGTAAGTTAGTATGATCAGAAATTACCACAATCACAAACTGCATACAACCCGTGGCATCGTGAGGAAGAGCCACACAACAATCACGAGACACTGGGAAGACAAACAAAGCAAAGCAGCCAGCCTTCTCTTCCCCATCAAGATGATTGCAAAACTAGAGTGGACACAAAGTAACGCACAGCAAAACATAGAACAATTACAGAATCCCACAATGGGAGTATTAATCAAACCTGTCTTTGGGGTTTCCGATTAAGTGAGACTTAACTCAGACTCTTCAGCTACAAAGACTAACTAGAAAATTGAAAATTCACCTGTAGCAAGTTTAGTTAGGAAACTTTCCAATAAACGATAACAAAGCGGATGCGCAGGCTGGTCTGCGCATTTTTTGTTCACAAACCCCTGAAAACAGGAATTCTCGCGTCAAGGCCCATATGGTCCTGTAAATTAATTTTAGTATTCATCCAAATGCATGTAATCATTAATAGGCGCACATTCATAGCCACTATTCAGCGGGACTATAAATTCTTATATTTTATACAGAGCCTTCATCTAAAATCGTGATTTGATTTATTTTATAAGTTTTCAAAATAAATAAACAACAACCGCACCAGCCTTCATTGCTGTAAAAAAAAGGACCTGTTTCATATCACGGAAACTCAAAAATTCACATGTATTATTCATCTATATACTACACTCCTCCCCAAATTTAATTCCAGCAAATTACAGGATTCTAATTATTAACAAGATGCATTTAAAGTAAGGTAAAAATGTGTTTTATTCAGATGAGTTGGCTTCTGAGAAGCCGAAAGATTGAATCTATACAGTTTTCAAAAATAAGATATATCCGTGTTACGCATAGTAAGAATGGATACATGACGTTATTACGACGCCATAGGAAAACACTTACAATCTTCGTGCCAATATGTTGCGTTAAACCCTGACCCTGCACCCTCTGCATCAGTTGAGAACCGTATTATAAGCTTGTTCGACACACTCCTGATAACTGGAGGTAGAATAGTTCCGCAATATCTTCCAGAGAATCCATTCAGTATTAGTTCGAATATCTGAAAGTAAGTAATGGTGCAAAGATCAGGAATCGATACAATCAAGTACCACACCTGACCCAGGATACCAATGGGAAAGTGACAAACTCACAGAAGACACCACAAACGAGAGCCAAGAGGTCAGCCCTTTCCCAGCAGGTGACCAAAAAGCACATATAAACAGACGCGCACAAAACATAGCAAACACAAGACAGAACAAAAACATAAAAGATCCACAAAAGAAGTACCGCCTTGGAACGGTCAGTAAAATATTTTACTGGAGGGCTTAAACCGGTTTAACGGCGCCAACCTCACCCTTAATTCAGATGTGGATCAAGACACATAGATATTTGGTTTGCATGAAAGACCCCTAACTTATCAATGCATCATCTCCTAAAACATATAAATTAAGATATAACAAGGAGATAAAGCAAGGATAAGGACTCAACAGTAAATTAAACTGAATACCGGAGCAAAAGAAATCCAACAGGTGAACCCCGGTGGGCCCGACAAACAGCCAAAGCATCAGGCCCCTACCATCTCATCAATAGATAAGTCTTTAAGTCGGAACCATCATAGAGTCTGAAGTCCGACCCACCGGCGTGCAATTAAAGAGGAAAGCAAAGTTGCCAACCGTGATTGGGTTGACTACCAAGCATGCAGTCTGTTGCAATACATTAATGTTATAGCCAATCTTTTTATAATGGGAAATTATTTTAATGAACTGCGCTGAAAAATTATTAGAGCCAACAATCTTCTTCAACTTATACACCAAGTCACCATAGAAATCAGGTTCCGAAAGTCCTTGGCGCAAGAGAGATTTAAGTCCAACTTGGAATTTAGAAATCAAATCATAGTATCGTCTATAAAATTTTGAAAATGTTTTGCGAAGTTTATGATACCGATAGCCTTGTTTAAGAAGTTTCTGAGTTAACAATTTATTGCGAGTGTTGAAGTCAACAACATAGCTAGATGCTCTAGCAAAACGAATGAGTTGAGAGATATAGACTCCATAGGATGTAGAACGAGGCAAGTTTAGGATATGTTTTCATAAGATTTGTTGATTATAGACATACCTGCATGCTTTATTAACCCTTCTAAACATATTTTTTTCAATCTTGTTTAGTACATGTATTGAATTATAACTATCACTGTATCAAACCATAAACATAAATCACTATACTAACATTTTCTTACCTCAAGAGAGTCATATCGACATATTTCGTCTGTTTGTATATCAATACTCTGGACATGCAACTTAACTATCTGTGACTCGCTAGCTTCAATAGTCCATACACAATCAAGATTATTGTCATAAAGTCCATCGTTATTACTGTCCATCGATGTAAACATACCAGTTTCAGCAGTAAAAAGTGTGTTTGTTGCGCATACTTCAATCAGCTCTGTAAAAAATTTTAAGCCGTAAATTAACAAGACCAATATCAGATAAAAGCAACCATCGTTTGACCATACTAGATTTTGACAAAATCTAATTATCTTTTTAGTGGTCAATTAGACTTAATACTACTAGAAGTTAAACATAAAAAAATATTTGTAAGCAAGTGTGTGTAAAAAAGCTATAATATTGAAAACAATTATTTTGAAAACATACAGGGGAAAACCGAACCATGTACAGGCTTTCCTTCATAATTTTATGGTTTAAGATCCTTAAAAGTTACATAAATATATTAAATAGACAAGAACGAGTGTACATATTGTAGAAAATGATATAATTTGGATGTAATTATTCCATAATTTATTTTCCTCTCATTTGAGTTAAAAAATGTTTTTACAATATTATTGAAATAGTACCTTCCCTGAGAGAGTGATAGTAGAAATTTCATCCTGAGGAATGCGATTATCAAGGTTGATAATACCATTTCAAAGGATAATAATGTTTGGACTATCAATCTCTTAGGGAATGCAATATTTATTATTATAATATAGAGCATTATTCTTTTATTTTCAACCAGTCTGTTCTCTGTCCGTGGGGTGGGAACTACATGTATCATGACAACAAAATGTATACACTAACCACTTGTTTACATAAATTGATGAAACTACTAGGATATTTTCACAAAAGGACTTGGTTTTAAATAGTTTGAGTGCTTGAACTGATAATGACTGTTATTTATAAAAATTACGCCATCAAATCTGATGACGTTAAATTTAATGTTAAACAGCCCACTTAAGAAGGATGTAGAAATGCAGTTTTGTTGCAGGGCTGAAGATTTTGCCAAATCTGCTCAGTTTTGGTCTAGTATTCCACTTGGCATGTTATAACTAAGAAAACGAGTGCTAACTCTCTATATCTCTGAACATAAACAACGAAGTTATTGGGAGTTCAACTGGTCAAATCACTCATTAATCCACCATTGTTAATCAACGTCTCGCGGCATAAACGAACCATATGCGCATCCGCGTCGTAGGTGTTCCTTTTCCATAATATTATACACCTCATATTAATTTTCATGCAAAACATCAATAGACAAGCGCCTGATATTTTGAGCCATACCGACGACAAATACTGTTATGCCTCTGCCAAGGGTATTCACAAGACATGTACTGAAAAAATCCTAATCAGAGTCCAGAAACTATCTGTCTTTTGAAAATTACCATGCTGCTTATTAAATTTAAAAGAATGAAGGGCATATTAAAATGCAAGAACAATAACCATGCACATTCAATTGGTGCCTTGGTATGGGTGAAACATTGTAAGATATTTTTTTCCATAGCCGGCACTACTTTTGAAATATATCAAATAAGAAGAATTGTAAATATTTTCTGTTACACTCATCATCTCTTCGTGTGATTACTATAAGAGACTAAATATTCTGTTTTTGGCTGATTCTTGTTGTTGTTTATAATTTCAACCATAAAAGTGTAACCATGCAGTGCCAAAACATGCTCAATGATTATCAAGCATCTTCACAAAACAGTCCAAATCATTTGTACAATATGTACATTTAAGCATAAGATTTAGACCACAGTAATAAGTATCTTTGATATGTTATTATTATGTACATGTGGTATGTTTATCCAACAAAGCGTCAGTTAACGTTTAAATCAGGTTGGATTAAAATCATGTAGCTTTATAAAACATTTATGACAAAATACTTGATAATTCAGATTGACAACCTGTCAAGCACAATTCTTCTTAAAATGATAAATATGGTTGTTATAACTGATGTGTTCAGAGTTAAATGTGCAATGTTTTTTGAGTGGACAGAGAAAGCTATAGAGTAAATGCCAACTTCCTAACTGTTGCTATCCTATATAAGGAAGTGATTCCACTGGTGTTAATTCATCGTTTGTTCTTGTTACCATATTTCCAGGGTATATAAGTTTAATACTGGTGCGATATAATTAATAATGCTCCTTCTAGAATGGCAATATGATCGCTGACGAAGACAAAGTTGGTCACAATACTTTAATTTTATTCTTACTTCCAGGTGTCTGCCTTTGGGTTCTAACGTATCTTCTTCAAGGTGCTATGGGTAAGGCTGTTGTACTTAATTGTAGCATTTCTTAGTCATAATTACTATTTTTATCAAACTGATTTGTGCCAGTCCTTTATGTTATGTTATGTTGGTGCTTATGTTGAGGTGTGCATGTAGAATGTATATTAACATTGTGAAGTTTAACATAATAGAATATGATTTACCATAGCCTTCATTGAACGTTATATTGAATCCAGCACCCTCTATACTGCCATCAGTATGAAAATGAATAATAAGCTGTTTAAGGGGAGATCTTGGTAATTTGGGTAGCGTTGTTCCACAGTATATACCAATGCGTGAAGTTGTGTTGAAAATCTGACAAAAATAGAGGATCTTACATGAATGCTCATGTTTTATTGATTTCATTAAACGAGTTAGAGAAAAGAGATAAAATGCGAGAGTTGTCTAGCATTTTATCTCTTTTTTGCAACGAGTTTAATAAATTCAATAGCACAAAAGTAATATTCTATTTATCATATGACTTAAGAATGCTTTGGAATCTCATTTCTGGAGTAAAAACGCTATATATGCAACGTTGTTATGGACGTCATAAAGTTTCCCACAAATCTGTAAACCTCTAGTGGTTTATCGCTTTTATTACATGGTGTTAGTTCACTCCAAGACGTGACGTCATATGATAAAAGGTTTTACTAAGGAAAATTTTGATCTACTTACTATAGTTCAAAAGTCAATAGCAGATTTGGATACATTAGATTAAGAGCAAAATATACAGTTTTGTAGAATTACCATTATTTTTACCAAACATATTTATCGGTACTTAACTCTTTGTATACTAGTGTCGTCTGCTGATAAACTTTGCAAACAGTTTTGACCCAGATCAGATTTGACATAACGTCAACCTGATCTGGATCCAGACACCACTGATGGTATTCCTTAAAGAATTTTTGGTTATTTTGAATAAAAAGTCAGCAGACAACAACAAAAACATGAAAAAATACCCAGTAGGGAAAGGATTTAAAAGAACTTTCTCAATAAGTCGGTAATCTTACCCCCCAATCAATAGATGGCACATTTCCAAATAAACTCCTTCACTGCCTTACCATTAGCAATGCTTGGGATGAATACCGCTTCCAATACACCAGTACCCCGAGCGTCACTCAGGGTAACACTTGTTGTTTATATGAGTGTTGTTAGCATGATAATATTCAAGGGACTCAATTATCCTTATCTGCTCTATAATGAAAGAGTTTTAAAACTCCTCCAAGATTTATATCATAACTCCACGGCCAAAACCTTGCTTTTCACAGGGAAAATGGCCCTTTTGATGAAGAACTCGGATTTTTTTCAAAGATGGCAGGCAATTGTGGCATTAGTCTGTTGTGTTTCTTTGTAGTCGAGGTTATTTTGGAAGTCTAAAATGGCTTGTATATGGATGGCAATTGATATTAATTGGAATCATCAATGGTAAAGGTGGAAATTTCTGTCATTCTCACATTTTGAACCATTGTCTTCTAACCATTCCAAAACAATGATGTTGTAAACGAAAGTAGACATTCATATTTTTTCAGCTGTTGCAAACAAATTGACATGCTATCACTAGAAATCATTATTTCAGACATTGAACCAATTGCCTCAAACAAGCAGGAAAAAAATTGGTGTAAATCCCTACAGTGGTTATGATTTTATATGAAATTATATGTGACACCATAATAACATCAAAATAGCTGTATTTCCCCTGGTAATTTGCGTGCACCTATAGACAGCAGTGAAGGGGTTAAGAGTTGTAAGGGGGTAATTTTCTTTTTCTATTGAAATTTTATTAAAACATAATGTAAGCAATCAGAGATCAGCAACAAGCAGACCTTACAATGTACCTTCACAGAGCTTGCTAAAGGAATATCCCAGTTGAGCCATTGTGGGTCAAGTAATAGACAATTATCAAGTACTGACCCACAAGTTAAATGTCAGTGTCGCCATTGAGTCTCAAGTCTGACTTAAAGTTGTGCAATTAAAGAGGAAATCATAGCTTTAAACTGTAATTGTGTTTATAACAAGACTGTCACATAGCATGCATTAAGTCAGATACATACATTCATAGCGTTGTGCGAAAACTTTGGTACGTTTGATAACACTTGATCAAACGTACAGAAAACACCTACAAACAACAAAACACATTTTAAATTGTATGTATCATATGACGTCATGCCTGGGAGTAAAATAACGCTATGCATTAAATTTTTATAAACCCCAAGTGGCATAATAACAATATCTTCTTTTTGTATGCAAGAAATGATATTTCAAAGCAATCTTTATCAAATATCTGTACTCTATCATAGACAATTTCATAGGCCTTCCATACTTTCTTTCGGGATTCAAGTCACATGCACTTATATCACATGACTAACTCAGCCAATCAAAATTCCTCATGTAACCACAAGATCAAGCACATGGCCCCATCAAAATATCAACAGTACTTCTTATTTTGTAAGCATACAGTATTAAATATATTGCATACGAAGTGGGGATTAGTTGTAAAGGGCCATTTTGCGCCGTTTTGTATATTTTTTGCTACCTCAAATGTCAAAGGGGTATGTGCATTAAGAGGCTATTTTTGCCCCCCTATGAGGTCAAAAAATAAAAGTTGCTCTTCACAAGTTTCTTCGTATTAGTTTATTTGAACAATAGCTAAAGTGTAAAAGTCTGGCTTTGATTCGACTTTTACCGTTGCTATGGTAACAAAAATGGCCGCCTATATAGGCTGCAAATAGGAAAATGACCATTTAGGAGCTAATTTCAGACATGTAGCAGAAGAATTAATATAGAGCACAAGCAAATACCAAAAAAATCTCTTAACAGATGATGAGAATTATCATGACGCACAATATATTAAAAGTTTTTTTGGGGTATTTGCTTGTGCTGATATCTAATTCTTAAAAATCGGTCTCCAAAAGCCTCAAATTTGGCCTAAAATGGCGATTTCTCTATTTTAAGCCTATTTTGTTGGCCATTTTGGTTACCATAGCATCCGATAAAAGTAAAATAGATGCCAGAATTTTACACTTGGGCTATTCATCTAATAAACCTATAAGATGAAATTGGTGAAAAGCAACTTTCAGTTTTTGGCTCTTGAGGGGCCAAAATAGCCCCTTAATGCACGTACCCCTTTAGGTATTTCAGACAGCATTCATGAGTGTTTACATTCTGAATTCTGCATTGGTAACGTCAAAGCACCGCTGTAGACGCTGTTTATGAAAGCTTTCACCATAAGAAGAATGACTCAAAATCTCAGCAAAAACACCAGGGGGATGTGACATTGTGCTATCAAGTCAATCTAGCAAAAGATATTCCAGTCATAGCCGAAAATTATACACAGCGTCAAAGGTTAAGCACCACTAACTTCGTAGCTAAATTTTTCAGAGCAAGGTTACACATAAAGATAAATGCATCATATAGGGATAATAAAGTTAAACATTCATGCTATTTTGCCATAGTATGTTATGGTGAGTTCAAGAAAAAGCACATAGGGGTAAGGTTATTTTCATTGCGACTTTGTGTACATGAATAGATGTTTATTATTTTGTGTTGTTGTTGTCAGGGGTTACTTCTTGAAGATTTCAGGGCGATTGTATGAAGTTTTTATAAGCATCTGTTCCCAACTCGCTTAATAAATTCAATAAAACATGAGAAAATTCTCTATATCTGCAACAATAAGAGCGACATGTAAAGTCATCTATATGAAAATGGTTATTGTTAAGGTACTGATAAATATGCCAATACATGAGATTAGGCTGCTTATCACTTGTTAACCAGCAAATGCTCAGAAAAGCCTGCACATATGCCCAGTCTCACAAGAACCTTAGCCGTTCATATACACACAAAATGGATGTAGGTTAAAACTGAAATCGAAATTGATACCTCTAACCCCAGTATCTAATCCAGCATTATTGTTTATTGAAAGTGTTTGCTGATATTGGATAATTACCATATTCTCATGTGCTGTGCTGGCTAAATTCAATTCACGAGTTTACATGTATTTTAGAACTTTTACGTCACTGTAAAGGCAGCAACTTTAATATTCATATCTAAGCGTGGTTTGACTATTTATCTGCTGAAGAAGGGAAATCAGGTTCTTTCTTTTTGGTAAAAATTAATAAGTTGTTTAAGCCAAGCAAACTTGCGTGTATTTCATGAAAATTCTGACTGTATATACACTGCTCACATTTATCAACACTTAAAGCACATATCACAAAAACTCGTATGCTTTTGTCGTCTGCTGAAATATTTGAAACCTCTTTGACAAACAGTGTAGATCCAGATCAGACTGCCCTTGTACCTATGTTAACTATTCTAATGCACTTGTGTTTGTAACGCGACGTCTGATTGGTTAACGTCAAAAATTTGCGACAGTATATCCTGTGATATACTGTCGGAAATAGTTTGACGTCATTAATTACGTCACATTTTGTTTGATAACGTGCAGCTTTATGCGGCTTGCAACGCTCCAACTTGAGCTCAAACTGCAGAAGTGCATTAGAATGGGGATAACCATATTCAAAATTTTCATTTGGGGAGGCATATCGTCGGATATACGTTCGGAAATCACGTTTTACGGCTCCGCTCGCGCGTTGCCGTAAAACTAAATTTCCGACCGCATATCCGACGATATACCTTCCCTAATGAAAATTTTGAATACAGTTATCCCCTAAATAAGCAGACATTTTCGGAGTTAGTTAGTTTGCTAGCGTTTTAAGGGTTAATCATAACTGTCTTTCAGTTCTTTGGTGCAGTCTTTGCTTCTAAGGCCAGAATTTTTTTATTAGTTGATTTACGGGAATCATTTTTCAGATTTAGGGTCGGGGGGACGAAAAAAAAAAAAAAAAAAAAAAAGCTCTGAAAATGACCAGTTAACGAAAAAAAATAAATAAAAAAGCTCTGAAAATGACCAGTTAACTGGTCATTTTCAGAGCTTTTTTTTTTTTTTTTTTTTTTAATATCTCCAGAAAAAAACAGTAAAACTAAGGCCAACCAACAGTCTGTATTAAATTTTTAAATTTTCCTAAAAATCTGGACAGGACGATCACTTTTTACAGTGTCACTCTCAAAAATACACAGACAGAACCTCAAAAAAATACTATTTTTTTCAACAAAACAAATAATGTTTAGAGTTGGAGGATAAAATAAAAAAAAAAAAATAGAAATTAAATTTTATTTTTTTCCTACTTTCCGGAAAATTACAGTAGGAGGGTTCGTAAATCAACATATAAAAAAATTCTGGCCTAAAGGGTACCCTTTTAAGAACATATTTTACTGGGGTAATATGGCACAAGATGATAAAGTTACTTTCGAATGTAACCACGCTTTTTTTAGCTTTTATCTATGTCTAAGGTAGACCAGTCCTAATTACACATTCATAAGGTGCCGCCTTTACATTGACCAAGGGAGGCTCACAGACTTGCATTTAGTAATATTTGTCTTTGGGCAAAAATTATTGATAAGTTCACAAACAGCATTTTTAGGAAACTAAAAGCTTACTTGGAGACTATCATACTCGCAGTTCTCTCCATATTGGATGTCTATGTTGAGAATTTCAAGGTAAAGAACTTGATTAGGGTTTGAAAAAATCATCCACAATGTGTCATGATTGTTGTCATATTGCCCGTTTCCATCTCTGTCAAATGGGCTGTATATTTCATTGATAAAAGCAAAATCCCTGTATACTATCTCAATTGAATAGCTTGGAAGAACTGAAATAGTGTTAATGCAAATAAAAATAAACAGCGCATATCATACAATGTTTTGCAAATCATGCTGACCCAAATCGATTTATATCGGTTTTTTTGAAATCTGACACATAGAATAAACTTTAAATAAATGGAGCTTGAATTTCTTTTCAGAAAACTATTATATTTTTCTATTATATATCTATATCGTTTTTTGTTTCATATCTTTGGCGTATTTAAGTAATGATCAATGTTTTCCAACTCAAGAAAAACAATATAACCTGAAAGAAATCAAAATTACTATATGATCCTGAAGTGTTAATCTGCCACTGAATAACAAGAAGGCTGTTTGTCTACAGGGGTTTTTCTGTTGGATTTCTTTTGCTCCGGTTTTCAGTTTTATTTACTGTTGAGTTCTTATCTTTGCTTTATCTCTTTATTATATCTTGATTTATATGTTCTAGGAGATGATGCATTGATAAGTTAGGGGTCTTTCATGCAAACAAAATATCTATGTGTCTTGATCCACATCTGAATTAAGGGTGAGTTTAGCGCTGTGAAACCGGTTTAAGCCCTCCAGTAAAATATTTTACTGACCGTTCCAAGGCGATACTTCTTTTGTGGTTCTTTTATGGGGATTTTCTGTCTTGTGTTGGCTATGTCTTTGCGCGTGTCTGTTTATATGTGCTTTGTGGTCACCTGCTGGGAAAGGGCTGACCTCTTGGCTCTCGTTTGTGGTGTCTAACTGTGAGTTTGTCACTTTCCCATTGGCATCCTGGGTCAGGTGTGGTACTTGATAGTATCGATTCCTGATCTTTGCACCCTTACTTACTTTTACAATAATAAGATCAACCTTCTTGCTTTGGCTTTGTTTACTGGGAATTGCAAAACATATATTATGCTCTCTTACCTTGGGAGTATTAGTAGAACAAATAGTATGTTTCCTTACCTTGGGAGTAAGTAGTTGAGAACCCCATTGCCTTCCCGACTATGTTTGAATAGTACCTCAAATGCATCACATTTGATCTTGACTGCATAAAACCAGTTCGAGCACCACAAAACACGCCAAGTTGTTTGTTTGGTGTAACTAAACCATCATAAGCCTTTACAGTAATAATAAACAGTGTTGATATTCACGAAATATAGAAATAGACCTTCAAATGTAAAACTTGCATGTCTTCTAAAAACAATTGTCACGAGAGTGTGCAAATTTTCACTTTTTAAAAGGATAAATCTACAGAATATTAATAGTTTTTTTACCAGTGCGCTTTTATAATACCCAAAAAGGATATCGATATCATTTAATATACAAAGAACTAGCTCGATGTGTGTAGTCACTCTCATTGTGAGTGTGTTGGCTTTGAGTTTGGTCCTTTTTGTGTCGTTCTAGTTGGCATTCATCATGCTAAGCTAGAGAGAGCTGGTTACTTTTTCTAATTGTATTTTTTCTTTTATGTTTGCATCTTTAAGTGCATATGGTCAAATGTGTGTTTCATTTGGGACCATGGGGTTGTCTTCATTTATGGAATGCCCTTGCCACAAAGACTTGCGTCAAAATATAAACTGAACCACACTTCCACATGCAAACTATTTATTGAGTTTAATTTTAATTTAAAAACGAGTTATTGTTGAAATTATCGTACCACGCAGAAATTTTGGCGCATGCTCACTCAATCAGATATTGATTAAAAATGAATATCAGACAGAAAGTACTGCATTCATATTCACAAATGAGAGTTCTTTGTTTTAATGAAATCGTATTGCAATGGATGAAAAAATATAATATTAATGGCCCATTGCAATTTTGCGTTGGAAGTGTAGGTCATTGTATGATTAAATGTTTTCACTCATATGTAAAATTATTTAATGGTAAGCGAGGACGAGGTTTGGTGTCTCTCCTCATGGTGCCCATGGGTCAGTCTGTGGTCTGAGATTGAGGCATTGCTTAGCCATGTTCGCTTGATTTCGTGTATGTGCGTGTGTGCGTATGTGTATTTAGTGTTTATTTCTTGTATATTTCTTTTGGTAACATGAGTTGATCTATGAACTATGATTTTGGCATGTTACAGTCGTACACTTGCTTTATTTAATATCTAACAATAAGCGGCAATATTCTTGGTGTTGCTAATGAGAAAAGCGCTATTGTTTGAATAGATTAAATAGTAGAGAATTTTGAAAGATGAAATACACAAGTTCTACATTTGTGTTTGTTATCAAGTTGGAAATATGGCCATATTGTATTGTGTTGGACATGACAGGCAAGGAATCAGTCAATGCCAGATATCACATTATAAAGACCTTTATCATCTTGTTTTGAGTTAGCTGAATGATTAATTTGGAATAGGTTTCCATTTTTACCAGCTCTCTCTTCCGCAACAATATGATTTCGCAAATAAAAACGGCACTAAGAACTACAAAACATAACACATTTAACACTGACCTCCTGCATTTCCAGTGAACGTTGTATGCCAGGGTCGTTATTGAGTCTGAGGCATGTCCCACTCTTTTTGTCAAGTCATTGACAGTCAGTGTCCCAAGTATGAACAATCTACATCTACTAAGATGTAGACATAGCATTCCATATAAACACATTTATTTTATTAAAGCAAGGTTATTGATATCATAAAATTCATGAAGAATTTTCTAAATTTTACCACATCCACTCAGTGTTGATTGTGAAATACAATGGTGGTTTAAAAATTATTCTGCAACAGGGCATATCAGAGACTGTATTGTATGGTTTGTTAATCCAAAATAATTTTTGGAAAACCTAATTTAAAAGTGAGCAATTCAGAAAGACAATCAAACGTTATACAAAGTTGGATATGACATGGATATAATGTGACAGTCTGCATGTCTGGTTGAAAACCCAATTATAGTTTATAAGTACGGTTTCCTCTTTAATTTCCTCTTTAATTGGACGACGATAGGTTGGCCCTCAGATTTAAAATTTTAGCTTTTTCCTTAACGAAGTATAAATGGGGGATACAATTGAAATATATGATAATAAAGTATTATTATTATATACCTATAAATGATACAGGTGTCAAACTGTCTGTTTTTTAACCATCTGATACAGAAAGCCTGATCAACGAATTGAGGTTTTCTAATTCTGTATCATATCCTTTAAGAAGAGGCTTACGTCGGTTACCTGTTCTTGCAGCAACGTTACGTACAATAAATTAAGCATGGAACCAAAGACGGAAAACATGATGATGTAACGTCAAGAACCAAACCTTAAAGGCCCGCAATTACCAGGTTCATCCAATAAATAGGGAGAATTTTCTTATAATGTAAGATTTCGTACCATTTAAACATAACAAATGTAACCATTAAGTGGGATAACTTGTTGCGCAAGCAACAATATAACCAAAAGTTTGATGGAAAGTGATATCGCTTGTTGCTTAGCAACGAGAACGTGGTATTAAAGCTAACCTGGCTGGGTGTCTTTAAATGGTTGCCATGGTTACTGGCATGTGCAGATCAGTCCCATAAAGAGTATTTTTTTCTAAACCACTACATAAGGTAATTATTCTGTAAAATCCGTTGACTTCTTTTAAAAAATGTCAATATGACAGGTACATGTATGTTTAGAGTGAAAAAGGGACAAAAATGCAAACTTGCAAACAATAACTTTTAAAAAGCATGTTTCAAATGTACCCCTTGTTGCCTAGCTACAGCCGAATATAGAATATACAGATATTCCAATTTTCACAATTGCCTAGTTGTTAGGCAACCGTGACTAAACTTGTATATGTTATTAACCATATTTTATATGTATTATTGAGAACAATTATAACAGAACAAAGTAAATGACAAATTATGTACAGACACATGATAATAGCTAAATGGCAGCGTACTTTTTGTTAGTATGAGATTTTTGTATGATGTAAAATCCAGCCAGGCTAGCTTTGATATCATATTTTCGTTGCTAAGCAACAAGCAACCTTGCTTTCCATCACACATTTGGATATGTTGTTGCATGCCCAACAAGTTATGCCACATAATGGTTACCTTTGTTATGTTAAAATGGTACGAACTCTTACATTATACGGGAAATTCTAGCTATTTATTGGATGACCCTCGTATCTAGATGTGAGACCAAAACAGTTATAAAATCAGAATAATTTTAAAAAAAAAAGAATATAATAAACATCGCATCTTGGGTGGATGATTCGCCAGTATGACCTCATCCACTCGAAGTGATACAGTACGCCAGATCAAGTTACTATTATAATCATGTTTACGTACTAATTAGCAAATAAAAGTACAAACCGTCAAGTAATTATTCTCACAATCTGTAGACCAATCAATTTGAAGGTTAAGTATTCTAAGCAGCACTCTGTATATTTGCTTGGCTGTGATGGTCCACAAACAGTCAAAGGAATCGAGTCCTAATAAATCTACATGGTTAGATACTCCTATCCATCCACTTGTATTATTTAGTGCACCTCCACATTCTGTTGTGTCTGTTTGTGATTACATATAAAGACGTTTTGATTTATTAAATACAGGTAAGTGAAATACTAGATAATATTATATGAAAGTATTGTCTATTTCAAAAGTTATATTTTTATATGTAAAATATCGAACATAGCATGTTGTACCCACTTTGGATGTCCTCTGCTTTGTTCATTTGCTTTCTCAAAGCCATCTTAATTGGAATGTTAAACGTCTAAGTCTATTTATTAAGTGTAATAAAACGCATGCATTGGTACTCATATTCTTGGTTCCATGATAAGATACATTTTAGTTCCAAATTTTATGAGAAAACGTCTTTTATACGGCAAGTTTATCCTGCTCATTTAGTTAGATATTTTATATGAATTAAAAATAGACAATTCATTTTTGTCAAAAACATGAAATATATCTGTCAAGTGAAAAATATAATAGTACTTAATTCATTCATGAAATATAGATTGCTTCACTTAAGGACATAATACTTCCCATGTTGAAATTTGTTCAACACTTTGCAGTTGTTTTATGCAGGGACATACCATTTATGAAATGAAAAGGATATGTCACAGTGCTTAGTTTTTCAAATCCCAAGTTTCAAGCATTTTACCAAATTGTTAAACAGATAAAAGAATAACACTAGTACTAAGTATCAAGCTAAAGTAGTTGTAATCTTCAGACAGCTTCTTTCTTTTAACATAAATTATTGCTCATGACCTCAAACCTTCTAGAAAATATGCAAATGTATTTGTGAACCCAAGCTGTGACAAGATACTGCATGATATGTTTTGTCACTTCATTGAAAATTGGATCTTGTTTTTAGAATATACTATATATTAAGAAATCTGATGATGAAAATCACAAGAGAATTTTATTTTTATTTCTTGGGCTTTAATAATACCTTTTAGAAAAGAAAAACAATAAAAAATCTGGGGTCACCAAACTTATTTTCTTTCTGTAGGGCCAAACTAGACCTACCCCGATATGTTTCATGCATAATTCTATATACAAAGTTAAAGACCATTTCAGTCAAGTTGATGATGCCCCTTTTCTTTGAAGTAATTCGGCATTAAAATGCTAAAAAGGGAAGAAGAAAAAACATACAGAAAATACGTGCCTACGCTGGGAATCGATCTAGGGTCTCTAGTTTCAAAGGCCAACGCGCTAAGAACTAGGCTATGAGACCAGGTCATGCACAGCTCAAAAATAACCATAGATATAGAAGAGACAATCCTAGATTTGGCATATATAGTATTTGTAACCAGGGTTAAAACTTGGAAATTGTGTACATCGTTTGATTTCGTCTGTGTTTGGTACTGAGACGATCAGTTCTGATAAAAAGTTAAAAGATATATATCAGGCTTATTTTAGTTACTTTATTTTGTCAAGAAAACATCGGAACATCGATCTGAAATAAGAGTATCGACCATTATCTGAAATCTGTATTGATCCAAATTCGTAACCGTAAATTGGTCGAAAGACAAGACCCAGACAACTTCCCCTGTTTCCTGAAGCAGGAAAGGTGCGCATGAGAATTAGCTGCATATGTCTTTAACTTAATAAAACGTATGTTGCAATTATTCCAGAGTTTAAATATTCTAAAATTGAATACTTTAATGGAGCTACCAAGAAGATAGCCATACCTACACAAATCGCTGTTTCCAGGCTTTTAGGTGGTCAGTATTGAAAAACAAATTCTAATAAAAAGTAACCATTGCCCCCAAAAACAAAGTACTGGGGTACTGGTAACCTGTTTTGTGTTGGTATTTTAATATTGGCCACATGTAAACCAGGACCAGTAACTAAGGTAGATATGGTGAATACATATGGCGCTTTCTATGACAAGTGTATAGAAGAGAAATGAATAATACCCTAAAACATTGCAATCAGTCAATTCTGATAAAAACAATTTGTCTGGAAATTATGTGGAAGTTTATAATACAGGTCGTTACTGGTTCTTGTAAAACTGACCTAGATGTTGTGTAATATCACTTTTTGATACCAAATCAATTAGCACACACACACACACACACACACACACACACGCGCGCGCGCGCGCGCAAACACACACATAAACACACACACACACACACACACACACACATGTATGGGAGTAATATTGATGTGATACCAATTAATTCAACACAAGCATAATATAAAAGCTCAAAAACAGAAAGTTCTAAATAATTACAAGCAGATTTTAGACGCTAATCCATTGCACCATATCAGACACACCATTCAATATCTGATCAGGATCCTGACATTTTGACATTTTGTTTTCCTATAAGAATAAGATAGTGAAATCTGTCCTGAGCATCATGAGGGATTGATTTTTATATCCCACCCTCACACTCATGATGGATATGTTTTCTTGCTCACCACTAAATACCTCATTTTATATTAGAAAGACGTGAAAAGGTTTCCAGAAAATCCTGAATTCGCGGAGATGCGACATGGTGACGTCATTTTAACATTACTATGGCGTCACGGATGGATGTGCTGAGGACGTGCTTCTGTTCGTTTTTTATCTTTCCCTAGGGCTGGTACCGGTATGTGATTGGGTAAAAACAATGGAAATCCGGATCTGGTGTGCGAGAAATAATATTCTTGCATAGATGTCTATTCGTATAGCTGTTTACACCCATTGTCAAATGAACGAAAATCCATGTTCAAATCAGGAGATTCACATGCTGTTTGAACATGGGTCTGAACTTGAAAATACTTACAAAGAGCCCTGCATTATTTGCATGACGTTATATAGGGAAAGCGTTGTGGACCAGACTGATCATTTCGCCGATGTTTTTGTTTGCGAACACATTGCGTACGGTTATGACGTTGTGACGACGTTATGATGTTCGAAAGTACACAGCAAACGTCATTTCGTTTAGAAAAATCCAGTGTAAGAAAATAGGCACTTTAATGCTTTAGCAGCGGTTTCAGTGCGAATTAGGTTTGAATAAGGTAAAATATGCAAGAATAACGATCACACATGTTTATTTCATTGTATTAACACTTGCTGCGTCAATCAGAAGATGTTTGAACACTCCGCCCATTGGCCTTGTGTTCAAACAGCATTCTCGGGACTGGGCAAATTTTAATGCATGAAAAACATGTGTGATCCCTTTATTCTTAAAAGAATAGATCATGTACCAGAAAAACCACCCAATGACTGCAAAATTTGAAATGGACCCATACCAGTCCTAGGGAAAGATAAAAAAACGAACAGCCGAACGTTGGCTGCACGTCGATTTGTGACGTCATTGTAATGTTAAAATTGCGTCATCATATCATATTTCAGCGATTTCAGGATTATTTTGGAGACCTTTTTCATGTTTATCAAATAAAAAATACAGTACTAATGGTGATCAAGAAAAAAATCCGTTATTCGTGTGAGGGTGGGATAGAAAAATCGTTCCCTCGCTATCACCGATTGTCATCACTCGGCATGTCGAGTGATGATAATCGGTGATCCTTGGGACGGATTTTTCTATCCCACCCTTACACTCATGATAGTTTCTTATACTAACCATCTTCTGGAGAATGTGTATAGGTAGCATTAAATCCTTTACCACTATTAGAACCATCAGACTGAAAATAAAGCTTGACAATTATCCCAATGGTCTTCACATCTAATAATGGTGGTGGGGTAGATCCACAAAATGTTCCAAAGATATATTGGTTCTTCTTGAAGTAATTGTCCTTAAACCATGATATCTAAAAAATAAAAATGATTGTGCCATGGTTAAAAAACTGAAATGTCAATGCTTGAAATAAAAAGGGTCTTACTTTCCTCATTTTTATTACTAATCAGTAACATATAACAGTACAAGTACGTCAAGTAGTACTTGTTTTGACTTGTTTCGTTTATGATAAATCTATAGAAAGAAGTGAGCAAAGCTTACATAACCCCGGGCTAGCCATCAGAGGTTGTAACACTGTCAGAGAAAATGAAAAGAATGTTAAAATATGGCCACAGAATGAACACTGAATCGATGCACTGCTATTTGGTGACAATATCCATATTCATTACATTTGAGAGAGAAAGCAAAATGTACAAATAAAGGGACTGATAAGCAATAAATAGTAGGTTGTTCAATACACAGTACAGCTTTTCATATCTGATAGTTGTACAAACATTCAAAATTCTAGGTTAAATAATTACTTAGAAATCTTTGATGAAAACTTCCATAATCATTACATTGAAGAGAGAGAGAAAGAATAAGGGGAAAATAGAAAAAGAATTCTCACCACCTAGGTTTTGTTTAAGGTCATTTCACATATACTTCGAAACCAAACTGAAAAAATTAAATGCTTTAAAACCTATGAGTGCTTTCACATATACGCCGAAACCAAAACGAAACCTAATGCCGCACCAAAAGCGTGTATGAATTGGATTTTATTTTTTTCTGTTTCCACAGCCAAATTTCAGCAAACACGACAGGTAATTTTAATTACACCTGCTCATACACAACAACGTGCGTTGTATATAACTTAGTAATCATGGAAGCCTTTTATGGATTGTCCAGCGAGACAATGATTAGATTATTTTACACGTACAAGGCTACAGACTTTTGTGGGACAAAACCCAGAAAAACTAGAAAGACCACGAACTAAAGGCAGAGACATGCAACAATATCAGGAAGTATGTAGAATAACCAGGTCTGTGCCATATTATACATGCATCTTTTAGCTTTCCTCCGCGGATTTGATTCATATGTGAAAGGTCTGCCGAAAACAAAACCATGCAATTTGGTTGCGGTTATGGTTTTGGTTTGGTTTCGTTTAAGTTTCGGTGTTATGTGATATAGCCCTAACAGCAACACATATAATTATTTTCCTCAGCATGTATACTTAATTTGAAGACTCTAGCACTTATAAATGCTGAGCTGATATGATGGAATAAATTACTGGAAAGGAAGAAAAATGAACAAATAAAGGGACTGATAAGCTATATGTGGCTGATTCTTTAACACACAGTACGACTTGTCATAAATGTCAAATAGTTTCTGAGAAATTTTTGACAAAAATTTCCATATGCATTACATTGGAGTAAGTGATAAAAAAGGATAATGATAAATAAAGGGGACTGATAAGCACTATATAGCTGATCCTTTAATACATGGTACAACTTTTTATACCTGATGTTTGTACCAAGTTTCAAAATCCTACGTCAAGTAGTTCCTGAGAAATCGTTGATAAAAAAAAATTGAGAATTTTTTTTGTTAGAGAGAAAGAAAAATAGACAAATAAAGGGACTGATAAGCAATACGTAGCTGATTCTTTAATACACGGTACAACTTGTAATATCAGATGTTTGTACCAAATTTTTAAATCCTAAGTCAAGTAGTTCCTGAGATTTAAATTCTGGTTATCTAAGGGTAAGGTTGGCGCTGTGAAACCAGTTTAAGTCCTCCAGTATAATATTTTTACTGACCATTCCAAGGCGGTACTTCTTTTGTGTATCATTCATGTTTTTTCTGTCTTGTGTTTGTTATGCTTTCGTGCGCTTCTGTTTATTGATCCCTTTTGGTAACCCGATGGGAAAGGGCTGACCGCTTAGCTCTTGTTTGTGATGTCTAATTGTGAGTTTGTTACTTTCCCATTGGTATCCTGAGTCAGGTGTAGTACTTGATTGTATCAATTCCCGATCTTTGCCATCATTCTTACTTTGTACATGTATGACATGTAAAATAGATATTTGTTACATACATAGATGTTGGCAGTTCATATTTTACACATTGATCTCAAACTTATATACCTATAAAGTCCTACGTCAAATAGTTTCTAAGAAATCTTTGACGAAAATTTTGATATGAATTACATTGGAGTGAGTGAAAGGAAAAGCAAAAATGATAAATAAAGGGGACTGATAAGCATTATGTAGCTGATCCTTTAATACACAGTACATTTTTCATACCTAATGTTTGTACCAAGTTTCAAAATCCTACATATTAGTCAAGTAGTTCCCGTTTCTTGTTTATTTGAACAGAATTGAATTTCACTTTTTGCTGTTGCATATAAATAAAACAATAAATTTTGCTTATCATGCATAATGGACGTGTCCCTGGTATTGCAAAATATACAAGATGTAAATATAAAGCATAGCCATAACACTGCAGCCCTTAATTTATCCAAACTCACTTTAACTGATTTTAAGAGCTAAAGAGGGTGTATCTTCTAAGAAAAATACGTATTTAAGTTTTAGATTTTATTTTAAGTTTAGAGGAACATTCAGTCTATCATTCAAATGAGAAACAGCCTGTGTGTGCATGTTTTGGGTTGGAAACTGGGCTTAATAAGTTCTTCTATACAAGTGCCCAAATGGGTATCTCTTGTAAATATGTGCCTTGGAAGAAATTTGAAAAACAAATTCTCAAAACTCACAGCCAACTCAATTTCTTAGATATTTTAAGTATCTATTGACGATAAAACTAATCACCAAATATTGCATTTGAGTATTTTGCATACACTTTAGTGTTATTATGGAAACTGTTAACCCTAAAATATGATGTTCAAGCTTCTTCCAACTGGAATGCTTTATTTTCTAACAGAACACACTTTTATTATTTATGTACAATATATAAAAGGTTCCAAGAGAAAAACCTCATATCTTTTAGAGAAATTGTTCGAGAAAGATGTCGTGCATTTCGTTTCAGACAGCATTTTTAAACGCTTAAAATTTGAATACTCATCTTCAGAGACTGTTTCAAACCAGAAAATAAAAATCAAAAACTATTTTTTTGATGACTGCCTATTTCTGGAGATCAGATTAACCCATGAAAATCAAAAATTGCCAAATATAACGAAAAATAAATGAGCAACGGCATTTTCAAATTTGTTCAAATAAACGTGAAACACCTCTTGTAGATGTGTAGATGGTTTTGGACAGTCTTGTATAGAAAAGCAATTTCATTGTATTGACTTTTATTTAACTAACCTGAAGGAAATCGAAAGCGCACCAAGCATGATACACAATATCCATTTCTACAACTTTAACCACTATGGCACTTCTTGGCCTCTGTAAGATAATCCAGGTAGATTTTTGATTGGGATCGTACAGACCATTGGTATCCAGATCAAAAGGAGTGATCCATCCAGATTGGTCATGTAATAAACTAGCATAGTCACCTGAAATTAATGAAACAATACACCAACCAAACGCTCTTAAACAATTGAAAAAACGAAACACAACTGCCTTGCCCAAGTAGCGTGGGTCCAGAAGAATTTGTCAGAGGGGTCCAATTTTAAAAAACGTTTATTTTTTAGTTGATAAGGGGATATAGGATCCAAATACCGCTATATATACCGCTACCACTATCATCCCCCACCCCCACCCCTCACCAGCGAGATGCTATTGAAATGGCGTTTTGCTGGCGGACCGATGATGGCCCAACAGTGAAAGCTGGCTTGGTAACTTTAACAGGTTTTACAGGGAATCCTGGGCCAATATTGCTAAGAAACCCTATATTTTGTGATTTTTCAAGGGTTCCAGACCCCCTGTCCCCCAGTGGATCTTAGCATGCCTAGATAGAGAATCAATATCGGAAAATGTCATGAAATAGCCTATGGATTCCTGCATTTGTGATATAAATACAAGCTCAGAAAGTATTCCCATGAAGTATTTACTTTTTGCATAATGAAAATGTTCCTGTCCAATTCTAGTATACCTTTATTACGCGAAAAGTATATCTTACAAACCGAGAGAACTATCAGAGCTCGTATTTTTCAGAATTGTTTTTCATATTCAACATGTGGTTGAGCATCACAGAGTTAGGTAGACGTCCTAAATGGACCTTGTGGCGAGATAATTTGATTTTGTTGCATAATGATAACACAGTCACAGTCCATCTGCGCATCCACACAGACTGATCAGCGCCTGTGCTATTTGCTCTACGTAATCAATCATTATTGTACACAAACATTCAATATTCTGGCTTGACTTTGTAGCTTAATAGGCGATGGTATTTTTTCATAATCTAGTATTTCAGGAGTTACATTTAGCTCTGCTGGTGAGTTACATTTGGCTCCGTCAAAAAGCAGAATAATGATTAAGCGAGTGCAAGTGGTGTGCCATTTGTTGAAATCATTATTAATTTTCAAAGATGGGCAAAACTTAGTGGAACCAAAAAAAAGATATTTTGTTAGTTATTCGTATTTCTGATGGATCCTTTTTTCTAGTTTATTTTAGCTGTGTCTGGTCTCAAACCCTGAAGGCAGATTTTATCGCGCATAGGCCCATTTGTATATGGTGAATTGAATCAAAGCATTGCGTACGTCTTTGAAGTTGAGACACCGGAAACAATCATTTCTGCAGCTGTTGACACGTATATTTCGAATATTACTGATGTTTCAAAGATGCATAATGATAGGATTATACTATTTTTCATTGAAACAGGTAAATAACGGTACATGTATTACTGCAGTTAGAGGTAGTTTATGTAATATACCTGTATTAATCACCAATTACCTCGGTTCGAATTCATATTTTTTGCTTAAACGATTCTCATCTATCTTTGAATCAAAAGTACTCTCTATGCTCCGTGACGCATAGACTATCTAAGGTTTGCTTCGTTTCTGAAAGCAAAACACTTCCACAAATTGTAAGTAGCTGCTGTAAATGATCTGACACGTATACTTTTAGTATTACTATTATTGCGTGTGAGAGAGAGGGAGAAAGAGAGAGAGAAATCAAACTTCAACACTCACCCGCCTCTATACTATATTTTGTTTTAAAGCCTTTCCCAGATAAAGCAGATCTAGGCGTGAACTGGACAAACATCTCACTAAATGTGGACGTTACACTTTCATTGAGATTAATAACATTCGCCCAGCAGAATTCTTGACGTAGCAAACGATCTTCAATCATTCCATCATATATCTAAAAACAATAAGCCAGATCATGATAATTAGGAACTTATGGCATATGCGTTTTGGAATGCATTACTTAATGTCCTTTCTAGTTTTGCAATCATCTTGACAAGGAAGAGAGAGCTGGTTGCTTTTAATTACTTTATTGTCTTTCGGATGTCATGTTACTGTAAATGTTCTGTGGCTCTTCCTCGTGGCGCTGTGGGTTGGTCTGTAGTGTGTGATTGTGGTATTTCCTGAGCATATTCCCTTATTTTTCAGATTACTGGTATGACTTTAGTGTAAAAGATCAGGGTCAAACATACAAAATGTACTATATTTTGACAGAGGGGCTGACAAGTGTTAATGCAATGAAACTAGCCTATGTTTGATCGTTATTCTTGCATATTTTACCTTATTTCGACCTATTTGCACTGAATACGCTGCTAAAACATTAAACTATCCCTTTTCTTTCACTGGATTTGCCATAAAGTAATCTAAATGTCATAGTCATATGCAACGATTTTGCTAACAAAAACATCGGTGAAACGAACCTGGCCTGCAACGCTTTCCGTTTATAACGGCATGCAAATAACTAAGGGGTCATTTTGAATAATTTTCAAAATTAAACCTATGTTCGAACAGCATGTGAATCTCCTGATTCGAACATGGACTTTCCTTTATTTAAAAATGGATTAAAACAGCTATAAAAATAGGTATGTATGCAAGAATCCTGTTGAAATGTATAGCTATATAATGATATGTTATACTGTCTGGTACCATACCTTAAATGTATTAGTAATTTCGACGCTTGAACAAAGATCGTCATTGAATGCTTCAATATCCATTTCTTCAATCTCCAATCGTATGACTTGATTGTCACCTGCCGTTATAAACCAAGTACAATTTTGAAAACTGTCAAAGTCTCCATCATTATCACTGTCTATAGAACTGAACGAACCAGAGCTGTCTGATAGAAACATACCACACAGAGCCATACAGTTTGCACTGAATCGCACATCAGCAAGTCCAACCTTAGAATAGATCTGAATATACATTATGTTTGATCTTGTACTGATGGTAGGAGGTGGTGAAGACCCACAGTAGATACCAATAACACCTTCATTAGAGATTGTATCACTATACACCTGCAAAAACAACATAGTTACAAATACTTATAATTATGCTACATTGTTTCTTTTTTACTTTTTATGAGGAAGCATTTAAAAGCAATACAAATTAAATCATTTGTGTAAGTGACAGCTAGAAAAATATTTATCATTTACCTCTCATATTAACTGCAGTGTTGCACGTTGACTGATAAATGTTATCTATCTCGCGGCATGTGCCTTTTTCCGGGTATGATGACGTTGCACTTTTTTGATGACGTCGCCAATGACGCCAAATCGACACAAAAAACGATCATTACGTCATACTCGCTTGTTTGAAGAGTGAATCAACTTGGTAAGCTGATTAATAGAATACAAGGTTCGCGTCTTTTGATATAAAGTTTACCAGGCGAGGCTTTGAGAATGCTTGTTGAATCGCTCGGCAAGCCTCACGATGTCAACAAGCGCTCTCAAAGCCTCGCCTTGTAAACTTGATATCAAAAAGACACTTACCTAGTATTCTCTATATATCCGGATCAATTTATTTGTCATCACTTGGCAAACTTTTCTCAGCCTAAAGATGATTTACTGGACATTTTTGCTGTTTCCTTTACACCGAAGATTACTTTTTATTAATAATAATTGAGCTAGCATATGGAATTTATACGATTTAGGTTTTTTTTTGCATCTTCAAGTAGTAAAAGCTCAGACAAGCTTGCGCATTTGCACAGTCTCAACAGAGCCTTCAGAATTGAAGATGAAGGATTGCACAGCCTGCAGGTATGTGCTATAATCACTGTTTGACCATCTGTCCATTTGCTGTTAGTGAAAATGCTCATAACTCCTGAACCACATGGTATATTTTGATCATATTTTGCAGACGTATGCATGTCAACGCTGTCTAACCAGTGGCATGCTTTACAACCTTTTATTAGTGCATGAGGCTTTGTTGAGAATCATTTCGGCTGGTCAAAGTCGTCTAGTGAAAATGTTCATAACTATTCAATGGCATGATATAGTTTGATCAAATTTTACATGCTAATACATTTTAACAGTACTCAAAACGTTATCTGATCTTTAATGATAAGCATTATTTGGAATGTACTCGTTAATATTTGCTGAGTCTTTGTAGAACTTTATCAGTGCACGCTTGCAAGCCAAACACAGGTTTATTTAGAGAAATTAAACCATATAATAAAATAAGACTAACAGGCTTAATCACTCTATTAGACATTTGAAAGCCAACGCATCCTATAAAAAAAAATATGTGTTAGTCTGTCAGTTGGTTCATCCGTCTGTGGTCATTTAGTTAAAATGCTCACAATTTTTGAACAATATAGTGTATTTTTATCCAATTATGCTTCATTCTGCAGGAAATTACCAATTTGCTTTCTGCCTAGGTAATATGATTGCCTCACAATATTGACCATATTACTCGTTCTTTCGCCTTTATTATGTTGGAACGCATCGTGCAGATTGCCAGTTGTGTATTTATCCTAGCAAAGCATTGTAGAACCTTATGAACATTTTAGTCATTAATGTCACATCAACGCAGTAATTCCATTGAAGTATGCTTACTGAAGTTGTTCCTATGGGAAGAGTTCAGTAGTTAAGAGGAGTTTGTTTATCATACTACCATATTTGAATATTATGATTCTGAAAAAATGTAATAGGGTCAGCATCGCCCTGTTTTGTATAATGCTGCATCAAATGGATGCTAGTTGTCATGATCTAACATGAATTATATAGGTGTAGGGTGTGGTTATTTTTTTTCTACTTAAAAGATCATTCTTGCAGTTAGTTTTAGAAAGCACAGTTGTAAGTGGGGAGAAAATAATAGCTTAACTAGCCCATCTCTGCCAGTTTCATTTACTGTTCAGTATATGGATGTGCTCAATCAAATCCATTGCTGAATAATATATTATATATTTTTGGATAACATGCAATGCGTATATTTTGATTTCAGTACGCTCTGGGCAGATGTGGGGTGTGTTGCATATGATAGCATTTTTTCTCTCCGTCAGTTGGATACTTATAAATGCGTTGCCTTATTTTTCATGCAAATATATTTGTAAATGTTCTCTAATATATTCTCAAGTAGGTATTGATTGTAAAATACTCTCCTATGTGGGGGAAATAAAGAATATCTATATCTGTCTATCTTGTTTATTTTGTTAACGATTTGTTTTGTTGTTGAGAAATAGATCAGCTCTAGCAGTGAATTATTCAGTAATAATTCACTGTTTGGAGGTCAGCTGTTAAGAAGATCAAATCACGAGCACCCAGCGCAAGTAATTTATTTACGTACAACTGACCGACAACTAGTGAATTATTACTCAACAATTCACGCACTAAAGCAGATCTATTTTGATTCGTACACACAAAAAACACACATTTGAAGTCTTCAGCTTCTTCCAACTTTCCACCATTGCACTGAAGAAATCCTGTTTCGCAAGCCTCAAAACGATGTTACACCACTTAACGCCATGACTGACGTCATTTTGCAGTGGTGATTGACATCAGCTAGTGCCCCCTTTTCTCGTGTTTTTAAAACTGTGACTATGTTGTTTCATATAACACAATTTTAGCATATTTTGTGACTATGTTGTTTCGTATGACACAATTTTAGCATACTCTGTGACTATGTTGTTTCGTATGACACAATTTTAGCATATTCTGTGACTATGTTGTTTCGTATGACACGATTTTAGCATGACAAGATTTTAGCATGATTTTAGCATTAGCTATATAGGCGAGGTGTATTCGAATCTTTTTTTAATTACCTTAAAATAACCATTCTCACAGTCTTGTCCAAGTTGAATGTCAATGTCAGTAATTTCTAATATCAACCTTTCGAACTCGTTGCCAATTATTTTCCAAGTGCAGTTTATATCCTTATCATATATTCTACTGACATCAAATTGGGTCGATTCCAGCTCCAGATATTCTATTTCTTTGAAGACAGCACCGCAATACATGTTGTAAGAAAAATAAAATTCAGCGTCGCCTATGCTAATATTCATAAGGAGGCGCACAAATAGGACACTGGCAGAAGAAGATAGTGTAACTGGTTCTTGATGCTCACAGAAACTTCCTAAAACTGCATGGTCCGCTATTATGCCATCATACACCTAGAACGAATTGAGAGTCGTTACGTTATACTGTGTTATCAAATTGTGTCCTCAATAGTACATAATCTATCGTTCAATTTTGAATCAACTTATAAATGGCCCCTTTTAAACAGAAAGCGCCTACAAAATTGCGAGGCACTAGACTATGGGGTCGTTTATATAAAAAAAAGAAGAGATCATAGGCTCTATTGCGAATGTCCCAGTTTCCATTGAGAATGTTCCCGTTTGTGAAGTTCAATAACGTTTATTTCTTTTAATTTTGCTATTTGTTTTACTTAATATCTGTCCAGGATTTTGTACAAATAATTTGTCAATTATAGCAAGTGTGTTCTGTCATTTTAACCGCTTACGATCAAATACTTGTCTGGCTCCAGATTAGGTCAATCAGTAAAAAAAGGCAAAGATCTATTTATTTGATTGATGAAATACGAGTATTACTAACAAAATTAAATCAATTAACAAAATGTTCAACGGTGTTACATTTTCCATGCAGAGGTGACATACTTATTAACATTACCTTTTGTACACAATAACACACCGTGTAGAAAATGTTAGCAACAACATATGGTATATATGCGTAAACGTGAATTATACCAAAATACTTGGTAAACGTCAAAGAGTATGTGAATAAGACAAGGGCAACTTTCTGTTTGGTCTGAGCTATAAACTACCGTATTATGTTATGCATATGAACAGTGAAGCCACTGCGAAGACTGTATGCTTTCTTACTGAGACTTATACAAAAACAAAACAATATGCAGTCACAACATTAGTTATGGGTTACTAAATCACATTGAAATGGTACTTAGACTGTATGCTTTCTTACTGAGACTTATACAAAAACAAACCAATATGCAGTCACAACATTAGTTATGGGTTACTAAATCATATTGAAATGGTACTTAGTACAGAGCAACTGTAATGGCTGATCCATCTTGTGACAGGCATGCGCGGATCCAGAGGGGGGAGCAGAGTGTCCCGACCTCCCGCCCACTCCTGCAAAATCACAAAACTATAGGGTTTTTTTGGCAAAACTGGTCCTTATCCCCTCAAAATCACAAAAATTGTAAGTGATAATGATCAGAAAATACCACAATCACAAAGCGCAGACAACCCCGTGGCACCGCGAGGAAGAGCCACTTAACCATCATGAGACACCAGGAAGACAAATTAAGCAAAGCAACCAAATCTCTCTTCCCCATCAAGATGATTGCAATACTAGAATGGACATAAAGAAACGTACAACAAAACATAGAACAATTACAGACTCCCACAATGGGAGTAACAATAAACGAAAAGTCAACAACAACAGAACAACCACCTTAGAATGGACAGCAGTCTAAGCCACCGGGGGGCTAAAATGCATTTTAATGGTACCAAATCTTCGCCCTAGATTCTGCCTTTGTTGAAGTACAAGAAATGTTCAGCTCGCATGGAGGCCATCTAACTAATGCAATGTATCATCAAAGCCACTAAGCCAGCATTCGATGTTGGTACCCTAAAACATGTTTAGGCCCTCCAGTGATTTTAGCTGACAGTTCCATGGTGGTGCTTCTTTTGTTGATCCTTTTTTGTTATGTATGCTTCATTTTTATCTTTGTTATGCTGTCTTGTCTGTTCCTTGTAGCCTTGATATCATCTGCTGGGAAAAGGCTGTCCTCTTGGCTCTCTTGTGTGTTGAGTTTTCTTGTAATTTTGTCACTTTCCCATATGGTGTTCGGGATCAGGTATGGTACTCGATTGTATTGGTTACTGATCTTTGCCGTCATCTCTATTTGATATGAATTAACTGCGTTTTGCTATTGTTTTGCCGTATTTTGTCTTTATCTTGTAGTAGATTTGTTGCAATCTAATGGTCATTGAGTGTTGCCACAGAAAATCTACTGCAATGGCAACTGAATATCTCCTATGGCATAAATCATCCAAACGTTTGTTATACTAGTATTTAGGTCTTAGTGTGCTTTATTGTACGACAAACTCAACTAACCTGAATTGAACCATGTGCACATGAATTTTTCTTAGGTAAATTTAAATATGTCAAAGTTATATCTATAAGTTGGTTGGATTCTGCTGCGATAACCCAAGTACAGTTGAGGAACAGTGCTTTGTTGTCAGTTGGTAATGATTTATAACCAAATGCTCCTGTTGTATTTTGTAGGACTTCTCCACACTGAAAAACTTTGAAACAGAATGCTTTCAAAACACAATGTGTCATTTTCACAAAAGTAGTATACGTGTGTTATGATACATATAAGAAAATTAAAACGGTCATCCATAAAGTAACACTGTGTCTACACAAAAGCTCTATAAATGTTTTCAACTAAACAATTACCTCATAGAGAGGCCTTTTTAACACATTCGCAAACAAAGCAGACCCGGATCATGCAGGTCTTCTACGAGGTTTCTGATCAGGGTCAACTCTGTTTGCTTATGGAAAAATGATTAGATGTGATTCTACGTTAGCGAACGTGACAAGTAATTTCTTTGTTTTATGTACATACGTGAACGCTTATTTATGATTATTCATAATGGGTGGAGCGTAGCATGAATATTTATGAAGGAAAGATTTAATATATTACTGTTACTTCTTGATATATACACTGAAACGAAGTTATAAGTGGCCACTTAACATTTTTTAAACTGTTCAGAGAGTAAATATTGCTCTTACAAAATAATAATTCTATAAAAAAACATCCAAGGCTTTGTGGAGACTCTGCAAACTATGCCATTTCAAAATTACTGGTAGAATTTGCACAGACTAAGTCTGAGTAAATGTACCCTCATTTCAAAAAGTCACACTTTTTAGTGTGATATGAACTATTCCTCAGATACGTTATCCATCTACATTTAAATTAGTATGCAGCTGTGATAAAAGATGAAAAAGAAGCAAAAGATTTGTGAGAATTGAACTCCTGATTTCTCTTCTACATTAAAATGAAGACAGCCACTCTGAGCAGCTTTACATTTGACCATGCAATTTGCATACAAACTTTGCATTGCTCTGTATGCTTTATTATCTGTGGCACAGGATTGAAATTTTCAACGATTATTTATTTTGAGACGGCATCACTGTTCTACTTAAAAATATAAACAATCTTTTACATATACTATTTAAATGACCTTTTAAGTTTCCCCTTAAAGCCGTAAGTGGACACCAGTCTCGAAAAGTTACCGTTGGAAAATGTGCTGATCAAACTGTATTGTGATTGAACATGTTCACATGAAATAAAACACATTCAATGATTTTAGTATGTGCAGCTGATGATTTTCGAAAATATCCAAAAATGTGGAAAATTAGTTTTTAAAACAAATCTTAATTATCAGCAAAAATTCATGTATTTGTTTTTTTAAGTCAACTAGGAAGGTTTGTTAATCACCTGTATTTCATTTTGATAAAAAAAACTGCAATTAAAACGCTTTTTTTCTTCACAAAGTTGATTTTTGCGTTGTTGAACCCAAAAATCGTGAAGAGAAAGAAAACCCTCCCAAAGCACCGCTTAGCTTTAATTCATTGAAATGCACATATTTGGGCAAAAATTTGTTTCAATATCATAGCCCTTAGTCAGAAAAATGAAAAGTGGCCTCTTATAACTTCGGTTCAGTGTATTGTACAACGCTGTATTTCAATTATGGGAGGCAAGACGAATATGTATAATTGTGTCTTATCAGGAGAGATTTAAGAAGCATAGAGATAACGTCATTGTTGCATTGACATGAAAGAATTTTGGTTGAGACGTTACTTTGGGTAAGTGAGTCTTGAATTCTCTGCTGCAGGAAAGATATACTTGATTATTTGCTTATTTGCTTATCGCCAACACTCAAATAAAGTCGATATGATAATAATGCATGCGAGATCACGGAATCGTGTACAATGTAACTCTGAGCGCACTTGTGTGTGTGTTGAATTCTCTGGTGCAAGAAAGATGTGTGTATAAAGTTTTTTTGTTTTTTTAATTTTTCAAGAAACATGTAACAGACAGAACATACATTTACATATTTAAACATTTTCTTACATATTATCTACTTATTGGGCTATATCTATATACATATTTCTCTGGTTGTTTTAAATTTTTAAGATGTATGGGGGGGTTGGGGGGATGCTCAGCTCAAGTAAAGATGGTACCCATCGCATGTGCCTCGCTCGTCGCAAATGCGACAGGCTCCAAAATGACAAGAACTGCCCCCCCCCCCCTTTATACATTTTGTTTGTATCGTGATAATCATATTGATTGCCACATATCCCATAACTCTGAGATAGAATAAGGGAACTTACGTTACATCAGTAGTTTCATTGCCTTTCAACAAAACATAAATATTCTTTATTCTATACATATATGATACTAAAGTCGTGTCCATAGAAGACGTCTGTTAAAATAATTCGTACAGAGCTGTCGTGGTGATCTCTTTAAAGCCCTTCTTTTAAGCGCAGTATATATTTCCTGTGCGACATTGGATAAACTATTAATATGCAGGTGTACACGGCATACAGGTTATTGTTCACCCACCCGTGAAAATGCTTTCAAGATTATACATGTCTAAAGCTACCTGAAATCAAAGTGTGGCTATGTTTTAGTCTGCATTATGTGGTGGGGGCAGGGGTAAAATTTTGTGTATTTGCTGTGTTCATTCATTGAATATTGGATTTATAATATGTTGCTGAGCTGTTTGGAGTGAGAAGCTGTAGGTGCATTCGGTGTGTAGTCTTCTGAACCTATGAAATATGGAGAACTATCGTAAGTCGGACTCGCCGTGATGTGTGGAGCCTGCATCGACTAGATATTATACAGTACCTCCTGTTTCAAAGTTAATGCACTAGACATTCACTTCGAGAAGATACCGGTGAGTACCAGTATTAAATTACCGTTTATACAAATAAAAAATAAAAAATACGGGCAACTTTCGAAAGTCGGACCAGTCCACTATATAAGCGGCCTGCAGTGGCAAATATTATGCAGTATGCTCAACACATTCACGTTATGACGATACCGGTGCATAGTTTATATTATATTACATCATATACCAAGAAATACGGATCGGGCCAGCCTAATACTGATATTAAATTACCGCATTTACTCCAAGAAACCGGAGCTATATCGAAAGCCGGGCCAGCCCACAATGTAAGTAGCCTGCTGTGACTGAATATAATTCCAAATGCTCGATACATTTACATTGCCGAGATATAGTTTAGTATTATACTGATATTTAATTGTCGCATATAATTGAGCCGTGATATGAGATTTCCAACAATTTGGTATGTGCTACCAACAAAGCCCCAGATCAGCCTGCACAAACGCGCAGTCTGGTTACAGCCTTTGCTAGTCGCTTGAATATCCCACGAGTGCTAAGCCACTGATTGAACACCATCCGGAATCTCTCAGCTCAGAAAAGGAGGCCGCATAGGCTCGCCTGAGTCTACACTTGTCAAAATGACACACCGTTGGAAATCACGTGCCTCATATTCTCTCGGAAATATGGCCAAATACCAATAGTAGGGCCAGCCCGATGTGTTAGAGGCCTGCAGCGATTAAACATTTTGCAGTATGTCTTATTTTAAATGCTCGAAACATTCTCATTGCTAAGATAGCGTTGAGTTTTCTACTGATGTATAGCCCAAGGAATATTAAAACAATTCGAAAATCGGCAAGCTAGCTGTGTTAGCTGTCTGCAGCGACTAAATATTATGCAGCCTTTATTATTTTAAATGATCAAGCTAGTCACATGGAGAATATACCGTAGAGTATTCTAACTATATTAGTTTACCGCATATATATCCCAAGGAGTTCGGACAGAAGTTAAATGTCGGGCCAGTCCGCTTTCTAAGCAGCTATAGTATAATAGGTCATGTTCAGATACTGAAACATTTACAATGAGAACTAGTGACATTAGATTACCGCATATACTTCAAAGAAGATGGACGTCTATTGAAAGTTGGATCGGCCCGTTGTGGAAGCAGCTACTAGAATTTGCCCTATTTCGAGTGCTCGTAACTATCTGATACAAAGTATTTTACTGTACCAGTCACGGTTCTTTAGAAACGAAGCGCTTCTAGCTACCTGTTAATGATTTAGATGACATTTCACACATAGAAACAGATATCATGCATATGTGACCAGCCTCCTTGGTTGTACACTAATCCTGATTCAGCACATCATATAAGGGAGTCCGTTTTTTCATAAAACGAGTAAAATTATTTCTTAAATAGGCAATGTATTTTTCTGCCTTAAATTTTCTTTTCAAAATTGCTTTAAAATTCTGAAGGCTCAGTCCGTTTCCTGAAAATTTATTTGAATAAATGTAGTATTTAGCAAGGACATACAAATAATTCCTCAATGAGTTTTCATCTTGATAAGAAAATAGAAAACTGCTATCATTTAACGTCACATTTAAATTAGATACTGCTGATAGCCAATTGTTTAACAGGTTCCAAAACTGCTTCACTTCCTCACATTCCACAAAAAGATGAAAAATAGTTTCTGGCTGTTGATGACAATATTCACATAGATTATCATTGGTTTTATTGATCCTATATAGGAATGATTTTGTTACTAGTCTTTTGTTTGTAATTTTATACTGGAAGTCCTTTAATTTTACTTCATTAAAGGATATTATTACTGAATGATATTTTTCCCAAGTTTGTTCATTTATATTTAAACCCACCTGTTCCCATTTATTATTGTGTATAAAGCATTTAGGAGACAGCATTGTATCATACATTCGCCTACAACCTTTCTTATCCTTTAGCAGCTCTTGCACATAAATGTTAGTTTTAACGTTATATCTATGTAGTACTATTAAAATTCTATTTTCTCTTAAGATTTCCTTCCAGGCATTCGGTATTCTCCTTATTAGGGTTTGGAAGTCTAAGAAAGTCCCCCTAATATCATATATGGTTTTTAAAACATCAAACTGATAAAAGTTACCATGCTCGTCAAGTATATCCGATACATACCTTATTCCTTTCTCAAACCAATTATTTATGCACAAATTTTCCCCATTAAGTAAGTTTCTATTATACCACAAAGGTGAGTCCAAAATATGGTTTATGGTTTCAATTTTAACATTGTTACAGTAATCAAACCAATTTTGTAGTATTTCTTTTCAGAAAGGATTTTCTGTGTCCTGTTTGATGTTGTTAGCATATCCCTGAACTAGTGAGAGAAACTTTTGAAAATCTATTTTTGACAGAGCATACCATGAATTATTTTCAGAATTAAGTATAACTCGTCTAATCCATGAGATTTTTAAAGCTTTAATAAAAACACGAATATTTATCATTTGCATACCTCCTAGACTAACATCTTTAACTATTAGATTACGTTTTATACGGTCAGGGCCTCCATTCCAAAGAAACTTAAAGAAAAGTTTATCGATAGTATTTATAAGGTCTCCTGGGGGATTTGGTAAGGCTAAAAATAAATGTATGAATTTTGCCAATGCTAGAGATTTTATAACAGTAACTCTGCCAAAAAGCGTCAATTTTCTTCTAGCCCACTGTTTTATAATATTTTCTACTTTATTCAGCACATTATTCGAATTGAAGTCCCAAATATCAAACACTTCTGCTGTAAAGGTTACTACAAGAATTTTGAAAGGACCTTGATTCCAGTCTAGCTTATACCTTTGACATTATATATTATCTGAATGACTTAGGGATCCAATCCAAATGGCTTTTGTTTTTTCCACATTTATCTTTAGACCAGACATTTTATGGAATAAGTCGAAATTCAATAAGGCTTCGCTCAACGATTTTTCGGACCCGTCCAAGAATACTTGTGTATCATCAGCATATTGGCTAAGTAAAAATTCTCTATTGTTTATATTTATGCCTTTTATGTTTTCATTATTGCGTAACATTTGTCCTAAGATTTCTGCACATAAAATAAAAATATAAGGTGAAATTGGATCTCCCTGTCGACATCCTCTTTTTAATCTTAAAAAGTCTGAAATAAAACCATTCTGAATTATACATGATTCAGATCCATTTTGAAACAGTTTAATCCAAGAAATAATTGACGGTCCAAAGTTAAAATATTTCAAAACTTTTTCTATGAACTTCCAAGAGACTGTATCAAATGCTTTTCCAAAATCGACAGATAGAATCATGCCTGGTATATTTTGTTGTTTTTTTTGTTTCAAACAAAACATCATAAATAAGTCTAACATTTTCCCCAATATATCTTCCTGCAATAAAACCCTTTTGGCCCTCATGTATGAGACTACTTAATTGCGTTTTAATTCTATTTGCTATAACCGACGAGGCGAGTTTATAAATCACATTTAAAATATAGATAGGCCGCCAATTTTTTAGGAAAACTCTATTTTTGTCTTGTTTTGGTAGGCATGTAATGATCCCCTGTTTTTGAGCTACAGATAAAATCCCATTAATTTATCCAAAATTTAGTGATCTTAGGATAAAATTTCCCAAATCTATCCAAAAATATTTAAAAAACTCAACGGTAAACCCATCCAATCCGGGACTCTTATCATTTTTCATATTTTTAATGCGTGTAACAATTCTGAGTATGAAATTTCCCCTTCAAGTTTTTCAGCTGCTTGATTTGAAAGTTTATTTTTATTTTCCCCCAATATGTCGTCTATCGATCTGCCATCAATATTATATTTATCATCATATAAATTCTCATAAAATTCTTTTTGATGGTTTAAAATCTCTGTTGAAGTTGTGTATTCTGTTCCATTTTCATCAATTAGTTTACCCATTACTTTATTTGTGTAATGCCTGTTTTCTAGATTAAAAAAATATTTTGTTGGTTTTTCCCCTAAGTCTTGATATCTACATTTTGATCTTAGCAAAACCCCCTCAATTTTGGATTCCCTTAACTCAGTTAGTGTTGCTTTCTTTTGTGACAACATATCTAGTTAATTAAAATCTATATTTGCAAAATTATTATTTATTTCCTCTTCTAATTTTAATATATCAGTTTCAAGTGTTTTTTCTTCTTTTAATTTATTTTTTTTCCTTATTGAACTGTATTTTATTGTGTTACCTCTTATCATCATTAAAAGTGTTTCTAAAAATAATTGGTCGTTTATATTAAAAACTATATCCTGATTTGGTATATTTTCCCCTGGTTCAGTATTTGTAGCATATGTCCCTTTTACCTCTTCTATAACACGTTTCGTCTCATCAACAAATTTTTTATCCTTCAGAAGTGAGTTATTGAATTTCCAATACCCCCTCCCTCGTTCATTATCATGTAATTTTAATTTTAAAGTTATGGCACTGTGGTTCAATGGTTCTATATCCAGAAATAATATTTGCAGCAGTTACATATTGAAAAATACTGTCGTGTACCAAAAAGAAATCAAGTCTTGCCTGTTTTTGGTTGGGTTGTTTCTTTGCCATGTATATTTCCTAAGATTTTCGTTCATAATACGCCATGGGTCTTTAAAAGCTTCGTCATCAATCAAATTAAAAATAACTCGTCTGGCTCTTGGATTGTTTATATGTAAATAGTTAAAACTGTCCATCTCTGGATCCAAGATAAAATTCCAGTCCCCACATATGATTACCTGTTCTGTTTCAAATTCATCTATTTTTTGCTTTAAATTTTCATAGAATTGCGGCCTATCCTCATTTGGACCATATAAATTAACCAGAGTGATTTCTTTGCCTTCTATTGTCATATTTAGAATTAAAAAATTGCCATTTTTATCGATTTTTACTTTATTTACCTTCTGATCGAAGTTGTTATTAATCAGTACCATGACTCCACGACTATTTGAAGTATAAGAACTAAAATATGCATCAAAACCCCATTCCCCTTTAATAAAAGAATCTAACTTGGGATTAATATGTGTATCTTGTAGGCAAATAATATTATATTTTCTAGATCTAACATACTGGAATAGATCTCGCCTCTTTGTAGCAACAGACAGGCCACCACGACAGTTCTGTGAGAAAATTGTTAATTCTTCAGCCATTATCGTATATTGAAATAGTTATTATGTAATATGTTTCTATCGACAAAAGTATTTTAAAAAATATGAACTTATATTTGATATATGCAACAGTAACCATTGAAAGGCAATGAAGTATAACTGAGTTATAAAGAGATATGTAGCAGCACATTACAATAAAAACTATCATTTTCCAGTTCTTTTCTTTACAATTTGCTTGTGGGGTATAGCTTCATTAAATTCAATATGTTTTACAAAATCATAGATATCTACCTACCCAGAAAACATCACTACAGCTTTTATATAGAACTAGCTCAATAGCATATGTACTGACCTTCTGGGCAGAGACAAAAAACTATTGCAAGTGTATATACTAAACATTATTGCATATATTATAAATGTTTTAACTATTTGTTTGTATGAGGACCCGCTATGGCAAGTGTACACATAGCATCTCTTATTCAAAATCGCAGATATATAATCTTACAAGCATAAACTTTTTGCACCTTCGCACCCAGACTGGCAATAGTTCAAATTCTGAGTGCAACAGTGCAAGAGCTAATTTGGGCGTATATAACATAGAAAGTTTAACCATGAGAACCCCATGGATATAGTTTTAACATATCAGTAGCTTTGTCACTTACAGACGTAGGTTGTTTCACATCTAAAACAGTTAGGGCAAAAACATCCCTTAAAGTTCAAATCCACTGGTGAAGTAGATATATTCAAAAACAATTTGACAAACCTGTGAACACTGAGGGTGGCCATACCTACCTGGAGGTTAGCCACCCTCAGTGCAACAGGGTCCAACTTTTTCCATTATATTACCGAACTGATATATTCCTACAATTGTAG
Organism: Loripinus fragilis; assembly: GCA_964019695.1. Taxonomy (NCBI): domain Eukaryota; kingdom Metazoa; phylum Mollusca; class Bivalvia; order Lucinida; family Lucinidae; genus Loripinus; species Loripinus fragilis. The sequence continues at coordinate 83,644,820 of OZ026517.1, forward strand.
ATGCAGCAATCAGTAGAGCTGATTTTATGAAATAAGTTTGAATTACATATAACACCTGTTTGCAAGCACACATGGTTAAAACTGCTTACCCACGAGAATTACACTATGCAGTGGTAAAATATTATTGCTGCTCTATTAACACTCCTAAAATTTAATGATACTTAATAATTTGCTTTTCTGGGTGCAGCAATATCTCGTTGGTGCAATATCAAGGTCATATGCCATAATATATATATATACTTCTTGGTATTTTATACTGAACAAGATCATTTATTGGATTTGAAATTAGCACTGTTTGGGAGGTGAAGTTCCAATAAAACAGTTAAAGAATACACACTTTCTTTTTTTAAATACATTGAATGATAAATCAGACGGAGTGTTTGCACAGAGTCTAAATCCCCAGGGAAAAAATCTAAATTCACTCAAAACGCCAACACTACTGTGCAACATCCATGAGTGCAGATAGATGGAAAAATAGTCACTCATGAAACATGACTCAAAAAAGTGATTCTTTTCTACAAATAGCCAGTATAAGCATATAGTATCCTATCACAGGGCATCAATCTCTATTTCAAATCATTTCCTAAATTCACTCAAGGTGGCAGCATCTATGCCGCCACCATGGGTGAAATTAGGTGGAAAATATTCACCCCTGCAACAGGACTTAAAACTGGCAGTAAATTTCACCAAAATCAAGTATAAACATATGTTATTCTTAGGACTTAAATCATAATCTATAGATGCACCACTATATAAACATAATTTTGTGAAGAAGCTTTAAGTATACATATAACCAAATTATTTTACATATCTTTGGTTGATTATCATGGTCCTATGGATTTATACCTATTTTGGTGTTTGTAAAACAGAGCAATATTTTATTGCAATTTGAGTTAGCAATGTTTGGTAATTGGGGTTCTCTATGTTCTGTATGCAGAAATATACTTGCCTTCCTAGATCCACTCAAAGTGGTAACACTCCTGTGCTACCTCCAAGAATGTAGCTAGGTGGAATGTTATTCACTCCCACAGCAGGACTAAAAGCTATTGTTTAATTTCTACAAATAGCTTTCCAAAGGTTATTACAATATAAATGAGGTGATTATATAGGCATGCTAGTTTTCAATTCCACATTATATTAACACCATGTTTATAGCATATCTCTTATTATGGCCAAAGGCTTCAAAATATGTCATGTTTTGTGGTTTCATAGTTTGATAACCATGCAGGGATACCACTTTATTTCTCATCTCTGTTAACACTAATATATGCTCCTGTATACTTAGCAATCCTGAAAATATCAATGTAATAATCATATATACTCTGTCTCATTTACATGTAGACAGAGTCCTGTGGCACATATATATGTAGATATACTTCTTGTTAGTTTTAAAGCTGAACAAGATTTTATTGCAATTTGAATTAGCAATGTTTGGAATATGGGGTTTTCTGTATCTCAACTGGGTTTAACTCTCTAGATAAATCATATTTCCTAAATTAACTCAAAGAGGCAACATTTCTGTGCTGCCAACATGAGTGTAATTAGGTGGAAAATTATTCACTTCTGCAACCAGACTAAAAGCTGGAGGCTTATTTCATTAAAATCAAAAATAAACATATAGTGTCCTTGGGACTTACATAATACTCTGTAGATGTAACAGTATATAATGATAATTTGTGTAATAAGTTTGAGTCTGCATATAACATTCAGTCAAGCACCCTGGTCTGGAACAGTCCTCAAAAGATTTAAGGCTATCATTGGGACTTAAATCATACTATGTAGATGCAACAATATTTAAGCATAGCTTAGTTAAATATGGTTTGAAACTGCATATAATCATTCTAAGGATTTTCCAAGCGTCTACAGCTTTCAAAAGACAAGGTCCTATGGCATTATATATATTGGTGCTTGTAAAAATAAGCAACATTTTATTGCAATTTGAGTAAGCAATGCCTGGTAAATGGGGTTATCTATGTTCTGTATGCAGAAATATACTTGCCTTCCTAGATCCACTCAAAGTGGTAACACTCCTGTGCTACCTCCAAGAGTATAGCTAGGTGGGAAGTTAATCACCCCTACAGCAGGACTAAAAGCTATTGTTTAATTTCTACAAATAGCTTTCCAAAGATTATTACAATATAAATGAGCTGATCATATAGGCATGCTTGTTTTCAATTTCAAATATTATTAACACCATGTTTATAGCATATCTCTTATTATGGCCAAAGACTTTAAATATGTCATGTTTAGTGGTTTCATAGTTTGATAACCATGCAGGGATACTTGTAATTTGAATTAGCAATGTCTGAAATATATGGGGGTTTCTCTATCTCACACAGGAATTTACTCTCTAGATAAATCATATTTCCTAAATTCACTCAAAGTGGCAACATTTCTATGCTGCCACCATGGGTGAAATTAGGTGGAGGAATATACACCCCTGCAACAGGACTAAAGGCTGGCAGTAAATTTCACCAAAATCAGGTATAACATATGTTATCCTTAGGACTTACAACATAATCTATAGATGCACCACTATATAAACATGATTATGTGAAGCAAGCTTTGAGACTACATATAACCAAATTATTTTACATATCTTTGGTTGATTATCATGGTCCTATGGCTTTATACCTATTTTAGTGTTTATAAAACTGAGCAATTTAATTGCAATTTGAGTTAGCAATGTTTGGTAAATTGGTTTCAATGTTCTGTATGCAGAATTATACTTGTCTTCCTAGATCCACTCAAAGTGGTAACACTCCTGTGCTACTTCCAAGAATGTAGCTAGGTGGAAAGTTTTTCACTCCCACAGCAGGACTAAAAGCTATTGTTTAATTTCTACATATAGCTTTCCAAAGGTTATCACAATATAAATGAGGTGATTATATAGGCATGCTGGTTTTCAAATCCACATATTATAATCACCATGTTTATAGCATATCTCTTATTATGGCCAAAGGCTTTAAATATGTCATGCTTTGTGGTTTCATAGTTTGATAACCGTGCAGGGATACCACTTTATTTCTCATCTCTGTTAACACTAATATATGCTGCTGTATACTTTGCAATCCTGAAAATATCAATGTAATGTAGACAAAGTCCTGTGGCACATATATATGAAGATATACTTCTTGTTAGTTTTAAAGCTGAACAAGATTTTATTGCAATTTGAATCAGCAATGTTTGGGATATGGGGTTTTTCTGTTTCTCAACTGGGTTTAACTCTCTAGATAAATCATATTTCCTAAATCCACTCAAAGTGGCAACATTTCTGTGCTGCCACCATGAGTGTATTTAGGTGGAAAGTTATTCACTTCTGCAACAGGACTAAAAGCTTCTGTGGGTTTATTACATTAAAATCATGTATAAACATATGGTATCCTTGAGACTTACATAATATTCTGTAGATGCAACAGTATATAAAGATAGCTTGTGTAATAAGTTTGAGTCTGCATATAACATTCAGTCAAGCACCCTGGTCTGGAACAGCCCTCAAAAGATTTAAGGCTATCCTTGGGACTTAAAACATACTCTGTAGATGCAACAATACTTAAAACATAGATTTGCTTAATCTACATATAACCATTTTAAGGATTTTCCAAGGGTCTACAGCTTTCAAAAGACAAGGTCCAATGGCATTATATATATTAGTGTTTGTAAAAATGAGCAGCATTTTATTGCAATTTTGGTTATCAATGTTTGGTAAATGGGGTTCTCTATGTTCTGTATGCAGAAATATACTTGCCTTTCTAGATCCACTCAAAGTGGCAGCACTCCTATGTTTCCACTTTGAGTGGAGCTAGGTGGAAAGTCATTCACTCCTACAGCAGGACTAAAAGCTGTTGTTTTATTTCTACAAATAGCTTTCAAAAGCTTATTACAACATAAATGTGTTGATTATACAGGCATGTTTGTTTTCTAATTCCACATATTATTAACACAATGTATATAGCATATCTCTTATAATTGCTAAAGGCTTTAGATATTTCATATTTTGTGGTTTCATAGTTTGATAACTATTCAGGGATAGCACTTTATCCAGTAGGCATAAGTTTACTTGCTTTTTTTCTTTGTATACCTTTACAACAGCTAATGAATACATACACATTTTTTTAAGAATGATGTGAAACATGATTTTGTGAAATAAGCTTTGAGTATACATAAAATCTTAGCCATGCAAGTACATAGGAATGCTTTCAAAAAAAACCTACTCTATAATTTTGTTGATTGAATAAGGTATGCTTGTTTTCCATTCCATTTATTATTGCCATAATGCATATAGTATATTTCTTATTATGGCAAATGGCAATTTATATTTTTTACTATATGATTTCATGGTTTGGTACCATGTAGTGGTAACACTTTATTACCCATATATTTTACATGTGTATTTTCTTTTTATACCTTTACAACAGCTAATGAATACAAACATATTTTTTTAAAAATGAGATGAAAGTATCCTATAGTATCCTGAAAGTGCCTATAGAGGGTATACCTCTCCTGAAAAAAAAATAAAATACATTTCAAAAAGTGACATCCACTATGAGTAAAGTTAGGTAGAAGGTTATTCATTTGTGCACTATGATATGGAACTTTTGATTAATTTCTACTAAAAGCCAGTATAGGTATGTGCCTTCCTTAATGGTTACATCATACTATGTAGATGCAATAATGTATAAACATGATTGTGTGAAATAAATTTAAAGTTTGCATATATTACTATCATGTAAGCATTCAATAATGAAAACTGCTTCCCAAGGTAAGTATATCTCATATGTGTAATGTTTTAAGCTGGACAAGCTTTTCTTTGCAATATGAATTTTCAGTGTTTGTAGGATGAGGTGAGGGTTCTTATATACTAACAGTTAGAGAATATCTACTTATTTTGATAAATTAATGTACTTGGACAGAAATAGTGCTTACACAAGGTCTTTCCCTTTAGAATAGGATTTGAAACTGGAAGACAAACATTTTATAAAAAGTACATCAAATTTTTTTTTGAGAGGCCAAAAATATATGTTCACCACCTCTGCCTATTCAGTCTTTTTGCACATAGATTATACATGTCTTTTCACCCAACTGTCTGTTTTTTTCATTTCTAACTTCAAGGTACACTTCTAGTCCCTTGTCCCTTATTCTAGTATGTAATTTTTCTGTTTTCCTGATTTGATATGCCTCTTTGGCAAGCCTTCCCCTTTCTTTCTTCATAACTACAGGCAAGTCTGGTAAAATTCTTCTTTTGGAGCCAGCCAATTTATAAGCATTTGCTAATACTAGCTCTCTCTCTCCTCATATGAAGTGAACCGCATTATTACGGGTCTTGGGCCATCACCATATTCTGACGCCAGCCTGTGTGCGTTGGCAAAATACATGCTTTCTACTTTGTCTGAATCTAAGTGCAGATCTTCAACAAACACATTTCTCATATTTTCATAAATGTTTTCTCCTGGTCTCTCTTCTGGGAAACCATAAAACAGCAAATTATATTTTCTACCATGTGTCTCCATCAAGAGTAATTTCTTATTCAATTCTTCTAGCTTACTATCTATCTCTGACTTTATACTTTTGAGTTTCTCCTCCTGTTTATCATCACTCAATTTCAACTGATTTGCCTGAAACTCAAGACTCTTTTCTATGTCTTTAACCTTGCCGGAGATATCTTCAATATTCCTCTTTGCATCTTTTACCTCTGTATTGATACCCTGTATGTCTGTCCTAAGCTCATTAAATCTAGATCTGAACTTTTCATCTAAGATTTCTATCTTGTTTGCTATTGTTTTTGAGGCACTTGTTGTAATGCTATCTTTCAACTGGCTCATCATGTCTCTCATTTCTTCTCTGAAACCTTTCAAATCGCTATCTGTACTTTTACTTTCAGATGACGTACTGAAAAGGGATTTTATATCAGGTTCTTTCAGTTCTTTGGGTTTCTCTATCTAAGCCACTCTTACTGTGTTCTTAGGGCTATCATGATTTGATGATTTTATAGAGGTGCGTGTGTTATGCCTGCTCTGCGACATTTCTGGCACTTTACTTTAGCGAAAATGATATAAAAACAAGAATTTTCTTGCTTGGAACAGCTTCAAGAAGCGTCTTGAGGTCTTTATGATTACAGCACAATCTTGTGGGTGGGGTAATCTTATCACAAATATCACTTCTATTTCACTAAACGAGGCCTGCTAAACACAGTTTTGCTGATGTTTATGTATTTTTCACACTAGCTTCTACCAAAATGCGTGCATTTTGTTCATCTATTGCTTGTTCTATACGCACAGCAAATTTTCTTTGTATACACTTGTTTCATCTATGTTATTTGGTCGCCATCTTAACCAGAAGTCATGTGTGTTTAAAGTTTGCATCGCACATTATTAAACGTTTCAACAATTCGACTGTCAGGTCGTTTTGTAAATTAACTGAGGAATTTCGCAATGTTGAATATATTTTTCTTCCGATTTTTTTGTGATAGTATGTTCAAACTTCCTGATGTCTTGTGGCTGTAAGTGTTCTGTGGCTCTTCCTCACGGTGCCGTGGGTTAGTATACAGTGTGTGGTTGGGGTATTTCCAAATCACGCTCACTTGCTTTTTTGTTGTTTTTAACAATATAAACCATTTTTAACTGCTAAGTTACTAAAACAAAAATATGTATGTCATAAAATTCATAAACCATTTACAAAATCTTACTACATAACCTAACAGACAAACATAGTTTATCGTTCAATACAGTGTTGGTTTAAAGCCTCTTCTGCAGCAAGACAAATCAGAACCATTATTTTATCATGAATAAGTTTATAAATTATAGCTATGATTTCCTCTTCGTTCATTCATAGTAATTATGTCATTGTAAAGTTTCCTGGTTATACTTATTTACTTTTTCATATGTTTTATAGTTAGCGTCTGATTCCATGAAACGTTATTTGAAGAATTAGTTTCATGTTTTCAAGAACCTGTTTAAAATATTTCCTTTCAGAAATCTAACAGAAATTAATGATAGAATAGTGTATTAAAAGGGCTGCATTTCAAGTTTTCTTCAGTATAATTGACAGTGCTCAAGTTTAAAAATGATTTGTTCACAGTGTGGAAAAGGTGGAACATTAAGTCTGAGAATTGTAAAATAACCCTATGCATATCGTTAGTCCACGGAAAGATCACAATTTCAAGCCCACTTATCGCTCAAGACAAGCTGTTCCATAGGCAAAACGCCGTGCGGAATTTCCTTATCCCATCCACGTGACCTGCTTATCCCATCCACATGGCCTGCTTATCCCATCCACTTGACTTCAAATTATAACAATTTAGGCTGTTTTCAGAGCAATTCATGCCTAAGTATTATGTAGAAATATCAAAACGTCAATATTTAGTGCATCCGCCATTTTCGCATTGATGAATGACGTAAAAACATTTCGGACGTCACTAAAATGCAACAACAATGTGACGCACGTTATTGACACAGTTTGGCGCCACGACGTCTTTGTCAATAGATACTGATACCAACGTTAGTTTCAAACACCAATAAAACAAAACCGACGCTTGAAATGCTATTTCGCTTCCGTTTTTAGGTGTTAAACTATGTTTACACCCTTTACTGCATATGGAAAATTCGTTGGTGAACTTATTTTTTACATTGGAACAAACGCATAAAATCTAAAAAAATATGCGGAACTGACTGAATTCATATATTAAACCTTAAAATCTCAAAAAGTTGGCGAGAAAAAATATCCATCATAATGTAATGTTGTGGGACAATGATATCCAACCATGGGACCTGAATAATTTCGTCAGAAACTCGGCAGAGCCTCGTTTCTGACGAATTATTCTGATCCTCGAGTGGGATTTCCTTGTCCCACAACAATACATATGAAGGATACTATTAGTCATGCTATCTTGACAAAAAAGATCATATAAAATGTAGAACGTTTCAATAAGTTGCGTCAAATGATACCTAGTGACAAATGGGGTGGTGGAAACGACGCAACTCCAGCTACGTAAAAGGAAAGTTGAGATGGGGACAAAAGAAAATAAAGTTACTGTATTTTTTTCAAACTCAATTTATTTAATACTTGCCGTAATCGTTAGAGTATGTTGCATTAAAACCTCCAAAAGTCCAGCTATCGTCAGTTTTGAACTGCAAATACATCACGTTATGTCTAGACGTCAAAGCTGGTGGGGGAAATGTTCCACAGAATGTCCCCATAATTGCATTTAGGTCGATAAAGCCATCGTATATCTGAAGACAGAAAATAGTTTATAGAATATTTACAACTGAAAAGAAGAAAAGATATGTGTGAAATATAATATATTCTGCATGTGCGTCTCTTTGTCCGTTTGTTATGAGTAAGCGAATTTGAAGCTCTTTAAAGCTGCATAATCTGTAACTTTTGATATTTTCATTTTGAAAATAATGTTTCATTTTTTCAAGAACACAGTATAGATACTAAAATTCAGGCATACATTTTACCTTTTTCGTAATAATTGACAAATTATTAGTGTCAAAACAACAGCATTTATGTTAAAAATCTACTGTCTAGAATTATTGGAGGGACGCAAATAATTACAAACAAGAGAAAATGCACCTGTTTTTATAAGATAATTCACTTTTTCATGCAGTTTTCAGCTGTAGAAATTAGATTTATTGTGACAACATAACTTTATTCTACTTCTGCAAATGATTTAAAAAGAAAATATTTTTTTCGAAAAATGTTCATAGTTACAGAGTATGCAGCTTTAACTCAGAAAGTACTTGATTTATTCAATATTTTTCCCAAACAGATAAAAACTGATAAGGTCGCAACATGATGTTTGCAATAAAAATGCCTTTGGCTAAAGCAAGGCAAGCAAAATATAAAAGCAGTTACCCCATCCATTTTAATCGTATCTCTTAAATTATGTGGAATAATTTTACGAAACTACAAAGATGGGTATATTTTGTCGAAACATTGCATCTAAATAGTGAAAGTAAAGTAACGCAGAACTTCCTGTCCATCAGATTGTCTATAATTGGCTTTACAATTCAGAAACACTAGAAATAGTTTGATGATATCTTTTAAAACTGACCTTTTTGTTGGACAACATTTTTATTCGATTTGGCACCAAGCTCTATAGACAAGTAGTTGGGATTCCTATGGGCACTAATTGTGCTCCCCTGGTTGCAGATTTATTCCTGTTTTGTTATGAAAGGGACTTTATGATGTCTCTTTCTGATGATAAGCAGGCTGATGTTATTGATGCGTTTAACACTACTTCCAGATATTTGGACGATATTTTAAATATTAATAATGTTTATTTTGAAAATATGGTTAGTCAAATATACCCTTCAGAGCTCCAACTTAATAAAGCCAATGCCTCTGATACCAAAGCCGCTTTTTAGACTTGCATTTGTCAATTTCTAATGATATTGTTTCTACCAAAATTTATGATAAACGTGACGACTTTGATTTTGAAATTGTCAATTTCCCATTTTTAGATGGTGATGTTCCTCGTTCTACATCCTATGGAGTCTATATCTCTCAACTCATTCGTTTTGCTAGAGCATCTAGCTATGTTACTGACTTCAACACTCGCAATAAATTGTTAACTCAGAAACTTCTTAAACAGGGCTATCGGTATCATAAACTTCGCAAAACATTTTCAAAATTTTATAGACGATACTATGATTTGATTTCTAAATTCCAAGTTGGACTTAAATCTCTCTTGCGTCAAGGACTTTCGGAACCTGATTTCTATGATGACTTGGTGTATAAGTTGAAGAAGATTGTTGGCTCTAATAATTTTTCAGCGCAGTTCATTAAAATAATTTCCCATTATAAAAAGATTGGCTATAACATTAATGTATTGCAACAGACTGCATGCTTGGTAGTCAACCCAATCACGGTTGGCAACTTTGCTTTCCTCTTTAATTGCACGCCGGTGGGTCAGACTTCAGACTCTATGATGGTTCCGACTTAAAGACTTATCTATTGATGAGATGGTAGGGGCCTGATGCTTTGGCTGTTTGTCGGGCCCACCGGGGTTTACCTGTTGGATTTCTTTTGCTCCGGTATTCAGTTTAATTTACTGTTGAGTCCTTATCCTTGCTTTATCTCCTTGTTATATCTTGATTTATATGTTTTAGGAGATGATGCATTGATAAGTTAGGGGTCTTTCATGCAAACCAAATATTTATGTGTCTTGATCCACATCTGAATTAAGGGTGAGGTTGGCGCCGTTAAACCGGTTTAAGCCCTCCAGTAAAATATTTTACTGACCGTTCCAAGGCGGTACTTCTTTTGTGGATCTTTTATGTTTTTGTTCTGTCTTGTGTTTGCTATGTTTTGTGCGCGTCTGTTTATATGTGCTTTGTGGTCACCTGCTGGGAAAGGGCTGACCTCTTGGCTCTCGTTTGTGGGGTCTTCTGTGAGTTTGTCACTTTCCCATTGGTATCCTGGGTCAGGTGTGGTACTTGATTGTATCGATTCCTGATCTTTGCAACCTTATTACTTTGATTATCAGAGTTGTTTTGTCTGTGCTGCGTGGCGGCCCTAAAAAGTCTCCCCGCACTTTCATTTAATGCTCTTATTTTTCCAATCCTCAGGATTGTGTGTACAATCTCCTTCCATTATTCCTGTCCCTGGATATCTTCTATGTCTTGTACCGCATTTAAGATCACTAGATGACCGATTTTCATACCCCGTTGTATAACTTCTGCTTTCTATATATCTGTGGACTTGTATTAGCCATTTGGATTATCGCTTGCATTTGTTGTACCTTCCTTTGCTTTTAAGGACTCATATTATACTGGCTTGTCATTTTAATAACCGGTGTGTTGATTGCTTGTCTTGGGATGGTACTTACCCACACAACTTTTAATGATAAGAACGAAAATAACAAAATTACATTTATCTCCCATTAGTTTACATTCGGCGTCCTCTGTTCGTATTCCTAGTTCAGTTAACAATTTTCTGGATATGCTTCCTACCATTAGGTTATCTCCTCTTGGGTCACCTATTATCAGGAAGTATACTAAACCATTTAATGCATTCAAAAGACGCGGAATGTATCCTAATGTTTCTAAGTGCAATGCCAAGAGGTGTGTCTGTTGCGCACATTTATGTACTAAAACTACCATTTCATCATCTGTAAATGGTAGAAAATTCTCCATAATTAATAATAATGATTTGGACTGAACTTCATCGGATCTAATTTATGTTATAACTTGAACTGAAACTAACTGTGGAATGCAATATGTTGGACAAACTGGCCGATCCCTCAAGACTAGGTTTCGTGAGCACTTTCGTAAAATGAAAAAGCCTAAAAAATTTGACACATTTCTTTATCGCCATTTCAAAAATAATGGTCATTCACCTAGTAAAATTGTAATTCAGCCTGTTGAAAAAATTATATATGATCCTAATTCATCAACTAGATTAAAAAATATTAAGAGACATGAAACTGAACTTAAATGGATTAAATTTTTGCAATCACCTTTTCCTTTAGGCTTTAATGATAATATATACCATGAAGGCAACATTTCTAAAATGCCAGATTTTGATGTTTTTTCTGTTTTGGAATGTAAAAACTGTAAAAGTAGATCTCATGGTAAACGTAAAAATAGCAACATTAAGCGCAAAATTTGTACTGAAAAACGCTTAAATACTTCTCTAAAGGATCTTTCTTTGGCTTTAACTAATCATGGTCGACATGGCTAATTTTCATTTTTAAGTTCCTTGCCTATCTCAGTTTTACGCAATTTAGAGTTAGAGGCTAATAAACTTTATGATAGAGCAAACAAATTATATAAAGCAGCACTCCTTACAAGGTGTTATGTTCAACATTTCCTTAGTCCTTATATCGATTCTGAAGTCAACCATAAACGACATTTTATCAAAATTCAATTCATTAACAAAGGTATTGAGTTTATTGATTTACATAGTATCTTCAAGGATAATTCAGTGATTTCATCTATTCCAAATTACTTTAATAATTCTGAAACTCCTATCATTTGTTATAAATATAACAAACCAATAAGGTCTACGATATTTAACTTTAATAAAATTGTAAATGATTTAGATATAGATTCCAATACTCCTGCCTCCTGAGATTGTAAAAATTCAAATTATTTATATCCCTCTGCAGGGCATGTTATTACAGGTAATCTAATTGTCATTCCTGACGCTAGAGTTCGCAATATCATTTCTAAAGGTCCTAAATATAGATTTCCCTCTAATATTGATTTCTCTAAATGTCGTAGAGAGATCGCTGCTTCTTTAAATGACTTCAGTAATCGTTGGTGCAAACGGGAAAATGTTGAACCTGATGCTTTGAAGGAATGGAAGATTAACATTTTTAAAATTATTGATACTCGTATTTCATTTTACTCTCGTAATACACATCTTTTGCCCCCTAAACCTAAATCTTCTTTTCGTCATCTTAAACGAGGTATCCAGGATTTTCATATGAACTATGTTTTGGTTCCAGCAGATAAAGCTGCTAACAATGTTGTAGTTGTTTGACGATTGTATTATATTAATACTCTTAAGCGTGAGCTTGTTGACACTAATGCCTATAAACTGCAGCCTTCTTTACGTGAAAGGGTGATTGTTGATGGGCATGGTTGTCATACAGCCCTACATTTTGGTGTCAAAGCTAAAGAAAATCAAGACAAAGTTCCTACGTTGTACTGGTTACCTAAACTCCATAAAAAACCCTATAAAGCAAGATTTATTGCAAATTCTAGTTCTTGTACGACAACAGAACTTTCTAAATTGTTAACCTCGTGTCTTACAGCTATTTAAAAACATGTTATCAAATATTGTGAAAAAGTATATGAGAGATCCGGTAAAAACCTATTTTGGTCCATTAAAAATTCAGGTGAAATTTTAGATAAACTTAAAGCTAGAGATTTCAATGCGACCAGTTTGTCTACTTATGAGTTTTCTACTCTTTACACTACTTTACCTCATAATTTAATTAAAGCTAAACTTATTGATCTTATTGAAAGAACCTTCTAGAGAGAAGACTCTCCTTACCTTGCATGTAGTGACAGAAATGCATTTTTTAGTTCAGAAAACCCTAAAAAATATCATGCATGGTCGTGTCAAAATGTATGTGATGCACTGACCTTTTTGTTGGACAACATTTTTATTCGATTTGGCACCAAGCTCTATAGACAAGTAGTTGGGATTCCTATGGGCACTAATTGTGCTCCCCTGGTTGCAGATTTATTCCTGTTTTGTTATGAAAGGGACTTTATGATGTCTCTTTCTGATGATAAGCAGGCTGATGTTATTGATGCGTTTAACACTACTTCCAGATATTTGGACGATATTTTAAATATTAATAATGTTTATTTTGAAAATATGGTTAGTCAAATATACCCTTCAGAGCTTCAACTTAATAAAGCCAATGCCTCTGATACCGAAGCCGCTTTTTAGACTTGCATTTGTCAATTTCTAATGATATTGTTTCTACCAAAATTTATGATAAACGTGACGACTTTGATTTTGAAATTGTCAATTTCCCATTTTTAGATGGTGATGTTCCTCGTTCTACATCCTATGGAGTCTATATCTCTCAACTCATTCGTTTTGCTAGAGCATCTAGCTATGTTACTGACTTCAACACTCGCAATAAATTGTTAACTCAGAAACTTCTTAAACAGGGCTATCGGTATCATAAACTTCGCAAAACATTTTCAAAATTTTATAGACGATACTATGATTTGATTTCTAAATTCCAAGTTGGACTTAAATCTCTCTTGCGTCAAGGACTTTCGGAACCTGATTTCTATGGTGACTTGGTGTATAAGTTGAAGAAGATTGTTGGCTCTAATAATTTTTCAGCGCAGTTCATTAAAATAATTTCCCATTATAAAAAGATTGGCTATAACATTAATGTATTGCAACAGACTGCATGTTTGGTAGTCAACCCAATCACGGTTGGCAACTTTGCTTTCCTCTTTAATTGCACGCCGGTGGGTCGGACTTCAGACTCTATGATGGTTCCGACTTAAAGACTTATCTATTGATGAGATGGTAGGGGCCTGATGCTTTGGCTGTTTGTCGGGCCCGCCGGGGTTTACCTGTTGGATTTCTTTTGCTCCGGTATTCAGCTTAATTTACTGTTGAGTCCTTATCCTTGCTTTATCTCCTTGTTATATCTTGATTTATATGTTTTAGGAGATGATGCATTGATAAGTTAGGGGTCTTTCATGCAAACCAAATATTTATGTGTCTTGATCCACATCTGAATTAAGGGTGAGGTTGGCGCCGTTAAACCGGTTTAAGCCCTCCAGTAAAATATTTTACTGACCGTTCCAAGGCGGTACTTCTTTTGTGGATCTTTTATGTTTTTGTTCTGTCTTGTGTTTGCTATGTTTTGTGCGCGTCTGTTTATATGTGCTTTGTGGTCACCTGCTGGGAAAGGGCTGACCTCTTGGCTCTCGTTTGTGGTGTCTTCTGTGAGTTTGTCACTTTCCCATTGGTATCCTGGGTCAGGTGTGGTACTTGATTGTATCGATTCCTGATCTTTGCAACCTTATTACTATGGTTCAAAAACAGATATGTACATCATTATCACCACCCCACTTAAAAATGTTCTGTCTGTGTTTAATACTCTGAGCTTAGAGACTTTTATGTCTTGTATCAGTGACAGTAACCACTGTGATACGACTTGTGTATTAGAGTAGTTAACCAGATTTACAATCTCAATGCTGAAGTTGACTAATTATTCACTTCTGGCACCAGGCCTAGAGGTTATAAAACTTGAGTACAGTCTCAGACTCAAAATAAAGTGCAATGATTGACTGCCTGTGGACACGTGTCCGCAAGCAGGCAATTATTGTGCTTTATTTTGAGTACTTATTGTGCATGCATAAAGCACTTTTTGTACAAACGTGCTCAATTATCTAGTGGAGTTGGGCATAAATATTAGTCTGACCGTTCGAATATGATCAGGAATTACCACAACAATACTACATACATCGCCATTTAAGATCAGCTTAATTAAGCAATAAATGCCATTGAATTTAACAGCATTTATAAAAATTCTTGCAATGAAATCCTCACTAAAGGGTGTATTTAAGTGCATGATCAAAATAATATGCATAATAGTGATTAAAAGTACATTAAATTACCATCATATTAACAGTGCCATCAAATTAACAACACCATTAATTCAGGACTTATTTGTCACCTGACAAAATGATAAGGTAAAAATATGCATAATTATTTCCTCTTCATGGGTGGTGGACAACAGCATTTGACTGTCAAGAAAATTAAACAGAAAGATTTTGATCAAACTGCTCCATAAATGACGTTGAATTATATTGTTTGTAAATAGTTTTCATGCCTGTCATTAATCCTTTTTAAACTGGAAATATATAAATCTGCATTTTGGGAAACATTGTAGATACAAATGAAATTTAATAGGGTATGCTCTTTTTACTAAATACAATACAGTTCAGTACGGGAGTGTGATAATTCTTCAGAAACTATAGTCTGTGCATGTCCTTGTTGCATCAATATGCATCTGAGAGTCTATCAGTATAAAATCAGAAAATGATGTAACTTTCTGTTTGTTTTTTTCTTACTCTGAGAAAATCATATCCACATACAATATTATCTTCTATATCTATGTCAGTTATATTGATAGTAACAGCTTGATACAGGTCAGCAACAATGAACCACCAACAATTCTCGTTGTTATCATAGTTGCCATCATCTGTGATAGGCGAAGCTAGCCAACCAGCTGTATCAGTGAATACACCACCACATGTCTTGTTAAAAGTAGGCACTGCAGAAAAACACTTTTAGAATAATTGTGATAAGTTATTCTAACTACATTCCATTCCTAGGTGAATTTGAAAATTTGAAGTGTAAATTGTATCTTTTCTTTTCTTACTCAATTGGTTTTAATGTATGTTTTGTGTCCTCAAAAGAACCTTCTCATTGTGCCGATTCTTTAGATTACTCATAATTACTCATAACATATTCTTTGGTTGAAAAATAAAAAAAATGGATTATTAATTGTGCCTTTATCTAGGGGCCTGAAATTCTAAGATGTTGATACATCTTCTGCAATAACAAAAAAAAACACTCTCATAGTCCTGGAACATTAATATCTTATAGTTTTTCAGATTTCATTTAAGAGAGTTGAAAGTAAAGCCGGATGGCAAATGTGAACATGGACAGCCAATGGTGCCAACGAGAGGTTTGTTCTGCATGTGCAAAGCAGATGTGGCTCACTGGAAATCATAACAACAGTGTCACTTCTGGGGAATGAATGCGATGTTTGAAGTGTATTGCACAAGCAAGTTAGCTTGGCAGCTGTCAGTCATATTTATGACTTTAATGAGGTTGCAAAGATCTAAAGATTTATCAAAGGCTAGCTTTGAAAATGTAAATCTAATCAAATACAATCATTTTACGTTGATGCCATATTTGTTTGAATTTGCTGTAAAAAAAAATAAGGTATAGTTCAGTAACAGCAGTAAAAACTAACAAATCAACGACTTGTTTCTGATACACGAAAGGAACTTGCCAATGTTAGCTAGCGTTACGAATCGAATGCAGTGCAATGATACTTCCTCACACCACGCCTACTAGTGTCGTCTGCTGATAGAATTTGCAAACAGTCTGGAACCAGATCAAGCCAGACGTTTTGACAGGCCTGATCTGGGTCTAAACTATTTGACACTAAGATATTTTTGAAATATTTTTTCGTCAAAAGACCATTTTAAAAAAGAAAACAGCTGGCAATAGCAAAATGAAAAATATCAAGCATTCAAAGAGTTAAACAGTAATGCATTCGTCCACCAACAGTTTAACATGTGTATGCAAACGTTTGTGGAACTATCTCACGTGCTACATAGTCGTTGCATTGGTCAGTTATACACTATCAGGCAAGCTGGGCGTCACAGTGGTTCGGATATATCTTTTATTGCCAGCTAATGTAAATTTTGTGGTTAATATGGTTCATGTATGTGCGCATGTGATGGGATTTGTTGGTATTTAGATATATATTTGGATATTGTGTGTCTGATTGGACTGACTTCAAAATGATATTAATTATCAGACTGATGTGGACTGGAGGTTTTGTGTTTTATGTGACCATACTTTGGTACCTTCAACTAATTTTGAAAATAGCAAAAATTGATATCTTGATGTGATTTTACGTTTGTTATATGACTGGAGAGAATTCTGTCTCCTGACTGGCAGTAGTTGTTTTCATAAATCTTAATGTCAACCTGAAAACTGGTCTAAACTGGCCTACAGGTGTATATAGGATGAAAACCAGCTCAAACTAGTTTCCAGACGTTAATATTTTGACACTTCTCCAATATTAACCTCTAGAGAGCTTAAATAGCATGCTGAGTATGAAACTAGCATGTGCTGAATGAAATTAACACTAGTTGCTATTACACCTCCCACTAAGTAAATTAAAGAATATAATGGATTTTAACAACAGTTTTGTTTTGCTTTGTGCATAATTCTTTGTTTGAATAAATAAATTAAAAAAGTTTTTTTTTATAATTAAAGTTTACATTAAACATTCTAATAATTTATATACATTTCAAAATACAAAATACTACACAAAAGTATTTTAATAACAGTAGCTAAAGCTTGTAAGAAATTCCTTAGGTTAAGCATGACTTCCTTTTTTGGTAGGGGGGGAGGGTGTCATGTTTTCTTTTCTGTTCATTACAGTATTGTGGTCATCTGCTGGGAAAGGGCTAACCTCTTGGTTCTCTTGTATGTGATGTATTCTTGTTCTATGTTGTGTACAGGGTCAGGAGTGGTATTTGATTGTATCGATTCCTGAACTTTGCCTTCTTGCTTACCTCAACATCAAAAGTTTAAGTAGAACATTTTCGTTTATAATTGAAAAGACATATAACAAAACAGTTACTGACTTCAATTTCGGTAGACATAAGGATATATCTACCCTTAAAAGTGATAGTTACATCAGTCATAGGGCCTCAATAAATATAACTTTTTCAGGTAGATAAATCCTTATGTCTACCTCATTGAAGTCAATAATTATATGTTGTTGCGAAACAATATCACCATATACCCAAAGGAAATATGGTGATATTAAAAGTAAAAAATAATTTCTTTGAATCATGACTCTTTCAAGAAATGAAAAGGGCAACAGAGAAACGGAAACCATTATTTTTAGATGTAAGAACACCATACGTTATAAAATGACATTCAAATGAAGTTGACTGAGGCTAAACAATTGTAAGACTACCTATATATTAGAAAAAAAATAATTCTAGACGTTAGTTGTAAGAAAGTATCAGTCAAAGCATCCAGAGATTTCTAAATTTAAGTGGAACACGCTTAAAAATAACACCAATCCAAAGAAATCATATCAAAATCAAGAAAAATGGATAAATTCGCATTTTTACTGTTCTACTGTAAGTTCCCTTTAGTCAGTGTAGTGCTGCAACATAATGAATAAAATGCAAAATATCATTTATCCTTTAATAATGTGACCTTGAAACATTTTGTGTTATTTTGAGCACAAATTGTATCAATAACATAAGGTTGATTATATTACACATATTGAAAGAAAACAGATATAAGTACTCTCATTAAAAGTCGAGTCAATTAGCAATTACATTTTTATTGTCATCCTTAGCGTTGATAAAGAATCAAGATTTAATAACTCGTAATTGGAAACACTGAGACTATTGGACAATACGATAAAGTGCCTTATACCATATACAATACATAGAATATAGGTAGATGCGGCTTATATAAAATGACATGAATGATTTATTGTTAATAAATGTGTTTTGTGACTGTTCTCTGTAATGATCCAATTCATGAAGAAGAGCGTCTCAATTTACATGTACCAAAAAACTATAGACAAGATGTAACACAAATTATTAAGTCATTAGACCCAATTGTATGAAATGAAATTAAGAATTAACTTTAGCTTTCGGATATTTCGCAAATATGTAGACCACATTATCTATATAATCTGTATTCTGATCACGATGACATACTCTTTATTTATTTTGTTAAACTAAGTAAACTTGGCATTAATAGCACCCATATATAAATTGAAACCCTTTGTATATGGGAAATCCTTAAACTGGGAATTTTCCAAACACTGAAGACCCAGATGAAATGCTGCATTATTCGACATTCACCAGGGTCTATACTATATACTTAGGTAAAAGATATATTCAGTCAGTCACGTGTACAATAAAACAATGTGTATAGGCCAACACTCCCTCTGCGTCACCGTAGAATAGACTGGCTCCAGTCCTTAAAACTTGTTTTCTATCAATGTGTCATTTCATATACGAGGGCCAGTCAAAAATAGCTGAGAGTTGATTTATATCTCTTACGTAGGCTAACGTACACTAGTGAAATTTGGCACATGCATGCCATTAACTGTCCTGCGTCGGAATATGCAATATATAAGACCATGCAAAGTAAAGATTGTTGTTGCTTAGCAACCGAAGAAAGTGAAATAACGCCATGCGTTCACTCTGGAATATAGCGTTGCCATGGAAACGCTATAAAAATAAGTTACATCAACTTGTGCATAAGTTGCAAATAAAGTATGTGAATGTATTTTGGGAAATACAACAACTGAGATTGAGGCGTTAGAATTTTATAACATAAATAAAAGGAAAATTAACTAAATTTTTTGAAAAGGTCACCTCAAAATATACCCATCCACCGGTTACGGTTTATTTTAGAGCAAAAGTTTCAACTAAGTATCATATCATATGACCATTTGATTGTATTTAGTTAGTGGTTTTGATATTTGAATGCACATCTTGAATATTCCCAGGAAAAAACGGTTGCCATAGCAACAAAATCTGGTGTTTTAGTTAAAATTATAATTTCCATCGATTTTGGTTGCCAGGCAACGAACATTGCGTATATTGTATTTACTATCTATTACACTTCTTCAAAACATTGCTAACACATTGTTTGATATAATTGGAGAGATAAAATCATTATGTCAGTTATTATACTGTTTTAGACTTGAAATAATTTAAATTCATGGCTGCTCAGTCAGAAAAGTCGTCAGCGCGAACGCACATTGCTGAGAGGAGGTCTTCAGTGCCTAGCAACAGCACACTAGAGATGATAAGACATCAACTTATATATGTAATGAAGCCCGGAGGCTCATTCTATATGTGTATTAAGTTTCAGCCAAAACTGCTGAACAAGTAAAATGATATTAACCAATTCTCAGTTATTTTTGACTGACCCTCTTACTTGTTGCTAGTCTAATTCTGGCGGCTCTATTTTATGAAACATCAGACTAGAAGACGCTTGAATTTGTTGAAGAAGAAATTTCATTCTGATTGCTTATTTATATTGATACATTTTCTTCAAGCTATAACAATGTTTCAGACTGTAGCCAGTCTCACTGTAAAACAATATTTCCGATCTTTTTACGGATGATTTACCTCCCAAAATGCAACTTTGAATCCAGTTATCACGTAAATGAATGGTTCAGCTGGCATTGTCATATAGAAAATAAAAGTTAAAGTCACAAATGTTAAGGGACTCACATGCGCCCAGAAAGCTCACCTGCTATTGAGAGTACATTGCGATCAATAAACATTAAAAAAAATATTACAGCTTTCCACAGAGATACAGATTAAAGATACCTGTCTCAGGCGGCGGTTTTGTTGTTGCTGGGCTTTTTTAGTTTGTTAATTCATGTTATTGTTCATTATTCCAAGAAGGAAGTTCGCCTCTGTAATTTTTATTTAGCGAGAGCTGATTGCTTTGCTTAATTTGTCTTCCTGGTGTCTCGTGATGGTTGAGCGGCTCTTCCTCGCGGTGCCACGGGGTTGTCTGCAGTTTGTGATTGTGGTATTTCCTGATTATACTCACTTACTATTTTTTACAAATAAACTGTATCTAACAGTGTACAAGTTTATGTTTTCTCTATCTATCTATCTATCTATCTTCTTATACTCAGGCGATCATGTATGATCATTTTCTGAGGTGAGTGTTTTTAGAAATTTTGAGAAAAAAAAAAAGCTTCTGGCTGAGTCATCTAAATGAGTGCCCTGAACTCCTCTGTGGTCTCAGCTGCGACCACAGATGGAGCCAGACTATTCCAATGAGGAATAGTCCTTGGGAAAAAAGAATATTTAAGGGCATCACTATAAGTCTGGGGCCTGCAATACTGTGAGTTGTGTGATGACCTGGTAGATCTTGTACTCTGAGACGGGGTCAAGTACTTGTGTTTATCAATAGACATAGTCCCACAATGAATCTTGTGGAAGAAAAGCAGAGAGGAATGATCCCTCCGGGCCTCCAGAGTTGGCCATTGCAGCTCATCGAGCATTTCTCCAACACTACTAGTGTTGCGCCACCTCCTGCAGGTCCAGCGGGCTGCCGTCCTCTGTACCTTCTCCACTTGTTGAATCTGAGTTTTACAGTAAGGGCTCCAAATGGGGGCTGCATACTCCAATTTAGGGCGTACCAAAGTTTTGTATGCAACCTCCTTAGTACTCCTAGGTGCGAAAGCCAAGTTCCTTTGAAGGAAACCTAAAGTCTTAGTTGCTTTAGACGAGATATCAGAGATATGTTGACCCATATCCATGTTCTCTGTGATTGTTATACCAAGATATTTAGCGGACTGAACGTTTTCCAAAGTTTGCTGATGCAGAGTGTAGTCATGAATGATTTGTTTGTGTGAGTAATGCCGAGTCACTCTCATGAGTCATCACTCTCGCACACGAGATCAGGATTTCCATTGTTTTTACCCATGTGAGAAAATTCTACCCGTACCAGCCCGTGGGAAAGATAAAAAAAAACGAACAGCCACACGCCGGCCGCACGCTGACCGCAGGTCGATCCGTGTCGCCATTGTAGTGTTAAAATACGTCACCATGTCGCATCTTAGCGTATTCAGGATGTTTTGGAAGCCTGTTTCATGTTTTTCCAATAAAAATGAGATAATTAGTGATGAGCAAGAAAAAGAATCCATTATTTGTGTGAGGATGGGATAGAAAAATCCGTTCCTTGTGATCACCGTTTGTCATCACTCGGCAATCTTCGTCAGTATGCCAATCAGTGATCCTCGGGACGGATTTTTTTCTATCCCATCCTCACACTCATGATGAATGCTTATAGTATTTCATTTTAAAGTACATGCTCATGTATTATAACCTCTACATTTGTCGCACATTTTTGTTATAACGTTATGCATTAACATTGCTCTTAAACATCATTTTCTGTAAATATCAAATTAAGGAAGAAGGCAAGGATCAGGAATCGATACAATCAAGTTCCACACCTGACCCAGGACATCATATGGAAAAGTGACAAAAACACAAGAAAATATCATACACAAAAGAGCCAAGAGATCAACCCTTTCCCAGCAAAGTTAAGTCCTAATCTGTTATCATAGAATATTTAAATATAAAGACATTTTAACCAATCTACCCCCGAATTGTTTTCTGTTTGGTCAGTTACATACCTTTTATAACCCTTGCATACACTTCTACTTCACACAGTCTTAGTCCGCCTGATTTATGGGTTTGGTTTCCTGTTCTGTAATTTCCCAGAATTTTAACATACCGTCCATTGATCGGCGCACTACATGTCAATTTCACTGGATCATCATAAGCCGATGGACCTCGGTAAAAGGCGCAGAGTATTAGCGATTGTTTTGTTTCACCAACAAAAACCGACACATTTGAATGTTCTGTAGCTGAAAAACAGACATAAAACGACGAATATGGACAGAAAATGTCCCAAGTATAGATCACTGTCCAACGTATGGCACCAACTTAGTAGCAAACTTATACATACATGTATAGAGAGGAATAAACTAAATATCAGAACGAATTCATTGTATTTTTATCTCCATCATTTTAAACAAATACTAATGTTTTGAGTTTGGTTAAAATCGCTAGATCGTCTCGACTATTAAATAGTCCAGTCAATCTAGCGATTTTTAGCCAAATTCAAAACAAATTGCATCACAAACTTTGTTGCATTTTTGTAAAGAACAGCTATTCCTTTGCATCATATAAAAAGGAGGGCAAAAAGGGAAGATATGAAATAGGCGTTTTCGAATGGTTTTAAGGCATCTATCTGCCTGTTCGAATGTACTGGTTTTATGCTATATTTTATTTCTGGACATTGATGCTCTTAATTTTGATATCATAAATATTTACTTACAAGTAAAAAATGGCGTTCTAACACATCCAATATTATTTCAGTGTTTCTTTGGTGATTTTGTATTATTAAGTTAGTATAGAGAGGTATTGTAATACCATACCCGCTAATATGTGCTTTGTACAATTATAGTATTGTGGAATTATCTAGTTGTGCGTTTTGCTGTATTAATATAATAGCATTTTCGAAAGCAAGGTTAGATTTCCTTTTCTGCAGAAAACAAACACTTTCCCTCCCACATCGCCTCATCTGACCACACAAGTAGAAAACCGAAAAGTTATAGAAATAAAAACTTCCAACTAGAGCACGCAGTCGATGGGGCGCCATCGCAAATCCCCACGCTAAAGTTTTTGACTCCCACCAGCACCCCCAAGTCCCAATCCCGGGGCATGACCCTGGCAACAGAATGAAAATTCTGTTCAATATAATTTATATCTTTTATTTGCGAGAACACACACAAAGTTTGGTATAAAAATCTTTGAAATTGACATGTAAATGATATTTGACTTTTTGACCTATCTCCAACAAGTGCGGATCCAGAGGGGGGACAGGGGGCCCGGACCTCCCCTGGAAAATCACAAGTTATATGGGTTTATATAGGGAATAAGCAATTGGACACCCCCCCCCCTGGAAAAAGTTGGACCCCCCTTGAAAATGTTGGACTCCCTCTGGAACTTTGAAAAATTATAGTTTTTTTTTTTCGAAATTAACCATTTGACTTCAGTAAAATAAGCTGAGGACTGAAAGAAAAAAAAAAAAAAAAAAAAAAAAAACGTTGTCAGAGCTTTTTTTGTCCAATTGACCTGGACCCCCCCCCCCCTGACCAAAAGTCCTGGATCCGCGCATGCTCCAAGGTCACCAGTTTGACCCTAGTATAAAAATATAACTTGCATTCTGTTCTGCTCGTCACCCCCGTCGGTTTGATATGCCACATGAATTGTATTTTTCATTTGTGAGAAAACACACAAAGTTTGGTATAAAAATCTTTGAAATTGACATGGTAACCGAAATTTAATGATATTTGACCTTTGACCTCACCCCAAGGTCACCAGTTTGATCTTAGGATGAAAATTTTACTTGCATTCTGCTCATCATCTTCGTCGATTTGATATGCCACATGACCATGTTTGAAAAAAAGAATGACCACCCTGGCACCCCAGCGCCCCAATGTCCCACCCTGGGGCATTACCCAGGCAACTGAATGAAAATCCCGTCTGATGTGTTTTTTATCGTTCATATTTGAGTACACATACAAAGTTTGGTATAAAAATCTTTGAAATTGACTTTGTAATTGAAATTAAATGATATTTGACCTTTTGACCCCTCCCCATGGCCCCAGGAGGCGGGCCCAATATAAATTTGCCGTTGCACACCCCATTCATGGGAGTAACTAACACAACGAATTTGGTTGAATTTCGTCCAACGGTTTAGGAGGAGATAGCATAACGGACAGACAGCAGGACGGAATTTGATTTTGGCCCCTAAGCACCCCCAAGTCCCACCCCTAGGGCATGACCTAGGCGACAGAATGAAAATCCGTCTGTTACGTTTTGTATCTTTCATTTGTGAGTACACTCACAAAGTTTGGTATAAAAATCTTTGAAATGGACTTTGTAATTGAAAATAAATGATATATGACCTTTTGACACATCCCCAGGGCCCAAAGGGGCTGGGCCAAAAAAATTGCCGTTGCGCGCCCCATTCACGGGTAACTCACACACCAAATTTGGTTGAATTTCGTCCAAAGGTTTAGGAGGAGATAGCGTGGCGGACGGATGGACGGACGGAGGCGATAACAATATCCCCTTCACTTTTTTTTAAAAAAAAAAAAGCCTGGGGATAATAAAATAAAAAAAATAATATGCAAAACAGAGCATAATTTGGGATAATTTATACTAACGGAATTGAAAGAGAACAGAATCGACTTGATAATATTTGTCCAGCACCACCACCCACCAGGGGGCGTAGTCGATTCCGGAATTAAAACAGTGCGAATGCTGCAATCGATTTGCCAGTTTTCCATCTATAGCTAAATCATGACTCAGTGTTTGATATACAGAACTTGCGTACGTTTCGGTAGAAACAAACCCCCTGAAAAGAAAACATAAAGCAAAGATTAAACTCTTTCCTTGCTTGCGGCGACTTTAGTCATCCGCTGATAACCTTTGCAAAGAGTTTGGACCCAGATTAGATCTGACAGAATCCAAACCGTTCGTTTAACGGTAAAATCTGATAGTGTTTCAGGAAGACTATTTTGGAAAAAGGGGAAAAATGTGAAAAAAAAACACCCGTCATGCAATAAGTTTATATAAGCCTAGAGTCCTTTTGAGGGACAGAGAAAAGACAGTGCATACCCAGATCAGACGCCACAGAAGGTGCCGTCTGATCAGGGTCTCCAATGTTTGCGTAATCTGTCACAATGTGACAAATGCCCCAAAGACAAAATATTTCTCGTACTGAGGCCAGAGGTCAAAATAAAGCCTACAGTGATCCGAAAACTGTTTGACGCACTACAAACCCAAGCTGTATCCACAATCTAATTTTGGGATTCCTACCTCGAATAATGCACGATAAATGCTCCAGACACGATTTTTCTATAACTGAGAACAGAGGTCAAGGTCACAGTGACCAAAAAATGGTACGCGATACTGGGACCCCAAAATGTATGCACAAACCAAAATTACGTCAAATTATATAGAAGATATATTTTTTTCTAGAACTGAGGCCAGTGGTCAAGGTCACAGTGACCAGAGAACAGTATGCAACACTCCGCAACCAAAAAATTAT
Source organism: Loripinus fragilis (assembly GCA_964019695.1). Classification (NCBI taxonomy): domain Eukaryota; kingdom Metazoa; phylum Mollusca; class Bivalvia; order Lucinida; family Lucinidae; genus Loripinus; species Loripinus fragilis. The sequence goes on from OZ026517.1 coordinate 83,670,758, forward strand.
CAACAATCCAAATTAGGGATTCCTTCCTAAAAGAATATAGGAGATATGTTCCAGACACATTTTGTCTAGAACTGAGAGAAGAGAACAAGGTCACAATGACCTGAAAACAGTATGTGAATTTTTTGGGACCCCAAGTTGTATGTGCACACCAAATTTGGGATTTCTACCTTATAAAATATAGAAGATATGCTGTGGACACCATTTTTCTAGAACTGAGGCCAGAGGTCAAGGTCATAGTGACCAGGAAGCCATATGCGACACTTTACAACACCAACCAATCTGGTATTTCTATTTCAAATAATATAGGAGATATACTCTTAACACGTTTTTTCTAGAACTGAGGCCAGAGGTCGAGGTCAAGGTCACAGAGATCCAAAAACAGTATGCGTCACTCCGCGACCCCTAAATGTATTCCCAAGCCAAATTTGGGATTCCTATCTTAAATAAGATATGGTCAAGACATGATTTTTCTAGAACTGAGGCCAGAGGTAAAGGTCATTGTTGCAGTGATCTGGAAGCCATTTGCGACACTTTTCTACCCCAAGATGTATCCACAGACCACATTTGGTATTCCTATCTCAAATAATACAGGAGAAATGCTCCAGACACGATATTTCTAGAACTGAGGCCATACGTCGATGTCACAGTGACCGGAAACCAGTACGCAGCACTCCGCGACACCAAGGTGTATCCATATACCAAATTTGGGATCCTAGAACTGAGAACAGAGGAGATTTATCCACAGACCAAATTTGGTATTCCTATCTCAAATAAAATATGAGATATGCTTCGGACAGGATCTTTCTAGAACTGAGTCCAGAGGTCAAGGTCATGGTCACAGTAAACTGAAAACAGTTTACGATGCTCTACAATCCCAAGATGTATCCACATGGCAAAATTGGTATTCCAACCTCAAATAAAAGACACTTCAAAAACTTTGGGAGCAAATAAATACCATCCAGTAACAACTAATCAATTACTCCACACCTGACACACATTTTGAAATGCTGTCGACAGTGGTGAAGAGGTGCAGGCAGTATTTTGTGACATAAGCAAGGCTTGAAACGACAGGGTGTGGCATAGATGACTCCTCTACAAATTATCAGGCATAGGATGTTTAGATAAGATATCTAACTGGTTCTCAAGTTACCGGTCTGGGCGAAAACAATATGTTGTCCTTTCTGGTCAAGTTTCCGATTGGATGTCTGTTCTAGCAGGCGTCCCATAGGGTTCGATTCTAGGCCCATTACTTTTCATTATCCATATAAACGACATAGTTAAAAATCTAGGCTGTTCAATTTGCTTGTTTGCTGACGATATTAGTTTGTACATCATATTAGAATTTCCTTACGCGGCTGCACACTCACTTAATATAGATCTAAACCTTACAGGGCTGCACACTCACTAAATATAGATCTAAACACTATAAGTACTTGAGCAGATGCCTGGCTGGTCGCAAAGATACTGGGGCTCAACAGTAGTTTCGCTGTCTGCATAAAGCCTCATTGTGGATGCCTGGATAATGAACGTACACTCTGGGTCAGATGTTAAGTACTCCCCTTCAAGTCCAGCACTTGCCAATTCCAAAATGCTCTGCTATGCCCATTCTTCTTCATTGCCAGTATTGCTAGTCATATCAATATTGGTAAAGCCCTCCCCAGAGAGCTGGCATTCAATGTCAGAACCCTGCTTTCAGTTTGAACAGAGCTTTGATTAAGTCTTACATTGATGATTTGTTTCTTGTTGGTTTTGTTTTCAGTAACCAAATATGAGGTTTGAAAGAATCTAGGGCGATCATTTGGTGCCAGTAAAATGCATTTAAGCCCCCATGTGGCTTAGGCTGCTGTCCGTTCTAAGGCGGTGATTCTGTTGTTGTTGACTTTTTGTTTATTGTTACTCCCAATGTGGGAGTCTGTAATTGTTCTATGTTGTGTTGTACGTTACTTTATGTCCATTCTAGTATTGCAATCTTCTTGATGGGGAAGAGAGAGCTGGTTGCTTTGCTTAATTTGTCTTCCTGGTGTCTCGTGATGTTTGGGTGGCTCTTCCTCGCGGTGCCGAGTGGTTGTCTGCGGTTTGTGATTTAAGTATTTCCTGATCATACTCACTTACTATTTTTGAGTACTATGCTGCAATGGAGTTTGTACAACGCAAGAGTGAGGAGCATTATTGTAGCAGCCATCAGCCTAAACGTGTTTTAGTATGTCCAAGTTAAATGTAAATACCCACTCTGATAATATATACCTATATACTGTACCGATTGAAGAGATACTTCATCAAGAGATATAATCTTAGGATGTGTGTTATCATCATCTTTACCAGAGTATATCTGTATGAATTTTCCCTGGATTGGGTTTTCACATTCAACTATTATTGACGTGTGCTCATTCACATGACCTTCATGGTAGCTGCAAAATGACATTACATCGGTGGTGTTGCCGATGTATATCGATATATTGGCCATAAATCCTGCAAAACAGAAAAAATACGGTCTATCAATTATATCCTTAGTACCTACCGTTTTAAGGTGAACCCAATTTACTGTATCTTTGCATCAGCTTTTTATACGACCATAAAGCGTCTTTGGTTATTACACTGTATCTGGCTTTCATATAAAGTAGTGAATCAGATTTCACTATGTAATAAATAGATGAGCTTCATGAGTGCGCTTGTATTATTGAATTTATTAAACAAGTTGAGGAAAAGAGATAGAATGCGACGTTCGACAAGCATTTTATCACTCATTTGCACGTAATAAATGCAATATATCATATGACACTAAAACTACTTAGAAGTCATATTCTTGGCGTTAAAAAATAAGAATGTGCTATACTTGTACATACGCGAGGTTGTTACACGTATATGTATGGCTGTACATACACAAATTTAGGGGATGTCTGTATTCAAAATTTCTATTTGGAGAGGTATATCGTCGGATATACGGTCGGAAATTTAGTTTTACGGCGATGCGTAAGCGAAGCCGTAAAACGTGATTTCCGAACGTATATCTGACGATATACCTCCCCAAATCAATATTTTGAATACGGTTATCCCCATTCTAATGCACTATTAACATTTTCCCTTCAAAAAGACAGTGAAAATGTACTTTGTTGCGCCTATACGTCCAGAGGCTTCCAGCTGCATAAAACCGCTTGCCAGCTGCATATATTCACTTGTCAACCAATGAAAAGCGACGTTACGTAATGACGTCGGGTTTCCGACAGTATATCGCAGGATATACTGTCGCAAATTTATGATGTTATCCAATCAGACGTCGCGTTGCATTTGCAAGTGCATTAGAATTTAAAATAGACTCGTTCAATTGTTAGAAAGGGAAGATTGGTGTATCGGTTCACGAACTTACCACAAGTGACAATGTAAACATCTGTTATTGTGTGTGATTCGACCAACTCTAACATCCACCAAGGGGATATCTCAATCTCTGAAGCGAAGCAGTCCTCATAAGCATGGCCGCTGGCATAAAATTGCCCGTCAACCGCTCTACTCGATGACATGCCATTGGAAACGGAGCTGGCGAAGGTTGGTCTCCCCCTAGCAAGGTTGCCGCTTTCTGAAAACAAATATAATTGGTGCTGTTTGTTTGTTTGTTATTTTTATGTTGTTGTTGTTGTTTTTGTTGTTGTTGTTGTTGTTTTTTCGGGGGATTTAACATCATCACAGCTGCCAGCTATCTTTACGATACGTACATCGATGTGGTAATGATGATTTTCTTATAAATTATGCTTCGATGTTGCAACCATTTTTAAAGAATGCACTCTAGGGAGCGCAGTGGCTCAGTGGTAGAGTGCTTGACTCGAGACCGAGAGGCCGCGGGTTCGAACCTCACCGGCGTCACTGCGTTGTGGCCCTTGAGCAAGACACATTTATCCTAGCTTAGTACTGGTTCAACCCAGGAAGACCAGTCCCTGTTATACTGAAAGATTGTTGATGGGACGTAAAGAATCAAATCAAACAAATAAAAAATGCACTGGTGAAAGTTTTCGATATTCTAACATATTGAACGTGCACGGCGGGTAAGGAGTCATATCGTATCACAATCGGAACTGGTTCGGCCAATTCCGTGGAATCAGACCTCGGATCTACGACGAGGGTCTATTTTGGTAACATGATGCTAACGTCACATAACGTAACGCTGACGTCACAGAAACTATAACAATACAATAACAAAATTGATTGCAGCGAAACAAACGGTTACAACATTTCACAAGATACTATAAATGAAATTAGTTTTTTTTTTCAATAAAATATCGCTATATGAAAAAAATATAAACTTCATGTATTTTTTTTGACAGAATAATGGATTTTAATAGAGCTGAATCCACATGCTACAGAACTAATTTTCCTTACGCCAGTTCCGGCTAACAAAATGCAGCTTTTTCATGCATAATGCTGCGCCTTACATACATCCAAGACTTGATTTTCGAATTGGGCTTAGATTTTCCGATTAATCGTATCATTTATAATACACTGGCGTAACTTTTTCGCCCCGCTTGCTAATCTATCTGCGCTTGATTTGGTGGAAGCTGGGCGTAAATGATTCCAATATTCAAATATTGACGATTGTATTTTGTCCATGCGAACTTACGAATAGTATGCTATATAACAAGAATTCTCCCGAGGACTCGTAAGCGGCTCGATCAACCTTCGTACATGTACCCGTTCAGTGGCTAGATGAAAACATGTAATGTTGTTATTTCAGACCTTGCTATCTTATCAAACCAAATTCACATTGAAAAAGATTGAATGTACAATAACAAAAACAAAACTTGATGAAAAAATATTCGATCTTGTTTAGATTTATCTTGAATTTTTAAATCTATCTATCTACATTAAATCACAGACAATCGAAACTTTCGAAACTTCAAAACTTTCGAAAGAAAAAAGCCTGTGCGACAATAATAAAAAAGTAATTAGTTCATGGCGTTTCAGTGTATATTTAAAATAAAGAAGCTGATAAAATTCATTTTTTTCGCCCCCAACATTGTCATTACTGTTTCGATCTCTCTTGTGCAACGATTCATTGCTAGAGAGTATAATAATTTTTTATGCGTGTGAGGGTTGAAGAACAGATTTTCTGAAATAAATAATCGATTTAATTTGTGTTCTTGATCATTACCAGATTCGCATTTTTTTATTTTAAAAGTGGTTTCCAGAAACATGGTGACGTGACTTTAACATGGCTCAACCTGTGTAAGATAGTATAGAAATATCTACCCCAGGTCTGGGTCCGAGCCCAGGATAAAATCGCAGATGTCAGTACCTGGTGTGCAAGAATTTATACCACTCTTACCTACTTTAGCACGAAATAAGTCTACACTGATGTAGGTGGTATAAAATAGTTAAACCATGGGTGTCCACCTGTACGTAAGATAATCCACTTGCTAAAGCTCGTGGGTTACATGCATCTCCACGTACAGGCGGAGAAACCATGGGCTAACTATTAACCATACACTGTATATAGTCAATCGGCACTGCCTCGGCCAATTCCGTGGAATTCCGTGTAATCAGACCTCGGATGTACATCGAGGATCCACTTTAATAACGTGACGCTCACGTTACATAACGTGACGCTGACGTCACAGAATCCATGCCAATTCAATATCAAAAAGTAAGTGAGTATGTTCGATTGCAGCGATACACACACGGTTACAACATTCCTCAAAATGCTATAAATTAAGTTTAGGTTTATTTCAATAAAATATCGCTAAATCTATATTTTATTGAAAAAAAAAACACAAACTTCATTTATTCTGTTGACAGAACAATCGATTTTAACAGAGCTGAACCTACATGCTACAGAACTAATTTTCCTTACGCCAGTTCCGGCTATCAAAATGGAGCTTTTTCGTACATAGTACTACGCGTAATGCGCCTTACGTACACCCGATGCTTGATTCGATTCTCGAATTGTGCCGGGCTTTCCCGCTTGAGTATATAGTGTCCTGTCGATTCATGCTTCAGCACCAATTGGCAATAAGTTTCCACTACGTAAAAATGTTATTTATCAGAAACAATTTGAAACATACCTGTTTCCAAACAGATGGAATTTTTGATGGCCAATCCTGAAAATACAGCTAAGTAAGCTGAAAGCCACATTGAGACGTTTGACATCGCGAGCACTTCACAGCAATTGCGCTCGAATGCAAAAAAGTTGTCATTCCATAAGCTGAAAAGCAAATTTAACACCGGTCGCGAGAAAACCTGTGTTTCAAGTTTTTTATCAGTAAAGACACAAACCAGTCTGATCAGCCACAGAAACTACATTTATAATTCGGATGATGCATGTATATATGTACTACCCTTCATTCAACGAAAGCACAAAAGTGCTGACCAGGCTGTGCCGATGCGCAGTTTGATCTACACCATTTTTGTTTGCGTACAACAGCAACATATTGTCTAATGACATGGCTAATTCCATATTGCTTAGATAAAATCTCAGTTGCTTCTTTTTATTGGTGTAATGTTTCAGTAATTGAATCATCTATGCTCTATACGTTCTCTTAAAATTAATGCTAAATGTGGGTGGCCACGAATATGAGCATGCTCTATAACAGGCTTCATACTCACTGGATTTCTGCTAGAGGTCTTAGTTTCTCTTTTTCTACTTTTCCCTACTTTATCTTTGAGCATGGGCGGATCAAGAGGGGGCAGGGCTCAGGACCACCACCCCTGGAAAATCACAAGTGGCTATAGGTTTATCTTGGAAATTCTGGTACGCACCCCCCCCCCCCCCCCCCGAAGGAGGTCCGTACGTACGGCCCTTTGTGAATTACGTTGATGACTAAAACTAAAGCGTTGTCAGGAACCCCCTTGACGGGATTTTCTGGATCAGCGCATGTTGAGCTCAAAGTTGCCCCTACCCTTTCTTGGGAATAGCCCTCTATCACTATATTGTCACTCAGTAAAATAGTCAATGCGATACAAGTCCTTAAAATTTTGCCGCATATACCAATTATCTTATCTCACCTAAATGTAACTGGGTAAATGTTATTTGATAACTGGACTGGTTCCCTCCCCCAGACTTATCTCGGGATCAAGGCGCTCAAAATTTTGACCGTGAGATTTAGCGAGAATCTCGGAATAGACGTGATACAGGGGGAAGGAACTCTTAATTGTGAAAACAATGAGGAGGTTCACGATCGATTCATGGGATGGTTAGATACAAAAAAGATCGACAAAATTTGATGTAGGATTCCAGTAAAACATTAGGTAAATGTAATTTTCACAAAACGCTCTTTGCTTCTGACTCAATGGTTGAAATAAGAAAATAATGTAACTATCAACGGTATGCAACCCACGCTTAACTTACAACGTAACAAGCCATTTCATTGGCCGATTAATAGACCAATTACAGCAAACGATACAATGGGATTTGCCTTATTAAAAGATAACTAGGACAGCCATTAAATCTCGGGAAAATCGTGTATGGGCAAGATTAGACCACTGATCATGGAGTTATCTGCTCGTGAAAGGTTTAAAACCATAATTGAACAAGTCTAAGGGATACTGTATTTATTAACATAACATAGCATTTCTTTATTGATCAAGCTCAGATAACATAATTTGTTACATATGAGCGGATATACATAATACAACATGTAGTGGCATTATGGCGCAGAGAGAGAGAGAGAGAGAGAGAGAGAGAGAGAGCATCACTATGAATTTTACAGATAATCAGACTAAGTCAAGTTTGACTTTGGGCAAGGTCAGTCTATATGTAGCAGCCACGGATTTAATTGCTCTAGCGGTAAAAGGTCAAAAAGGCTGTTTCTTTTTAATTAAATTTCTCTGAAGCTAACAGATGGCCAAAATAGACATACAATCTTTAAATAATTCAAATAATGGCACGATTGGCCCAGTGACTAGCGAGTTATCTACCATTGAGAGTCAAAAGAGTTCCTATTTAATGGAAAAATGAAGAAATCTTTCAGTGATTTTGTCTTATTACTTGTTAAAAACTGCTTGGCGTAAGAAAATGACAGCCAGTATGACGAGATGTTTGACCTAAAATAATGTAGATCACGGACATATTCCATGGCTAGTTATTTATGCATGAAAGTCCCACCACCCAGGTGGCTTAGGCTGCTGTCTGTTCTGAGTCGGAGGTTTGTTGTCGTTGATTCATTGTCTATTGTTGCTACCATTGTTTGGGGGTTCTGTGTTTGATCCTTATTTTGTTTTTCAGTACTTTGTGTCCTTCTAGTTTTGCAATCATCTTGATGGGGAAGAGAGAGCTTGTTGCTTACTTCAATTGTCTTCCTGATGTCTTGTGACTGTTAGTGTTCTGTGACTCTTCATCACGGTGGCGTGGGTTGGTCTGCAGTGTGTATATGTGTATTTCCTGATCATACTCACTTACTATTTGCTGAAGTGTTTGCATGATGGTCAGTGATAATAGTTCATATGTCCGTACTTTTGAACCCATTAAAATCATCATACCTTATGATTCATTGTTAATATTTACATTTTCAAAGCAATTCTTTAATGAATCTTTAGATTTTTGCAACCGTCCATAGCCTCGTGAAAGACATACATGTGATTGATAGCTGGCAAGCCCATTTGCCTATGCAATACGCTTCGAACATTGAATTAATTTTCCAGAAGTGACACTGGTATTGTGATTGACAGCGAGCTACACATGAGTACTCGTACTTCACTCTGGCGACAATCGGGCTTCACCTACTTAGCAAGAAAGACTCCATGAACATTCCGAAAATCGAATTTATTTCTTAAATGAATTTTGAATTATATCTAGGAACTTTTGGATTTATAAATATTCAAATTTGAGATTAGTATGACCCAAAGTTTGAGCTCAGGCCCCAGTGTTATTAAACTTGTTTACGCGCAACTCAACTGGGTATGAAAATTCAACTGCTCGGCATAAGAACTAAAATGCAGGAAAATAAAGACTAGTCTTGCTTTGGCCTCTCAGATGTTGTATTTATCATGCTAAGAAATGAAAAAAGCCAACAAATGTTGGCATTTAAACATTTATGAGCATGATAAATTTCACGCTCAGTTGAGTTGAGCATAGAAAAAAAGTTTGTAACATCAGGGCCTGATTATTGTTGACCACTCTCACCTGTATTTCATCACTCAGTTATTTAGGGGAAAACTGTATTCAAAATTTCCATTTGGGGTGGTATATTGTCGGATAAACGATCGGAAATTTAGCTTTACGGCGACGCGTGAGCGGAGCCGTAAAACGTGATTTCCTGAGACGTTTCGTTCACGCACCCACAACATATGTTTGATGGTAAAAATGATAAATCATTTTTGGGGGTTAACGTTATATACGCATCTATAATTCAAACAACTGATAATTCAAAATAAAACCCTAAGTCCCGAGGACTTTGAAGTTACGAGATATGACAGGAAACAACAAAATTTTTTACGTGTTTTGTTGTTATAATGCGTGATCCTTTATTAGAACATGTGCCTAACAAACATCGAAATCCTCGATCGTTATATCACAGATAAACGCCAACTTCTGGGTTGTCATGACGACGGTTTTAAAGTTGGTACGATGTGAAACAGCTTCTTGCGATCCTATTAACAGTTTTGCTGAGGGCGTCAATGAGTTAACCCTTTATATACTAGTGACTCCTAAATGCGCACTTTGGCCAACAGTGAAACTCTGTTTCAATGACGCACGATACGGCATTTCATCAGGTAATCAGGGTGTACAAGGTTTGCTAAGGCATAATCTATCTTCAGAGAAAGAAAATATTTTTTGTGGAAATCATAACCTGTTCACCTAACAGGGCAAGCTTAGACTCAGTGGTTAGGTAGTACTCAGTGAACTTACGCTTGTAACTGACAGCCTTTCCTGAATCATCGGAAAGGAAAATGTCGTAGAAAATGTTTCACGATAAATCTCCTCGAAAGTATGGGACCCAACCGACACCGAACTCACTACCCCTGTACATGCAATCGCACTCGCTACTGATACTAAAGATCGGCATGATAAACAATAATTGATCTATGTAGAACGCATCATTTAAACCATTTGGACGATTGTAAAACCAGCAACAATTTGTATGTTAGAATTTGTACTCGATTAAGGGCCATCTTAGTCTCGTTGTAACTGCTTTTGAAACGGCAAATGGATGCATACAATTGGACTTTTTATAGGTAAGCAGTCAGGACTCGCGCGACTTGGCAACTTGTACACACTAAATATAGATTTGGTGGAGGCTCAGGCACACAGTTACATGTATACCTCCACCCAAACTAGATGCACTGTAGCTGTATAATTATGCATTTTATTAAACAGTGATTTTACGAATATAATACGTGTCACACGCTTGCGTGCATGCTCAAACTGTGTATATTTAAGATACATTTAGGCCTGAGCATTTTCGTTTGCCTAAGAATTAATGCAAATGTTGTTGATATCTATAATTTTAAACGGGCAACTATTTTAGAATTGTTCATATAAAATTTGCTTGAATGGCTGTTGTCATAAATGACCTGGGCCCGGAATTACAATGCCTCCTTAAAGTTAAGGAAGACTTAAGTATTGATTTTTCAGGATGCGAAAAATAACGTTTTAAACTTATTAAAATCAAAATAGTTTCATTTTTCTAAAGTTCACAATGATATCTTTGACCACAATTACTGCATCGATCAAGGCAATTTATTTAGCATCTAATATAACATGTTGAAATATCAATACTTAAATTAAGTCTTCCTTAACTTTAAGGAGGCATTGTAATTCCGGGCCCTGGTGCACAATGTGGAGACAGTGTTATGTTATGGTTATGCAGTGTACATTATCGTGCAGTTTTTTATGCAGTTTTCCGAGCAACACTCATATTTCAGACATAACTTCCATATGTTGTTAACTATTTACAGATGCGAACTACTCGTACAGTCTCCAAATCTGTACTAGGCCATATATGACAACGGCAACGTGCAGTTTTCCGAGCATCACTCATATTTCAAAAATAACTTCCATATGTTGTTAGCTATTTACAGATGCGAACTACTCGTACAGTCTCCAAATCTGTACTAGGCCTTATATGACAACGCAAACGTGCAGCTTTCCGAGCAACACTCATATTTCAGACATAACTTCCATATGTTGTTAGCTATTTACAGATGCGAACTACTCGTACAGTCTCCAAATCTATACTAGGCCTTATTTGACAACGCAAACGTGCAGCTTTCCGATCAACACTCATATTTCAGACATAACTTCCATATGTTGTTGCGAACTACTCATACGGTCTCCAAATATGTACTAGGCCGTATATGACAACGCCAACGAGCAGCTTTCCGAGCAACACTCATATTTCAGACATAACTTCCATATGTTGTAAGCTATTTACAGATGCGAACTACTCGTACAGTCTCCATATCTGTACTAGGTCATATATGACAACGCCCATCCAAACTTATTTACATGACGAAAATTCCTAAAAATGATGACCACTTAACAATACGTTGCACCTTGTTAAATTGTAACCCATTTAAGCAGAATGGAATTTCCCTCTCTTATCAATTGGACCAGCTCATTTCCCTTTTAAGGGTTGTTGGGAGGCATTTTTCATTTTAATTCAAATTTAAAAAGAAATTTCTGTAAGCAAACAGTGGAGAACCTGATCAGATGCCGCGTTTTGCGGCGTCTGATCTGGTTTTGCACTGTTTACCTATGTCCCACAAAAAGGACGCAAAGCTTTTTATAATATTGGTTAAATGTCACTGTGTACAATCTTACTGTTCGATTTTATGTCTTGGCTCTTCGTGTTGTGACGAAGATCATGCCAGTTTCACAGTTTTTACGTTGACTAGGCAACTGCAATAAAATATTAGCTCCTTTAGATTTCTTAGCAGTGTGTGCAAGTGTCTTTCAGGAAAACAAAAAATGGATAGTCTTAAAGGTCTAATATCTAACAAAACTTCAGTAAATCTCAACTCTGTTGGTAGAACAATTCACAAGAACTTACTGAAGGTTTATTCTTCGCGGTTTTTAGAAGCACCGAAAGACAGAACCGAGCTCTACGATGGAGCCGTGGACAGTCAATTGATCGAAGCAATAGAACACAACAAAGAGAGACTACTCTCGCTTGCCGATCTTATGAGCGTGTTTGCTGAAGACGAGAAAATTTCGACGAATCAGGATGATATGATTGAAGATCTTCAGAAGATAGGCTACTTGAAACCGCTGGACCGTTTACCTGCAAAGAGTATGGAAGCATTTAGGAAGAAAGGTTCTGGTGATGATCAAACTGATAACCATTTGTCAGTAGAAAGACTTCAGACTGTGAGGAAGGGGTCCGAAGAACTCAATGATTCACAAGTATCATCGCCAAGTTTAGAGGCGGCCAGGAAGAGCGATAACGAGGATAGAAATACTCCCCAGCGGTCCCCGGTAGTTGGTTCAGCTGCTATGAAGAGAGAAGGCAACGATAGGAAGCATTTCCAACCTTCACCTAAACTTCTTAAGAAAGATACAGAAGACGGAAATGCCTGTCACACGACACCTAAAAGTGAAAAAGACAAACAGAGAGAACAGAATCAACTTACAAAACGTATGTCGACATTAAGAATGTATTTAGACTGACAGAAACAACAGTGTATAGTGATGATCAATGACCTTTCAAGTGGAATATAGACAATACCGCACAGTCACACGGAAAGCAAGGAGTAATATAACGTACTTTATACTGTTGGTCTTGACCAACCTTCATACATGTATAATATCATAGTTGTAGTATCTCTAGCTGCACATGTTTGCCTTAGCTGCCCGACAATACATGTGCTGCCTTTTATTAAGATTTTGTTAATACATACACATTATTACTTTAGTAACTTGATCCGATGGGTCGGATCACGTCGAGTGGGTGCGCAAGGAACGACCGGATCACACGAGACGAAGTCGAGTCGAGTGTGATCCGGTCGTTCCTTGCGCACCCACTAGACGTGATCCGACCCATCGGATCAAGTTACTAAAGTAATAATGTATTTATTATATACCTACAAAAAATAGCATGAACAAGGCTAGAACGACTTAATAAAATACATGCAATTGCACAAATGTAAGGAAATAATACGGCAGATCTATGTGATGTGGCAGGATGACACGTCTTGCTTTTTACCCGAGTAGTATTACATCAGCATTTCCCTGCTGAAATGTCGCCATTTTGAAAATCCTGTTCCTCGAGTCCACCTCGGAATTTCAAACGTCTGTAACTTTCTTATAAATGAACAAAAACATAAAGTGTGGGTACTCGTTTTCTTAATTAGACCGTAAGGAACATTTTGGTACCACATTTATTGTGTTTTTCTTTAATTTTTCATTTTTGTACCTCTAGCTCCTCCTGTTCCAGTGGTGGAAGACAGAAACGTCATCGCTTACGTATGACGTCATTTGTGACGTCAAAAGTGCAGACAACCGTTAACGATGTGTCTTTCTTTCGAAGAAGTTAAAAAAGAACAGTGAAAAAAATGACATCGTTAATATTTGATTCACATTCTGGCCCGTTGGTGGGTTTTACCCAAATACAGTACCAGTGTAAGTAGTTCGACGTGGGTAAAATATGGAGGATGGTGATACGGAATCAGAAAACGCTAGTAGGGTGATACAGGATTTTGTATTTATGTGTAGGAAAATAGGTAGTATCAATGGGTATTTTTTGTAGGTATATAATAAATACTCAGATCCTGACCTTAGAAAACTTCGCACCTGGGTGCTGTTAAATTATGACTGCTCAGCTATGCAGACTAGATATATATGGGAAACTTACATACGCGGATCCAGAAAAAAATTCAGAGGGTTCAGAGGGGGTCCAATCTCTGACAAGGTGGCGTTTCGCTGGCGGGCCAATGATGGCCCAACATTAAATGCTGGCTGGTAGCTTTGTGATTTTCCAGGGAATCCGGACCAGCATTGCTTAGAAACTCTTTATTTTTGTGATTTTTCAGGGGGGGTCCAGACCCCCTGTTCCCCCCTCTGGATCCGCGCATTACTTATATGGAGCATATGTTACAGAAGATACATATATAAGGCGGAGGAATGGCAAACTGTTTCAGTTGTGCATTTTGTAAACATTTTTTTCGAAAAAAAAGTTAAACAAAGTATTTCTATTGTATTTTAATGTAGTGTTACATTGTAGTGGTTTGGTGCAATTTTCAAATATGATTATGAACTATCTACATATCAAATCTAACATTCGTGATCCTGTACCATTGGATTTATTTAGCTCATTGCAAAAAGCGATAAAGTGCCCAGGAAACGTCATTTATCTCTTTTCCCCAACTCGTTTAATAAATTCAGCAATACAGGAGCACTCATATGAGATCCTTCATACGTGTATAAAGGAGTCATAACAGGAAGGCGACGAAACTTCTTCGATAAATCATGAAATTAAGATTTTTTTAAAATACATAATACACAATATTTCAAATTTCACAGAATGGCAAACATATTCGTTAATAAGAAGGTGGGGCTAAACAAATTAAAAGGGCCTCGTCGCATGAAAACCTGTCTTCGTGGATTCCGACAAAGTGAGACTGGAACGAGCCTGCTCAGCTGCAGAGACTAGTCAGAAAATTGAAAGTTCGCTCGTATCAAGTCAAGATATGATGCTTTTAATAAGCGAATAACAAAGGCGCTGATCAGTTTGTGCGAATGCGCATGCTGGTCTGCGCCTTAGTTGAACGCACACCCCGAAGAAAGGCCCAGGTTTCCCTCGTCGGGGCCCAATTTAATAATGGAGTCAATATAAAGAAATGTTTTAAACCCACATAAGCATAGCCTGCATTTAGTGGGACATCGGTAAACAGTACAGAACCAGATCTGACGCCGCACAATGCTGCGTCTGCTTAGGTTCTGCACTGTTTGCTTACGACATATACTTTTAAAATTTGAATAATAAACTACGTGTATTAAAGGGGCTAATTTGACCACCCTTCTCCCCCCCCCCCTCCCCCTTATGAAGCCAAAAACTGAAAGTTACTTTTCACCAATTTCTGTTGATTTGTTTATAAGATGAATTACCCAAGTGTAAAAGTCTGGTATATATTTACCTATTACCGTTGCTTAGGTAACAAAAAGTGGCTGCTAAAATAGGCTTAAAATAGAGAAACTGCCGTTTTGGACCAAATTTGAGGCTTTTGGAGACCACATTTTTAAGAGTAAGCTATCAGCAACTAAATAAAAAAAAACACATACCTTTTAATGAGTAGTTTGTCCTGATAATTCTTATCATCTGTTAAAATAGTTTTTTGGTATTTGTTTTATGTTAATTTCTCTGTCAAAGGTCTCACATGTGGTCCAAAAGGCCCAAAATGGTAACTTTTCTTTATTTTAGCTTATTTTGGCGGCCATTTTTGTTATCATAGCAACAGTAAATTCAAATTAATACCAGACTTTTATACACTTGACCCATTCTTACGTAGACTTGCCAAATCGAATATTGAAATTACGATTTTTCTACCTTAACCTTTGCTATAACAGTCTTCACTATCAATTGATAGTGGGCCTGCCTGATCCTATTCCAAAAGGGAAAATGTTTAACTTCACTTGAAATTTGGTATTTATGTATCCGAATGGTTGGTGGTACATGCGAAAAAAGGAAGAATTTTAAAGGTGGGTGTCATTACCTAAGACACAAAGAATGCTTAGCAAAAGTCTGTATAAATAAAAACTCGTTGGCCTGTATTTGCTTTGATATTCAACAAACGAATCAATATTTTATTTTAAGTATACCTGCAAATTTACTCTGAAAAAAGAAATAATAAAACAGAACAATCATTTTATGAAAAATATTTATTTTTAGAACAATTTCTTAACATAAATTTAACTAAACACATACACGAGAACAAAACGTAAAATACACGATATACATATGCCTTGCGTTTATAGTAAACATAACTAAAGCAAATTTTGAATAGAAAGTCCTGTAAATTATACTCTCATCTCGGATTAATTAAAATCTGTACTAAACATGGTAATAATGTAGAAGAGTTTTTACATGCAATCAAACATAGACTGTTTCTAGTTTGCATACAAAGTACGTGCCAAAGTCCATTGTGATGTCTTTTTAGATGACATATCAATAGTACGTTCAAGTTGGTGCCATTCATGAAAGGTCGACCATAAACCAACAATTGTTCGCCATAGGCGTTGTATTTACATGGCAAAACACGTACGTTTGAAATTTCTACTTTCTGAGTTTACAACGAAGTGATTGTTCTTAATCCTGGATTAAAACATATAAATAAAAAAATAATAAAATCGTTGTGCCTCGTAAATTAGGAAAAACACTTGTTTGACCATTGATTATAACTCAATTCTTGTGTTTATAAAATAAAATCATCATTGTGTACAATAAAAATCTTGCAACCTTTCCAAAATACACTGATATTTCTGATATATCAGTCCTGGTCCCGAGGTGTTTTTTTCATGCTCAGCTCAAATGAGCATGATACATGTATTTCAACTAATATCAGAAACTAAAATACTGAAATATTAAGATTTTCCCAACTTTTAAACAATCAAATAGTGCATTTATCCCGCTTATATATGTTATAAATGCCAACATTTGCTGAGAGTTAACACAACACATGAGCAGGTTAAATTTCATGCTCATTTGAGTTGAGCTTGAAAAAAAGTTTTCTAGTCAAAAGGTCAGATCATCGGCTAGAAGATGCCATTTTGAAGCTCTGCATTAAAACGAGTTGAACAATCTTTTCCTTCTTCTTTACTTTGGAGATGCCGAATTACACAGAAAACGAGTATATTTTTCATCATAAATTAATCAGATATGAAACATTTAATATCAATATATAGGTCCAATTAAGCGCGCTTTTTAATGGTTAAATCTTATTATTTTCTTAATCATCAATTTAAAAAAAGGTTTGGCGTGCTCAAAAGAATCGTCTCTATAATTAAAGATGCAAATAATTTTGTTAGCATTTGCTTCTATTTGGTGAAAATTCTACCATTAACTGATCAGTTTATTATAATTATGTTCGATAATATGTATGTTAAGCATAAGCCTTCTAATTCAGGGCATAAAATACTAACTAGAATTGTTTTTCTACGAAAATAAACGATGTCTCCCCCCTTTTGATGTCAAAAGCATGAGTCATTAAATACAATTTCAAACAGAAACATTAAATACCATTTCTAACGGAAATTCTAGTCATTTCATGCAGACAATCAGCTCGTATCTCGTAAAGATATCTGTCAATGTAGTTAACTATTGCACAATCATAACCTGGTATAAAATAGTCATAGATAATTGTTTTTGTGATGGACAAAGTTCCAAGAGAAATAACTCAAAGAGTATAAATAACATAGTTATTATTCTTGCACTCTGCACGTCGACTCATGTTGGTTGATACTTGTATAAAGTTTCAAGAATATAGCTTAAGCGGTTTTCAAGTCATAGAGCGGACACGATTTTTTGTGATGGACGAAGTTCCAAGGGCGAATTATTTAAGAAGTATAAAAGACAAAGTTACCATTCTTGCACTCTGCGCGTCATCTTATGCTGATTGATATTTGTATAAAGTTTCGTGAACATTGCTTAAGGGGTTTTCAAGTTATAGAGCGGACACGATTTTTGTGATGCACAAAATTCCAAGGGAAATAACTCAAAAGTATAAAAGGCAGAGTTGCCATTCTTGCACTCTGCACATCATCTCATGCTGATTGATATTTGTATAAAGTTTCGTGAATATAGCTTAAGTGGTTTTCAAGTTATAGAGCGGACACGATTTTTGTGATGCACAAAGTTCAAAGGGAAACAACTCAAAAAGTATGAAAGGCAGAGTTACCATTCTTGCACTCTGCACGTCATCTCATGCTGATTGATATTTGTATAGAGTTTCGTGAATAGAGCTTGAGCAGTTTTCAAGTTATAGAGCGGACACGATTTGTGACAGACAGACAGACAGACGGACGGACAGACGGACAGACAGACGGACGCCCGGGGAAAAACAATATGTCTCCCGACCCTGAAGGGGGGAGACATAATTAACGGGACCATGAGGAAAATAGATATTACCCTAACGATTAGGTACTTCATTATTTGTAAAGTGAATTTAATAATGAGTGTTTGTGCTACAGTGTGCATAAAAGCTTCTGATCATTTTAGCATATACATAACTGAAAGCGATACATGAACTGAACTTACGAAGTCAAATTATTAAAATGCCAATAAAACTTTTCATTTACAAATATGAATTTCTTACCATAAATTGCATCAAAATATAAAATTGCTCAGTTTAATATGCGATTAACTTACGTATAAGCTTTTGTACATGACTATTTTGCTACACATTTTAATTTAATAAATGTTGCCTAATTTGGCGAGACAACCTTTATTTCTAATTTTTGGGACATTGTGTCTAATGTACGAGACGAATTGTTTTTACAGTCAGCACGAGCTTCATTCACTCGACACATCTCTCTCTCTCTCTCTCTCTCTCTCTCTCTCTCTCTCTCTCTCTCTCTCTCTCTATATATATATATATATATATATATATATATATATATATATATATATATATATATATATATATATATATATATATATATATATATATATATATATATATATATATATATATATATATATATATATATATATATATAGGTTTTACATCTCCTAATAGTGTTGTAGGCAACAGCAATGCCACTGTCAGCAAAAAATTATATAATTATTGTGTTATTACCAAGGTTATAGTACATGCATTACAAAGACGAACTGTTCTCAAAAATACATGAATTTTCTGCCAATGACGTATCGAATAACTACATAGGATTGTACTAAATGATGAAATAGGGCAAACTTAGCAAAATGACATATAATGATGCCATATTGTTGGACTTGTCCCGTATGTAAGGTCTCGTAAATTTGAAAATTTATCTATATGTTTACCAAGAATTGCTGATAAGGCTTGTGCAATCAAACTGTGTGCTTAAAGTTGCCCTATAACGCAAAGGTCAATACAGCACTTGTAATTACTGAGGATGATATTTACTCTATGTTTTCTATGGAAACATTATCAGCTCAAAAGCAAATGTCTTGTAAATGAAAAAGCTCATTTTCCGTTTGAAAGTATGAAAAGCGTCTTCTACCAAAAGCATGAGATCAAATAGTCAATTATAGATTTATATGACAAAAAACACATCTTCTAATAACAAATTGAAGTGATATATAATATATTTGGTATATGATAATTGGGTTTATTGTTAGGACTCTTAAATTCGTGGGACTAGGCGACAAAACAGATGATGTAAGAACAAAACAAAGAGCATGAAAAACAAACTATTATTTTGTCTTTTCAACAAAACAGCACCAAGATTCTTCAAAATTATGAGTTTCATTTTTCCATACTCAAGTCGAATGCGTATCAAAATGTGCATTTAAGATGTAATTAACTTCTGGCGACACGCGAATTTCGACCCCCTTGGCTATTATTCGTGTCATATATACTTAAACGCAAAAGTTTCGCAACTCTTACTAAAATGCTATTTCCTTCTTTTTTGAGCCAAAAATTTTACTCCATGATATTATGATTAACAAGTCAAATGATTTGCCATCCAAACAACATGAAAATCAGACCAGTGAGACTTACGATTGCCGATCTTTGACAAGAAATGTAAGGCAACCCAAATTTGAAAAGTCACAGAGTTACAATACCTTACATTTTTTCGAGTCACAGTGTTACACCACCTTACAGTTTATTCGGAAAATGTGTTTACCCGTTATCTGTTTTCAAAATCAGAAGGGCAGACAAATCCAAGTAGGTTATTTCATGCATTTGGTAAAGTTCATTTCGTCAACGTAAAGCCTTCAATATTTGACGTAATTGGCCGTTTAAGCACAACTGAATATCAATAATCGAGTTTTTAATGTCACAAGTCACAACCTTCAACTCATTGCATAGAAGACAGAAGTATCGCGCAACATAACGGAATAACATGAACAATTTTGATAAATTGGTTGACGTTAACAAAGAAACACAGCGACTTTGAGCGTTGATAAACGTTAATTGTTAAACCTTAAAATGTTTTCCGTCAGATACGACATCTGGCTATCACATAGCACCGTTTGTTTTCAAATCGAGATAACGATCTTAATGCTAGACGTAAATTGTTGAAAAACACTGACGTCATTATAACGTCAGAATGAAGAGTATGATCAAAACCGATTAATGGTAAATCATTCCGCATTGTGCAGGAGCAAAATATGATTTTATTAATATTCTAACATGGAGCATACTGAAGAAAATACAGATATTAAACGGTTGCGAAACTTTTGCGTTTAAGTATATTTTGTAGAACATTGCTGAACATTAAGGAAAGATCAATTATTTATCAGAAATGGCCATTCTGTCGAATAGTCTCATTTATTACTTTTAAACGTGTGTAGTTGATGTGCTATTGGTCGTGAAAGGCTGGCGACATCAATTGACAATTCTTCGTGAGAATGGGTCACTTAGGCTTTTTTCCTAGAAAAGCAATAAGAAGAAACTCATCAAAAGCAATTTGTTTTGACCTTTAAGTGGGGCCAAAATAGTCACTTAATACACTTAGTATTTCCACCAAACAACCCATAAATTCGAAATGGATTCGTCCAACTGATAAGGTGTAACATTCTATTACGCATAAATGGGTTAATGAATGATTATAGGCAAAGCAGTTTGTTTGTTTTTTTGCTAAAGTTTACCCATTTAAGCCGAATGACTGTTCTTTTCTACCCTTATCAGTAGGATGAGCCCATTTTCAAATTAAGGGTGTTAAGTGGTAACTGTCATGTTTACTCAAATTCTAATAGAACATTCTGTAAACATAGTGGAGACACTGATCAGGCGCGATGCCATGTAATAAAGGATTTTGACAACCTTTTCAGCTTTTCTATTAAAATGGATAAAACAAATCAGCACATGAAATGTTCCTACTTATCATATAACCGACAAGGGACCAAAACTTATAACCGTTACTTAGTGAAAGTGTAATCATTTCGCAGAAATCATTGTAATCTACAGATAACTGGAACCCTTTTTATTTTAACCCTTTGTATTCTGATGGATTTCCCCATACATACTAATACAATAGTTATGGATTGTCCATTTTGTTTTTAAGGGTTCACTTGTAGATTTTTTGTGAATTTTGACGTAATTCATTCCCTGAAAGGTGTTTTAATCTTAGCAAACAGGGCAGGCCCTGATGAAATGCAACATTATGCTGCATTTCATCAGGGTATTCACTATTTGCAAAAATGACCTAATAAGGGGTTACCAGTATATTAAGGGGCTACATGTAATACGTGTCAAATATCATTTTCCGTGAGCTTATAAGGCAATACATGACGTAAGCAATGCTTACATTGAGGTTATGGTTGTGAGTATTGGCCCTTGTCATCATTTCCTTTTCGAAATATACAAGCTGGACATTGGTGGATAAAAGTGCTAACAAAATTCACATGTATCAAATAATTGTAATGGGTCAGTTGAATGTTTACATCTTTTAAAAAAGGCATTATTAACTCGAAAGCATACAAGAAGCAGTGACCACTAATTACAGTCATAGCAGATTACAAAGCATAACTCTTCTGATTTCTCTAAAAAAATGTTCTAAAATTAGCTAGCTCATGAGTTTTTGGTACGATTACATGTCAAGAATTTGTTTGTTTAATTTGATTCTTTCATTCCCATCAACAATCTTTCAGTTATAAAGGGACGGGTCTTCCTGGGTTGAACCAGTACTAAGCTATGATTGATGTTCTTTCTCAAGGAAACAATGCAATGACGCCAGTGAGGCTCAAAACTGCGGCCCTTCGGTCTCAAGCACTCTACCACTGAGCAAGAAACAAAGGTTCAGGCTAGCCTATACAAATGCGCAGACTCGCAAGCGAACCGTTGCTCCACAGCTCGAATGAACGGGTGTAGCTGAAGACACAGGCTAAAAAATTATACCACTAGCCCAGCTGGATGCTTTAACATCGGTGTTGAACCTTTAAAGTGCGCCCTATAAATTGCAGCAGACGACAATTTCAAATGTTGCTGTTTTTATTTAAAAAAAAAAAAAAAAAAAAAAGCATGATATTTCATGAAAATCGTCTGCTGGCAGACGATTCTCATGAAATATCATTCCTTATTTCTTTCGAAAATAAGGAAGGATGTCAAAAAATAATTGTCGTCTGCTGCAGTCGTTCTTAGCGCTTTAAGGGTTAATGAATTTTTTGTGCAAATGTTGAAATACAAAGAGGATCTTGAATAAGTGATCATGTTTTATTGAATTTATTAAATGATATAAGGAAAAAGGGTAAAATACGAGGCTTGCCGAGCATTTTATCGCTTTTTCGCAACGAGCTTAATAAATTCAATAATACAGAAGCACGAATTTTAGATAATTTTTATCATATGACATTTAGATTACTTTGAAATCTCATTTCTGCCATAAGAAACGTTATAATTGTGTCATTATGGACGCAGTTACGTAGTTATGGACGTCATAGCGTTTACCAAAAATCTGTAAACCACAAGTGGTTTATCGATTTTATTGCATGGCGTTATTTCACTCCCAGAAGCGACGTTATATGATAAAAATAATTTTGTGTGCTTGACATTTGTTTTCCGGTTCATTGAATGTGTCTTAGACGCTCTTCTGCTTTGACTAATTTCTGATGTCCAGTAATAAGCTTCTACAACTACTAGTGTTGTATTGCTCCAAGTCTTTGATACCGTGGGTCTTTAACGATTTTGTTCGTTTGAGGAGTAATTGTATTATATTCAGTCGAATCTATATCAGCATTCAAAATCTGACCGTTTTGCTGATCTGAGGGAACTCTTTCGGGCTCTAGAATAAAATAATCATTGCTAGTAGGCGCAACATCATTGTTTTGAGTAACTGTGTTATCAGTGGCGACCAATTTGGGATCTTTTTGTTGATTATTGGGATCTTCTTCAGATTCAAGAATAAAGTATTCATTGGTAGCAATACCACTGGCATGCTCAAGTTCATTATTATTATCGCCATCTACAGATACATTATCTAAGCAGGTTGTCCTTAGCACCTTATTGTCATATTGTCTCAAATCATCTTTTTCCACTCTTCTTGGATCAAGACTTTCGTATGTTTCTGCGGTCTCAAGTTCACTGTACTCATTATAATTGGTAGTTAGGTCTGGAATAGAATCAGCATCGATGGTATGATACGTATCCTCTTGTTCAGAAACGTCACCATTGACCTTCTCTGATTCTGTCATGTAATAATTTTTGTTTTGAATGCCAGGGTTTACGTCATCAGGTGTTCTATTTTCCTTTTCATCTTGAGAGGATTTCGTTGTTCGCCTTCTAAAAAAATAACAATTGTATATTACATGTTTGGCAGAAAAATACCATGATTTATCAAACAAATAAAATCAGTAATTTTGTTTTTGCCTAGAAAGATTTGTTTCCTCTAGGGAAAAAATCCCTTTAGCCTGAACTCCTCTTTCCTGAGCACAAGTGACCCAAGGCATCGATGAGATGAAACGTATGTCATATTCATTTTCGTTTTATTATTTACATTTTTTAACAAACATAACGCTTCTCTGTACTTTTGACATCATACATTAACAAATAACGTCATTTACACATGCGACGACGTTGCATAATGTGTTTCTGTCTTCCAACACTGAAACTGGAGGATCGAGGAACAAAAACGAAAAATTTAGTACCAAAATGTTGGTTACGATCTAACTAAGATAATGACTACCCACACTTTATATTTTCGTTCACTGACAGTTACAAACGCTGGAAATTCCTAGGCGGACTCGATGAAGAAGATTTCCATAACGGCGGACTTCAATTTTCTTTCAGCAGGGAACAGCTAACTGATGTATTACTACTGCTGTTAGAATTAGACATTACAAGATCCCGCTAGTTTTGCTACATCGCATACCGTAGTATTTTCTTGATTTGAGCAAGTAGTTCAAGCAGAATACATATAATATACAGTTTATTGAATCATTCTATTCAAGGCACGGGATTAAGAAACCATAGCAGGTGAAAAATTAAAAAAGGAAACTCGTGCTTGCGCACTCATTTCTTTATCAGATTTTTCACCTCCCTCAGTTTATAAATCCAATATTTAAAATAGAACGATTAATAAACTCTATACAATTAATCGAATATTTCTGCTACTTCCATAGCATGGGAGACAGAATGACACTCTTAATCAGTTACCTCTCATATTAACGGCATTGACGTACGTTGACCTGATAAACGTTGTCTATCTCACTCCAATCATCTTTATCAGTTCAACATGGCATTGCTATTTATGAATGTCAGTGAATCGACGTAAAAACCGATAATTATGTCGTAATCGCCAGTTTGATGAGTGTACCAATGGGTAAATTGATTAATAGAACACCAGGTCCACGTCTTTTGGTATCAAGTGCTCCAGTCTCAGCTTTAAGAACGCATACTGAATCATTACCATCGGGGCTCACATGGGCTTCTCTTGGTTATGGTTGTTTTGCCCCTCTGCATTACAGTTAAATGATGAAAACATATACATGTATGTAGGTTGTAAATTTAGGATCAATTTGAGATGATGAGGAGCTCCAAGAGAAGCTCATTTGGGACCCAATGCGGGGTAGATGAGTTTATAGGTAATAGTGACTGTACCAATGACTGTTGAACTTGTATTACATTAAAACAATGATAAGTCATGAAAAGAGCAAATTGTACCTGTAACACGTTGGATTTAATCAGGTGCTTATCAGAGGAACATACACTATTGCGTTTACTTACCTGCGCCAGTAAAGAAACGCCACAACACCAGTACCTAAACACAATAACACTATGACAATTGGCACAACAACCACTGCTGCAGAGGTCCTATCTGCACTTGCGTCGATGTCATTTGTTTGTGGATGGCCGGTTTCTGTAGTATTCTCATCCACTGTGAAATAAATTTTATTTAGAAAATAGTATTCTGATATTTTTATCAATTTGCAGTCGCACAAATGTTACGCATAAGCTATGTCATTGGTTTAATCATATTTAAACGTTTGGATAATTTGAGTTTGTATTTTTGCAATAATGAGACGGGCAATGCCTTCCTAAGACAAATTGATTAATGTACTTAAAACCATTAAAAATGCAAATGCAACTGATACAAATGTTGTTGTTTTTTTCTTATACATAGTAGAGTAGCACATTTTGTCTGTGTATTTACAAGCTTCCCTTGCGCTCGAGAACATTTAAGCAAAACTTGGAGTCGATTGTGCACTTCTGCTAAATTTATAGGTAGATAGATACTTTATTATCCTCCAGATATGGAGAGCACAATACAAACACATATACAACATACAGAAGAAAACGAACAAAAATAGAGACAATATAGTAATGCACATCTACAAAATGTTTAAGAACACTCATAGTGGTAAACAACAGAGGCACAGACCATCCTGCACGTGTGCTTGGCTGATCTGCGCCCTGTCGTTTGCAATCGCTTACTGTCACATGCTTGGCCTACACCTATCCGTTCCACTGAGGTATTGATAGGTATAGTCAGAATGTGACTTAAATTTGACCGAGCGGCTTTGAATATGCTTGAAAGTTCATTTTCGCAAAAATTGAGAAATTGCTTAAACTTTATTTAGACTAAATCATTTCACAATTGTCATACGTTAGTTGTAAGGTCATAGCCTATCCTCTTGATTTATCACAATATTTACCGTCGAATGTATTACATTTCTGTTAACTTCCGGTTTTCGTGCTCAATTTTTTGTAAAGATCAAAACGTCAAACCACATACTTGCTGTTGTGTGTGCTTTAATGTAGAGTAATATTGAACTTTTCAGAAAGTTTGAACCCGAAACAGCCAGCCATAAAGAATACTTGATATCCTGATTAATACCATGATTTTTTTGTGTGTGTGTGTTGAATATTCGGGTTGTGTCCCGTTATCAAAACAAACAGCCCGGCTGCTTTATCAGTACCAAAAGGATATTGGCTTGATATCGCGTCCATAGATTCATCCTTTTTATTTAATACGAAATATAAAAGAGCACTAGTCATAGTGTAAACATTGCGTTTTTACTGACTTTACTGACCGTTCCAAGGCGGTACTTCTTTTGTGGATCTTAAATGTGTTTTTTTCTGTCTTGTGTTGCTATGCCTTTGTACGCGTGTCTGTTTATATGTGCCTTGTGGTCACCTGCTGGGAAAGGGCTGACATCTTGGCTCTCGTTTGTGGTGTCTATCTGTGAGTTTGTTACTTTCCCATTGGTATCCTGGGTCAGGTGTGGTACTTGATTGTATCCATTCCTGATCTTTGTACCCTTACTTACTTCAAGTATGTAACAAGAATTTTTCAAGAATATTTAGTCATGATGATACTCATGAGGCTCAAGGTCATTTTCAATCTGCAAATAAATAAAAATATCAGATTGAATTTTATTGTATTTCCATAACTAGAAAACTCGTCACAAAATAAGGTACTTTGTATTGCATTGGGGCATAGTTTGAAACAAATATTTACACTGACATGAATTGTCTCTCAGTAAGTCTGAAAGCATGAACTATAAAGATTAAGACCTTTACAACTTTTAATGAAAAATTCAGCTGATTCATTCAGGAGCAATTCCGATTGATTAATACACATTTAAAGGAAAAAAACTCATTATTTAAGCCAAATGTGTATTATTATACTCATACTGTTATTATACTCGTTTTGTTTAACTTATACTCATGAGAATTGTTCTTGTAAGTATCTACGGTATAACTCCCAGCCATCATACAATCTCAGACAACTCTTGACCCACAAGCGTGGCGTTTCCCTGGTTGGGCGATTGTTGCCCATTTTATATGTTTTCTGTGTGTACGTTGAACAAATGAGTATCACACATAGGACAGGTTACTACTGATTTTAAATTTCGAAACTTACCAATCCTGCAGGTGTATCTTACAACCACAGAAGACGAGGATTTGCCATTAATAACCGGTCCCTGTACCGCTTTCATTTCACATGTTTGGTTTCCATAGCAAGAAACTGTCAATATACTCAGGTGAAGTGTCGTGAAGTTTGTCATTACATCATTCTCCTTTGGTGAGCAACATCTACTAACCATGCTGCAACAGTAAGTGGATAGAGCCATGACAAATCAGTACTTATCGCATGGGCGTATTGTCATTTCTATGTCACGCATACACAGTAACTGTTATCAAATGGTATAGTTTATGGGGTATGCCTTCATTTGTACCATATTTTGTGTATGCGAACATTAAAACTCAGACGAGACTTTGCATATGTATACTCATATGAGCCTTCACTGTGCATCTAAGTGAAAGTACCAACTTCACATGTGCCGCCTCAAATCAGGCATTCATTGATCCTGATCCGTTCATAATACAAGTGTTGGTCATTAATTCAGTGAATAATGTGCAATCCACCAGAATATACCACTTGTATTATTAGGCGACGTCAGTACTGGCATCCTGTGGCCAATGCATCGCATTCAAATATAAAACAATTGAGCAATACATCAAAAGATTTTTTCGAATAAAGTCTTTTTTGATAGTATACCTTTCACTATTATTTTCGCATATATATTAGCCCCAAATAGCTGAGGTGGTGGTGCTGTGGTTTAATGTCAATGTTGTTTTGATGCTTCCAATGCGTATTTAGTCCTGGATTTGTTAGTAGGTGCTTTGTATCCTTTCTCTGTGGGAGAGAGTGTTGGTCGCTTTGCTTATTGTAGTCTTGCTCCTGCTTCTGTGTATGTCTTATGGTTTGTCTTTATGCTTGTGAAATTTGGTTGTAATATTTTTGGGTCAAATTCACGTGTTTCAGAACAAAATGTTTGAAATTATTATAAGCGCATCTTTGGGCGGGTATCGTGGTTACAGTAAACTGCTTAAGTCACACGAATTCTAATCCAGTTCTTCTATGAACCATTTTGTATAATAATGGATTATTCCTTCTTGTTTGATACAATAACCTCATGATAGCCCCGGTGATAGTACATTGTACATATCTAGGGGTGACAGGTTATAACTTTCAAAACATATTTGTATTCTTTTGTCTGAAGATCTTTTTTACCTTTACAAACAGTGTAGACACTGTATTTCACCTGGGTCTTAACTGTTTGCATAAGTACTCATTAAGGGTTTTCCCGAATACAACAACTTCATAATATTATTTATTTTGACTGTGAAGAAACCACACAATTTTAAAAGATAGTATGAAAACAGAGGCATGTTTAACATTGTCATTTGCTTTATGTTAAAGGGAAGATATCTAGTATAGTGACAATTTTTTTTACAACAACATAATATAGGACGAAGATTTGGTATCAGTAAAATGCATTTAAGCCCCCTAGTGTCCATTCTGAGTAGGTGGTTCTGTTTTTGTTGATTTATTGTTTACTGTTGCTCCAATTGTTTGTTGGGGTTCTGTGTTTGGTCTTAGCTAATAGTCTCTTTAGTGGTGTGCTGCATATATTATTTAACATTATTGGTCTATTGTATGTGTAGACAAAAACAGTGTATGTTCCAACAGGAGCAGTCTTATCTGGGTCTCCGCTGTTTGACCTAGAGGCTTTTAGACATTTCGGCAGACATCAAAAGCAGACGACATTTGTTGTAATTGGCGCATCAAGGGTTCAAATATGTCTTAAGACTCTAACTGTGATCTCATACATTTTACGACCGATGGTGGCTATATATGACTCAATGGTTGCAACGAGAGATTCAGTTTACTGGTATGACCTTGGAGTCAAAGGTAAGGGACAAATGAACTTAAATCTGTTTTACAGCTTGTAATGCGAACTCCTCATTCATTTATTGGTGGAGGGTGTTCATATGTAGCACAACGATTGCTTATGGTGTGTAGATGATAACAAAGAATTAGATCACTGCTATGTAAATAAACTTAAAATATATTGCAGGCTCTTAATGTAACTCATCTTACATTTTTGACCAGGGTGTTCATATATGGCACAATAGATGTATATAGTGCTTAGATGGCAGAAGTGTTTCAGATCACTAATCTGACCTTAGAGTCAAAAGTCAAGGAGTCAATGATCAAGGTCAAATATACCTAAAATCTGCCTTAAGGACAATCTGTCTGTAATACAAATTCCTCTTTCATTTATTGATGGAAGGCGTTCATATTTCAAACGATGATTGCTCATGGTGTGTAGATGACAACAAAGGTTACACATTACTACTATGACCTTGGAATCAAAAGTTAACGTTTATTATAAATTACTACCTCTTATGGCTGGAAACGTGAATTGTATGCTCAGTTTATGGTGGAGAATTATCAACACAAAAATTGCACATGCTATGTGGATGAAAACAAATGCTTCAGACCGTTTCTACATGTATGACCTTGGATTCAAATGCTTAAGGTCAAAATGTTTTGATGGAGTACGTTTATTTTTAATACACTGATAGCTAATGACATTTATATTACAACGTACGAATCAGATCGTCGCTAAAGGTCAAGGTAAAGTATCCTAAAAATCTGTCTTACAGATAGAATGTCGAACACTACTTTAATCTTTGATGGAGGTGATAATATTTAGCACAACGATTTCTTATAGTGTGCTGGTGACAACGAAGGTTTCAGATCGTCTATGTGACCTTGGAGTCAAAGTTCAAGGTCAAATACACTTAAAACGGGTTTTATGGCTTGTAACGACAACTTCTCTTACAATTTCTGACGGAGAGAGCTCTTATTTGGTAGAATAAGTGCAGCTGATGAATAGATCACAACGAACGTTTTGGATCGCCGATAATACCGATACATAATCAAAGGTCAAGGTCAAATATATTTAAAATCGATTATATGGCTCGTGACGCTAACTTCCCTTTTATTTTTCGACTGAGGGTGTTCATGTTTGGCACAATGGTTGCGTATGGTGTGTAAATGGCAACGAAGGTTTGTGAATCATAATTATACTTGAATCATTTGAAATTTGTCGAACTAAATGCAAGTGTACTTATGTATACCCAGCTTTGGTATTAAACATTAAAATGTCAACGCTCGAAATGCAAACTCATTTTACAATTTTTGATAAAGGTGGTTTATATTTTATACAATGATTGCCAATATGGAGTCAATATGTGCAGATGAAAAGGAATCCAGGATTTCGATTCCAGGAATGGCCTTGGAGTCAAATGTCAGTATCAAAACACTTAATTTCTGGTTGTATGGTTTGTAACGCAAATATCTCTCTTGTATGTTTTGATGAAGGTGATTCATATTTTGTACGCTAATTGCCCAAGGTTTGTAGAATACAACAATGGGTTTGTACTGCTGTTATGACGCTTGATTCAAAGTTCAAGGTCAAAAACACTTAAAATCTGTCTATATTGCTTGTAACACCAACTGCTTTATTTGTTAAACTGCCCGAGTTATAATCTGTTTCATACAAAATTATCAGACAAACTTATAAAACTAACTTTTATTTTATATTATATATGGAAATTTGGATGACTCTTTATCAGGGTTGTCTGCGGTTTGTGATTGTGGTATTTCCTGATCATACTCACTTACCATTTTTGGCAACGCGGTGCAAAAATTATTTTATATTTGGAAACCAATTATCACATGCACGTTGTGATGGTGTGAGAAGACATTCATTTTATTTCGCTTTTTTCATTTTTTTCTTTTTTGTTTGTTCGTATTCTGTCTTGTCTGGCAGAGTGGTGGAGCCTTTATCATCTTGATGCGACAGTCGCACTGCACACTGTGAGGAGCAGTGCAATTACTGCACTGGGGTGTATTGGTTCTGCTTTTATGGTGAGTTGCGTCGCGGTCCAAGCTCATTGAGATGTCATTATCGATTTATTTTTCTTATTAATGCAATTTTGAAATGGCATTCTTGTAAAGTGTATTTACTCTTCTTGGTCGTGTTGAGACTTTGCTTGTTATAACCATTTACGGGTCATCTTTGCAAAAATATATTGCTTCTTTGAAAAATAAGTCTGTAATAGCAAACTCACAAAGGACGTGTAACGGTTTTGTATTACAAATGGCCCACTTTTACAGTAAAAAATCGATTGTAAAGAAATCCCTCCAAAATATTACCAAATGATACCTAAGAGTCTCTAGTTTAATGTCCACAATTTATTTTCTTCATTAAAATATTATTTTTATGATAAATTTTGGGGTTAAATGCATGCCCTATCAACCACACTTAACACTAAGTCTATGGTAAAACCAAACACCCTCGTGTACTTCGTGACTCAATTACATACATGTCCACATGCGGAACCGGATAAAACTAGTTCTCATTTTATTGTGCATATAATATTACACCATAAAATGGTAACTCTGAGTCGGTTCCGAATGCGGCAAATACCGTAAAAAGACTTTTTCTGCAAAATTTATCTTGAAATGTACTATTCAATTCATACTTTTCAAAGCACTGAGAGTACTAAAATCACTGGAGAGACGTAAGATTCCCATCCAAAAATGGAATATAATGTACATATTAGCAAGCTCGTATCAATATTATTTACTACAAGCAGTCTTTGGATATATTGCGTTTGAAAAGCAAATACAACAACATTTCAGTAAATGCGAGTCTTATTTGAGAGAGAGAGAGAGAGAGAGAGAGAGAGAGAGAGAGAGAGAAGGTGCAAGGAGAGCGTTTGATGTGCCCCCTTCTTTAACTAATACATAGATTTCTGGAGACAGTTCTTTGGTACAATCTGCTTTTAAAAAGACAGCTCACCGCCACTTTGTTTTGGCATGGCCCATTGCTTTGAATTAAGATTGTCAACGATGGCAAATTATGTGATCATTCTTTGGAGCATGAGGAAAAATAATCAATTATTGGTATTCTCAAATTACAGGGCAGACACTGTTTAATATAGCCATACTAGAGTAGTTAGGAATAGAAAGTATATAACATTAGATGGAGTTGTCCCCCATCCCACTTAAAAGAGTTATGTGACGCTGGTGATCTTTGAATTAAGGTCAATACTACCGAATTCTAGTCATCCATTAAGATCTTCCCAATGAATTATCTGTGTCAGTTTGGTCAAAATCTGGTCATTGGTTAGAAAGATAGAGTACAGACAAGCCCTTTTTATATATGTCCCTGGTGACCTTGTAAATAAGGTCGAGGTCACCTAAATATTGTAATTCGTTTTGGCTGTCCCAGATAAGTATCTGTGCAAGTTTCGATGAAATCCATCTAGCGGTTCATAAGGTAGAGCTAAAAGCTACTTCACAGCACAGCTATCGGAATCATTTGATATGATTTCAAAATTTTGATAGATCTGTGTCAGTTTAATGGTAATATAATCAAAGTGAGGTTATTTGAACAAAAAGGGACTGGAGCGATGTATACAAATGCACACTCTCAACATATATTATAACTGACCTTCAAAGTTAATACCTATCTATATTTTGTGAAGTTTGTAACTTCTCATGTACATATATGATGCATATAGGTGGCGCAGATATTGTCGCAAATAAACCAATGTAATTCTTTGATTTAATTTTGTTCTTTTCAATTCATTGTTATTTATGCAAGAAAGCATGTTTACTTAAGACCAAAAGTAACTTTACACTGTTATTATATATACCTTTTCTGGGTATTAGTGAGTGGTATTTTAAATGTATTGAATTCATATTAAAGTTCAATCAGTTATTCATATGACCTTTTAAATTTCATGTTGTTGCTGTCATAAATGCAACCACAATGCCCTGATGAAAGTAGCAAGGGGGCAAAAGAAACTTTTCCAAAACACATCACTTTTGATGTGTTACTGTAGGTTTGCAATTGGACAATTTTTAATTTTAAAGAACCAGTCTGAATGACAGGCTATTGAATTTTTGTTTAAAGTTCAAATCAGCCTGGATCACCCTTCGAGTAACACAATTTAGAGTTGTGTTTTAATGTGCATACCCCTTTTTGTAAACTTTACAATGCTTTCAATGGAATATCCCATAAGAAATTGTTTGCCGCTTTTCTTCCAAACCGATGGTAATTTTTATCAGATTATCTCGTCACATACTCAGGGCAGAAGTCCCAACAAATCACTGTTAAAAAAAATCCAAATGCCATCTGAGATAAAGCTTTTAGCAGGGACTAAAATTTACTATTGTTTTAATTCAAAGGGAGATAATTTCAAAGTGAACCAACTTAAAAATGCTGCCAAAAAACAAAATATACGTCAGAGACAGAATGTCTTGCAGTATTTTTAATGTGCAATCGATGGCCCTTAAAATAACATGTTCATATTCTAGGTTTACTTTGGATTTTGTTAGGAAATGCTGATTTTGTGCTTTTAATGAAAGCACAGATAACTCGAAAGAAGATTAATTTACCTATGTTGTTTTTCGTAAATTAGGTCAGGGCGGGACCCAGCAACTCATTGCAATATTTAATTTGGTTAAACTCAAACACAGTAAAGATATATTCGATAGTTCAAAGTGTAAAGTTACTTTTGGCTTTAAGTATATAAAAACAGCCAATGGCCTGAATGCGAACGCCACAAGCATTTTATTAATAATGAATGTAATGCGCTTTTTATGCTTACATGTGCACAATATATGTGCTAAACTATTTGTTTCCTCAATGAATATCGCTCTCGTAAAGTGTTTGCTAAAATAATGCAGTATGTTTACAACAACCACTTATCTGCAGATGGTAATAAGTCACTGGTACCAACAAACACATACATTTAATATTCAAGGATCCAAATACTCTATTTTAGATGTTCATTCACCTTTATCAAAACACAATGTAGGTTGTTCAAACGGTTCCGAAATCCCTGCTTTGATGGAAGTTGTCACCCTTGAAATAGATGTCTGCACCACAAATGCTTGCAACATGACTAAGTGTTTTAATGCTCTACGTCATTGCTCTACGTTACAGTGACCCATATTTCAGTCATGGGGTTTCCTCGGTTGAACATGTATTACGGTATAAAGATGAAGGGTCTTTCACAA
Source organism: Loripinus fragilis (assembly GCA_964019695.1). NCBI lineage: Eukaryota > Metazoa > Mollusca > Bivalvia > Lucinida > Lucinidae > Loripinus > Loripinus fragilis. The sequence continues at coordinate 83,704,710 of OZ026517.1, forward strand.
TGACACAAAACATATGTTTCTTCGGGATTGTGAATTGCGACACCTTAGTCACACGTACGATAATAGGTAAGTAATATAGACCACAGCGCTATCACGACTGTTGAATATCTGAGCTGGGACATGCGTAAAATATGGAGCAGATATGCATTCTGTACATGTAACCTATGACCGCCTGCTTTGACATGGCCTTAAAGTATTAATTTATTCTGCATGTTCATCCACAAAGGTGCACAGTTTTGTGAATTAATCTTATAATCGAATCAGGCGTTTGGAAGATACGTCACAGACACAAAAGTGTGACATACAGACAAACTGACAGATGAATAGCCAGATATACAACACTCACATGTATCTAATTAATAATTGTGGCTGTGAGCAAAAAAAGTGTTCAAAGCTTCCATCATCATTTCTGTAGCTTTATAACTATTTATATTCATGTTTCATACCAATTCAACAAAAAAAAAGGTTGCGCATGTAATGCCGCGTTAAACATGTTACATGCACGCTTGTGTACATGTCGTACTGACTATATTGATATGAATAAACCGGAATAGGCTTGTTTGAGCTATTGATTAACTGGAAAAGGCGATAAAACACTAAATGTTCAACATATATTACACCTAAAGACAACATATCATCAAGGTAATCGTAAACACAGTATGTAGCAAAGTTTTAGCATAATTTTTAATTAATGATGGTAGTGTTAGCTCAAATTACGTCATAGACATGACGAGTAAAAACACACGCATGTTTGGTATTATGTTCGAGGTCAGTTTGCTTGTTGCATCTTTAAAAATATCCACATTCATGAACAAACCACTCTTTATACACACTAGTGAGAAACTTTAATTCATGTGACTGCATATGCCGTCGTTAATTCAAAACATGCTCATCTGAAAGGGCAAAGATCAAACCACCATATATTTAAATTTCAGCCAAATCCATCGTGGGCCAAAAAAACGGCCAAACCGTTACACGTCCTTTATCTTTTTGCAAAAAAACGTATCACATCTTTGAAAAAATAATTCAGTAATTTGATTATTGACTATATCGTTATATAGTAGGGCCTACATGTCGATCATCCATTATTAAGTGGTCTGCACTGTTCCGGCCATATGCTCACTGATTGTTTTCGTGGTGGTTACTGTAAATTAAACAGGTTGGCCTTGGACTCTAATTTTTTACAACATTCTATTCCTCTCCCCACAAATGATGTATTTTATATCATATGGAAACTATTTACCAAAATGTTTATGTACTTATTATGACAAGGCTTTACGGGTAAACTATTATTTGCCATGTGTTACCAGATTAATTCATGTACAGACCACGTCCAGCAACCAAAAAGGTTACTTATTTTTAGCTAACTAGAGGTGGAGCTTATAGGATGGGACTCGAGCTGGCGTCCATGCGTTCGTTCACACTTTCAAACATAAATATCTCTAAGACCAGCAGGCCGATTTAAATCAATTTTCATCTGGAGCATTTTTGGGGTGCATGTAAGGCTGCATAAGATTTTGAGCCAGATCGGATCAGAACTTTGGTTTCCATGGCAGCAGATATACAGTATAGCTCCCATATGGTTTTAATGGGGAAAATCTTGTGAGCATTCTAACTCCTTCATTTTTGATTGGACAACCGTAAAATTTTGGATGGGTTCGAAATTTAGAGACTGAGGAGTTTGCTGCCCTTGAACAGCTGGAAAAATCCCCATAGACTTAGTGATGTTTAGGTGGATCTTCTTCACTCTTGCAGGTAAGAAGGACAACCATAAAAGCATGGATGAGTTTGATTTTTCTAGATCTGAACAGCTGGAAAAATCCCCATAGACTTATAATGGGAGAAATGTTGTGAGCGCTCTAGTGCCTTTATGTTTGGATGGATCTTCTTCGTTCTTGCAGGTAACAAGGACAATCATAAAAGCTTGGATGAGATTGATTTTTTTCTAGATCCCATTTTCAACTACTAAGTAAGCTGCCCTTGAGCGTCTGAAAAAATCAATGTATAATTTTGTGAGCACTCATAAATTAGCGCTTTCATTTTTGATGGATCAACTTCATCTTAAAAAGTTTGCAAGTAACAATAACAGCTATAAAATCTTGGATGGGTTCGAAATGCAGCTAGATCAGACCAGGGTCTGGGGAGTTAGCTGCCCTTGAACATCTGGAATAATTCCCATAGACTTATAATGGGAGAATGTTACCCGCACTCTAGTGCCTTCATTTTAGTTTCAGTTCTTTGGTGCATTCTTTGCTTCCAAAGGATAACCTTTTTAAGAACATATTTGACTTCACTCTAGCTGGTGATTGGGACTCTGTGACGGCGGTAGAACGTCTCCCTGCCCTTCCTATAGTGTAGATTTTATTTTCTTGCCCTTTGATATCATGGTTTTCATTGTGGAACTATTAGAGGGTCACTGATTCGGCCTAAATGGCGGAAACTAGCTAGTCTGGCCCAGAAAATTTGCACACTCTATTTTCAGTTCTTCGGTGCATTCTTTGCTTCCAAAGGATAACCTTTTTTAGAACATATTTTCAGTTAACAAGGACAACCATAAAAGCTTGGACGAGTTTGAATTTATGCAAGATCCCATCACCAACTGCTGAGTAAGCTGCCCTCGAACATCTGAAAAATCGATGTTTAATGTTGTGAGCATTAAAGCACTTTCATTTTTTATTGGATCATCTTCATTCTTTCAGGTAACAAGAACAGCTATAAAATCTTAGATGGGTTCGAAATATGGCAAATCGGGCCAGGGTCTGCGGAGTTAGCTGCTCTTGAACATCTGGAAAAATCACATAGATTTTTTAATGGGAGTAGTTTTGTAACACCTCTAGTCCCTTTATTTGCTTGGATGGCTTTGAATTTCAGCCAGATTACCGACTACGGAGTTAGCTGTCCTTGAGTGTCTTGAAAATTGATGTATAATGTTGTGACCACACTAGCGCTTTCATTTTGATTTGATTTCCTTCATTCTTGCAGGTAATGAGGACAGTCATAAAAGCTTGAATCAGTTTGAATTTCAGACAGATCCGACCTAGAACCTAGGAGTTCGGCCAAATCCGACCTAGGACTTAGGAGTTATCTGCCCTTGAGCGTCTGGAAATAATCCCATATATATACTTACACTGGGATAAATGTTTTGACCACTCTAGCGCTATCGTTTTAGAAAGAATATTTCTCATTCTATCAGGTAACGAGGACAATCATTAAAGCTTAAGGACATATGCTACTAAATACTTCCCACATTGAAGTATTTTCAATACTTTGCATACAGTTTGTTTTATGCATGGGTTATCCATTTATGAAATAAAAAGGATATGTCACCGTGCTTATTTTTTCAGAATCTCATATTGAAGTTTACAGCATTTGACCAATTTTCTAGAAATATGAAATAATAACACTAGTCCTAATTATCGAGCTAAAACGGTTGTTATCTTCAGCCAGCTTCTTTCTTTTAACTTAAATTACTGCCCATGACCTCAAACTTTTAAGAAAATGTGCATGTTTACTTGTTATCCCATGCTGTGACAAGATACTGCATGATATATTTTGACAATTCGTCAAAAAATGGAATTTGTTTTTAGAATAAATCATGTATTAAAAAATCTGACATTGAAAATCTTGAAAATTTATTTTTAATTCATGGACTATTATAATACCTTTCAGAAAAAAGAATAAAAATCTGGGGTCAGCGAACTAATTCTCTTTCTAGAGGGCCAAATTTAACCCCACCCCCATAGGTTTCATGCGTAATTCAATATAAAAAGTTCGGGGATGACCATTTCGTTCGTTTTGATGATGCCATTTTACTAGTATATTAAGTAATTTAGCATTAAAATGTTAAAAAAGAAAGAAAAAACACACTGAAAATATGTGCGCATCCGGGAATCGATCCTGGTCCTCTGGCTTTGTAGCCAGACACGCTAACCACTAGGCCGCGAGGTCAGGTCGTGCGCCGCTCTAAATAACCATACAAATAGTATATACTCGGCCACTATCGTATTCGTAACCAGGATTATTGTGTACGTCGTTTGATTTCGACTGAGCTACATTTATCTGTCTTTAGTGCTGCGACGATCAGTTCTGAAAAGATGTCATTAGATATTTGGAACACACTTTAATTAGTTATTTTGTGAAGAAAATGTCGGAACACCGATATGACAAGAATATCGGAAGCTGTGTTGATCCGAATCCGTTAAGGGTCGAAAGACAGGACCCAGACAACTTTCCCCGCTTGCAGACGCGGGAAAGGTGCGCATTGGAAATAGCCGCATATGTCTTTAAATGAGTTTGAATTGTGGCCCCACGCCACCGTAAGCTGCTCTTGAGCATATGAAATTCAATGTTCAAAGTTGTGACCACTGTAGCGCATTCATTTTTGATTGAATCTTCTTCATTCTTGCAAGTAAAGAGGACAACTATCAAACCTAGGACGAGTTCTAATTTCGCCTAGCTCTCGCTTGGGACTGTGCAGTTAGCTGCCCTTGAGCGTCTGAAATAATCACCATGGACCTACAATTCGAGAAATGTTGTTGCCACTCTAGCACCTTCATTTTTTATCTGACCATTATTCTTGTAGGTAACAAGGATATGCATACAAGCTTAAAGATTTTGAATTTAGATCTGATCACATCACTGACTATGGAGTTAGCTGCCCTGAGGGTTGAAAATATAGTTTCCCCACGTTTTTTGGCCATTTTAATTCAGGTCTTTTTAAAACTTGCAGATAAGCAGACTAGCAAATATCTTGTGTTTGAATTTATGCCTGATCGCTGTTTCAAGTTCAAAGTAACTCTCCAAACATTATGCTGGCTCTCATGTGAGCGAGTGTTGCCCATTGGGCTATGTTATTGGTTGATAATATAACGTGATGTCAGATGATTTAAGCACTTATAGGTTATGGAAAAGTCTGCATTGTCATAGTGATCTCAAGGTCAAAGGCTTAAAATTCTGATATATTTTTGAATTACTTATTGTCATATCTTTAATGGTTGTTGGTTTTCAAATCGTTGCTGTGTTTTTCATCGCTGAGTTTTCTTTCCTGTTTTGCTGTTTTGTTTTTGACATAAATCAACAGAAGCTAAATTTGCGGGTCATTATGCATTAACTAAAACAGACTCCAAATAAATTCATTGCAACAATTATAATGTGTATTTTTATGTACCGGATTTGAAAGTACTTACCTTTAAGGTAGTAGTAAAAAGAGCACCCTCCAAAGAATTTATGAATATTCATGAGATCCGATGTAAACAAGATAAAACATTTGAAAATATCTATCTTTCACAGGTTGGAGAGCTCAAGTATAAGATTACTGTTCATGTGGTGTATAAATTGAACACTGAGGGAGCTCCCGTTATTTTGTATGTGTTGGATGATATGACAACTATACACTGAAGCAAACTTATAAACGAACATGTTACATTTTTAATGCTAGTTCCAAAAGTAAATATCTGTCATACTAAATTTTAATTCTTTAAATAAACAAAGGCTTTGCCGAGACTCCACTAGTCATTTCATTTCAAAATGTCTCATTCGTCTTGCGTTGGCGAACTCCAAGTTAAGGAACCCTCATTTAAAAAATAACACTTTTCACAACAATATTAAATATTACACAGAAACATTACCCATTTGCATGTTTAATTGTTTGACGATGTTACTGACTGCCATGATTTAAGATGAATATGAAGCAAAAGTTTTGGCACAATCAAACTCGTCATTTCTTTTCCGGTATAACATGAACACAGGCGCTGTCAATGGCTACATCTAAGAAATTCGGCTTTAAGCATGCACTTTAGGAACAAAGTTTGTACTGCTCTGTACACTTTATTATCTGCTGTACGGCATTGACATTTTCAGCGATTTTTTTTATTTTTACTAGAAGTCACTGTACTTCTTTAGACAAGTATAATATCTTTGACAAATGCCGTCAAACTAATTGTTTAAATTTCACAATGAAACCGGAAGTGTGGAATAGTCGTGAAAGATTTACCATAGCCGAATAGACTGATAGAGCTCTGTTAGATTTTGTGTACCATGCTCAGAAAGAATAAAACTACCACGACGATTTTAACGTGTGCTACAGACGGTTTTCAGAATTCTTGAAAAATGTGTTGTTTTTCTTTCATTTTTTACAGATGCGTAACAAATCTGCCTTATATCAAATTTCAAATGTTTGGTGTTTTTATTAAATCTCCTGGACCAGTTCGTAAACACCTGCACTTTAATTTGTTAAAAAATGCACCCAGAAATATTTTTCACCTTACACGTTGATTTTTACATTTTTGAACCCCAAAAATGTAAAATGAATGAAAACTATCCCGAAACACTTTAAAACTTTGGTCCATTGAAATGCTCATGATAAGGCTAAAATTCATTCAATATAATTGGTGCCTTAGTCAGAAAAAAATTGGTTTGTAAAGTGTTCGTTTATAAGTTTGCTTGAGTGTATGTTGAAGAGCTCCAGTATAAGGATATTTTGTCTGTAATTTATATGACTACTGAGGAGCTATGTTACAGTGTTACGACATAAAGCCGGTCAGGAAGGAAGAGGGGAAATCTTATTGGAAAATTCCTTTATGCGATGACGATGCTACCAGGGAAAAATAATGCACACAACTAGCAAAAACTTTTCAGTACTTTATGTACTAAGAAAAACATCAACAACACATTAATATACAATGACACCACCTACGCTGTTATTTCTGGCTAATTGACCATCCTATACTAGAGCAAGTTGCCACTCCAAGATCGTTTCAATTAGAACCAATCTTGGACTGTCCTGTTCTAGATGTACGTCAACTAATCAGAAATAAGAGACGTAAAGAATATGATTAACATATAGCTTAAGTTCTCATAAAAGAAAAAAAAACAATTGGGCCCTTTAATATTTTTGTTCTCGTATTGACGAGAAATCTCGAGATTAAACACGTCTCGCGAACACTATGTCTTCTAAGCTGCACGTGTGTCTACTTCAGACCATCGGCGCTGAGGTGATCGAACCTGTACTTTGGTCGTCACTGGATTCACGTAATCGTATTATCTGTTATGCGTACTGCTGATCGTCGCTCAAGACGTCAGCATTAATATGTATATGTCCTCCTGATCATATCCCCACGTTGGGGTGTCAGATTCACATATAACCATTCAAGCCGGTTGGCTTCCCATTTGATTGTGCTACGTTGTAACGATTGGGCCTTGATCCACGCTGGTCGTGGCCTGAGGGGGACAACTAATATGTGCCCTCAGGTGCTAATCAACGGCTCACCAACATTCAGCCTCCAACGTAGGAGGGGACACAAGAGACGATTCTTTTATAATAATGAATAGCATCTCTATATCGAACCTTTCAACGGTATGTTTAAAATATCCCCTAACAAGAATGGGAAATTCCATCCTTTATATATTGAAAAACGCACAAGATTTCCGAGATATTCAAGAAGAATAAGGAAAACGTGCAAGCGTTGATAAATATAGATACAATGAATTCCATCTCAGACAAACCGACCTTTTATTGGGACTATCAATAGAAAGAGTACCGTATCAGGTGCATTCCTAAACCACTGAGTATTTGTGCGTATACGCAACCATAGCTGATTCTGTTATTCCAGCCATTCTGTATCGTAACAAAGGCCCTTCCTTTTGGGAGAAAAAGGAATGACTTTTTCTTACGATACACGATGCAGAAACGAAGGAATAATACAGAATAAATATATAATACTACATATATACACGTGCGACTTAAATGGCTGACTACCTGGAAAGATAGTCTGCCCCCACATTGTCTTGTCCTCGGATTGCCACAATCCTAAATCTGTATGGTTGGAGCTTTAATGCCCAACGCATAATTCTGGGATTCAATGCCTTAGCAGTCTGCATGAATGATAGGGGTTTGTGATCACATTCCAGGATAAATTCTTCCCCAAAGAGATATTTCCTGAACTTTTCAATTGCCCAAATAATTGCTAAGCATTCTTTCTCAATTACAGAATAATTTCTTTCCCGGGGTAACAACTTCTTGCTAGCGTAGGCAATTGGTAATTTACCTTCCCCCTCAAATTCTTGCAGCAGTACAGCTCCGATTCCGATATCGGACGCGTCTGATCTAAGTATGAATGGTTTCCCTTCATTAAAGACAGGCAATCTCAGAATAGGGGAGGATGTAAGACGACTTTTCAACGTTTGAAAAGCCCTTTCGTGATGACTTAGCCAGTCCTTAATTCGGTTTGGGCGATCTTTCTTCGTTAGATCGGTTAAAGGTGCTGCAATTTCAGAGAAATTGGGGATGAATTTCCGATAGAACCCAGCTAAACCCAAAAAACCTCGGACTTGTTTCTTAGTAACGGGCCTTTGTGCATCTTTAACAGCCTGTATCTTGTCATCTTTAGGCCTTAATGTTTGGTCTTGAATATTATGGCCTAGGCATTCAATTTCACTGTACCCTATTTTACACTTAGAGGGTTTTGCGGTAAGTTTAGCAGCTCGCAATCTATCTAAGGTGGCTTTTATGGATTTTAAATGTTTTTCCCAAGTTTCCGTGAAAATCCACATGTCATCTATGAAGCTATCGACATTTCTCAGACCTTGCAATACTATGCGTATGAGACGACAAAAAGAGGCCCCCGCATTAACTAAACCGAAAGGCATGGTTTTAAACTGGAATAATCCCCTAGGTGTTTCAAAGGCTGTATATGGCCTTGACCTTTTGCTGAGGCCTAATTGCCAGTAACCTTTACATAAATCCATTTGCGAATAGAACCTATGCCCTGACATTCTATTAATAACTTCCTCCATATTTGGCATAGGTTCCGCATCGAATTCCGTAACCTTATTAAGCTTGCGGAAGTCAATACAGAATCTAACCGACCCATCTTTTTTTTGGAACTAACACAATGGGCGAAGAGTAAGGAGAGATCGAAGGTTCGATCACGCCTAGCTCAATCATCTCATCTATTTCAGATTCCATTATCTCTCTGGTTTTATATGGTAAAGGGTAACCCTTAGACCTAACAGGTTCTGCAGTTGATAATTTGATATCATGCTCCAATAATTCGGTCTTGCCTGGTATACTGGTCAGTACATCTGGGTATTTGGCCAGTAATTCTTTGACCTCTTTTTTCTGTTCGTCTGAAAGTTCGTCCGAGATACTAACATCTCGATATGTCTCAATTTCCTTATTAGAAGGAAATGTACAGTCCTCAAGTGAATACTTGTCACTTTCGTCGTCGTCATCTTCGCTTAGCGGCATACTCGCTTCGGCGGATAATAAGCAGTGAGATGCTTCAGTTTTCCGTTCAACATAGAGCCTCAAAATATTGGCGTGATATGTATGGATGTAACCGTTTACGTTTACACGGTAGTCAACACGGTTCAACACTTCTACTATCTCGAACGGTCCCCGCCATTGTAGCAATAGCTTATTACTATCGGTGGGGAGTAATAATAGAACTTTATCTCCCACTTTGAAAGAACGAGGTTTCGCTCGTCGATCATAATACACCTTTTGTTTTCCTTGCACTTTTTGTAAATTTTTCATTGCCAACTCGCAAGTATGCTCGAGACGGTTTCGTAAATTTATCACGTAATCATAGGTTGAGCGAACCTCTTCATCTTCCACCTCGTCTGTCCATAATTCTCTTAAAATTGCCATCGGACCGCGTACGTTTCGTCCATACAATAATTCAAACGATGAAAATCCTAAAGACTCCTGAGGTACTTCCCTAACTGCAAATAAGAGTGCAGGAAGATACCTATCCCAATCCTTAGGGCGTTCAGCGCACATTCTTTGCAACATTTGTTTGAGCGTCGCGTGTGATCGCTCTACTAAACCATTACATTGAGCATGAAATGCTGACGTAGTCAGCTGCTGTAATGATAGCAATCTTGCTACTTCCTTCATAATTTCAGACGTGAATTGTGATCCACAGTCCGTTAACATTTCATTGGGTACGCCAACCCTACTAAACATCTCAACTAATGCTTCTGCTACGCGCTCGGTCTCGATACTAGGTAATGCAATGGCTTAGGATAACGCGTCGCGTAATCCATCATTGTTAAAATGTATCTTGATCGGTTGTTCGATCGGGGCTCAATTGGTCCTACAATATCTACTGCTACACGCTTAAAAGGAGTATCGATTAATGGTAGCCGACCTAAAGGCACCTTTGCTACCCTGCCCTTTTGAACGGTCCTTTGACATATGTCGCAGGATTTGCAGAAACGTGTCACGTCGCCGCAAACACCTGGCCAAAAAAATTCTGCCACTACCCGATCGATCGTCTTTCGAATGCCTAAATGGCCTGCCATGAGCGATTCATGGGCCAAAGTCATAACCCTATCAGTCAGACTCGAAGGTACAACCAGCTGCGAAGTAGTTTTACCATGCAAAGTAAACTGCCGATAGATTAACCCCTTCTTCATTATGAACTTTGTCTCTCCGCGGTGTATGCCCCGACTCACGGTCACGTTGCCTAACTCTACTCGCTTCCGTATATTCGAGAGCTTTGGATCCGCAGCCTGATCCAACTCGATTGCATTCCTATCACTATTGATAATCTGATCTGGGACTTTAAGTTTTTTATATGTACGCTCGTCTTTTTTCGCTTGTGACCTAGTTACTACGCTCGCTGCGAAATGTGACATATCTGGCAATTTCGATCCGTCGATGTTCCCTTTAACTAGATCATACAAAGTATCCTCCATGCATAAGGCTTCTGTAGTGCCATTAAAAAATGGACACTCCACGCTAATACGCGCCACTGGGTATTTTAGTTTGGATTCATTAATAAGAGTAACATCTAACTCTTTCCCTAACATTTGCTCATTGGATACTAAGTCCCTTCTAACCACTACACCGGTACAACCCGTATCTCTCAAAACTCTGACCTCCTTCCCATTTACGGTACCTACCGCCGTCGGTAGTCTAGATCTTAAAAGATAGCAAGTACCCTTGCTATCCTTATGGGGATTCTCCTTATAATTCTCAATTGGGTCGTGCATTTTAGCATGATACACGCTATGCACTCCCTTATCTGTACTTTGTTCTCCCTTTACTTTACAAAAGTTGACCTGATGGTCGACTTTATCATTATTATAGTTCCTATTGGAATTCCTACCGGGAGCTGACTGATTCCGACGGTAATGATTACGGCCTCGCTTTCCAATTACGACCCCTATTTTGCCATTTTCCCCCTTGATTTGGAGAATTAAATTCCGCACTTGATGCTATTTCCATACCAGCCGACACCCTCTTGCTCTTGTTGTGCCAACAATTATGTGTTTGATGGGCTTTACCACAAATCTTACAAGAAATATTTGATTTTCGATCAACCTGATTTCCATAATTATGCGGAACTTGACTCTTAGTCTCACGATGCCCTTTTGCGACGCATCCGGGAACTCCACCCCTTGCATCGGCGAACAAATCCGCCTCATGGGCTAACTCACCCAGGGCCTTAAACGTCTTAGGTTTGAGATACAAATAGAGCTCATGACTGCAACAGTCAAGGAACTGGTCTCGGGCCAAAAAATCACAAACCGCCTCGTAGGTCTTTTCGACCTTAGCCAAACCCAACCATTTATCAAGGTAGCTCGCTAGCCTACCGCTAAATTGTCTGAAAGTTTCGGCTTTCTCGGGCCTACAATCCCTAAATTTCTTACGAAAAGATCGTTCGGTGAGGTCGAAATTAGTAAGCAGAGCCTCCTTAATCTGACCATAATCCGACTGGTCATCTCTGGAAAGCCTAACGAAGACTTCCAAAGCGTGTCCCTTTAATAAGGCACTTAAGTATGATGCCCACATGGACGGGTCCCATTTATTTGACAAAGCATATCTTTCGAACCTAGTTAAATAGCTATCCATCTTATCCGTATGTTCGTCAAAGTATGGAAGCTTGGGACTCCTAGGATTTGAACTTTTCTCTTTGGGCCCCCAGGGATGCGAAGTGGTCTCGGCCTCGATTTTTTTAGTTCCACTTCGGCCTCAATTTTTTTTAGCGCAATTTCTTTTTCCATTTCCTTATCCTTGCGCGCGGCCTCAATTTTCAATTTTTCCGCCTCAATCCTTAACTTTTCCAATTCCCTATCTTTCTCTTTTTGCTCCCTTTCTTTATCCTTTTGCTCCCTTTCTTTATCTTTTTGCTCGGCCTCCCTTTTCTCTTTTTCATATTCCCTTTGGGCCAACCTTTCCTCCCTTTCTAAATCTTGTTGCTTTTTAAGATAATCCCTTAGTTCTTGCCCTTCATATCCTAATTCCCATGCTAATGAAATATGTTTATCCATTTTAGCCTATTGTTGGGAATGGTATAAGTCAACTATACTGTTGAAAATAAATAAGGGTTCGCTTTGTCCCTTTTAGATAGGTATGGGCTAACCAACGTTAGCGCTGGTAAACTAATAATTTTACTAGGGATTTAATGACGTTACATATGAGTAACGTAAAGTACAACGTATAAGAGATCACCACGGAAAGGTGCCTAGGATATATATCAACTTTAAATAGGCCTTCACTGAACGTTTTTTGACTAAAAAACGTCATTCATTTTCTCGTATTTATGTCAAGAAATGTATACCTACGCGATATTAATATAAACGCGTTACAGTCAAGTCAACAGTCACTTGTCATAGCAAGACATAATAATTGACTAAAATAATCTTTCTATGGACTTCTTCTAATAATAGAAATCAGTTGAGTGGCGTCACACACTATGACGTCACTGAGGTGATTTAAATTATTAGTACCCTCAAACGATATGAAATTTTCCACATCAGTATCCTTAATTAATAGGAATACAGGGCATAAGCCAATACACAATGATATGGGTAAAGTAAAGGTGGACAAGTCTAATAATTAAACTCTGTCAAATTTTCCTTGGGTTTTATACCCTAATGGCAATCCACAGAACAAGAAAGTATGGGTCCCCTCAGAATGTTATGTGATGACTTATTTACATGTGTCGCACTTCATCACAGGGGAACGCATGCAATCGGTACTGTGTGTTGACACTCACAACCTTTCTTGTAAAGGAAAACTACTAGTGTGCGCCCGTATCAACGTCACAGCAGAGAAATTTGCCAATAAAACCTCAAAAATCCCACTTCTGACACCATTGTTACGACATAAAGCCGGTCAGGAAGGAAGAGGGGAAATCTTATTGGAAAATTCCTTTATGCGATGACGATGCTACCAGGGAAAAATAATGCACACAACTAGCAAAAACTTTTCAGTACTTTATGTACTAAGAAAAACATCAACAACACATTAATATACAATGACACCACCTACGCTGTTTTTTCTGGCTAATTGACCATCCTATACTAGAGCAAGTTGCCACTCCAAGATCGTTTCAATTAGAACCAATCTTGGACTGTCCTGTTCTAGATGTACGTCAACTAGTCAGAAATAAGAGACGTAAAGAATATGATTAACATATAGCTTAAGTTCTCATAAAAGAAAAAAAACCAATTGGGCCCTTTAATATTTTTGTTCTCGTATTGACGAGAAATCTCGAGATTATACGCGTCTCGCGAACACTATGTCTTCTAAGCTGCACGTGTGTCTACTTCAGACCATCGGCGCTGAGGTGATCGAACCTGTACTTTGGTCATCACTGGATTCACGTAATTGTATTATCTGTTATGCGTACTGCTGATCGTCGCTCAAGACGTCAGCATTAATATGTATATGTCCTCCTGATCATATCCCCACGTTGGGGTGTCAGATTCACATATAACCATTCAAGCCGGTTGGCTTCCCATTTGATTGTGCTACGTTGTAACAATTGGGCCTTGATCCACGCTGGTCGTGGCCTGAGGGGGACAACTAATATGTGCCCTCAGGTGCTAATCAACGGCTCACCAACATTCAGCCTCCAACGTAGGAGGGGACACAAGAGACGATTCTTTTATAATAATGAATAGCATCTCTATATCGAACCTTTCAACGGTATGTTTAAAATGTCCCCTAACAAGAATGGGAAATTCCATCCTTTATATATTGAAAAACGCACAAGATTTCCGAGATATTCAAGAAGAATAAGGAAAACGTGCAAGCGTAGATAAATATAGATACAATGAATTCCATCTCAGTCAAACCGACCTTTTATTGGGACTATCAATAGAAAGAGTACCGTATCAGGTGCATTCCTAAACCACTGCGTATTTGTGCGTATACGCAACCATAGCTGATTCTGTTATTCCAGCCATTCTGTATCGTAACATACAGGTTGAAGAGTATTTTGTATTACCGTTAACATGACTACTGAGGAGCACTTTTACAGGTTTAACGCACCAGCACAAGGCTTTTTGTGAGTACTACATACAGAGGAGCCCTTTTACAGGTCGACGAGCACTATTATGAGTACATGTATATCTGTTATGTATGATATTTTTATTGAGGAGCACTTCTACAGGTTGAGGAGCACCATTAGGAGTATATCTGGTCTATGCTATATGACATTGCTATTGGGGAGCACTTTTACAGGTTAAAGAGCACCATTATGAGTATATCTGTTCTTGTGTGTATAGTATTACTATTAAGGAGCACTTTAACAGGTTGAGGAGCACCATTAGGAGTATACAGGTATCTGGTCTATGGTGTATGGTGTATGGCATTACTATTTAGGAACATGTTTACAGGTTGAGGAGCACCATTAAGAGTATATCTAGTTTGATGTGTATGGTATTGCTATTGAGGAGCAATTTTACAGGCTGAGGAGCACCATTAGGAGTATGTATAATATTACTATTGAGTAGAACTTCTACATGTTTATGGGCACATTTAGGAGTATATCTGGTCTGTGGTGTGAGATATCGCTATTGAGGAGCACTTTTACAGGTTGAAGAACTCCATAAGGAGTATTTCTGGTCTGTGGTGTGAGATATCGCTATTGAGGAGCACTTTTACAGGTTGAAGAACTCCATAAGGAGTATTTCTGGTCTGTGGTGTGTGATATTGCTTTTGAGGAGCGCTTTTACAGGTTGAAGAACTCCATAAGGAGTATTTCTGGTCTGTGGTGTGAGATATCGCTATTGAGGAGCACTTTTACAGGTTGAAGAACTCCATAAGGAGTATTTCTGGTCTGTGGTGTGAGATATCGCTATTGAGGAGCACTTTTACAGGTTGAAGAACTCCATAAGGAGTATTTCTGGTCTGTGGTGTGTGATATTGCTTTTGAGGAGCACTTTTACAGGTTGAAGAGTTTCATTAGGAGTATGTCTGGTCTGTGGTGTATGATACTACTATTGAAGAGCACTAGAACTTCTACATGTTGATGAGCACACTTAGGAGTATATCTGATCTGTTGTATCTAACACTGCTATTGTGGAAGCATTTTTACTGGTTGAGAAGCATTATTAGGAGTATATCTAACTAAACCGAGAGTGCTTAACAGGCTACCAAAAAGGCTTCTTTTGCGACGGACACGTTTCTATGTGACGAAACTTTTTCACCGTCGCTTAGATTTATTTTCCTGTACAATGTCAGGGGTAAAGGACCTCGGACAGTCTTAATGAAGGCTTGTCCCATTAAAATGGCCAGAAAAAAGTTTCAAAGAAAACGAAAGTTTTTCCATCATAAAGATAAGAGGTTCAACTCTCAATTTTCTGTAAAAGTGTTTTTCTAATTGGACAAGTACCTTTTTAAAAATATGGGTCAAAAATCCTGTTTTGCTATTCAACATATAGAAAACAGAAAAAGTTTTACTGAAGTGCTCCCCCCCCCCCCTCGGTGACCAAGCTAATCCTTTTGCATACTGCTGTAGTTTAACATTTCACACATCATATAAAAACGGCATGATTGGTGACGGGGGGAACGATTTCAAAATGCTCAAACATAATTTATTATAAAAACTTAATAGGAACTTATTTTATACAAACCTGTAGGTAAATATCAATTTACAATGGCACGTAACCGGTTGTAGTTATGATTGTGTACCATGTATAGTCAATAATCAATTGTCTTGTTTATCAACTAAACCAATTTGTTGTGGGTACTCAGAAGAACCGTCGCAATGAGACGGTTCTTTTCAGCACCAAATTATAGGACAAATCTGATGATTAAGAAAATATTTATAATTTCAAGCTCAAAAATTGTGTTTATCTAGACTATGGCATATATAGTATGAAGTTATGATACACCTCAGTGAACATGTCAAATGGGTTGAGGGAGCGCAGTGGCTCAGTGGTAGAGCGCTTGACTCGAGACCGAAGGGCCGCAGGTTCGAGCCTAACCGGCGTCACTGTGTTGTGTCCTTGAGCAAGAACATTAATCCAAGCTTAGTACTGGTTCAACCCAGGAAGACCCGTCCCTTTATTACTGAAAGATTGTTGATGGGACGTAAAGAATCAAATCAAACAAACAAAATCAAACGGGTTGAACTTGATACACAACAGGTAATTGTCAAAAGTTATGGACAGCATAATTTTTTAGAAGAAGCGATGAAATTTTTTCAGCCTGGATTTTATGCAAACGCATCACTTTCGTCTCGCGTTTTATGCCCCAAACATTATTTGTCTACGTATTTAGGTGAATATACAACGAAACTTTAACTTTCTCCGAAATAAAATTTGGTCACAAAAATACCAGTATCCCCTAAATCATAATGTCCTGGCATAATCATTCAATATTTTTAAAATAGTTTTATTGTGCTAGGTACACTAAATATAAGGGTTTAATTTAAGCACAAAAATACAGTTGTCAAATATCCTAGCCACAGACTGTCTAAATTTGGGCAGATTGAATAGGAGACTGTCCGAGGTCCTTACATGTTTCTTTCCTATGAATACATATTTCCGGGATTTAAAGGATCATTGACACTTGCTATGGGTAAATGCATATGGTTTTCAGTAAAAATAAAAAGTTTGTCAATTGTCCATTTCTTCACCTTGAAGCTACCCTGACCCGAGTACGTTTTGGCAGTGAAATTCATTCGCTTCAAAGATGTAAAATTTTGGGTAGAACAATCAGTTTTACATTAAAAGGTATAAAAAATCAGAAAACATTTTTTTAAATATTATCCCCCCCCCATTTGCCAGCAAAAGCTTTTGCCTGTTTATGTGTTACCATATTTTAAACATTGTTTGGAAGTGGCTTGCTGGCACAAGGGGGGAGATGTTCAGCAGCCCCAAAACCCAGGGCCTGAGCCCATAAAATGCCTTTTCTACCGAATAAGAAATTAATGACAGTAATGAAATTCTCTAGAACCAACCTCCTAAATTGCTTTGTATTCTGTGCTAGTTTAATATAAAGTACGTAAAGATTAAAAGTAAGATTAGCAAGGTTTATGCATTTTTTCGTAAGAAAAAATCTCACTGTTATTTAATGACACATTCTTTTGCAAAAATGTCCTGTACTTATCTATTAGCATGCTGGGGAATTGTTCATGTTTTTATTTTCGTCTGCTGACTTTCATAAAAATTAGGTTTTTACAAATAAACCACCAAGGACCACCATCGGAGTGTCAAACAGTTTGAATCCAGATCAAGACTGGTCTTCATCTGGGTTCAAACTGTTTGCAAAAGGCTATTGGCAGACAACAAAATTATCTGCTCACATGCAAAGAGTTATAACAGGTAAATACTTTAGTGTTCAATATATTGTCTCATACAGGTAGCTTTCAACTTGGATATACATGTACATGTATGCCATAAATATTCAGGCACTTTAAATACATTTGACATGCTATGCCCTTTAAACAAGGCAAAAGTAATATTCAAAGGATCTAGAAAGAATCAGTTTTACTTTCCAATGCTAAATGGGACACTTTCATTCCTTCAAAAGTATTTATTTCTTCTTTTTTTTATCTTTCATTTTTGTATTATTTGCCGTACATGTAGTCAAAAATGTACAGGTAACTTCTAAATTATCTCCCTAAAATCATTTTATTACAAAACATATTTTGTTTTTAAGACAATCCCATCAATTTTCGTGATTTATTATTTCTCTGCATATGATATGTTCAATAGATATCACCATGCCTACCAGATAAATCAAGAACACGTGCAGAAACCACTGTTTAAAGCACTTTTTATTGTCATGAAATTTCAGACCCCCTCCCCTTTCTACCCGCCATAACTCTTGAGGGCGTGGGAATTTTGAAAATATTTTGCTAGCTGGCTCTTGCCATTTGATTCACCTAATGCACTGATACTACATGCACCACACCAGAAGCTCAAAAGCAGCGTTCTGGGAATCAGAAAAATAGGCGTATAAGGCCCAAACCGTCAATGATCCTTTGCTCACAAAGTATAAACTGGGACAACATGTCAGCTGACCATCTACAAAGCTGTTGGTTCTAATGTGTCATTTATGTTTCATTTTTCTTCATCTGTTGCCTTTTTTACCATATGGGCGACATCTCACAGGTATATTGATACATGTGAATGCACCATTGCTTGTTCCCAGACTGCTAATAATCAATTCTTGAAAATACAGGTAACCAGAACCCCCTTTCAAATATGATTTTTTTAAAAAAAAATAATGAGAGAGGTTCTGCTTACAGGGGTTTTTTTTAATATTGACAATGTTTATGCTTGCAACTAACAGATAAAGCCAAAATGATAAAAAGTAATTGCTGAAACGGTTAGCCGAAACAAAGTGAAAATAAAAGTAGGTTAAATTTAGTTTATACAAAGCGAGAAGAGGTGTATTTTTTGACATGCATCATCTTTGCTAAATTTTGCAGCAAGTTTGTACTTGTATAGATTAGATGTAGCCATATCGAATTAGATGCTGGACCCAAGCTGGATTCTGATACATCAATTAGCACAGCGTCAGCATTTTCTAAATTAGAACTAAAAATTAAATTCTCAGTTGTGCATTACAATGTCCGAAAATATCAAATAAAATTGACATTATTCATTAAGAACTACAGCAGAAGTTCTGTTGTTGTGGACAAAATGTCAGCGTCTATTTGGACCTGGAAAATGAATTTAGGAAGGTGGAAGGGGTCAAAAAAGGTATGAAACACGCCTATTTTACCTTTGATTATGTCATTTTAAAACTAAAAATAGGAAGGCGAAATTGACACGTGTAAAAGTCATTAAAAGTCGAAAAAGACATTAAAATGAGTCAAAATTTAATTGCGGAAAACGTTAGAAATCTTCAATTTTGACCTAGGAAATTTATTAAGTTGAAAGGAGTCAAAAGTGTATAAACATGTCTTTATTACGTCTTATTACGTCATACTTAGCGCTGTACGTCTCTTTTATATAATCCTCTTTATTGTGAATCAGTAAATGCTATTTTTGTAAGCCAATTGAACAGTGAATATTGATCTTCTATATTTTTGGAAGTGACTGTAAAGTTAACCTCGTTTTTTGAATCTAGAGTATACAAGAACGCACATCTCATTTTTCATTCTCATAGCGTTAACTGTTAATGCACAATGGGTATAGTCCAAACGAGTTTAAAAATTATTAAATGATGCCCCATAGATATAAGTATGAGTGTCCAATGTGTGATAGAAATGATGTGTTGACTGTACATAGACTAAATGTGAGAGACTGGTTGTTTTAAGCGAAATTGGTATACTTAAATATTGTATGAACATGGCCTCTTCCTAACCAAAATGCTACTGGTTGAATTCTTCCGTTGAACCTACGACAACGAAACGTTCTACAACGAGTATTCAATATTGTAAATAGAGCTAGAAATGAAAACGCTTGTAGGAACCTGTAATCAAGAAAAGTGTTTCCATTCATGATGGAGTTTTCAAGCATTTTAGGGCCCCGCAAACGAATGTTGGCTGAGCTCTATTGTTTTCTGCTTGCCCGTCTGTCTGTCTGTTTGTCTGTCCGTCTGACCATTGTCATTCTAACTCAGTCATTTTTATTCAGATTTCTTCCAAATTTCATATATGGATTGCTTTAATCAACCTCTCCTTTAAGTTCGAATATGGTTTTTGTCCAACATCCGATAACAAAGTTGACTGACAAAATGGTCGCCACCTATCAATATCCACTGACATGGTCACTCTGACTAAGTCATTTTTAGTCGAATTCCTTCCGAATTTCATATATGAAATGCTTCTATCAACCTTTCATTCAAGTTCGAATATGGGTTTTGCCCGCCAACGAATGTTGGCGGAGCTCTATTGTTTTCGGCTTGTCCGTCTGTCTGTCCATCTGTCTGTGGTCACTCTAACTCAGTCATTTTAATCGGATTTCTTCCAAATTTCATATATGAATTGCTTCTATCAACTTTTCATTCTAGTTTGAATACCGGTTTTATCCGACATCCAATAACCAAGATGGCCGACAAAATGGCCGCCGCCTATCACTGCCTGCTGTCGTGGTCACTCTGACTAAGTCATTTTTAGTCGAATTCCTTCCGAATTTCATGTATGAAATGCTTCTATCAACCCTTCATTCAAGTTCGAATATGGGTTTTGCCCGCCAACGAATGTTGGCGGAGCTCTATTGTTTTCGGCTTGTCCGTCTGTCTGTCCATCTGTCTGTGGTCACTCTAACTCAGTCATTTTAATCGGATTTCCTCTCAAAATTTCATATATGAATTGCTTCTATCACACTTTCATTCAAGTTTGAATACCGGTTTTATCTGACATCCAATAACCAAGATGGCCGACAAAATGGCCGCCGCCTATCACTGCCTGCTGTCGTGGTTCTTACTTAGTCATTTTTATCAGATTTCTTTCAAACTTCATATATAGATTGCTTTCATCAAACTCTCATTCAAGTTTGAATATGGGTTTTGTCTGGTGAACAATAGCCAAAATGGCTGACAAAATGGCCGCTGTCGTGGCACTCATTTTTATCTGATTTCTTCAAAATTTCATGTATAGATTGCTGTTCAAGTTTAAATACAAGTTTAGTCTAACGAACGTGAACCAAGATGGCCGACAAAATGGCCGCTGACTATCAATTTGCTTTTGTGGACAATCCACCTTAATCATTTATTACCCGATTACCTCCAAATCTCATACATGTATTACTTTTATCAAACTCTCGGTTTGTCCGGTAACCAAGATGACCACCAAAATTGCCGCCACCTATCAGTTTACACTTTTGGCCACTCTAACTAAGTCCTTTATCACCTAATTTCTTCCAAATTTCATATATGGACTACTTTCATCAAAATGTTGTTCATGTCTGAATATGGGTTTTGTCAGATGAATGATTATCAAGATTTTCGCCAAAACGGATATCCCCTTTTTGCTGCTGGGCAATAGACGGAGCCATTTGTCAGAGTCTGACAGTTCTAGTTAATCGAATTCATTTCTTACTAGAAATAAAGAATGCAACAGGAGATGACAGAATGATCATATTACAAAACATTACAGTGACTCCCGGACAAATGGCCTGTATAGGAGAGATGGCGCATAGAATATGCCACATCACCTTTCCTTTGCTGACTTGAGACCTGGTTTATTTTGAGGACATAGGCTTAATGTTATGGAATATATTTTTGGAAAGGATATTTTTTCTTTGAAAAGCAAGAACACAATAACTAGTTCGTTATCAAAGGGTTGTGTCTAGACTTCTTAGGACGTACTACCTCCATGCCACTATCCAAGATCAAATTCGTTCTCAACGAAAATCTTAGAGTTGACTGCTGGAATTGGTGGTGGTGGTAGTGGTGATGGCGGCCATAATCTGAATAGCATCAGAACACTGAAAAGCGTAAGAATGGGTGTAAAGCATCAGAAGACTAAGAAACAATAACCAAAAATGAATCGTTGTCCAAATTGTAAATAGTACTTTAGTAGGTGTGACACACTGCGAAGACGTGAATGCAATATTTATGTCAGTGTGAAAGATAGTGACTCATCTCAATCATCGACAGAATTGACAAATATGACCTTTCAGCATCCATTTCTATTATGGTGACTGGGCCCAGTATGGAAAACCATATGGACTAGAAAACTGTTACTTTCCTCACTAGTACAATCACCTCCAGAAAGTATCTTATTGTTTTTTTTGTTGTTTTTTTTTGTTATGTTTTTTGACAATGGCAACCACTGTACGAAGACCTTCAGAAGAAAATTCCGTGGATAGAATTTATACAGGGTATTCCAGACTATCTCAATAATTCTGAGTTTATCAATCCTGATAAGAGGAACCTAATTGTTTTTATGATCTGATGACCGAAGCAAAATATGACCAGAGAATAGCGGAAGGCAGTCACCATAGAAATACATTCATCGTGTATTTGACCCAAAAAGAAAAACTTGCAGGCATATCGCTTTAAATATGCAATATTTGATCTTGTTTAATAAACCGATTGACAGACAACAAGTGGTGACCTAATGGTTACCTCGTCGTAGATCTTAAATCGAGTACATCAAAACAGGACATATTGCAATCCGAAATAGTTGAGTCTATCGATCAACCCACTCCACATCAGGAAAATGTGTCTGATGATGACAATCTTAGCAGCGTGGAGTCCCTCGATGATATCTGCGATTTCAGCCCATCTGGTAAATGAAGGAAGCTGAGAGATGAGCGCACTAGACGTGACATATGTAACAGGAGATTTCGAAATCCGATCAGGCCGTCGAACATAGAACAGTTAAAGCTAAAGTGAGTGAATATGAAGAGAAAGGTTTTACTTTGGATAAAGCTATTCATCTTGCTGCCAACGATGATTTGCCTTATCTGCAAAAGACTCAGACAAGGGTACGTTCAATTTCTAATCGATTTCTACAAGTTACAGTAGGATCCAGTTCAATAGTGGATATTGGAATCAGCGAAAACGTTCAAGAACAAACACGATATGAATCAGACGGACACTATCAGAACTGAATATCAAACTCAGAAAATGTCTTGTTTATGGACATATGGACATATCATAATATAAATGTAGAAGAAAACGATGAAGAGGATAAAGCCTCTGAGGGGGAATGATCAAGAAGACTATACTGTGCATACTACCTGATGAAGTGACATGTGGGAAAAACCATGAAAAACATTGTGAAAGCCTTATTATCTACACCTGAAGAAGCAAAATGATCGCTACGTAGTTGGCTATATTGATGACATTGTGTAGTCGAAAGCGCCGAGTCTAAATGCTATGGTGCGCCCCCTGTACAAAAGAGAAGAACGACACCGTGCTCTAGGATGTGACGCTACCTTCCCAAGGTCTAGAGCGTTGACTCGCCTTTCGAGGTGTAACAGAACCCGTCACAGGGTCATACGAGATCAAGAGGTCATGACATTAGTCCAATGGCGCCCATCTTGGATTCTTTGCACTTATTTGGTTTTGAATTTGTGACGTTTTGGGGGCTAAAGAGGGGTCCATACTAACATATGTGATCCCTGTATTGGATCTCAAAATAGGAAGTCAAATACTTCCTGATCCATACCATTAACCTCAGCTATGCATTTATTATCAAACTTACGTTTTAGTACAAATTCCATTATTTCTTGTACTATCGCACCCTTCAGATGTATCATTGTATCTGTACTTTGCCTCTACTATCTCTATTGTCTGGTCGGGATCACAGGTCAAGTGCAACCAGTAGCATTCTGGAATTCCTGGTCCATAACAAGCAGAACTGGTGATGATCTTTCCTTCATATGACTGGACATCTGAAAATTGAAAAAGCACTTCTTTAGTAGTAGTAGTAGTAGTAGTAGTAGTAGTAGTAGTAGTAGTAGTAGAAGTATACCAACGCTTTTGGAAGACGGGTCAGTATTTTGAGATCTATTTAACATTTTATTTAAAAACTGATAATTCTACTCATAGACTAGATAATGTGTTTTCATTCCAAATACCTGACTAAAACAAGCCAGCTGATAGAGTATCAAGGCATTTAATACTACATAATCAAAAAATGGTCATTGTCTAGAAGCTAGACTAAATTGTGTCAGTTCTGTCAGCTCCCTGTGTAGAAACATACAGATAGACTTCAAATCTAATGGATGTTCTACTAAGGTTACAAGAGAAAACGCAACATTTTAACCTATAAATGCCAACTGGATTTTCCAAATATTTGCAATAAGACGAGTTATTTTTTTTAAATTATTTTAGGTTGTTGGTTGGTATTTTTCTTATTTTGCTAAAATTTGTATGAACATACTGTACGTAAGCCGTGACGCCACGTTTTGTTGTGTCTGAACTGGGTATGCAGTGTTTCCTATGTCCAATGTCATATTTCCCATGTCAAAATAAAATTAATCCGGTATTTTGATAAAAAAAAATTGATTATTCGTCACAAACATCGTCACCTTAGCGCAAAAAGTCAATAACTCCAAAATTTCACAAAATCACTTTTTTGCATTTTTCAATGCACAATGATGTTTTCCATATTGTATCAAAATATTGGTCCAAAATCAGATATGTAAATTAGGTAATTTGTATAAAAAGCAAAACGGGTTAACTACATCTCCATAATAAATGAGCGCAAAAACTTGATAAGTGCACTTGTTGAGTTTTTGCACCTAAAATTTGGTAGTTGAAACAAAGTTTTTTGGTGCAAAAAGTCTATAAGTGCTTTTATTGAGTTTACACCAAGTCTGAAAACAAATGTTATGTATAGTTTTGGTGCTAAAATCAACTTATGAGAATCTGCAATCTTTCATTAAATCCTTCTTTAGTTGGCCATCCAGAGCCTGAAAAAAAGTTCTGTTGGCATTTTTTAGTACATTTTGGCATCCATGCTCAAAGTGTATCTTGATGTGTTTTAAGAAGGATAGGGGTGGATGCCAAGTCTGGAAATGTCCCAAAGTCCCAGAATTAGGTCAAAGGTCAACTGAGTGCAAATTCTTGTATATACGTCAGATTTTAACATTTGTATCAATTAGCTATCCAAAATTATGATTCAAAGTAATGCAAAATCTTTTTTAGATAATACAGCCATGCTATATAAACAAACAGCATTATCAAGACATGATGTGTGTTTGGATCAAATGTCATTTAAGTGCACAATCGGTGAAAATTGTAGCAATATTATATTTATATATGGGCAAAATTTAAATTTTAAGTTCTCTTCTATCCTAATGTAAGATTATTTTTATATCTATCCTGCTAGGTGTGTGTCTATCATGTTTGGAAAGCAATGATTTACCAAGTTTCCTGCAGTCAAATATTCATAATAGGCATGTAAAGTACGTTACTGTATAAAATCAATTAAAAAATGTAATACGACTAAGAATAACCATTTCATTTTAAAGAAATATTTTTTTTGCTTAATGCTTTGTATGAATACGTCATTTTATGCAATTATCTATCCTTTTATACATAATTGTGTTTAAATTGTTACTTACGTTACATTATACCATCGGAAATTGAGTCATTTCTCAAACGTATATGTTCCTTGCTACAGCTTTCATGAGGACTTGGCCATGATTTCATGCTTATAGGACTAAAATATATTTCTTTTCTCATTTCACACATTTGGTGTGTTTGTTCCCATCTACGAGTGATTGTTAAACACTTTTTACAAGGCCACTACCTGCTAATTGCATATACTAAGCATAGCTTCATGAAAACACAAAGATCAAGCCTCCTACATTAAACACCAGGCGTATTGAAACTATGATAAAATATGGTAAATACCATATACTGGATGGAATATATCCTCACATTGGTCTTCACATCGGCCTGTTAGCAGATGGTAACATACATAACATAAAGTTAATATACAGGTACATTTCTAATAATGACCATCCAGTGAAACATTGTTAACTTTTTGTGGGGTATATCATGGAAATAGCCCTGACATTAAGGGAAATCCTCCATATAACTTTAAACATTTAATTGCAGGGGTGTTCTTTCATTTGCACATATTAATGAAATGATGTGGATTCAAAAGCAGCATTTCTTTGAAATCAGGCTGCTTGTGTAAATGTATTCATCCATATATAGAAGCAGTATAGATATGATATTAAAGGTAACCTCTAATTTTAAGATACCATAAAATATTTATCTATGTCTTTCGCAGCGCAACTTTTTATACATTGTAATTGTTTCAGAGTCGATAAATTCAATTCTAAGTATCATTTTAAACATATTTTGCTTATTATTTTTTGCAATGATGATAGAGGTAATGCTGTGAGGTAATTGCCATGCGTTTCTTTATGTTATTCTTTTTAACTCTAAAATGCCAATGCAAGTTTTATTCCAAATTAAATTTCCCCAAAACAGATGTCTGGTGACTTCTTGCGAACACAGGCATTCACCATATTAGAGCACCTGATGATGTGATTGTGTTCATAGTTTTCCATCAGTTTGGGGTCATTTCTTAGTATTTAGAGTAAATGTGTCCTGAAATGGTTATCTCATATGTACATTTACTAGCATAATCCATTGGTTTAACATCTCCCACTTGCTTTGATGTATATAAGATCCTAAGGTAGTTAACTCGCCTGTTCTAGAGTAGAATCTATCTGTTAACCATGACAATTTGCTAAGACAGGGATTGATTGCATATAGGGTAGGTGACTAACATTAATGTATACATCTACTGCTCGAAGATACAAGTGCAATATATTAGATTGGATAGCAATTGTAACTGGTAACATACTCGAAATGTGTAGATTAAATATGGCATTACTCTTGAAATAAAGCTGAACTACTTTCCTTTCACTATATACAAGACAGTCCTGAAACAGTGTTAGTCATCACAAATATCTACAAGGATATAGGTACAAGTGTGAACAAGTTTATGCTTAAAATGCTTTCTGTAAGCTGTTGTCAGTAATGTTGTTCACATTTTCGATGGTTTTGCATATATATTTAAGACTATCACAATGAGTCTAATTAAGTAAACCTTTTAAAACCATCAAACAGACCATAACTCACTTTTCATAGGACATATGTAAAACATGTACTAGGGTTACAAATAGCTCAACAAAATGAAATACTGCATAAACAAAACTAAAAACAAACTACCTTGTAAATAAGAAAAGCAGAGAAATCAGCTGCGTGTGACACGACTTTTTCAACATTCAGTTTAATCTGTGAGTTTTAGAGATGCAAACCATACTAGTAAATTTTTGGAGTCATGTTTTTGTTTTATGCTTAAGACAGTTAACTTATCATTAAAATAAAGTATCACTAACATTCAAATGATTTGTTGTTTATGTTACCATGAAATATGTGTTCAGATGTTTTACAGGACTGCTACATGCATGGCTCAGGTAACCTTACCTCAACCAACCTTAGTCTAAGATAATTAACAAGCAGAATAGTTTCTATCAGAATTGCTGCAGAATATAATAAGATAATCATCATTACAATGATATGAAATCTAGTTCAACAAAACATAGAAGATTTTAATGGAGACAGATGATAAATTAATTTTATAATGTAATTGTCAACAGTGAAAAGTGAAAATTAAAAGAATTCAGTATACAAGGAAAATCTTAATACTAGGTCTATGTAATATCCTATATTTGGACATAATTTAACCATGCTGGTTCTGTAGGACGATGTTACATTTGCAATCTTCAAAAACTTATACCTGCTATAGAAGAGTCTCAGCACTACCCCTGCCTTACTTCCTGCCTGGCCAGTAGATGTATGAAATATTGCTTTGCTATTTTAAATAAACTATTGATATTAAGTCATATTTAAATCATGATGTAGATTGCATGTTTATCGTTTTGTAACATTGGTAGAAATCTGAAAACTGCAATATGAATGTAATAGAACCAAGCAAATTACAAAAAGTATTTGAGTGAGACCAGGAAATGCCACATTCACATATTGCAGACCAACCCATAACACTCTTTTAAATTAAGTCTTATATAGAATAAAATGTGTGTAGTATATGTAAGCGAATTGTGGAGAGCAAACCCAAATTTTATGCTAGCCTACAAACAATCTACTACCTTTATCCATTTATGTAGGGCACCTTTTGTTACCTACGTTACCTCATTAATATATGTGCAGCAATTTAAGATCCATTATTGTTAACAAAGTTATAATTTGATTTCATTATGAAAGATATTTTGCCAATTCCAATGCAATGTAATAATAGAAAAATGAATCTGTAAGCAGCTATACTTTACATGCTGGAGCAGTACAAATTACATACTAATTAGCATATTCAAATATTTACTAGATTTCACTTCATTGCAAGTTAAAAGTTATAAATAAAACTTTAAATATATGAAAATGAACATTTTCAAATAGAATATAGATCAATATCATGTATATTTAAGGTCATGTATCATGATTATTCTAATACATGTAATTTGTAAAGTCATTATCTGCAATTTAGTATAAAATGTAACATACATATCGCTTACGAGCAGAAATACATTGCAGAGATGTATGCAATTGATATCTAGTTTAAACATTTTATGCTTAAACTGTTTCACTTATACTATTAAAACAAATAAACATTAGCCTTGTACTGTGTGTACTGTTATTTTCAATGCCAGTAGGGTAACGTTGATTACAGGTGATTTATAGAAAAATGACCACAGAAAAATTATTAATTTATGGGTATCTAAGGCCCCAAGACATGTCCCTAACTGAAAATAGTTTTACTTTCTGAGAGGTGCAGCAAACTCTCAACGTAGCCCATATATCTCAGTTTAGCCCAATTGAGGGAGAATTTCCGTCAGAATTGCACCAATTTTACGATGTTTGTCTTTGTAAAATCCATATAAGGAAGCTTCCAAAGGAGTTTCTTTAATAATAAACATGTTAATATAAGTCTTCTGAGAGACTTCTACCCTTTTTAGAGTTTAAAAAGCATCTTGTTATTGGACCAGAGAAAAAAAGAAACACAGTTTGTAAAAATGCTCCGATTATTGCACTTGATGACCTTTGACCCCATCTTAAATTCGAAATAGGAACATTTATTTATTAAAAACATTTTTTCAACGTTTTTCAGACATATAACTATAAGCACACAAAGTTTGGCTTGAAATGAAAGATGTTTACATATTAAAAGATAAAGTTGTTTTACAGTAGTACATATTTTCTCATTTTTGCACTCAATGACCTTTGACCTAATTTCTGGCCTTCATATGCAAATTCAGATTTGGCATCCACCCATATGGCTTTGTACACATGCTAAATATTATGTTAAAAGAGGTCTAACAAATGTACTCAAAAATGCCAACAAAACCAAAAATAAGCATCTTTTTTCGATTCGGATTGCCAACTACTTGAGCTATCAGACTTATATTTCAAATTTTACATTTCCACTGCACTGAAGTCTTTAATGAACCTTTACATTTGAGATGTCGTTCATACTTCATGAACAGATCTATTTAAGCCACCACAACATAAGTGTAATTTGGAGGACCAACATCAATGCAATCCAATAGCATAGTTTGTTTACTGACGTTTGTGTGACATTGAACAAATATCACCATGACGCTAAGCGTGGGAATTCAGGATTTTGGCTATTCCGAAACCTCTGTTATGTCTAATTTAATTCAAAATGTCTGGAAAACCAGCCAAATTAGGTGAAATTTTAAAATTGATACTTGACTGATAATATAAAATGTTCAAATATGCAAAAGAAAATTCATTTTTTGGTCAGTTCATGAAATCATGAACATGGGGAGTGTCTTACTGAACATGGTGGGTCTCTTGCAAAGCAAGTAAATCCTAAGGCGAAAAATTGAATTTATTTCTTAAATAATCTGTTGGGAAATCATACTTAAAAGTAACTCTTAAACTCATCTTTTGTAAGTAAACCACATTCATGCTAGAAGCAGACATTTTTTTATTACTGCCTTGCCTGGTGTTTAACACACTGATACCTCCCTTACCAACTTTAGTGTGAAATATCTTGTGATGTGCGAGGTCTACACCGAAGTAGTTATTTTACTTATACCATGTTTGTCCACCTGTACGTAAGATAACCCACTTACTATAAGGCTGCTTGGATTTTCTCCACATACAGGTAGACAAGCCATGGTATAACTTTTACTTAGTCAACATCATTTTAGCCTCAATTCGATGAAGTCATACTTAAGAGAACAGCTGGCATGTAAGAAACTACATGTCATGAAATGGTTACTAATCAATTAAGATGATTAAGTTGTATGAAATCGGGGTTTTTACACTTTTTCATTAATTCTAAATAAGATTTTCACATTGATGGTGAAAGAAAGAAAATTAGAAGGCGAAAAATGTCTAGAAAGAACTTTGTTAATGTTTTCAAAATTGTGAGTTTGTGGCATTTTATGACATGTAATACCCCTATTCCACACAGGCCACGAATCGCGTGAATCGCCACGAATTGAATTTTTATTGATTCGGTGGGATTCGTGAGGTTTCATTATTTTTTTTTTCTCCAATCCTGATGTTCTTTGAATCAGTCCCGATTCAGATACGATGTCGTTACGAATATTTGGGAGAATCAGCTCTATTCGGCTCGAATCGCACAAGAATTCATTACGATTAGCAAAATAACATTAAAACGGGATTAAAACATGCTGCTTGAAAGTTAAGGAATAAATTACGAATCAGTTAAGAATATCCAAATGCAGCACGAATTGGGCACAAATTAACAGAAATCAGCGACGATTCGCCACGATTCTCGAGATTTTCTCTCACTATAGTTATAAAAAAGGCCCATACATGCTTTGGGGGCAACAGTTCCAAAATGAATGTTCCTTGTAAAGCAGCTGAACAAGATTGATCCTGCAACTTGAGTGTTGAAAACAGCTACTTATATAGCTAGAACAAAACAACTACACTAAAGTCGAGATGCCCTGGCTCTTTGACTTGGAAAAATATGGCAGTTCGCCATTGGCAAAATCACCAGCCAGGAGCTACTGACTGATCCTGATTGTGCTACAGAATCTGCCAAATCTGTTTCAACTTCTTGGACTGGCTCACACGCGCGTGACGGAGTAATTAATCTTAGAGAAAATCCCTCTACTATCTCTTCCTTGGTTTTATTGCTTGGCTTCATCTCCCGATTCCCGACGAATGAGCTAAGAGTAGCTACTATTGTCCCAAAACGCCTCCGACTCGATTATGATTCAGTTACGATGTCAAAGAATGCCTTAGGAATTTGGTACGAATCACACACGATTTTTCGAATCGGGGAATTCGTGGCCAAAGTTTTGAACAGTTCAAAACTTTTGAGCCGAATTCCCGATAGACCTACGAATTGCAAGAACTGACTACGGACTGTGTGAATCAGTTAAGATCTTCACGAACTGAGTACGATTCAGCCACAAATCCAAATATTTGTCAATTCGTGGCAATTCCTGGGATTCGGGGCCTGTGTTGAATAGGGGTATAAATTAGTTAATAGGAAATATTTGTCTATTTTTATAGATCAGTATCAAACACTATTGTTTTGAACATGACACAACAGCAAAAAATGTGTGGTGCTTTTTTAATTTGCAGCTTTTGAGGCGCATAAATATACACATAAATACACATAATATTCACTTTGAACACCTTAGCCAATTCTATGAATCAAACCTTGGATGAAAAACTTAAGATTTCAGGATCACATGACAACTACATGATTATGGTGTCATAGAAAACCATGGCAATACAATATAACAGAACATAATATATATAACATGACAAAATAATATATAAGCTAAAATGTAGCAAAAATAACGGCTACATCATGCCATTAATAACATTGAAGAAAAGGAAATGCCACAGCAATATGTTACAGAAAAATACAATATTTATTTTCAATAAGACAACTCTTGGGGTCAACAGAATATTCAATTTTAATCAGGTTAACATCAACCTTTCAAAATGCTGCATTTCGTACATAATTCTAGGGCTGAGGCAGTTCCGATTGACATAATTTCATCATCAACCAAGGAAAAATGTCCTAAAATTGTGAAGCAGGAGATTTTTTTTCATTCTGACTTGAGTTTTCTAGAAAGATCACTGCAAGCAATAATGAAGTTCTAAGTTTTTGATTACCTGCCTTGCCCGCATGGATTCCATATAAAAATCAAAAGGTTTACTGAATTAAGCTGACTGAAAACAAGGTACTCCAGCAAACATGAAAAAAAATCCCAAAATAATGTTTTATATAATTTTGTCAATTTCTCACATTACTCATATCAAACCCGTCTTCTTTCACATTATTTTTTATCTAGATATTTCTTGTTATTTGTTAACTTATATTACTGATGCGAACTTTAGGACTTGATAAATTGAAAAGAGATAATCAAAACTTTTCATTTGCCTGAAATAGGTTAACCATTTGTAAAAATTATTCCTCGATGAAAAAGTAGCATATCAACCTTACATCCAATCTACAGAAAATATTTAATCTATTCTTTTGGTGTTGGGTTTGCTATAGTTACAACAAAGTGATACACATAGGAATTTAAAGCATAAAGTTGGTTTAAAAGTGCATATAACTCCCAAAAATGAACTTTTTTTTAAATATTTTGGAATTTGTTAGTTTGTTAATTTGGTGATCAAATGTTTAAAGTATACAAATGCAGTGTTATTTTGCATGCATGATTTTCATGATGTTTTGTTGAGTTCACAATTGAGGTTTATATAATTCTGATCCAAATCAGAACTTTGACTGAAAACTATGATCAAATCCTGCATAAAAACACTTTGATTAAAATCTATGATCATATGCTGCATCAAAGCACTTTTGGAGTTCATTTGCATCAAAGTATCTAAGTCAATATGCTACATAAAAGCGCAATTACCAAGTTTTTGCACCGAAAATTTTTAGCACAAAAATGGGTTAAGTGCACTTATTGAGTTTTTGCACCAAAATTTTCAGTTGTCAATTTGCAATAAGTGCATATTTTCTTTAACTTCATTATTATCATAAAATTATGAGATTGGAGTTTTTCTTCACATGAAATCTAACAGAAAATGCATTTGAAAACATTTTTTAGCAATATCAGGAGAGGAAAGTGGAAGAAGATAAAATGTTTTTGTCTCTCCTGAAAAGTTTGTAAAATGGAGTTATTGACTTTTTGTGCTAAGGTGACGACATATATTCTTACACACTTAGGCTGTTAAGAAATATCCGTGCAGAGGAAACTGAATATGTCAAACCGCCTTCGGTAAAGAGTTAATGCACTGGCCGTGCCATCATTTCTAGCTACAAAATCCATTATTTCAGCATTGTAATCAGACAAAAAGCCTGTCTTTTTTTCATGTCATTACGTGTATCTGTAAAAAGCAGCAGTGGAAAGCACGGTTGGGCTGAGTGGAGATCCTTCTTGATTGAATTGAGTGGACACGAAACGCACATGCGAATTTTCACCCTATGTAGAAACGTGAAAAAATTGAAGAAATAATTATACATTCATCACCAAAAAGAAGTGAAAGTAGTGTATACATGTACGAGTAACACTTGCGACTCTCAGTCGATGTTAATACCTGGCAGTTTCCGCAATAAACCTTAAACGACTCAAATCTATGGTTGAATGCTATAGATACTCTTACAACAGCAAAAGCTTATTTTACGTGGTATAGACCGTGAGCTGCTTATAAACCCCCATGTGGGCGTTAAATAATGATTTAATAATATGAGAGGCAACAGTTTTGCTCATTTGAAAATTTTAATTAAGGGGAATAACTCTCTGCGTCATAAAATAATCAAGCGAACTTCGATGTGCTTTATCCTTAAATCCACAGAACGCATTTTAATGAAAATTACTTTTCGTCTTACTTAGGACATACATTCTACTTTTGAAGCTTAAAACGTCGGTGAACCAATGTTTACGAGTCACATTGTCGAACAATAAACCGGAAGTGTGTATAAGGGAGGCAAATTCGTTTGAAACGGTTGTGTTGCCTTATTTGTTATCATGCATAATGTACCAGTTTACTTTACAGCCCAGAGCTTTCTGCATTTTTCAAGATCAGAGTAAATCATGTAAACAGTGCTATATTTTTATCTGCAGTGTATCTTCTACATCATTTTTAAAGAGTTTTATACCATTTTAGAATTTGTTACATTGTGTTGTGGTAACAAATCAAAACACGCCTCTTCCAACGCACAGCACCGTTTTTGCATTTTTCGCAATAATGTTCCAACAAGGTTAATTCACTGTGCAATGACGGATGAAACGGGATAAGTTAAAAAATGTTGATTGGTATGCTTTTCTTTTTCAATCGGCACAAACCCATGTATTAACAACAATTCACGTAGTGTTAATGCGCGGATTTGGTACCTTAAATACACATCTGTTTCATGCCACTGATCCATTTATCGCTTTTATATATAGCATGATAGCTTGGCCATGGAATACGTCCAACCAGCTGTTGACTGTGAAATGGTGACTAAATATAGTGTTATACCATTGAATCAACTGACAATTATATGCACGACCACGTTGAATGTTTGCTAATTAGAATGATTAAAATATATTTAAAGTGAAAGAAATGTTCGGGTAGCCAAACTGAATGTTTCAACATAGCTTTTCTAAAAAAGGTTCCATACGAAAGTTGGTTCTAACACATTTTAACATTATCGAGACACAGGTACGTGTATATAAAACTGTGACTAGGCTTTGCCACAAAAAAAAATCTTGGCAAAGCCTACTCGTAATCACTGTTTTGCATTACCTGTGTCTCGATAATGTTATGCGAAATTTGATTAAAATATACTATGCGGTTCAAGAGTTATGAGCATTTCCACTAAAAGACATTGACCGGCCAAAATGTTGCTCGGCAAACCCTTGCCACCGTTTTGGATACCAGGATAGATGGACAATAATAAAATAAATTGATAAACAAAATTTGATCCAAATAACCTATAGGGTTCAAGAGTCATGAGGATTTTCACTAACTGACCACAACAGGCTGGACAATTGCTCAGCAGACCCATATCTATCACAAATGGGTGGGTTCGCATGCCAGTGGTAAGGGAATGTTGACATGCATCTGTATGCAAAATGTGATATAAAATATAACATGCGGATTATGAGTTATGAACATTTTCACTAACTGGTAACAAACGGACGGACGGACGAACTTACATAGTGATTATAGTGCAGACCCAAGGGTCGTGCAATTTACCAAACATTGCTTTTCAATGCAATAACGTTCGCCAGGTTCATCGGGAGATTTTGAAAAACTCGGGCTTTGCTATCAGTTTTAACCATCTCCCTCGGGACCTGACGAACGTTAATGTATGATAAACTATGTTTGATCCCTATATTATTATTTGTAGTTTGGTATGATATGAATTAAAGTAAAATGTATCACAAGTTCGCGACTTTAGGGACAAAAATACTACTATGTCTATTTTATATCGTGACTATGTGACATTAACTCCTTTGAGTATTATGATATTTCTTCACCACCGCTGTATTTAGAAGATGTACAATGAAGGCGTCACTCTTTGTATCTGTCGTTTGTGGATCAAAATTAACGAAATTTTTTGTAGGAGGTATGGGTGGTATGAAGCGGACACTGGGTTACACATTAAAGCTTACATTACCATGAAAACTCTGCTGGTCACAATAGGGTACAACTTAAGGAACTACATGTATTCATTAAATATCATTTGAAAACATTTAATCATTAAAGGTATTTAAAGCTTTCTTTTTTATCAACGCTGTATATGAACGATGCCACTAGAGTAGGAATTCGAAATCATTAAAAAGGAATATGTCGGTCTCTATTTAATGTATTTTATAGCATGCCATTTACTGCCCATCTTATTTACCATTACGGTAGATCCCCCCCCCCTGGATACAAGCTTGATTAAACAAAACGCGCATGGTTTCAAACGTCTACTTACTATAAAGATCCTCTTGAATTATTTTCTTTCGCATCGAAATCAAATTTAAAGCTTTTAACCTGTTATTTTCTATGAAACCTGTACCCCTGAATCCAACTTAGGTAGCCTTGCACCCCCAGGACAATTTTTCATGGGTGCACAATTGCTCATTGGGAACCCTGAATGCGAAACGAAGTTGTCCTCAAAAATAATTTGGTATGGGCTATGTGAAAATGCATGGTTTCCATGGCAACCCATAGCGGATTTGAGAATTGGGGTATGCCTACAATATTACTCATATCTCAGCTGTTATTTATCCCAGACTTAAAACCAAATTAAAGCTTAGACATATGCCTATTATACCCTTGTTGCATATGCAAATGATCTAATTTGCATATTCATAGATATTTGTGACAACATTAGAAATGTGATTCACGAATAGGGGTATAAGTACAAGATCAATGATATCTCAGCTGCTTTGAGCCATAGTTTACTAACATTTGTATTCAATTAAAGCTCAGACATATGCCTTCCATTCTATGGTCAAAAATGCAAGTTATCATATTTGCATAATTTGCGTATTCATGAATATTAATAAAAATGCTAAAATATATGGAAAAATCATAAAGATATAAATAGGCTGATTTCATCCCAATATTTGTCATTGTTGCATGTTTTAATACCATCCATGTTACAATTTGTTCCCATATTTTTAGCATTTTATTAATATTCTTGCGCAGCCGTATCGAAGTCAGTGTCCTTAAGAAAAGGCCCTAAAATGCATAGAAGTGACCCCTAAATATAGTCCAATTTTGTGATGACCCCAAAAAAGTATCCACAGAATCTTCTTACCCAAAAAAATATCTATTTTTCTGAAAACCCCAAAAAATATTGTAATTCAAAATTTTGAACCCCAAAAAATGACCCGAGCCTACGTATGTATGAAAATATCAGAGTACCCCCGCTCCCCCTCGGCGTAAAACTAGGAATTCTATATATAAGCGATACTTACAAAGAAAAAGCAAATGGTAAACGAAAATGATCATATCCATCTAAAACTAAAAACTTCGTAATAGACCATATCCATAAGACTAGACCAGGTTGAGTTCAGTCACTATTGATACATTTATTCTTATATAAATGCGAAGAGCTTTCCGTGTCTTCAATTTGCGTTACGTTCCCTTCACACCTGATATATTTCGTTGGTCTGCATGTAAGATTACTATTTGTCATGTGTTTGTTCCGCATTGTCTATACCTTTTTCTTCCTGGTGTAATTTTACATATTTTACACATATATGTGTGCTAATATGTTCTTACGTAGCCTATATTGCTAACAGCATGGACCCAGATTTGACTTGTCCCCAGGGAAAGAATATTGAAGTAATTCTGAATTAATGTTCTTCACTTTCGAGACAAAAGACATGCTGGCATCCTGAAATGTATTGCTGTCTGCTGTAAACAACTAGTGTAACCATACAACAAATTTGGCGGCAGCAAACTGCCACTGAGTTTGGTGTAGCCTTCGAACTGCTTTAAAAGCTATGTTCTGATCGATTATATTGATCCGAAGAATAACTACATGTATAGCATGAACAATATAACAGGTAGAAATATTTTCACACATTTATCACTGGTGAAACATTTAAGCCTCAAGCTATTTTAGTTGGAAAATAAGTCTAAGGTTACACCAAAAGGGAAGGCAGCTCAGCTGCCGACCCTTTTGGTGTTAACTTTCATTGATTGTTTTACAGTGTATACTTCTACCACGACCTCTAAGTAATACAATACTGGTTCAACCCAGGAAGACCCGTCCCTATATACATGTAACTGAAAGATTGTTGATGGGACGTAAAGAATCAAATCAAACAATGCATTCATCGATACAGTCACGCCTCAAAGCATGTTGTGGAAGTATACATTTTTGTACACTATTGTGCTTTAAAGGTTTGATATCATTGTTCCTCTTGTTTCAATAATTAATGGGCTTTATTGATAAATGGATTGATAAAAGAGGCCCCCCAGGGGGGTCTGTGCTCCCTAGATCCCTGAAAATGATGCATTGATCTCCCTGCCTCCCTGCAAATAATGTCCTCGTCTCCCTAAAAGTATTTGCCTTCACTCCCCAAATCCCTAAAAATAGTTCAGCTTCTCCCCAAATCCCCAAAAATATAAGCCAATTCTCCCTAAAATGTATTTATCTTTCTGTAGAATTAAAATTACATACTTAAAAACTATTAAGCTATATAAGAGCGCATGCTTTAATGATCACTTAATATTTTGTCTTAGACATGTAAAGACAGGTCTTTGCCATGGAATACATGACATATAAAAGCCATGGAATGCATGACATAATCAAT
The DNA here is from genome assembly GCA_964019695.1 of Loripinus fragilis. NCBI lineage: Eukaryota > Metazoa > Mollusca > Bivalvia > Lucinida > Lucinidae > Loripinus > Loripinus fragilis. The sequence continues at coordinate 83,742,684 of OZ026517.1, forward strand.
TTCAATGAAATGCATTATATATGGCTCAAAGCATGAGGCCATTCTTAAAATGCTGTTGCTGTACCTGGCAGAGTAGGCTTGGAGGTTTAGAGACATACCATTCGTTTTTTGTTTTTTTTTTTGGTTTTTTTTTTTGGAACAGGGGCTGATTTTTACCAACAGCTTAAACTAGATTTTTCCAGACACTTTAGTGAAAGCCTTTAACTATAAAAAGTCTTTTTTCATAATTGCTTATTAGTGTCAATATGCTTGTTTAACTTCAGTTAAATCAAGTAAGTATATATCTGACAAGCATTCTTCAAAAAATCCTTTAAAAGGGCTGAGTACCTAAAAAGATAATAACATAGCAGGTGTGTAGGTGGTCTCGTAACATTGTGTTGTCACACATTGACAAAAATGGTGTGATCTGGTGCAATCTGGTGCGTCCCAAAGTATGTTATCACCAACCTTAAAATCAAAAATGTTTAGGAAAAAATCAACAAGAAAACTGAAGTGTCATATTTCTCTCTTAGATCAATGTTGATGAGCATGCTTAGTACGAAATAAATAATATAGAATTTACAAGGGGGGTCTGGGGGCCAGAAGCAGAAGACATTTTTAAAAAATCAAACAAAATGGAGGCTTTTCCTTATTTTTTTTTTTATTTTTTTTTTTTTGCTTTTTGGCAAGGCTCCCTAAATCCTCAACATTATGAGCTTGCTCCCTAGCTCCCCTAAAATAATTACCAGTGCTCCCCAGCTCCCTGAAAATAAACGGCCATTCTCCCCAGATCCCTAAAACCCCTGGGGGCCCATAAAATAGGAGGCCCGTGACCATAAGAGAACACGGAATGATTTGAATTGCACCAGGACAATTTCTAAGGCATTGTGAACACGCTAAAATTAGTGTACCTACATATAGAGGTACATCCGCATTTTGTTTGCTGGCAATTTTATTTGATTTTTATAGATTTTACCAAATAAAATGTGTGCGCGTAAATGTTGTCCTACTAATATATGACCTAGCACTGCATACAAATTGGTTAATGTCTTGAGTTATTGTCTGAAAAGTGAGTATGCCCGGAAAACGGGAAACGTCACATATACCAATATTTATGCAAAGATTTTTTATTTGACAAAATCTAAAAGCAAAACAAAAAGTTAACCCCGTAGTATTGAATTGTCTCCTTCTAGCTCATTTGTTTTGTTGTACGCCATCAAGCGGCCACTGAGGTCATATGAGGACGCCATCAAGCGGCCACTGAGGTCATATGAGGACGCCATCAAGCGGCCACTGAGGTCATATCGGGACGCCATCAAGCGGCCACTGAGGTCATATCGGGACGGCGCATTATGCTTAACCCATTTAAGCCGAATGGAATATCCCACTCTGATCAAGTTCACCAGTCCATTTTCGTTTTAAGAGTTGTTGTCTTTCACAGAACATTATGTAAGCAAACAGTGGACACCCTGATCAGACGCCGCATTCTGTGGTGTCTGATCTTGTCTTCGCTGTTTGCCTATAACCCACAAAAAGGATGGGTTAATTAAAGCCTCCGACTCGTATGATAGACTGGAGGAGCGGAGGTTTGATTCGGTGTCCCTTGGTCTATTAACTGCTTAATACGCCAATCGCAACAAAAGTCGTCTGCTTTTCTCGTCTGCTGAAATGTTTAAGAAGCCTCTATGGCAAACATTGTGGACCCAGATCAGACTGCTCCTATAGGAGCAGTCTGTTCTGGGTCCATGTTGTTTGCTTCTATACCTTATTTGTCAGTAATGTTAGGCAATTATTTGCAGCAGACGACATTTTCAGATGCATTTTTCTTGGCGCGTTAAGGGTTAAAAAAAGGGACGCAAGACATCAAAACAAATGAGCTAGGAGGAGACAATTCAATACTACAGGAGTCAACTTTTTAATAGACAAAGGGACACCGAATCAACAAGTGGTTTATCAAGGGTAAGCGGTGTATCCCCATGTTCGCGGCGTATAAGTAATAGTTATAACATGGGTTGTCCGTCTGTGCGTGGAGATAAACAACGAGCTTTAGCGAGTGGATTACCCCACGTACAGGTGGACAAACATGGTATAACTATTTTATACCCCCTACATCAGTGTAGACTTTGCACAGCATGATATACTTCGTGCTGAAGTTGGTAAGGGTGGTATAAAAAAAACTGTACTATATCTTGTATAGTCCATTATTGCTTGAATTTTATTGATTTTATCCATGAATTTTTCATCGTAAATAAAGCCGCATCATGAGATAATGCTACCCAAAGTGTGTCCTCCTATGGGTCATTATTTAAACGTCAATGCGCATGCATGCGCACCTTTCTATTGTGACAAGATGCTCATACTTTAGTCTGAAGTTTCATCTACTTACAATCATTGATAGTTCAAAAGGCGAAGTCACAGGGGAGTCTGCACTATAGCGCAGGCTCGCCTGAGTCTTCGCTAGTCCCTTTGCGGTAGGTGTCATTCTAAAATGTACTGGGCCGTAAACACGCATGCCAATCGAATATAAATGAGCCGCGACATGAGATTTCCAACATGTGGTATGTACAACCAGCAATGCCTCAGATCAGCCTGCGCTTATTCGCAGTCTGATCAGAGCCTTTGTAATCTATGACTCTAAGGCCACTGACTGAACATCATTTGGGGTTTCTAAGCTTAAAAGGAGGCGACACAGGTTCAACTGAGCCTACACATGTCAAAATACCACATTGCTCGAAATCACATGTCGCGGCTCAAATGTAGTGTAAACGAGTACAGGGAACATGTTCGATTATGAAAGCTAATGCTTGTTCCAGTAGTGTATAGAATATTGTGGAAACAGATAAGCAAGGTAAATCTTTTCTTTGTTTTTTTTTCGCGATCTTTGTCTTGTTTGTGGTGTATTTTCTTTGTATTTACAAAATGTAGTCATACTCCGTACCGAAGCGGGGATTCCCAATATTAAATAAACCGGAGCGAAACCATAAAACAACTTTAAAGTCCTAGTTTTCTTCTAGTTTTCGTATCATTTACCAGGTGAAAATACCATAAAATTACTACCCTTTCATATACCTATCTATCCAAGGTTTATACAATCATGTACTTGTTTACTTGTCTTTTTGGCCTAGTTCGGGTACAATCAACTACTTGGGAAAGCTCAATGGCTACGCATATTCGTAATGTGACTTGTCGGGCCCACGACGTACCGACATCAGTCTCTATAATTCCTTTACATGCTGAGTAATTTAGCATGTTTTTAAGTTTGTTTGTTTGTTTGTTTGTTTGTTTATTTCTTTTTTTCAATAAATTATTTCAAGAAAACCACCAGTTTTATCCTTTTTAGCTCATTCTTACACTAACTTCATTGGCGTAGCTCCCATTACGCAATTACGCACGTGCGTAAAAAATAGTAGCATTCAATGGAGGTCACCTTATGTGGTAAAGGCGATTTTCCATAACAAAGGGAGCAAATTCTTTCCTTTAAGAGAAGTTCCCATATGATAAGGGGCGCAATTGAAGATACTCACTCCTTGTTATAGTAGTCTCCCTTTGATGTGCGTATTTTTAGCGTTCTGGCTTACACTGTCACCTTTTTCTTACTACCCCATACTTTTATCTGTCACTATCAACTTTGTCTTACTTTCATCCTCAACACCTTGCGCAAAACGCTTAGTCACGAGCATCAAAGTGTCAAGCATTTTGACGGCCAGTGATACATAATAATAAATTAATGAGCCAGTGCATGAGATTTCCAACAATGTGGGATGTGCGAACAGCAAAGGCTCAGACCAGCCTGCGCATACGCGCAGTCTGATCAGAGCCTTTGCTAGTCGCTAGAGTATTATGTGATTGTTAAGCTACTGACTGACTACCACGAGGAGTTTCTAAGCTTAAAAGGAGGTTGCAGAGGCTCGTCCGAGTCTACACTTGTCAAAATGCCATATTGTTGGAAATCTCATGCACTGGCTTAGTCATTAACTTTCTGAGTGGGAAGCTGAGAACCTTGAGTAGCAAGTAGAATGCATGGTGACTTTTTTTTTAAAAAAAAGGAAAATATTTGCCTGAAAATAGACACACATATATAAAACAAGAGGGGAGGGCCCTAAATCGCTCACCTGAGTTGTGTTAAAGCTTACATATAGGTATCTGTTGAAAGCTTGCCATGGCCATGGTGACACCTGGTGCGGGACCACTTTTTGCCCCTATGGCATTATTTGAACAAACTTTGTAAAGGTCCACTAGGTGATGCTACATACCAAATACCAAGGCTCTAGGCCTTATAGTTTCAGACAAGAATATTTGTTCATGTTTCCCTATCTAAGCCTATGTAAAACATGTGACCCCCAGGGTGGGGCCAAATTTTCGGCCCCAGGGGCATAATTTGAACAAACCTGGTAGAAGTCTACTAGGTGATGCTACACACAAATTACCAAGGCTTTATACCTTATGGTTTTAGACTAGAATTTTTTCCATGTTTTCCCTATCTAAGCCTATATATGCAAAACATGTGACCCCCAGGTTGGGACCAAATTTTTGGCCCCAGGGGCATAATTTGAACAAACTTGGTAGAACTCTACTAGGTGATGCTACACACCAATTAGCAAGGCTCTATGCCTTATGGTTTTAGACTAGAATTTTTTCCATGTTTTCCCTATCTAAGCCTATATATGCAAAACATGTGACCCCCAGGGGTGGGCCATGTTTTTGGCCCCAGGGGCATAATTTGAGCAAACTTGGTAGAAGTCTACTAGGTGATGCTACATACCAATTATCAAGACTCTAGGCCTGATGGTTTTAGACAAGAAAAATTTCCCATGTTTTTCCCTATATAGGCCCATGTAAAACATGTGACCCCGGGGTGGGACCATTTTTAGCTCCAGGGGCATAATTTGAACAAACTTGGTGGAGGTTTACTAGATTATGATACATACTGAATATTAAGGGTCTAGGCCTTATGGTTTCAGACAAGAAGATTGTTTCATGTTTATCCCTATATAAGCCTATGTAAAACATGTGACACCCGGGGCGGGGCCATTTTTGTCCCCAGGAGCATAATTTGAACAAACTTGGTAGAGGTCCATTAGGTGATGCTACATACCAAATATCAAGGCTCTAAGCCTTGTGGTTTCAGACAAGAAGATTTTTAAAGTTTTCATCTAGCCTGTGGGACCTAGATATGCAATGGACCGGAACCATTTGAGCTATTTTAAAGAGGGCCATATAAGGATAATTCCTGCCAAGTTTGGTCAAAATCCAGACAGTAGTTTTGGAGGAGATGTCCTTTGAAGCAATTGTTGACGACACACGACGGACGTCGCACGACGGACATCCAGCGATCACAATAGTTCACCATGAGCCAATGGCTCAGGTGAGCTAAAATAATAATTTTACATCAAACTTGGTGGCATCTAATCTGCCTTTGGTCTTGGTGTAATATTACATTGCTACCTTCTGCTTGATTATATTGGCCTGGAGAATAACTACTGCAATAACAGGTAGACATGTTTATTTTTACTGGAGAATTGTTGGCCTTAAGCTTGTTTAGTGTGAAAGTAAGTGTAAATTTACACCAAAAGGGTGGTATCTACCACCTCTTGTGGTGATAACTTATGCAAATTTTTACAGCGTCGAAGGCAGCTTAGCTAAATAAATGAAATGGCTGATACCTACCAGACAGCAATAAAATAGTCTGTGTTGGTGCACAGGCTGGTTCATGTTTATGTTGTTCACATACAACAGTAAGGACTGGGCTCTTAAAAACTCGTCTGCTGTTGTCGTCTGCTGCATATTTTGCTTACACAATAGATCATTTTCAAGTTGCACACTTGCAGCTAGGACCCTGATCTGACTGTTTTATATAGAGCAGTCTGATCTGTGTGCAAACTGCTTGCGAGATAGACGTCCAAAGCATAACAATAGACGACAGTGAAGAGTGACCTATCATGACTGACACGCGTACACTTTTAAAAACATAAGTGCAAGTTAACACCAAAAGAACTGTAACTTACATTAAAACAAATTGAGACCGGCACAAAGCTACCAAGCCAGCACTCAATGTTAGGCCACCATCGGCCCACCAAAGAAACGCCATTGAAATGGCGTTTCGCTGGCGGGCCGATGATGGCCCGCTCATAGTGGTATTTGGATCCTCTCTCCCCTCATCAATAAAAAAAAACTTAATCAAAGTTGGACCCCCTCTGAAAAAAAACTTTCTTGATCCGCGCATGAAACTTGGTGGCATCTAAACTGCCTTTGGCCTTGGTGTAACATAACACTGCTTTAAAAGCTACCCTTCTGTTCGATTATATATTTGCCTGGAGAATAACTAACAGGTAGAAAAGTTCAGTTTTACTGGAGAAATGTTTGGCCTCAAGTACCAGGGAGGAATGCCAAAACATTTCTAACTGTAATTGTTGTAGCTATTCTCCGAATCAATACAATCAAACAAAACATAGTTTTAATGCAGTTTAAAGGCTATATCAAAATTAGTGGCAGTACAGATGCCACAGTGGGGAGCGCAGTGACTCGGTGGTAGAGTGCTTGACTCGCTGAGACCGAGAGGCCGTGGGTTCGAGACTCACCGGCGTCACTGCGTTATGTCCTTGAGCAGGACACATTAATCCTAGCTTAGTACTTGTTTAACCCAGGAAGACCCGTCCCTACATAACTGAAAGATTGTTGGTGGGACCTAAAGAATCAAATCAAACAAAGTACAGCTCTTAAAGTTAAGCTTATTTTTTACAGTGAGCTATCATGCGCAGCAAGTGCTAGAAATTAAAGAAAATGAAGACAGTTGCAGTGATCGGTGCAGGGGCCGGCGGTCTGGCCGCCATCAAATGTTGCCTAGATGAAGGATTCGAACCCACCTGTTTCGAGATGTCGGACTATGTTGGTGGACTCTGGCACTACACGGACACGGTTGGAGAGAGACACGCATGCGTAATCAAGTCGACCGTTGCTAACGTGAGCAAGGAGATGATGTGTTACAGTGATTTCCCGCCGGGCAAGACATGTCCGATCTTCATGCACCATACAGATGCCCTCAACTACCTAGAACAGTACGCTAAACATTTTAAGCTTCGGGAGAGGATCGAATTCAATACCGAGGTAATGTACAAGTTTCATTTATAACTCTTTGCCCCCTTGGTAATTTTTCATGCTTTTTTGTCGTCTGCCGATTTTTTTTCAAAATCAAAATTTTTGAAAAATTCTTTCAGGAATGCCTTTCGATTGCCAAACAGTTTGGATCCAGGTCAGGCCCGACAAAATGTCGGGCCTGATCTGGGTCCAAACTTTTTTAAGGTTTTTAGCAGACGACACTAGGAGTTAAAGAGTTAACTCATTGCATGCTGGAAAATATTTCACGACTGTTTAGTTATCTGGTGATTTTTATTTAAATATTTTTATAAGCATTATTTTGGGAATACCAGAGTGTTAACCAGTTTGGAACCGTAGAATTAGACTTATATCAGTCGTAGATGTTGTTATTACGCCTATGAATCCATACCAACCAATACCATTCCACATCTTATCTTTTGCCGTATTCCAGTCCAGAATTTTAATTAATGCTGGCTCAAACATCTGATGAGATAGCAGAAGAAGAAAAAGTATTTGAGAGGAAGGATAGATTTAGTTAAAAAAAAACATTAATATTAATAACATAAAAACATCTATATGAATAAAATCATATCTCATCAGACTTTATAAGTCTACCGTAGAATTTGTGTGCGTAAAATAGTGATTTAGTTTAAACATTTGTTTTGAGTGCCCAACAGAACCATCGTATTGAGACGGTTCTTTTGAGCACCCACTACATATGTCTTGATTGAGAAAAAGGAAAATTGATTTATTGGTTCTCACTCTTATCTAGAGTCCCGAATTTATTTATAAAACTAAACTGATTCAAGTTCGATGGAACTGGCAGTTCGGACAAGTGTGTGCATTAAAACCGAAAACTAATGGGAAAATTCTGAAAATCCAATTCACTGGAAAAACAAACGTGTAATTTAGTTCCATTGTGTGTGAATATAGAGCTATAGAAATTATGCAAATTATTATTTGTTTTATGACTATTTTATTCTACCAGTCATTGTTTTGCTAAAACCTGAATCGATTCTTTCTGCATTGTCTTACAATTAGTTGCTCCCCAAATAAAAGGACACATTATTTACTGAGTTCTTGACAAAACATTTCACTCGATATATTGCTGAAGATTCACAAAAGAACCGTCTCAAAGAGACACTGCATTTGAGTTCAAACAATATACCTTTTTTTGGTACTTGACGCGTTTTTTTGATAGTCCTCATAGTTTAAGATAAGCGACATTTTGTCATAAAATTGGTTAGATTTTCTTACCATAGCATATGTTTTGGGTGCTCAAAAGAGCCGTCTCAATAAGACGTTTCTTTTGAGTACCTACAGCATATGTTTTGGTTGAGAAATAAGAAAAATCAGTTTTCTATTACATATTCATATCTAGAGGCATTGAACTTCTTTTTTTAATGCCTACAGCACAAACCCAGAGAAAGTGGTGATTGTACCCCTTTCGAGCCTCACCGCCGGCGGAGTCGCTGTTTTGTATTCTTGAGCAAGAAACTTTATTCGCTGCTTAGTACTGGTTCAACCCACGAAGACCCGTCCCAACACGACTGAAACATTGCTGACTGGAACGTAAAACATTAAACCAAACGCCTGCACCTCTCCTCTAGCCTTTAGTATTCGCACAACTTAGTAAGGAAGAGGCTGATGATGCATGTACGAGGTGCTGCGAATTACTGCAGGGATACATTTAAAGAATGACTTCTTAATGCAGTGGCTCATTGGTAGCGTGTTAGACTTGGGTCGAAAAGGCTTTGTGTTGTATCTTTGAGCAAGACACTTTATTCTCTGCTTAGTACTGGTTCAACGCAAGAAGACAGAAAAATCGTCCCAGTTTGACTGAAAAATGGTTGACTTGGACGTAAAGTATCAACACAAAGAAAAAAACCCTTAATGTACTAAAATGGATGTTTCCTTCTGGTTTGATAAAATAAACTAGGGTGGTCTATTGTATATATCAAGTGGTCACAGATTATAATTTCAAAATAATAATGTATTTCTTTGGATAGCGTTTTTGTGCCATCAAACTGTATACTAGTACCCTGATGAAATGTTGCATTTCATCTTGATATTCACTGTTTGCCAAAAAAACTCATATCTATATGTGAGGGTCGTGTTTCTTTGTGATTATAGGAATTGAAACTTTTTCGCCACTATATATTTTACTTATTTTCCTAAATTTTGCTTATTATCCCAATAATGGTTTATTTATTCCATGACATGACAAATACAACAAAATGAGTGTACGCCGAGCAGAGACTCAGATCAACCTGGATATCCTCCCAGTCTTACCCGAGTCTTTACTGTGCACTGTAACTATGAATTCAAGCTTTTTCCATGCGGCATGGGATACTCTGATAGACTGAGCTGATACCTAGGCTGATCTGAATGGTCTCATGACGCTTAGCCATACTGTTTTTTGTTGTTGTTTTTTCATTTCGCGGCTCATTTGGAGTTTTTATCGCTAGGTTGTATGGGTGGAGCGGACGGAAGATTTTGCAGACACTGGCCAATGGAACGTAACAACAAGAAACCTATCAACCAAACATACGGAGACCAGAACATTTGATGGCGTCATGGTTTGTACGGGAGTCTATGCCAATCCCCATGTCCCGGAGTTTCCCGGCCAGCATTCCTTCAAGGGCAAGATAATGCATTCTCATCGATACAGAACCAGTGAAGGATTTGAGGGAAAGCGCGTGCTGATCATTGGTATTGGCAATACAGCGGGAGACATAGCAGTAGACCTGAGTATGGTCGCTTCTAAGGTAAGTGGAGGGTTTGCATGGCGACTGATGTTCATTTTTAATCAGTGATTGTTTGGATTTTGATCCATATTTAAGACACATTGGTACACAATTCGGAAAAGGTAGTGAATAGGTATGAATTATCGATGCAAAGAGTAGGGAAGTATTGATTTTCCAAGTACAAAGATCATAACAGATGTTCTATCAAAATATTAAAGCCGGATGAAGGCCTTGACAATAAAACACACGAAAACAGAATGACCTTTGCAGTTGAAAACTTTAAACTGAGGTACTTTGATCAATTCTTCAATCTTAAAGTTCGAAGATTGAAGCGAGCTAAGAAATACAATGTAATCCTGTAATTTAATCGCGTAAAATGCATTTCAGAATGAAAAAGTAGGTATAGTAGAGCATTGTCAAGAAAGTGTAGGGAAAGTAGGAGCACTAAATATAGAAGGAAAAAGTAGAAATAGCACTTGAAATACGGTTAGAACTGTCAAAATGTGATTTTGCGAGAAAGCCTGAATATTTAACAACACTCCTTGCGTTGTAAAATGCATTTGCTTTGTAAGGTACAGTAAATAAAGATTGCAAAATCGAATTTGAGCTGACAGGTTACCAGTTATTTTCAGTCAGTTCTTCGCGAGTTCCTTGTATAGCAAGGTTTATGGAATGAAATATCAATATAAACATACTCTAGAGTTATCATACTATGAGATAAGAGTTTAATTATTATTCATTAAGCAATAAAAATGCAAGATAAGTAACCCGCCATAGCGAATTTTGAGTAAAACATTTTACATATGTTTCTCATGGAAATACTACTCGTTGGACTGTGATACTCATTCGTTCTTTTCTTATCCGGGCGACATTTAAACTGGCGTTTTACTGGTGGTCCTATGATGGTCCGAGACTGTATACTGGCTGAGTTTCTAGCCTTACTCAATAAAAAAGTAGAATAGTTTGAGATGCACGTCCCCAGATAAGAGTGCGTAACTGAAAATTATGTTTCTTATTTCTCAACCAAATCATATGTTGTGCATACTCAAAAGAACCGTCTCGATGAGACGGTTCTTTTTAGTACCCAAAACACATGTTTGAACTGATGGATGAGAAAAAAAATGCAATTTTACGTAAATTATATTTCCTTAACTGGCCCTATGTCAGAGATGTCCTAACATAATGAAAGGAACTGATTTTTGCAAAGTGGGTGTGTGTTTTAGGAGAACTTTAAACAGTTCTCAATAATTAAATGAAATAAAAAATCAACTAAAGTTATCAAAGTTTGGATGAACGAGACTCAGGTGGGGTAGAGACTGGCCAGTGGTCCTCATGGTTTAAGACAAAATGACGTTTTAATATACAATAACAAAAGCATTCTTACGTTTGTTATCATTGGGTCAAAGTAAGCATTGACAGCTATTTCATGTATATATGAGGCGTGACATGCGATTTCCAACAATGTGGCGTTTTGACAAGTGTAGACTCAGACGAGCCTCTGCAGCCTCCTTTTAAGTTTAGAAACTCCTAACGGTGTTCAGTCAGTAGCTTAACAATCATAGAATACTCAAGCGACTAACAAAGGCTCTGATCAGACTGCGCGTATGCGCAGGCTGGTCTGAGGCTTTGCTAGTCGCACATACCACATTGTTGGAAATCTCATTCACTGGGTCATTATTATATGATTAGGGAGAGCAGTGGCTCTGTGGTAGAGTGCTTGACTCGAGACCGAGGGGCCGCGGGTTCGAGCCTCACATTTATCCTAGCTTAGTACTGGGTCGACCCTTGAAGACTCGTCCTTGTTTAACTGAAAGATTGTTGATGGGACGTAAAGAATCAAATCAAACAAAGTGTATATATGAGCCGTGTCATGTGATTTCCTACAATTTGACATTTTGACAAGTGTAGACTCGGACGAGTTCCTGCAGCCTCCTTTTAAGCTTAGATACTCCAAATGTTGTTCAGTCAGTAGCTTAACACTCATAGAATACTCAAGCGACTAGCAAAGGCTCTGGTCAGACTGCGCGTATGCGCAGGCTGGTCTGAGGCTTTGCTGGTCGCACATACCACATTGTTGGAAATCTCAGTCACTGGCACATATTATATGATTATTTCCTATTTCAGGTTTATATCAGCTCTAAACAGGGAGCATGGATTGTAAGTCGCGTTGGTCCTGAAGGGCGCCCTTTTGACATGTATGGTTTCACCAGGGCCAAAAATGTCATGCTGCAAAAACTTCCTAGTTTTGCAAACAGGTACCTCTACAAAATTCTCAACAGTAGATTTGACCACAACAAGTTCTCGCTAAGACCTACCCATTCCCCGCTTAAGACCAATGGATTTTTGAATGACGACTTACCCAGTAGAATTATAAGTGGGCGTGTGGAGCTTCATGCTGATATTAAAACTTTTACAAAGACAGGTGTTGAATTCAGTGATGGTTTATCTGTGGATCATATAGATGTCGTGATTCTGGCGACAGGATATAGAGTAGACTACCCTTTTCTGGAGGACAATGTGATCAGTGAGGACAAAAGGGATTTATACAAGGCAATATTTCCACCAGATCTGGCGAAGAATACCTTAGCTGTTATTGGAAGTTTCAGACAGAGAGGTCCAATAGTGCCAGTATTGGAAATGCAGTGCCGGTGCGCAGTTGCGATATTTAAGGTAAGCTTTGCATTTGCACATGCCTAACTCTTTAAGTCGTCTGCCTTTTCTCGTCTGCTGAAATGTTTGAGAAAGCCTCTATGACAAACAGGGTGGACCCAGATCAGACTGCTCCTATAGGAGCAGTCTGCTCTGGGTCCACACTGTTTGCTTCTATACTTATATTGTCAGTAATGTTAGGCATTTTTTTGCAGCAGACAACTTCAGCAGACGACATTTTCAGCTATATTTTTTCTTGGCGCTTTAAGGGCTAATACATAGATAGATTCAGTGACGTATCCAGAGGGGGATCAGGGGGTTCGCTTGAATCTCCTGCCCACCGACCGTTTTTAAATATCCCATGAAAATGAAATAATTTGGTCCCACTGAGACCAAATTATTTCATCTTCATGTGATATTTAAGAAAAATTATATAAAATGACTCCCATCAATGCTTTCATTTCTTTTTCTTCATTTTCATTGTATCATATTTTCACATGTATCCTCACACTATTATACATAAGAACGCCCCATTTCAGAATCTCAGAGATTATTACAAGAGTGACATTCTATTAGGAATTTGTAACAATGAACACTGGTAAGTTGCATAAATTCCATTTGAAATGGCCACTTGTGTATCTTTGAACAGCGTTTGCCAGGGTTTTTTTTGCATTTTATTGATTATTAATTGCTTAACCATTCTATTCGCTTGTATCTTAAGATAGTAAAATTTATTGAGAGGAAAGCATCAATGGTATGTAAGAGTTATAGAAAAGTTCATCTATTACCAATGCTGAGGTTACATGCAATAGATGCTGACAATATATATTGCAATACAATGCTAAACATCCAATTACATTGCCCATGTATTAACATGTAGAAAAAAGTGTTTTAAAATTGCATTCACAATGCCCTTGTGGATACAAGATTTGCTTTGTTTTATACTCTATGACTTCGTTTGGGAAAATATAATAGAACAATATTATGATGGCTTGCTTGATGGCACCCCTTACGACTCAATTAACGATCCAATTGTGTGGCACATGGCACCTTATGCTTTTAAATTGACGCTCAATCTGATCCATGACCATAATAGATACCCACTACTTTTGACCAACTTGAATCAAACCAAACGCATGGGGCATGGATCATCTGAAAATCACGTGATTCAATAACATGATTATGACGAATATTTTAGTTATTGTGTAAGTTTGAAATTTCTAAGATGTAGAATGTTTTATTGCCTACAGTGAAACCTGTGTAAAACTGACACTCTCAAAAACAGAAAATTGAAATTGGTTTTCAAGACCGATTATCGCTTAATGCAGGTCAAAAGTATTGCAGAATGCTCCAAGGGGAGCATTCTGCAATAACTTCGACCTTCTTTAAGCTACTATTTGTCATTAAGATCTTTGTTTTGTCTATTTTGAGTGGCTGTTTTGCACAGGCTTTACTGTATATATATATATATATATATATATATATATATATATATAATATAGTATTTTCAATTTAATCTATGTTACAATAATATTTGTTTATCCTTTGCCAGGGTCACGTTCAACTTCCGCCATCATTAGGCATGCATGCTGACATTAGACGGCGGAAAAAGAGACAACTGCAGTTATACAACGAATCTCTTCATTATTCTTTACAAGTAGATTACATCCCTTATATGGATGAACTCAGTCAAGTTATAGGATGCAAACCAAACATCGGTAAGTACATGTCCCAGTTTTTATTTTTCCAAATATCCAATGCATTACTAAATCATAAAATTATAGGCAGCTGCCAAACTTTATCAGAGACTTAACTCTTTACCCCATAGAGACACCCTTTTCACACTTTTGCAAACAGAGCAGACCAAGATCAGGCAGCTCTTGTAAGAGCTGTCTGATCAGGGTCTTCTCTGTTTGCTTATGGAAATATGATTAGATATGATCCTACACTAGTGGACCTGACAAGTAATTTCTTTATTCTATGTATAAATGTGACAGTTTATTTATATAATTATTCATGGTGGGCGGAGCTTACCATGAAGGAAATGGTTAACTGTCTGTATGAAGGAATCATGAGTATGTAGCTACCAATTATGTGTACATTAAAGACTGAGTTGATGATTATATAATGATGTGAGTATGGCTCATCCCACAAGTCATTTTGGTAGTTTACCAGTGCATCGAATGTCACTTACCTTTGACTACGAACGTTAAATATCTATTTTAATATTTATGAATTTGACAGACTTTTGCTTTTACAAGTTTGCTAGATTACACAAACATGATAATTAAATGACAAAATAAAGCAAACAATCTCATTAACATTAACTCATGTGCAGAACAGCTGTAATCAGCAGTGATTTAACATAGGAACGTTACTCGTACCTATCGAATTTATACCAGCCAAAAGTTCTAACCTTATCAATTTTCTTCAAAAAGTTATATGACATGACTATTCTTTTTACATCTCGAAATAGCCAGACGTGTCATGTATCCTAGACAGTAAAGTTGTCGACGAAATGTCCAACAGTTCATGCAGGATGCCCATTTGAATAGTGTTAACTCCATTTTCAAAAATCGCATTTTGGCACAATTTGTTAGTCATGACTTTTTGAAATACCTCACTTTCACGCACAAAATGTTTTCATTTCAAAAGCCAAACTCATATTGAACACTATAGTGCAATATGAACACTCATCCAGTATGAGACTCGTTGCTTTTTGGCCAAAATGTCAAATTTTACCCCACCATCCAATGCAAATTCTAGTGATTTTTAAATTGGGGGTACGTGTATTCGACAAAACCCATGGGATACAATTTTATGAATTTTGCTTAGCCGTTTTTTGATATCTTTTACTGGTAATCTGGCCTATTCAGGACTGCAAATGAAATTGATATAGTGCTTATAGCTTTTCAGAAAACTGATAAAAACACAGGTGGCTGGTTAGAACTTTTGACTAGAATATTTGAGAGAGAGAGAGAGAGAGAGAGAGAGAGAGAGAGAGAGAGAGAGAGAGAGCATGCAAGGTAATATAGTGAACTGTATTTTCCTATATGATATACTCTAAAGACAGATGCAAAAGTGAAGATGATGGTGAGTTATAGGCTGCTAAATTAATTTCGCTTTTGTCTGTCTTTAGAGTATAATAAATAGTAAAACACACTTCACTACAATACCTTGCTCACTCTCTCTCTCTCTCTCTCTCTCTCTCTCTCTCTCTCTCTCTCTCTCTCAAATAAATTCAATAGACAGGAGTTACGTTTGCCCTTGAAACACTCGTATATAAATTATTATTGTAGGAAAACTATTTCTGTCAGACCCAACATTTGCTATGAAAGTGTTCTTTGACGCCTGCACACCATACCAGTACAGACTGACAGGTCCAGGAGCCTGGGACGGGGCTAAAAAGGCTATTCAGACACAGTGGGATCGAATCTATTACCCTGTGAATACAAGACGGATTGATAACCAGTACTTGTTAAGATCTAACGGAAACTTGTTTGCATATGTATTTGTTGTACTTGTAGCACTCATGTGTTATTTTTGGTTCAAATAAATACAGTAAAAACTGTGTCAAACGGTCTCTAAAAAAGCTAAAAATGTGTTTTAAGACCAATCAGTGCTTAATGCAGGTCAGGAGTATTGCAGAATGCTCCAAGGGGAGCATTCTGCAATACTTACGACCTTCATTTAGATACCATATGTCATTTAGATCTTTTTTAGTCTATTTTGAGTGTTCATTTTACACAGGTTTTACTGTAAAGCATGCAAGAGGCATGATAAACTGTCCCTTCTAGAATATAGAAATAACCAAAGGTATTTGTAAATGTTGATCTGGTAGTTTGTTGTCTATCAGTCTAAAATACTCGTGTGCAAATACGTGCAACCTTTTTTGAATTTGTTGGATAAACTGCTATTCAATTTGAAACAGGCATTGCCATAGTGATGCTGACTCAGGAGAATTACAACTCATCAAAGCGCAGTGGCTGGGTTGGTAGAGTGTTAGACTGGGGATCGAAGAATCGCTACCAAACATATATGTGTCTTGATCCACATCTGGACTAAGGGTGAGGTTGGCGCCGTGGAACCAGTTTAATCCCTCCAGTAAAATATTTTACTGACCGTTCCAAGGTGGTACTTTTTTTATGGATCATTTGCGTTTTTGTGTCCTGTGTTTCTCATGAATTGCTGCCTTGTGGTCACCTGCTGGGAAAGGACTGACCTCTTGGCTCTTGTTGGTGATGTTTATTGTATTTTTGTTACTTTCCAAGTGGTATCCTGGGTCAGGTGTGGTACTTGATTGTATCGTTTCCCGATCTTTGCCGTCTTACTTTCAAGACTCACAAGAGTCTCTGTGTCCTTCAGCAAGACGTTTTCTTCGCTGATTAGTACAGGTTCTACCCAGGAAGACTGGAATTCGCCTTGACAAGACTTTATAAATTGTTGACTGGGACGTAAAGCATCAAACAAACAAATAAATTATCACATAAAAGAGTGCTTTGCAGACAAACATGAACTTTATTGATACCCTAATTTTCATTGACTACATGTATCTGGGCAATATATAGTCCAGCATTTGTCCATGGTATTTTACGAGCTTTATAACAAACCATAATTATTTAAGCCTTACCTTGCTATCCTCAGATATACATTGTTTTGAAAACAGTGTAGATCTAGATAAGCTGGCTTCTGAAGCCAGCTTATCTAGATCTGCACTGTTTTAGCTAATTTAGAACTATAATGTTTTCTAGTCTGCTTATAAATACATGCTAATATCTGTAAGCTAGTTATATAAAATATATTGAAAATAATATAAAGCGGGTGTAATGCATTAAAATGTCAAACATGAGGCCAAGACGCCTGACAATTGTGTAGACTTGTAAACTCTTTAAAAAGTTTTAAATTATTAGAAATTTATTTCAAATTTGTTGGCTTCCTGTACAGCAAAACCTGTGTAAAACGGCCACTCACAAATAGACAAAACAAAAATCTTAATGACAAATGGTAGCTTGATGAAAGTCGAAAGTATTGCAGAATGCTCCGCTATCTGCAATACTTTTGACCTGCATTAAGCGATAATTGGTCTTGAAAACTAATTATGGTCTTTTCAAGAGTGCCGTTTTAAACCGGTTTTCATGTATTCTGGGGAGTAATTTTTATCGATACTATCATTATTATTCACAAGATGCAAGCTTATTACCACAAACCTAATTTTAAACCATCGCATTAGTAATTTGTCAAAATCATATTTTCTAACAGTCTCAGACCTCAAGATGTGAGCCCATTAAATGAATTAAATTTCTCATTTCACAACCTGAAAAATGTTGTCAATGCTTCAAAGAATTGTGAGATGTTCTCAGTTTGACGTTTCTTTAAGCTCTCAGTTTGTCATTTCTTTTTAGCATACAAAACATGTGCCTTTACTGATAAGATAATACTTGGATTATAAATAATCAGGAAAACGTATTCTTCAGAAATAGAGAGAACCTACAAATTAAGAAAACAGCAGACTCGGTTTTATTGAGTCTGTTCATAAGAACTAATGGAAAGTGCAACAATTAAAACACCCCTAGCACCGGCTTCAGCGGGTTCTGCTTTCCGTCAGAACCCAATATTCCTGAAGGACCAAAATATGGGAAAAAAAACACAAACTTCGGTTGCATTTTTAGTTATTGCAGCAGTCGTAGCAGTAGTAGCAGTTTTGTCTGTGTGGATTCTTTACGTTCAGCCAACAACATTACAGTCATTTAGGACGATTTCCAGTTTTCCTGGGTTGAAACAGTACTTAGCAGCGGAATAAAGACCTTGCTCAAGGACACAGCACAGTGACTTCTACGACGAGTCTCAAGCCTGCCAGTACTAGTAGTAGTAGTAGTAGTAGTAGTAAGATGTGTAAGAATTGATTGAGAAGACTTTTTTGCTGTATTTACAAACTTGTGCCATGTGAAATCATGTATTAACCCTTAAAGCGCCAATCACAACTGCAGCAGAACACAAATTTTTCATCATCTTTTCCAAATTTCGAACAAAATAACGTATGATAATTCATGAGAATCGTCTGCCAGCAGACGATTCTCATGAAATATCATACCTTATTCGTTGTTTTTGAAAAAGCAGCAAAATTTGAAATTGTCGTCTGCTGCAAATTCTAGGTGGCGCTTTATGGGTTAAGTATTTTTAAGCCAGTGTTCAGTAAAAGGTACTAGTTGGCATGTAAGCCCAATCTAAGACTCAGGTCAGTCTGTACATCTTTCGAGTCTGATCAGAGTCTTTGAGGACAATCTATGGATAGCCAGGGATCCAACGTTTCTTTGGGCAGACAAACTAAGATGCGTAGATTGATTTAGGTCTTCATTGAACGCACATGCCAACGTGTACCTTATGCTGGACACTGGCTCTTTTAGCGTGTCAAATTTAGCAAAAGAAGAATTCTGGCATGCTGTCTACTGTCGTGCCAACCAAGAGTGACAGTGATGTAATATTTTGTTTACAATTGTTAAGTAAAATTTAACTTGTACAGTCCGCTTGAGCTAATGCTAATCGATAGATCACTTTTGTATTAATCCTATGCGGATAGGATTAATACATAAGTGATCTATCGATTATAAGTCCATGAAAATTAAACAAAACATGACGTCACTGTCACTTTTGGCTGGCAGGACAGTAGAGATGCTAACACTCAAGCATCACCTGCAACAAATCAGTGATGTTGACCATTTAAAACTGTGTGCTATTTGTCATAACAGAACTGTCACTTAACCCTTTTATCCAGGGTATTGAGTACTCCTTTAAAGAATTAGATAATAAAACTGACTAATTTGATTATTGTTTTTGTACTGATAAGTCTTATTTTACACTCCCAACTCCCCCTGACTCTGTGTGCGTGGGTGTACACGTTGGTCATAACTTTTGAATTCATGGACCTAGAGTATTGATATTCTCGTAGAAATGGCTTTTCAAATATACGATAAAATATATTACCTAGTGCCCTTGACATTAGCCTTGCTCTTTAAAATAAGTACATAGTAAAGATAATGTCACTGAATGTCAATTTTCCTTCGTAGCCCAAGAACTGAATCTTGTAAACTTGAGTAATTCAAGCTTTAATTAGATAATGGCTTGAACTATTTGCAATATGTGTGCATTCCAGTTTTTGAAATGACTATACCTTTCAGGGCAACACAATCACTATTATGCTCACTCACTCACTGCAGTTGACCATGACTACTTATACTGACCCTGAAGCTTTTGATAGACTGTTTTTAACAGCCAAATATTATTTAGGGGATGCTGATATATGCAAATTTTGCTCATACCTACTTCATCTAAGATCACTTTAACATTTTGTAGCCACAGAGTCATATTAGTAGTTAACAAATTTATTTTACAAGACAGAATACAATCTATATGATAATTTTGAAGTTTTGTCTAGAAAAAGTTTTGACCAAAAACCAATAACTTGTTTCTTAATTGTGACTGATATTGGAAATGGGCTGAGTTCTTCATAAAGCATTACGCGAGGGGTATATTTCTTAACATTAAGTATATTTTTCGTAAAGTCTGCATGAATCTTTTTTCAATAGCACTAAGATCTCTGTACCCCATATCGCACTGCCATAAGTTAAAAAATGAATAATAGTGTTATCAAAAAGTCATTTGACAATCTATAGGTAATTCTATTTTTTTTTATTGTTCTATAAACTGAACAGTGCTTTCCTTGTCTGATCCACAATATGCTTTTTGGAATGGTAATTCTTGACTAATATGATTTTGGTGCGTAGTCTTATCACAAAAATACTACCTTTGTCTTATTCGGATTCACTTTGAATTTCAATTGTGAACAATTAATGTGAATTTTTCTACACCTCCTGCAGTTCTTTGATACTTTCAGCAAACAATACCATGTCATCTGGGAACAGCAAAACACAAATTTTAAATAGCATTGCAACGAATTATCAAAGACGTTCAGTTAAACGTTATTCCCCCTTCAAAGATAACTTTCTAGACCATTTAAAACAAAGACACTAGTGTAGGCGATAAAATTTCCCCTTGTCCCAAGCCATTCTTGCAGTAAAAATGTTGATCAGTCTCCATTTAATGATTAACATGATTTGATATGAGAATACATACTTTTATTATTGTCAAAATCTTTCCAGATATATTACAAGAACTTTCTTAATACACCTATCCGCCAGACATTTAAAAAGTCTTAGTAAAATTAATGTAATTCATTTTCGAACTCTTTTAAGATATTCTATAAGAGCATGTATAACAAAAATGTTATCGGATGTAGAGTATGATGCACAGCCACACTGAGATTCTTTGGGTATACTATTGACTTCTAGAAAGGTATCAAGCCCTATATTTAATATTACTGTAAACAATTTATCCATACAACTCAGTATGGTTATGGGGCGATAATTCTCAGAAAGCTGGGTCTCCTTTGTTTTGTATAAAGGCTTGATAAAGCCAATTAACTAAAATTCTGTTATGTTTCCAGTATCAAGAATCATGTTGAACAGTTTTACATATATAGGTAAGAGTGGAGAAGATATGATGATATATTTTTTAATAATTTTTTCGGTACCTGGACCTTTGCCATTTTTAGCTTCTTAATACAACTCTTGATTTCATTTTCTGTTATTTCGAATTTTAGTGCATCAGAATTAAACTTGGAACACCCAATTTTTCTAAGGATTCATCTACATTATATTCTTTACTATTTATATCCTTAAAAAGTCAAATAAACCTTCTAGTTTAATGACTGAGTTGTTTGGCTTACTACTTTCTACTCCAAAACGTCTTTGTGTGATTTTTGCATCACTTGTAGTAAATTTCTCATCATGCGCTTATAATCTGTTGTGCTTCTATTCATTTCTCTCTTGTGATGACTGCTATTAGCCAGAAGCTCATTTTATACAGCCGCAAACTGTGTCTGTGGGGGTATACTGTTTTCACGTTGTACGTGCGTGCGTTTGTGCATTCGTCCATCCATCTGTCCGTCCTTCTGTAACGTTTTGTTTCCTTAATATCTTGAAGAGTCCTTGCTGGAATTTCATCAAACCTTGCAAACATATTCATATCTACATGACAAATATTTTTAATAAGAAAGTAAGGGCTAGGGGCCAATTCTATTAGCGAAATTTCCCTTTGTAATTTCAAATGGTTTTTATATAGGGTTTATGCTTATGTTGTGATAGTGCATACATGGGCCGTTGAACTCCTACCACAACCTTTGATGGAGCAATTTGATACTTTGCCTTCACAATGCAGACACATTAAACATATGCATAGAGGAGTTTGATTCGAAATAAATAATCTTGAAACAAAACGAAAGCTATGAGAACTTAGACAATTATTCCCTAATAAGCCTTTTGTATATGCAAACATAGTGCATTCATGGGCTGATCAACTCCTACCACAGCTTTTGCTGAATTAATGCAATTCTTTACCTACACAAGTGTAGACATATTGAACATATGTACGAAGAAGTTTGGCGTTAAAATATAATTTTTGACAAAATGACAGCTATGAGAACTTAGACAATTTTTCCTTAATATGGCTTTTGTATTTCATGGGCCGATCAACTTTTGCAGAATAAATCCAATACTTTACATATACAATGTAGACATATTGGACATGTGCACAAAGGAGTTTGGTACTAAATATTTATTTTTTGACAAAATGAAAGATATGAGATCTTACTGTATATACTTAAGGAATCCTCCAACGCATACATTAAACACTTTACAACAAAAACTAAATTATGTTAAACGTATTGAAAATTCTGTTGTTTAACAAAATTTTAATAATATTCACATCATTGTGTTAAAATTTCAGAACAATGCCTTGTGTATTGAGTATTATGCAAACTACAGCTATTTAATTCTAAAGGGTCAAAATCGAAAGTCACAAAAAATGGAATTTAGGCTCAATTCTGCGTTTCCGTGGTGAGACAATTTTAATTTTATTTGTCATGCTGAACAATGAAAAACGTCATTTTGTAATAAGAAATGCATGAAATTCACAGTGGGTCAGGCTTCAGACTCCATGACGACCCTTGCATAAAACTTGCATCAGTGCGTCGGTGTCTGATGTTTGTCTTTGGCTGGGCCCACCGAGCCTCAACTGGGTTTTTCCTTTAGCTCTGACTGTCTGTGAGTGGAGAGCCTTTTTCTTTGTTTCATGACAATATGTTTATTAATTTGATTATCTCCCTGTGATGATACATTGGATAAGCCTCCACACGAGCTTAACATTGTTTCTGGTTTTGACAACAGCAGAACCTAGGGCGAATATTTGGCAGTATATTAATATAAGCCCTCCCCCAGTGCCTTTGGCTGAGCGTCCTAATGCGGTGGTTCTGTTGTTGATGCTTCATTGTTTCTTGTCGCCCCACCCCCCATTGTTTGGTGGGTTTTATGTGTGGTCCTTGTTTTGTCTCGTACTTTACTTAGTGTCGTTTCTAGTTTCGTAATGGAGGGACTGGATGCTTTACTTTAATTGCCTTTTAATGGCATTTTAATGTGTTCTGTGTCTCTTCCTCACGGTGCCGTGGGTTGGTCTGCAATGTGTGATTGTGGAATTCTGGTCATACTCACATACTTTAAATTTTCATGTGATTTGGCTCAGTTCAATTTTAAAAATCCACACTTTGAGTGCCATCAGCAGAGCTTTGCTGTAAGCTATCAGAATAAATGTTTCACCATGACCATCCTACTACCTGATCGAAACCCAATTGAGCACAAATGCGATGCGAATGGGAAGTATTAAATTACTTGTGTGTGCGCAATGTCAGTTCAATTTTATGTAGAAGATAGATGTTTTTTTCTTATTTTATGAATAGTAGAATACACACTCACTAACCTTTAAAAATAATTGATATCTCATAAAAATGGAATACATTAAAAAATTGCTATTCTGTTTTCTGTATTGATTTGTTTGAAAAATTCAAATTTGCGATTTTCGTTTTTTTGAAGCTTTTTTTTGAAAACTTCAAAAAACGAAAATCGCAAATTTACTATGCAAGTGGCTTCATAACTTTCTCCACATATATGCTACGACAAAATGTCGAACGTTTCTATAAAGTACTATATGTCCCCTTTAAACTGGCACCAGACCTAAAGAAAAATACAGTATACTTATCGAGTTATAGCCCTTTGAATTAGGGTCACTTTAGTATACTAAAAACTCAATGCTTCGAACATATAAAGTGATATAGACGAGCATATCATTCTTCGATAAATCGGTGAAATTTCTTGAAATTTTTAAGAAAATATCCCCATATATTTATATAATGATTCTGTGAACGTTGCGAAAATCCTACATGTTTTTGTTAAATTACGTCGAATCGTTTTCAGTAAAGTCTATAAATGGTAAACAAAACACCACCTTTCAGTTTTCAGTCAAACTTATCTCTAACAAAATGCACGAAGCAACATTTAGACTAGTTTTAACTCAAATTCAATATGTTGATCGTTCATACTAAGTTGTTGCTACAAATCATTGAAGGCTAGTGGGTAATTTTTAAACGCTTAAAATCATTTTTATTAAATCAAAAATGCCTTACGTGAATGGGGTTATAGAACTTATACTAAATTTTGTTGTCATAGCAGTGCGGCTTTAATCTAAATTTAAACGTTAACTTTAAGTTTTGCCAAAATAGGCTTTATTTACAATAAAATTACTCACCTGTTCTTGAGGACTAGACAGATTGAACACATTTTAATTAATGTAAACACGTCATTAAGAAGCAGAAAAATGCTTGAAAAAATGATATAAAATGTGATAACTGTAAATAGAGGACAGAGCGTTTAGTTTTTTCCAACGTTTATGTTTAGTTCGGGACAACTGCTCGCCTTAAACTGTGTTAACGTTACATTACTAGTTAGAGATAATTTGATCATGTTGCGTGTGTCTGAATAAAATGGGCAAGTTTCTTTAGTTTCAAAAAAACATATAACATAATCGACAGCGTACTTATCTTTACATGCTGGTTGTCCTACACCTTTGTCGCCAAAAGATCTGCCTTTAATCTGCCCATCAAGTCTATAAAACCTGACAGGCATACTGATTCTCAATTTACCTCCTATCAGTCTTAGTATTTCATTAACTTAAGCTATGATATCAAAAATGGCAGAGGTTCTGACGTTAAAGTCTCTGAGGAGATAAACATATCTATATTACTTAGCAAATGATTCAGACTCATATTAAAATTGTTCTAAAATATTATCTGTCTGACTATAGCCTGTATATGCTGGTGGGGCATATACTGCCTAAACTAGAAAGATTCCTTAGTCTGAAATAAAACTTTATCTAATTTAAACCATAATGCATACTCACAATCTATATCTACATTTTCAAAGCGAAAAATATAACAGCAATATCACCTGATTTTATTTTGACTTTTTGCTTTCGTGTCTTTAAACAACTTCAAATTTATCAACCGTCACAACATCGAGATCATCCAATTTTGGTTCTATACCTGAAATTATGCCATAGGTCTGAAGAAGTTCTTTGACTTCCAGAATATTCAGTTTATATTTGAGTCCACATACAAGTACTAATGAGGGCCACTATGGCACCCGCGATTTTTAAGCCTGAAAAGAAAGTCTTTTTTGCAGGATAAAATCGCGGGTGCCATAGATGGCTCCCCTGGTAAGCTTGAGTGACTAGCTGTGAATAACTTTATTTTAGTTTATTTTAGGGGAAATTCTGGTTGGGTCTATGATTGTGATAGTTTTCTGGGCTATTTGGGGATTTTGACTGCTTTGTAATATACTTACGGAATAAAGAAACGCAACAAACACTTCAAGTCATTGTAAGCATATAATATGATGCACGTTTTTAGTGCAAATGATATTTATCAATAGAAGCAGTATGTGTCCGTCAAATTACAGCAGGTTCAACGTAATTATCGATTACGTAATTATTTTGGTATGCGCGTAACCAGCCTGACCCCCGTAGTAAACTGCTGAAACAGGGTCAATAAAAGCAAAGTTTGGATCAACCATTGGTTTATTGTTTTAAAAAGTCTTGGCATAGATTGCAGATCAAGAAAATGATCAAATGGCGACGTTTCTGTTGGATTCTGAAACGGCTTAACGTCATTAACGTCAACTCTGAATACTGCGTAAAACGCGTAAACTTTCTTTTCTGCTTGAGATTTTATTCATTACAAGGAAGTTTTGTTCAAGAATTATGACTTGAGATCTTCAGACGTCAAAAAACCTCAATTCTGACGTCAAAATTCGATATCCTACGTTTTAATGGTTTCCATGATGTTTATGCGTTTTTCTAATGATAAAATGGTCCAGTGACAAAGTTTAGGTTACAGTTAACAAGTTTGGTGTTCACTCTCGGCATGTAATCAGATGTTTTCTCTTGCATTATGCCGTGTTTTGTTTGGCTAACGTAAATATAAACACCTTACCAGCGTATTTCTACGGTATCTGAAAAGTCAGTTTTTCCCAAGAAAACATATTCTGATGTTATAGGTTTATCTTATCCCGTATATTGACCAGCGACCCGAACCCGACGGCTCTAAGTGACGTTTATCGTTTATTCACTACCATTGTGTATCTTGCCATTCACGTAGGCTGTTTTGACGCAATATTTGACTGCATTACGAATATGATTGGACGTTTGTTTAACTTGCACATTGTCAAGTCGACGCCAAATAATCAAACATAGAAAAGACGGGGTTCTTGATCTATATTCTGACGTTAACGTCACAACTTTACGTTTTCATATGTTTTCATCTTGTAGCGTAGAACATAGCGTTTAAGTGACGTTTTGGTATTTCATCACATGCTATAAATACTCAATAAGAATTTTTCAAAAGAGATTTCACCAAACCGTCATCTAAACATGCAAAAATTATATTTTTGTCTGTTGCGTTTCTTTATTCTTTAAGTATAGTTTCCTAACTTAGTTTATTTGAGGTCTATTCTGGTTGGGTCTATGATAATGATAGCTTCTTGTGCTATTGAGAATAACTGAGTTTATTTGTGGATTATTTTGGCTAGGCCTGTGATTGTAATAGTTTCCTGGGCTGTTGGGGAATAACTTAGTTTATTTTAGGGTTATTCCAACTGGGTCTGTGAATATGATAGTTTCCTGGGCTATTGAAAATAACTTAGTTTGTTTTTGACTGCTCTGTAATAGTTTCCTGGGCTCTTGAGAATAACTTAGTTTATTTTTGACCACTTAGTTAATTTTAGGGGAAATTCTGGTTGGGTCGATGATTTTGATAGTTTCCTGGTCGCATAGCTGGAATGCTGTGAATAACTTAGTTTATTTTCGTAAAGATATGATTGTGATAAATTCCTACCTGCTCTTCTCTCGCTGGTAGGCATATTGTGGTTATCTGTTGATAAAGACTAACTTTACTCGCATCACAAACAACAGGGTTTCTAATTTGCATATCGTATGACGGTCTGAGCTAATCTCGCGATTACTAAGCTATTTAGCTTAAGACAAGATTGGTCATGCTTGTACTCATAAATTCATTATTTTCCTTCATCAATATCTGACTGACCCTTATGAGCAAAAATAATATGATTCCGATCACTCAGATTGGTTGTATCTTGTTGCAAACATGTCGACCCCACCGTCGCCATATTGGTTCAGAGGTCGATGTGATCCCGCGTAAGCTTGTTAATTTTGGCGGGAAATTTGTCACGTGACCATACGACAGCAAAACAAATGTCCGCCATTTTGGAAAAATCTACTGTTGGCCTAATGGTGACACTTGGGCACATGATGGATATTCCTTCTTTCCGAAAAGTTAATTTTAATGGATGGGGTATAATATAGTTATGAGTTTTTGCCAAGTAAATGCATGTCATGATTTTTTCATGAAATTAGGTCAGTCATGAAACTCAACTTTCGTTTTCTGAAATAGGCCATTACTCATGAAAATTTGATAGAAAGTAGGTGGCGCTGCAATATACAACAATAGACGAACGAGATTAACGCGAGAACAAATTCAACGCGAAAACACCTTCAGGCAGTATACATCTAGTACGTTGCAAAAGCGTATTATATTTTAAGTAAGGAATTTGGGTTCATGAAGTTCTATGTATCTTATAGTCTCTTTAGTAAAATAACTTAGATATTCAAAGCTAATTTCTGTAGCTTAGAAATATTTCATTTAGCGCAGTATTTCGCTTCTCACGACTTTCAATGATAAGTTACGTCATATAGATTATACATGACGTCATTGAAAAGCAAGTAGTATCTTCTAAAAGCGACAACAAGTATTACTTTTCGAAACAATAGATAACTTGGTCATTTTAAGAGTAAAGGTGTATACTTAGATATGATGTCTGCTTTAAAGTTTCTAAAGATTTTGGTTCTTGCATGGAGTCGTATTTGATAGCTAGTATCATTCTTATGATTAAGTTAGAGCTTCTGTTGATATATTAGATAAATCATCATTGGCATGTAATAGTATTGGGGTTTAATTATCAGATGGTGATGAAAGTGTCCATATCGCTTGAGACGTGGATGCAATGTGGACCTTCACACGTAAAATGTGGATGCAATGTGGATCCACCACATCTCCACATTTTGAATGTGGATGTAATGTGGAGCAATGTGGATGTATTGTGGAGCAATGTGGATTTCAACATTTCAATGTGAATAAATGCAGATATATTGTGGGTCAGTATGATGGAAATTTACATTCTTGGATAAATTCGAAATTAATGTGAACCGCCACACTAAAAATGTGGATCCACCACATCTCCACATCTTGACAATGTGGATCCACCACAACTCCACATTTCCATTATGTGGAGTTTCCACACCTACACATTCGACAATTTGACTTATACCCTCTCTTCAATCAATCCTATTTTTTCTCAATCTCTCAAGTTGATAGTAGCATGGTACAATCGCTATTGCAGCTTTTAGAGAGATGACCCTATCATAATTTTATTCGACATGTTTGCAGGATGATATTTGCTTCACTTAAGACAAATTTTGGATTGAGGCCTTTTAGTCTTCTATCCTATTCTTCCTTTCTCTCTCGCTCTCTCTGGGAGAATTACAGATATGACTGAAATATTGCTAACTGGGACTTTATGTCTTAACTCAATCAAAAGATTCAATCTTTCAATAGTTAACTTCTTGTAATCTACATCTATGGTTCAAGCACCATCCGTCACCTTTGATGGCCATTAAAAATGTTTAGCCCTTACAATTCTAATTATCTACCTCTTTACACTGTGAAGTGTCCACATTTACATGTTTGACAATTAGATGAATATGCCTAAGTTCAGGCATGTATGCTTAAAACTTTGACTATACATCTTCACATAGTAAATTTCAGATCTGCATAGCATACCAATATTGCATGCTATATATTCTATCTTCATATGATTAATATAAGAGTAGCCAATATATATATGAAGTTAAGCGAAGTCTAATTGTCATTATATTTCTATCAAATTTGGTGGCTGTTTCACAGTATGAGATCATGGAAGAATTTTATCTGAGCTTACAAAGTGATAGTTCTATGGATATTTTCCCTAAAAATAAACAGTTCTCATTTACCACAAAGCTAAATCACCCTATTCAAGTCCAGAAAGATCAATGGGTTGTATAGTGTAGGCCCCTGTGGCGAAATTTGAGCTCCCGTGTGCATTTTTTGGTAATAGTGATTCTTATCGATTTTCAAGTAGAGAAATATATGCAGAGTAAGGAAAAAATGTTTACAATTTTTTCTTGCAGTATTAACGTCACAGTGACGTCACAAAATGGGGTACCGTCTTTTCACTTGTATCAAAGAACTTATATGTGGTGGGGTTATTTACACAACTAAAATAGTCTTATTTTTATGTTTGTTGCATTGAAATGGCCAAAAACGTCTATAGAAACACTAAAATGAAAATTTTATTTAATATGGACCTCAATTTTACGTGAATTTGACGTCAATTTTACGTCAATGTGCTGGAAAAACACATTGCGTACCCAAAAAAAATCTGGAAATTTTCGTGTGCCTTGCGACTGAAATCAGACCTTAGCATACTTGTATGTTCTTTGCTCAGCTTTTTGAAACAAGTTAGCTCTCTGGTGGTTGAGGCGTTTAGGTGCTACAGCGTGTTAACTACGTTACCCTACATTTCTAAACAAAATAAATGTAATCAATGTAATACTTTAATTACTTAAATTGGACAAACATTCATTTATCATACAAGAACATTTCATTCTTTACATATATTTATGTTTATAAAATTTATATGGGCCCTTTGTAATGTTATTTATGTTACAATTTAAGCTACTCCCTTTAAAATCACTGAAATTCTGTTAAATAATTCTCTTTGATATGCTTCCCAGTTAGCTTTTAGGTTT
This sequence comes from Loripinus fragilis, assembly GCA_964019695.1. Taxonomy (NCBI): domain Eukaryota; kingdom Metazoa; phylum Mollusca; class Bivalvia; order Lucinida; family Lucinidae; genus Loripinus; species Loripinus fragilis. Next base: position 83,772,512 of record OZ026517.1, read on the forward strand.
TAAATACACCTTCCAAAAGACAAGTAATAGACCAATATATAGCTACAAACAATTGTTTGTTTTACAAATACTTTAAGAGTTTTAAACTGTTAAAAAAGATGACCCTGAACAAAAAGTTCATTCTTTAATTCAGCATGAAATTCAATTTGAAAACCTTTTAACACCAAATATTAGCATTCTGTTAATAAGCAAGAGTGAAAGCCATGCTATGCTTAACTTCGTTTCTGGTGTAAAATATTAGCTTTGTTTTTGTTTGTACGGCATCATGTAACGTATATTACAACTTTCAAGACTGCACATACATTGCTTTATTCCGTATATTATACGTCATAGAATATTTTATTTCATCTCAAAACTGACTGTGCTTGTTAAATAGATATCAATATATCAGGCTGTCTGAAAAAAGGATTTATCCGTTGTATTTAAGTTCCTACCAATTATCCATGCACAATTACGTTTGCAAAATAGTATGTATTGTATCTTTTACATCTACAAAGAAATGATTTGCCAAAATTATAGAATTAAAATTCATAAACAAAGGGAATAATAGCACTCAAGTAGCAACATTTAGAAGGATACATTTCAATTTTCTGTCAAATTTGTTAAAAACATACATGTAATAGTACTGTACAAAATATATTATATTGCCATATGTTTATCCAACATGTTAAGAAAGACGACATATGATTGAGCCAGAAAAGCTAATATATTATTTAAGTTTAGAGTTTTTTAAATTTTAATTGAGCTACTTCTATTCAGTTATTTAAGTGTCTGTAAGTAGTTATTGTTCAAAAGGACTGTCTCAAAATCAATTTGTAACCATACTTTTAGCTGGGTATGCAGATGGTAACGCATTACAGAAGCTTTGAAATTAATTTCAGTTTATATACAGCATAGATTTCGTTGTGCGATAAACAAAACTGTCCATCACATTAAGTAAGTACCGTGGATCACTTGCTCAACAAAATAATATCTAAAGAACTGCTTTATTGATGAGAAACATTTCCATGGAAATCGAGAAAGTTGGTTATAGTGGCGAGTTTTACTTTAAGGCCACATTAGATATGGTCATATCCAAGGAAATAGGTCAGCTGTTACTACGATGCCAATTTGAATCAAGTCTTTTCAGCTAAAATTGTATCAGGCCAAATTTTAACGGGTGACATTCAAGTTATTGTAAAGTACATTTTACAATGGTTTTTAGAAAGCTCGATAGAAAGTTGAAATATTAAAAAAATGAAGTCAAGAGATTAGATCTGATTGGGTTTTTATAATAAATGCTTATATACCTGATATTAATTTCCACTAAACAGAACGTTGGCAAAATAGTATAGGAACCTCACACACATGATAAATGTAATCATTAATAACAATGTTTTACATGTATATGTATATGTGTACTTAAGTTAAGAATGGCTTGTTAACTTTCCAGGTCATAGATTCAAAAGGAGCATGCACAAGCTAACTGTTCAGCATTAAGATGGCACTCTTCTCAGTATCAACATTGTCACCAATGATAGTCGCACATGCAATGTTTAAAAATGTGCATAACTTATGCATATCCAATTTGCCATGTATACTTTTATTCAGTTATCTCTTATAGAAAACATTTCATTTAAATGTACAGGCTATCATTATAAATCTCAGAGATTGAATTAGCAATGTCTCATTGTCAATTGTGTAATATGTTTGTATGGTATAGTTTACTAAATGTTGAATGCTATATTTCAGATATGTTCTTTGACAGTAGCGCAAGTATAAATCACGTTGCTTTTAGATGAAAAATATTTTTAGACTCTTTTACTGTAAATCATAAATAAATATTTGGTCTAGGAACTGCGTTGTTTAATTACTAATGATGATGCAGAGGGGCTAGTGTTCTAAAATTTGGTCAAAATCCTTCATACTGCTTTGTGTATACAAGCAGCAAAGGCTCTGGCAAGTCTACATACACATATGCACATGCTCACATGACCCTTCATTGCTGAACAGTACGACAAGTACCAAAATCAAATGGGTTTATTCCTTTGATATGATCTTCTGTTACTAGTATATCTATTTTGTTTGATTCGAACTATATAAACAATTATTAGCCTGCAATTTTGTATCAACGATAATGTTCACATTTGACATGCTAAATATCGATATGATATTATCTGCAGCGAAATTCCACTGTAATATTAATGGGTCTAATTGATAGAATAATGCAAAACAAATAATTTATTAAACACAATAATTTTTTGTGAGTCAGCTATTTTAGCAATGGCTACACTATACATGTAATACTAACACTACCTGGGGACTTTTCTAATTGATAAACATATATCTTTTAAATGTATGACTAATATGAACCATTAGAACTTATATTGTTCTGTTTGAACGTTAACAATAGTTTAGAACTAGACAGAACAGATAATAAGACTATAATAAAATTATCTTGCTATGCATTTTACCATCTTGAATGGTACTCTTCTGTCGCCAAACTGGACACAGTTCTGATATAAAGTTGTGATAACCATATGGATAGGCTTGGCGTGTGTCATACCTTTGGGGAAAAATCGTTAAGTTTTTAAATAATTTCAGTTCATTTTTTTTCAAAAGACAAGGATAAAGGACTGTCTTAAATTCTCAACTCTCTATTCAGATATATGCTTGAATTGACCTACAATTACAAATTCTGAAAATGCTTTTATTCCTGAATGGTATCAGCATAGTAGTTATAATTGATAGCTGGCTTATACAATGTGATAAATCTTACTAATCTAGTCCATGCTTAATATTATTGTGTAATCTAAAATACGATAAATATAGTATAACATATTTCATTCAGCATTAAACATATAACAATGTTTATAAACTACACAATAAGTTAACATATTAATGTAGTGAAACAAAAATAATTTTCCTGAGGAGCATCTAGCATTTCTTCTGATATGTTTGATGACTTAATATGTGTCTTTTATATATCATTTCTCGTATAAAAGAGGCAAATATATCAGTGTCAGTGAGATATAAGATATCATTTCATATGAATTTAAGAAAAAAAATGCTGTTTACACATTTTATAAAACGCAAAGACTTGAAAAAATCGTTGTATGTGAATAAAGTTCAAATTTTATTCTCTTATTCATCCATGCGTTGTTGGTATTTTCCTTTAATGACAATTAATGGCAATTAAATGGCAATAAATAGCCCACTAGGAGTGTAAAGTTAAAAATAGTTCCTTTGTAATTTAAAAATATATTTAAAAGAAAGTAACATATATCACAGTGATAACAGATCCTTCTACTTTGATAAAATCATATTGCTAACCAGTTGCTTACAATCAAAAGGCTGAATTGGCATGTAAGAATAAGGAGTAATTAGATAATATTTCCAATTATTTTACAGTAACGTAGAAACTTTTGCTATTGCGTGGTATAGCTCCAACCCCTCAAGAGTTAACACAAATTATTGTGTGGCTTGTAAAATGTGGTTTTAGAAAATTATAGTGTTCAAAACTCCCCTAGGAGGTATTTTGGTAGTTCAATGTGTGACAGTAATGCATTAAATAGTTATACATTTAAAGTAACATATATAACTGTAACATCATGGTAGTGTATTTTTTAACCGGCTGTTCCCTTCATTTAAAAGCGTTTAAGGCAAACAGCATGTCGATAAATAATAATAAGGTATAACTTGGTATTTGCAATATAAAATTTGAAACTATAATAAGGTAACGTAGTTAACATGCCTGTCTAAATATAGGCCAGAGAGCTAACGTTTGTCATTTTGCATCTTATATAATGTAGTTTCAGAAAATTACACTGAACAAATTTTCCCTGCTGTGTGGAGAGGAGTGTCTATCTATTTGAGCTTTCATTATCACAGACTTTTCATTTTGGTACTGACGTCACTTTTCAATGTACAGACATCATTCTGAAGTTAATGTAACCTCTTAAATATCCAGAGTCATGGGGCTAAGCTCTGAAATCAGCATGTTGCCAGTCTAATTACCACAACTGATCAAACAGTTCATGTTTATGCCTACTGGAATTCATAACACTCCACTTTCAAGCCTTAAATAAGCTAAAAATAGGTACGTCACTGTGACAAGAACAATTGTAAACATCTTTTTTCTTAAACAGGATACATTTTCCTATAAGAAAATGTATGTTTGACACTTTTACCAAATAATGCACACGGAATTACATAGCGGCCTACAATAGTAGCGCTGGTAGAAATTATGACTCCTTCAGAAGTATATAACATTTTACATAATAGCAATAATTTTTATATTCACTTCTATGATGAGAATGTTTTTAAAAGAATGGGGAAAAAGTAAAATGAATACTATATGCATGAAAGATGGAAGCTGTCCTGAAATAAAATTGATTATCCCATTAGGAAACTATTCTTCGCCTCAGCACTTAGTAGAACAAATTCAAAGTGCAATTGAAGAAAAATGTGGAGCTAAACTACGTCAAATCCACAGTATGATCACATTAAGTTATAAGAAATCTGGTAACCGTGTAAACTTACATGTTGAATATCCAAATAGAGTCCAAATAAGAATTTCAAAGTCTCTTGGAGAATTACTTGGATTAAATCCTGATCTTTCAAATAAACTGCTTGGGAATGATAATCAGATTTTTACATTTGCTGTTGATTTGAACATGACCCACTATCAGATGTTTGTTTATTCTGATGTTGCAGATTACACTACGTTGGAAATATAACAGCTCCTATACTTAGAATTGTTTCTTATGAGCAGTCCAAATCTAGCACTCAATCGCATCAAGAATTTGTGAATTTGCATTATGTACCTTTGGCAAAATCTTATATTGATCAAGTTTATATTGATATCAAAAATGAAATTGGCATGTCTGTCCCTTTTGTTGGTGGAAAAACTTTAGTAAAATTACACTTCAAACGTATAAAAAGCTGATCCATTTTGCTATCAGTATAAATATGATGGTTCTGGTTGACATGTCTTATTGTTCTTCGAACACTAAAAGAAGAAGAATGGATCTCTCAGCAAGACAGAAAATTACAAGCTGCAATAATGATATGATAACACCTGAATCTAAAAGATTAACTAAATATCAAATGAACTATGGACAAATTCGATATCTGATGAAAAGGCTGAGTACATCATTGGATAATAGTACGTATAATCTATATGACGTAACTTATCATTGAAACTTGTGAGAAGCGAAATATTGTGCTAAATGAAATATTTCTAAGCTTGAAATTAGCCTTGAATATCTAAGTTATTTTTCTAAAGAGACTATAAGATACATAGAACTTCATGAATCCGAATTCCTTACTTAAGATACAATACGCTATTGCAACGTACTAGATGATACGATATGCAAATTAGAAACCCTGTTGTTTGTGATGCGAGTAAAGTTAGTCTTTATAAAAAGATAACCACAATATGCCTACCAGCGAGAGAAGAGCAGGTAGGAATTTGTCACAATAAATAAACTTAAGTTATTCACAGCATTCCAGCATTCTAGCGATGCGACCAGGAGACTATCAAAATCATAGACCCCAACCATAATACCCCTAAAAAACTAAGTTATTCTCAATTGCCTAGGAAAATATTACAGATCAGTCAAAAAAAACTAAGTTATTACCCCAACAGCCCAGAGAACTATCATAATCACAAGCCAACCAGTGGATATGACCAGAAAACTATGACAATCATAGACCAATCAAATATAAGCTAAGTTATTCTCATTAGCCCAGGAAGATATCACAGAGCAGTCAAAAATAAACTAAGTTATTTCCCCAATAGCCCAGGATACTATCACAATCACAAACCCAACCAGAATAGTCCTCAAATAAACTAAGTCATTCCCCAATAGCCCAGGAAGCTATCATAATCACTAGCCAACCCGGGGATATGACCAGAAAACTATCACAATCATAGACCAACCAGAATAGAACTCAAATAAACTAAGTTATTCTCAATAGCCCAGGAAACTATTATAATCACAGACCCAGCCAGAATAGACCTCAAATAAACTAAGTAATTCTCAATAGCCCAGAAAACTATTATAATCTTAAGCCAACCAGAGAACAAGACCAGGAAACTATCATAATCATAGACCAAGCAATAATAACCTCAAAATAACCTCAAGTTGTTCCCCAACAGCCCAGGAAACTATCACAATCATAGACCAGAATAGCTCTCAAATAAACCGAGTTGATCACAGCTAGTCACTCAAGCTTACCAGGGGAGCCATCTATGGCACCCGCGATTTTATCCTGAAAAAAAGACTAAGTTCTTTTCAGGCTTAAAAATCGCAGGTGCCATAGTGGCCCCCATTACTACTCATACATTTGAATAAAGAAGGTACATGTCTCTTTCTGACGCCTTCACATCCTTCTGACACCTTTAACTTCTAGATGCACTTGACGCGTTCCTCCAGAAGCTAGTATATTGATTGGACCCATCCCCGGGTCCAGCTGAGACCTCATTTCCTTCAAAAAACAATTTGTCTGCCAAATAGATACAATGTTCAAATTTGTTTATTGCTGGTAACCCTTTTCAAACACACACTCACACACACACACACACACACACACACACACACACACACACACACACACACACACAGACACACAGTGGAAAAGAGATATTCTTATCAATACTTTCAAAAATGGGCTCCCGTTTTTTCTTAAAACTGTTCTTAAATTGCTTGTGATGGTTCAAATATTTATAATTGCATGAAATTTAAAAAATATGAAACCTGTGCAAAAAAGCAACCGCTTCATATTTTTTCCGTGCGTACTCAGGAAGACAGAAAATCGCCCAAACAGGACTAAATCTGTTGATTGGGACGTTTAGAACCATCAAAAACAAAGATTTTCTGCAGTTTATGGTTATAAATTATAGCATTGAGCATGTCAACACTTGTCACTCGCCTCCGTTTTATGACATATATACAATTTGTAGGTGCATAAATGTGCATTATTGGACTACATGTTTTCAATTTGTGTGTTCCAATTGCACTCAGAAAGACGGAATTTCCATAGAATGTGGGTCTTTCTGGGTACAATGGGGTTTATTTAGGCTGTGGCGGGATTTTTCATATAGTCATTCACATGTGTGTGATACACGTAAAATTTATTTTCATATCAGTGGGTCACTGTCAGATAATAGGACATTCAGTAATCTGTTTTGTTTAGTTTTTATTGAGGTCAGGGCTCATCATATAGTAAACGCTACCAACGTGAATATGTGAAAAGGCATACAACTGGATTATTATAGCTGGTAATTTGGCAGCTAAAAGTATAGTTCTCGAAAAAGGCAGTGAAAAACAACAGTAATAAAAATCTCGGTATTGAATAAAAAGTAAAGCTTTCGAAAAAAAAAAAAAAAAAAAAAAAAACAGTTGCATCAATACCTTGGATTATAATGTAATCACAACGGCTTTCATTTAACCCATTTAAGCCGAACAGACATGCATTTAACCAATTTAAGCCGAATAGACATGCCTAGCCTTATTAGTAGAAAGAACCTTTTTTCCAAGTTTAGGGGTGTTGGTGGTAATTGTTTTTTTTTTACCGAATTCGGGCAGAGCATTCTCTAAGCAAATATTGAAGGTCCTGGATCTGCACTGTTTGCCAATGGCCCGTAAAAAGGACGCTAGGCTTATATGGGTTAAGAGATACGTGTGCGTATAGTCCGGTTTGATCTCTGACCTGTCAAAGATTAGATGGGTCATAAAAACAGGGAGTAACAGTATGATAGAGACTGATGTATTTGGTGACATTTCGAATAACTCGGAAATATAGCAAAGCCAATATAGGATTTAACCCAATAAAGAAGTTATCCGGAAAGTGCATGCATTTTTTAATGAATGAGTTTGATTGCTTGATTTGATTTGATTGCCCAACAGGGTATGCACAAAGAAGACAAAATACATGTATCATTGGAGCCTCTGCTTGACAAACCTGGCCCGTGCGAGAGTCATAACCATGCCAGTAGCGGCTCCAGAGGGTTCGCTCAAAACCCCTACCCCGCCCCCGTTTTCAAATATCCCATGACAATGAAATCATTTGGTCTTACTGAGACTTCCATGTGTGTTTATAGATAGTATTTAAAATGGCCCATGAATAAGCCCTATTCTCTGAATCCATTGTGTCCGAAATTAATTTCGAATAAGCGACTATTTCGAAAAATCGGAGTTCGAATTTTCGAGGTTTGAGTTTTAGCTACAAGTGTATGAGCCAGCCCATTTGATGTTTGCTCTTATCGCATATGTGAGACAAGCCTGCACAAATGCAGTCTCGTCAGAGCCTTCACTGTTTTCACTCATAAAAGTAGGAACATAGATGTAAGCATGCTAAAACATAGGCATACAACAGCACACGTGTCGTTGTAATCTCATGAGCATGCCCGTATGTACTCCAGGCCCAGAGGTCATAAAACTATTTTCATGCAAAACTCAACTGAGCATGGAATTTATCTTGCTCATGAATATTAAAATGCCAACAATTACAAAATATGAGAGTTTAAAAGCAAGAAAAATCTTTCTTTTAAGCATTTCACTAATAAGTTTTATGAGCAGTTACAATTTGATGTTCAGTTGAACTGGACATAAAAATATATATCCAGGGCCTGGATTCTTAATCCTTATGACTTTCATACATATACTACATTGACATTAATACATGTGCAATTTTGAAGTCACTGCCATTATAGCTCTGCACGAAGCACTGTTAGAAGCCGTCACTAAAGGTACATTGACAGTGTTACAGGTACAATTTTGAAGTCAAAGCAATCGTAGCTCTGTAAAAGCACTGTTGTAGCTGTCACTTAAATTGAAATTCTTGTTGAACTGAAACAATGAAAACCGTAGCGATTATAGGAGCCGGTGCCAGTGGCTTGACTGCGATCAAATGTTGCTTGGACGAAGGTTTGGAGCCCACGTGCTATGAGAGGATGGACTACATTAGCGGTCTGTGGCATTACACGGAGGAGGCCGAAGAGGGACAAGCCTGTGTAATGAAGTCCACCGTGATCAACACAAGTAAAGAAATGATATGCTATAGTGATTATCCCATTCCGAAAGAGTACCCGCCATACATGCATAATAAATATGTGGATAGGTATTTCCATATGTATGCTGATGAGTTCAAGTTGAAAGAAAGAATCAAATTTAATACAGAGGTGAGTAACTGCAGCTACATGTACCTGTAGAACCTGTCTTAAGCGGCCACTCAATTATGAGCTACCATCTGTCTCTTTTGGAGCATTCTGCAATACTTTTGACCTGCATTAAGCGATAATCGGTCTTTAAACCCAATTTTGGTCTTCCTTTTGAGTGGCCGCTTAAAACAGGTTTTACTTTATTGTAGTTTCTTTCGAGGGTGCCCATTTTAACTTTTTTTACTTGCTAGCAGCGACTTTTGTCGCAGGGACCAAGAAAATCCATTACAAGTTAAGATTCATATTATAGGCAAGGGCCATTTTAGTACCCAAAGATTCAGAAAATTGTTGGAGTCAATGTAAGATTGATACGTTTTGAAATTGAGATCACATGCTTTAATATCAACGCTATGTGCAAAATTGCATCATATAGATTTAACATCTCGGCTTTATTGGGCTACCAAAAATGAGTTTCTGATGGATTTCCTTCTGAGTTGAAAAGGGCAATAAAATCAGAAATATTTTTCACATGTATACGAAGAGAGAGGTTCCATGACACTTGATAGAGGTCAATGTACAATGTATACTGAAATATTGTGTGAATAGACATTTTATTCCATTTTAGAATTGTTTTCTAATGTTTGTGAGCAAAACGTGATACAACTTGATTTATCGAAGGAACACACATAACAATTCTTCAATAATAAAGGGCGCTTTCCAAGCAAGCAACTAAACCAATTTTGTATTTTTCTGTTCTGTACTTTTATTTTTATAATATCAATAACTCAAAAACATATTCTGACACAGTTACAACGCTGTTTGAAATAATGTACTAATTATTTCATTATGAACTTTTTATTTCATTTTGTTGTCGAGGTCGACGCAAATGAAATAACGTGTTGTTTTTGTTTCATTGTGCATCTATCTGTTCAAAATGAAAGAATAATTACATTTTGCGCTGATGGTAGGCATACTTTTTTATTTAATTTTGCCGCGAGGTCGGTTCTAAATGATAAATGTGTTTATAAACGCTAACCACTGAGCTATCGGTCCACTGTAATAACCGCATACCACCCTGCAATCCACTGATACATGGCAAACAACACAGTCCACTAAACACCTCAAACCACCCAGTTAATTGAATTACCAAACTGTGACCATCCAGTCTATTGAACACCCAAAATCAGCTTTCATATGCTTACGATGGGAAAATTAAAACAAAGAAACGGATGTGGTTCTTTTAACATTATTTCAATTTGTGTCGATATGGAGCATATCAACACAAAATGAAATAATTGCTTTATTAGATCTTTATTTCATTTTGCATCGACATTGACAGCGCAAAATGAAACGAAAATATCAAAATGAAAACAATTATTACATTATTTGAAAACGTGTTGTAACAGGACACACAATTTTGGGAACGATGATTAACGCCTAAACCGAGACATCTACTACATGTAGTAGTCAAATTATATTTTCAGATACTCAATATTAAGCAAGCTAAGGATTTCAACACTTCTGGTAAGTGGGACCTTATGATCAAGGACAAAGTATCTGGTAAAGAGACAGCGATCACTTATGATGCAGTTCTGGTTTGTACCGGTCATCATGCTGACGTCAATAAACCGTCGTTTCCCGGAATGGATAAGTTTAAGGGCAAGGTCACGCATTCCCATGACTACAAAGATTTCCATGGTTACGAGGGAAAGCGAGTTGTCGTGGTCGGCATTGGAAACTCGGGTGTCGATGTGGCGGTAGAACTCAGCAGGACAGCAGAGCAGGTATGTAAGCGCCCATGAACCCAATCGTAAAATTTCGGCTCCATTCGTGAATCAAGCCTCGGATGTTTGTAAGGCGTAGTGCTATGCATGAGAAAGCTGCATTTTATTAGCCGGAACTGGCGTAAGAAAAATAGTACTGTAGCATGTGCGTTCAGTCCTAATAAAATCCATTACTCTGATAAACCAAAACGAATAAATATAGTTTATGTTTTTTTTTCAATAAAATATCGCTATAGCGATATTTTATTGAAAATACCAAAACTTCATTTACAGCAATGTTTATTGTGGAATGTTGTAACAGTTTCACGGTTTTGCTGCGATCAAGCTTATTGTGTTGGCATGGTTTCTGGGACGCCAGCGTCAAGTTATCAAAGTAGGTCCTTGATGTACATCCGAGGTCTGATTCCTCGGATTTGGCCGAGGCATATCCGATTGCCATGAACTAAGAAATAATCAACTAAAACAAAGCATATTTAATCCTATGATGTCTACCCTATAACTGAACCAGTGTCCCACAGCAATAGATACTAGTTGGCATGTGCGCCCATCGAAGACATACATCAGCATGCGCATCAGAGAATTCATAGCAAAATATTTGGCTGTGATTATGATGCAAACAATGAAAAAGCAAATTATGTTGTATAAACTCGAAATGCTAGCTGAACTCTATAGTTAATTAAACCGTTCAAGAGGGAGAACTTACGATTTACAAGTATAACTGCAACAGTGGTTAGACTATCAGTCTTGCTTAAACCATTCTACAACATGAAAGCTGAACTATTCACATTAAAATAAAATATATGTAGGCGAAGGCTCGGATTCTACGTAAGATCTTAAGTCCCGCTGGATAGCTGAACTCTATAGTTAATTAAACCGTTCAAGAGGGAGAACTTACGATTTACAAGTATAACTGCAACAGTGGTTAGACTATCAGTCTTGCTTAAACCATTCTACAATATGAAAGCTGAACTATTCACATTAAAATAAAACATATGTAGGCGAAGGCTCGGATTCTAAGTAAGATCTTAAGTCCCGCTTGATACGTCAGTACTGGTGTTTATATTAGACCTTTGCGCATATGTGATAACATGCGCGGATCCAGAGGAGGGGACAGGGGATCCGGACCCCCTTGTAAAATCACAAAAATATAGGAGCCGCAACATGTGATTTCCAACAATGTGGCATTTTGACAAGTGTAGACTCAGGCGAGCCTTTGCCGCCTCCTTTTAAGCTTAGAAACTCCAAATGGTGAACATTCATAGAATATTCAAGAGACAAGCAAAGGCTCTGATCAGACTGCGCGTGTGCGCAGGCCTTGCTGGTCTGAGGCTTTGCTGGTCGCACATACCACATTGTTGGAAATTCCATGTCACGACTCATAGGGTTTCTGAGCAATACTGGTGCGGATCCCCTGAAAAATCTCAAAACTACCAAGCCAGCAATGTTGGGTCATCATTGGCACGCCAGCGAAACGCCATTTTAATGGCGTTTTGCTGGCGGGCAGAAGATACCCCGTTTATAGTGGTATTTGGATCCTCCCTCCCCTAATCAACTTATTTAATAATAATAATAATAATAAAAATAATAATAATAATAATAATAATAATAATAATAACATAAGCGTTGTCAAAGTTACCCCCCCCCCCCCATCTGATAAAAGTTTCTGAATACGTGCATGGAGTAGTTCCAAAGTGTCGTATGCTGGCCAATATGGAAAAATCGACCTTACATTTCCTTATTCAATCAGCGATACTATAAACATCTCTATTAATTGATATTTTCACTTTCGTAGGTGTACCTTAGTACCCGCAATGGAGCTTGGATATTCAACAGAGTTTTCGACAACGGCGATCCAGGAGATATGTCGTTTTCACGACGCCATAAACTATGGTTTGCGTCGAAATTCCCCAATCTCGCTGCCAACGACTGGAGAAAGAGGCTGAATGCCAAATTCAATCACAAAAGATACGGTCTAGAACCGGAATACGGACCACTTTCAGCGCATATCACAGTCAGTGATGAGCTGCCTAACAAACTGATAGCAGGCAGCGTGAAGATCAAGGCCGATATAGCTAAGTTTAAAGAAACTGCCATAGAGTTCAAAGATGGGACAGTTGAAGAAGATGTTGACGCAGTGGTACTGGCGACGGGGTACATCTTCGGGTTTCCCTTTCTGGACAAGTCTGTAGTCGATGTTCGGGAAAATAGAATTAAGCTGTTTAAGTACATGTTTCCTCCTCAGTTGAGCAAACAAACGCTTGCAATAATCGGATGTTTCCAGCCGCTGGGTGCCATCATGCCAATTTGTGAACAACAATGTAGACTCGCTACCAGAGTTTTTAAGGTATGTAATATATGAATCCATCATGAATGTGAGGGTAGGATAGAAAAATCCGTCCTGAGGAATGCCTTTTGGCATCACGAGGCTTGCCGAGTAATGACAAACGGTGATCCCGAGGGACGGATTATTTTTCATGATCGCCACTGTTTTTATTTATTTATTTTAAACTAAGCTTCCAGAAGTCCCCGAAAACGCTAAGATGCAATTTCAGATGATGACGTTACTTGACGTCCTGGGTAAGATAGCATGGGTAAGATAAGATTTTCTACCCCAGGGTAAAATCTCAGATATCCTTATCCGGTGTGCAAGAAAGTACGTTCAACCTGGGACACACCCAGCAGTCTCATGACGTCAAAACAACGTCGCATCGACGTTGATACGACGTTGTTTTAAACTGACGTCGAGTGCCTGCTGGTATGGATCCATGCTGCAACAAGAGATTCGAGTGTTTTGTTTGTGTTGATCCTGAACACCCCAGCCAACATTTTTTCAGTCCAATACCCAGGGGGTTAATCTGTTATTTTCATACATACGAAGGCTCGGGTTATTTTTGGGGGGTTCAAAATTTAGAATTTCAATAACTTTGGGGGATTTCAGAAAAACGAATATTTTGGGGTATGAAGATTTTGTGGATATTTTTTTAAGGTCATCACAAAATTGGACTAAAATTAGGGTTCATTTACATGCATTTAAGAGTCTTTTCTTAATGTCAAGGTACAGAATGGGGGATATTTTGGGGGGTTTCTGAAATTTAAAATATTTTTGGGGGTGCTTGAAATTCCTGATATTTTTGGGGGGTGAACGGTCGATGCTGGCCCCGAGCCTACGTATGAAGAAAAAATGAGAGTAGCCCCCTGGGCTCCAACACTGTATTAGCATGACAACGTAACGTATACAGTGACACACATGCCCATATACTACAAATGCGGCGCAATTTCAATTGTAATGGATATATCGCGTGGATGAAAACAGTGTGGAAACTAATCAACTGGCTTCAAAATAAGCCAGCTGCTGATCTGGATCTTTTTTTTCAAAGGCGGTATCATGATTATTTTCAAGGTCCAAAATGGTAGACGTTTTCCATTTAAATGGCTATGCTGAACTTTTTAGCACGAAGCTCAATCTTGTTAATCCCCATGATTAAGCATGCAAAATTGTGTTGCTTTAAGGCTTGATATTTCATGTGATATTTCATATGAATTCCAGCACTGTAGACGATTCACATGAAATGCCAAACTTATCCCCCTCCCCCGAAAATCTTTGAATGTATCACAAAGTTTTGCTGTCTACTGCTGTTAACATGTTTGTGGGCTAAAGTCAGTTCAAATTGATTTCATTGAAAAAATTCTAATCTGTTCAAACATTCTTCTGCTTTGATTACGTGCGTAAACTATCTCCTTATTTTATGTTTTATCGCACGATGACCTAAATATTAAAACATGATATCAAATATGATACATGAAAATGGGTTGAATCTTAACGTGTAATCAACCATAAATGAGTCAGCGTATTCACACATTCTCGCAAGGGACTTCTCGGTCCGCACACGTATAGATGTGTGGTAAGACCCACCTAGCACAACGGGATAACAAGGCGTTTGTGGGTCAAGATCTTAACCAAGTCTACCGCCATTCACGACGTAAATTTCTATGCCCCCATCCCCCTCCGGATTTGGCCTTCTGCAGTTGTATTTTGAGAGTGTTTATAGCAAACAGTGTGAACCTAGATCAGACTGCTCCCTAAGAGCGAGCAGTCTGATCAAGATCAATACTGTTTGCACACAAGTTTAAATTAATCTCTTTTTAAGGGGACGACATGAGCAGACAAGACTTTAAGTTGCGTTTTCAGCGTTAAATATGCTTACTTGGCGTCAAAGCGATGAAGCATTCACCGTTGACATTTGTATGCGGATGGCATTGCTGTTCTGAAACCGGCCATCTCAATTCACTTGATCGCGACAACGCAAACATCCATATGTTTTGAACCAACAAAACTTATACATGTGAGACCAGTAACGCATGTGCATATCGGCCAGAGACATGACACTATAGAAACGGAATTATAGGAAACTTTATATAAAGAGCCGTATCACTGATTCATTTTGAAGTCTGAGAATGCTGACTTAACCTAAAAGTTCTTAATGTCTGTTTTCTCGAGCGATGGTCATTCGTACTTTGAAAGTCCTTATGTAGTGCACAAGGACTAGTATGACCAAGTCAACAATTTTTTCTGTCATGCCGGGACGTTCTCCTGTCTTCCTGGGCTTAACCAGTACTAAGCAGAGGACAAAATGTCTTGCCCAATGACACATCACAGTGCCTCCGAACAGTCTCGAATCAGCGACCCTTTAATCCCCAGATTAACACTCTTCGACTGAGCCACTGCGATCTTGTGAATCTCTGTTTATCATTTGTATACAGAAGATCCCTAAACGCGTATTTTGGTTAACAGTGAAGACCTAAATGCGGCATCCAATCAGGGTCTGCGACCCCTTAAAATATAATATAAAACTCTTTCAGGAACACTATCAGTGTCAAACGGTTTTGATCCAGATCAGCACCGACGGTCTGTCGGCCCAAATCTGGCCCCAATGTTTTAAAACTTTTTCCATGCTCAACTCAGCTGAGCACGAAATTTATCCTGCTCATATATGTTAAAATGCCAACAATTGTTTGCATTTTTAAACATTTATTTGCATGATAAATACAACATCTGAGAGGCTGAAGCAAAATACTTCTTCATTTGTCGGCATTTTAGTTTTTATGAGCCGATAAAAGTTCATGCTCACCTGAGTTGAGCATTGAAAAAGTTTTATAACCTCGGGGCCAGGTCAGGGCGGACAGAACATGAACTTTCAGGCCATAAAAACTAAAATATCGACAAATGAAGAAGTTTCTTGCTTTAAGTTTCTCAGATTTTGTATTTATTATGCTAATGAATGTTAAAATGCCAACAATTATTCGCATTCTAACATTTATGAGAATCGTTATTGGCGGTAAAAACAAAATTCGCCAAAATATGAGACTGCGAATTACAGTTTCTCTCCATAGGGGGCATATTCTTTCCTTTAAGAGTAGCCCCTAAGAAAATTGAAGAAAAAAAAAAACTTAAATGTCATTAATTTGAGAAGCCGCCAAAATTAAACTTCGCCAATATGTCAGTCTTTTAAAGTCACCAATGGTGTGGTTTACAGTAATGCAATGTGAAGACTAAGAAAACTTAACTCTTTTCACCTCAGGAGCGACATAGTCTGCTTGACTCAACTAGAAACATTTACCCCGTACACATGTGTACTACATTTATTATAATCGGCGGTTCTATCATATCGTTAAGCAGACCGTATCCTGCACGTGATACACGCTATAGATGGGTTTACAAACGGTATAGTATTGTAGTGTCTGTGAGTGAATGAAATCAATCAACAATTTTTTTCATCATCATCATTATTATTATTGTTATTATTATTATCATTATTATTATTATTATTATTATTATTATTATTATTATTATTATTATTAGAACTCCTTTTTTTTTGTGAGCGAACAAATTATACGAAGATCAGCCGTGCACCACGTTTGTGCAGGCTGATCAACGCTATCTAATGTTTGCTGTCTAAACAGTGAAATGATCGCAAGAAATTTTTCAATATTTAGGTGATTGTAAGCACTTCTTCTTGGCTCCAAGAAATGTTAACTAAGCTTCTCTCAATTCTGATATTATGCAAGAGGCCTGGGATGTGATTCTATATAAGATTTCTCTGGTGTAGGCCCACAGCCCACGAATCTATGCGCCTGAAAACTTTGATTGAATATAATGAACTCATAAAGCCAGTGATCCATGTATTTGGATGATATACACTATTTGGTAGAAATATGTTTTGGTGTACAAGATAGCCGTTCAATTGTCTAATGCCTCTGTGTGTTGTTATACTATATTCTACATGTCAGTAAATAACATGTACGGGTGTCGAATTTTCTTCGAGTACCCACAACACTTGAAGAGTAATGAATAAAATAAATACTACATGGTTGTCGACATTTTCTTGGCTCCAGACGACGATGTTCTGGTCTCTGTGCAGAGCAGGACACGCCAGTAAAAGCTAAGGAATGTAATCATTGAAAGTACATTTTGCAAGGTTATGCTCGGTTATTTACCTTCGTTACCTATAGCCTTATTGGGATGTTATAAAACTTTTTTAATCTGCTCCCCAAAAAGCATAGGAAAAATTGTACTCGCACTTTTCGTCTCCTTGTTAGTACTCCTCAAATATATAAATTAACACATGAAAATTCTAATAAAATAAAATTCAGAATAAAGTGAAGATAGCCATGACAGTATTTGACATTAAGCAATTAATGTTCCTTTCCCGCTAATTGAGAATTATGATTGTATTTCTATTTCAGTTACCTCATATGTCATGTTGTATGACCTGAGAGTTTAATAAAGTATATGTTCTGTTCTGTTCAAGTAGCGACTATCACCTTTGCAAACAGTGCAGACCCAAATCAGGCCCGACAAAATGCATTGTACTTTTCACAAAGATGGACCTCTAACATTGTACTTTTCAGAAAGATGTTATCTTACCCACACAGTCTGAGATGGAAGGTGATATAGCAGCGAAGGAACTGGCCATGTCACAGCGCTATGTTAGGTCTAACAGACACACTATACAAGTAGACTATGTACCGTTCATGGACGAGCTGGCTGAACTAAATGGAAACAAACCAGACATAGGTATTTTATTACCAAAGGACCTCGGACAGTCTTAATGAAGGATTGCCTATAAAATGACCAGAGAAAAGTTTCAAAGAAAACGATATTTTTTCGATGAAAAAGATAGTAGGTTAAACCCTCGACTTATCCACAAAAGCCATTTTCTCATTGGACAAGTACCAATTGAAAAATATGGGTTTTACTATTCAACACATAGAAAATTGAAAAAGTTTTACTGAAGTGCTTTCCCCCCCCCCCGTGACCAAACTAATCCTTTTGCATACAGTTGTAGTTTTACATTTCACACAATGGCATCATATAAAACGGCATGATTGGTCACGGGGGGGGGGGGGGGGGGGGAAACGCTGTCAAAATGCTCAAAAACACTTTAGTATAAAACCGTATTAGAAACTTATTTTGTAAAAGCCTGTAGGTAAATATCAATATGCAATGGCATGTATCAGGGCTTTAGTTATGAGTGCTTACAATGTAATTAATTGTCTCATTTCTCAACCAAAACATATAATAAGGGTACTCAAAAGAACCGTCTCAATGAGACGGTTTTTTTAAGCACCAAATTATAGGTTAAATCTAATGTGTAAGAAAATATTAACGATTTTATGCTCAAAAAGTGTGTTTATCTAGACTGTGATATATACAGTATGCAGTTATAATACACCTCAGTGCACAAGTCAAACTGGTTGACCTTGAAACATTACAGGTAACAGTCAAAAGTAATTGACAGCACACTTCTTTAGATGAAACAATGGAATCTTCTTAACCCAATTTTATGCAAACGCATCACTTTCGTCTTAAGTTTTATGCCGCAAACATAATATTTACATGTATTTAGGTGAATACTCGACGAAACTTTGATTTTCTGTGAAATAAAATTTGGTCACAAAAAATACCCCCACCCCCTAAACCCTAGAGTCCTGGCATAATTATTCAATATTTTCAAAATATTTTTATTGTGCTAGGTGCACTAAATGTAACGGTTTGATTTAAGCCCAAAACTATAGTTGTCAGTTGTGCATTATCCTAGCCAGAGGCTGTCAAAATTTGGGCAGATTGAATAGAAAACTGTCCGAGGTCCTTTATGCCGAATAAAACCTTTTGGCACGAGTTAGTATAGGGATCAACATGCGTTAACGTTCACCATGTTAAAAACCCACGGCGACTTGGCTGTTTAGACGAATTCAAAAATTAGATACAGGAATAGTCATTAGCGCCTGTGCACGTGCCAGTTTAAAGAAATAGTTTATGCATGTTTGATGTAAGTGTGATTGATCGTGTTGGCTTCATGACCCAGTCGACAATAAACAGTCTTGCCGAGACTCCTTCCAAAGAGAGGGGAGGAAAGAAGAATAGATCAGGCTAAAAAGGCCCCGACCCCCACCCAAATTTGCCACAAGTGAAGCAAATTTCATACTGTCAACAGGTCAGATATGACAGTGCTATCTCCCTGAAAGCTGCAGCAGAGAGTGCACCACCCTACCACCCACTTTGTCGTGGTGATTATATTATTTGATACAGTACAAATATGCTGCAACCTGATCTTAATCTCATACAGCACATGTGTGGATCCAGAGGGGGGGCAGTGGGTCCTGACCCCCCCCCCCCCTGGAAAATTACACAAAAATGGGTTCCTTGGCAATACTGATCCTGATCCCCTTAAAATCACAAAGCTACCAAGCCAGAATTCAATGTTGGCCATATCATCGGCCTGCCAGAGAAACGGCATTTAAGAGCGATTCTCTGTAAATATGGAGCGAGTTATATAGGAACCATTTCACGCTCCGACTCGGATTTTGATGAAACTTGCTGACAGTGTTAGTGGTCATGTAAAAACAAGAAATCAAGTGCTAGTTCATTTAATTCAACCTCCGTTGCCATGGCAACAGCATCAGAAGATTTGGGGCAAAAAATAAGTAAAAATGACATGAAAAATGACATTTTTACCATTAAACTACTCTAAAAAAGGCTTTTACCAATCACAAACATGGAATTATTTTGAACAAACAGACTTAATATAACTGATTTAGCTAATGGTAGCAGCCTTACGAAAAAGCTGAGTTATACTTATTTTTCACTGAAAGTGGGTGGGGTAAGTAGGACCGGATAATTACGCTTTTGGGGCATTTTTGCACAAACACGACAACTTTACGCGGCTACTTTCACATACACGCATGTAAATATATAATGGGCCAGGGTATGAAATTTTATAATATGGAAGAAAATGTTTGGGAAGTTACCGTCTTCTTGTCATTACCACGGTAACAAAAGGTTACCTGTAGAAAAACTAAAAAAGATAAATATTGCATAAACAATTCATTTATTGCTGAATTACAGTGATATAGTCTATTGTAAATAAAATATTGTAATTACTCATACATCTCTCTTATATATGACATTAAAGTCTGCTGCAGATAAGCTATTTTTAGACCTTTAGGGGCATCATAAGGGGGTAAAAATTATGGTTTTTGAAATCAAAACCAACACATTTGGCTAATTTGCCCTTCCAGTACCCTCAAAATTGCTATTATTTATCACCAATGTGCAATATTTGTGAAAATTTCGACTTAAAATAAAGAAATAAGATAAATGCATTCTAATTAAATTATCTAAACATAATTATTTATAAAGAAAAGTGGGTGGGGTAAATAGGACCTGAAAAACACGACTTTTAGGCATTTTGACACACAGTCAACAACCAATATCATGCATTTAAACTTAAATGCATGTTAATACATATTAGAGCAGGATATATATTTATTATTTTATGAAAAACATGTTTTTGAAGTAGTCGGCTTCTGTCTGTAACCATGGCAACGAAAGCCTCACTGTAGGATAACTATAAAATGACTCTATTGCACAATGATATTAATTTATTGTTATAAGATATGATAGTATCTATTATAAATCTCTTTATATAATTACTTAATCACATTTTTTACAAATAACAATACAATAGCCAATAGGAAAGCTGCCTTTGAATTTTTTTATGTAATTTTAGTGTTTAAAATTCTGACTTAGACTAGTTAAAATCCTAAACCCAAAAGTTAGGCAAACTTGCATTCTCACTTGTATTGAAATCTCACATCGTCATCACAATTAATGTGGTTTGTGTCAGAAAATGCAAATGTTTATTTCAACAGATGGAATCAATTCAATACAGCAGCCTTATTTAATTGCGACAATATACTTATCTTGCATGAGAAGTGGGTGGGGTAAGTAGGACCTTCGAATTATCTTTAATCATGCAGCAATCTCCCATAGAAGTGTTTCACATATGGATCAAATTTTGTGAAAAAAATATTGACAATTTATGTATTTTGGTAAAATCAACCACATTCATGTTTGTTCAGCTGTTGGTTTTTCGGTTGTCATGGCCACAGCTTTCAAATATTTTGGCATAAAATCAATCTAAATTCCTAATTTAGTAATTAAGATAACCTTCTATTAGGTCCAGAGCTATAAAAAGAAAAACTTACAATTGTTTGTGTATTACAACCCCTCTATTTAAATAACTACCCAATTACCAATAAAATTGATTTCATGGCTTTAAAACAGAAAAATATGGATAGTATGTGATTTTATTGGACATTGTGATATATTTGTTGCCATGGCAACGTTAGTTTTTGTGACATGTTGTTGTTTCTTCATAAATGTGTATTTCATTATGTCATTAATATATATGAAACCAACAAGCAAATATATCTTTTATTAGTTTCTCAGTTTTATGCTATGAAACTGATAGAATACTAAACTATCTGTTAGTAAAACACATATCTGTTGCCATAGCAAACATAAAATGTTTTTCGAACTTGTAGTTGTTGTTGTTGTTGTTGACTTATATTTTGAGATTCAAAACAGGGCAATTTTGGTTATTCGTTAAAATAGCTCTTTCATCACAGAAATCACGTACATTTGTACCTGTAATTCTTTTAGCTGATTTGTAATACATATGGAGCTATCAGCTACTCTTAACACTGAGTCTATGGTTAAACAAAAATTAAAACCCTCTTGCACTGTGTGACTTATTCACATACATTTATGCATGCAGAACCTGTAGATCTACTTTTCTCATTATTTTGCATATTATCAAACACGTTTGCGTTTACGGTTCCGCATGCAGCTAATACCATAAATACCTTTTCTGCAAACCCTTTTCATTCTAAAACGTATCATCATACTTATAAAAGTACTAGAAAGACCGAAAATTATTGGAAAGTGCTAAGATTCCAGTCTGGAAATTGGAATAAATATACATATTGTACTGCCAGAGAGAGAGAGAGAGGGAGAGAGAGAGAGAGAGAGAGAGAGAGAGAGAGAGGAACAAGTAACTGTGCAACTGTTTTTCATCACTCGATGCAACCTCAAAATTGGGATTTCATTTCTTAATGCATGCTGTTGTCGATCAGATGAGATTAGTAATTCAACATGGTTGCACGCTGTCTTGAATAAATAGGTGACAATCTGCTCTCTCATATCATGCAATGATTATAAATACGAGGAAGGTATAATAACTTTGATTATGTCACCAGCTATCAAAAAGTTAAAAATCCCTATTAAGAATTTGAGACGACCCATTTTTTAGTTTTAAACAGCTTTTTAGTCTTTTATAACCCTACCAACACAAAAATAATAATACATAATTATAGTTACTGGTTGAGT
Organism: Loripinus fragilis; assembly: GCA_964019695.1. Classification (NCBI taxonomy): domain Eukaryota; kingdom Metazoa; phylum Mollusca; class Bivalvia; order Lucinida; family Lucinidae; genus Loripinus; species Loripinus fragilis. The sequence continues at coordinate 83,795,172 of OZ026517.1, forward strand.
TAATCTAACTCGAACTACATTGTATTCAGAATTACACGAAAATCCACCAGAGTTATTGGTTTTATAGTGAAAATAATACTTCTGAGACGACCCTTTTTAGCGGCTCAAAATGAACTGTTGTGATCCTAAGATGTCCGTCGTCAGTCAACATTTGCTTTAAATCACATCTCCTAAACTTCTTGTTGGAGTCGTCAAGCTACACATGAATAATCTTTGGTGGTCTCCTTTTTAAGGTCACTACTGCCACTTGGGCAATTTTTTTCTCCTAAAAAATAATTTTCTTTATTAGCTCACCTGAGCCGAAGGCTCATGGGTGAGCTAATAGTATACCAGTCACTCGGGTGTCCGTCCGTCGTCCGTCGTAGGTCGTCTGTCAACATTTTCAAACATCTTCTCCTCTGAAACCACTGGGCCAATTAAGCTCCAATTTCATATGGATACTCCTTAGGATGCGGGAACGAAAAATTGTTCAAATGGTCCTGGTCACATGACCAAGATGGCCGCCATGCCCATATATGGTTAAAACCCTTTAAAAATCTTCTTCTCCAGAACCAGAAGGCCGATGACCTTGGGACTTAGTATGTAGCATTGGGGGTGTAGGGCCTACCAAGTTTGTTCAAATAAGGATCCTAGGTTGACCTTGACCTACTTAACGTCAAGGTCAAATTTGCTTCTTAATGCATTTAAATGGGAATTTTTTTGAAAAGTTGATTTTTTGTATACTGTTAAAGCCAAAGTGATTATTCTTACTTGATATGTTAAAACTAATGAGACAATGGCTATAAATAAGTTTCAAAGGTCAAGGTTGACCTTTGCTCTTTCAGCCAAGGTTGCCCATATTGTGGTCCCATCAATATATCAAAACATAGTTTTCTCACAAACCATTTGCCCAATTGAACTCAAATTTCATGTGAAGACTTATTATGATATGTTAGCCAAAATTTAATCAAAATATTTTGGTCACATGACAAAGATGGCCGCCACGCTCATATATGGTAAAAACCTTTTAAAAATCTTCTTCTCCAGAACCAGAAGGCCAGTGACCTTGAGACTTGGTATGTAGCATTGGGGATGTGGGGCCTACCAAGTTTGTGCAAATAAAGATCTTAGGTTGACCTTGACCTACTTAACGTCAAGGTCAAGTTTGCTTCCTAATGCATTTGAATGGAAAATTTTTTGAAAAGTTGATTTTTTGAATACTGTGGAAGCCAAAGTCATTATTCTCACTTGATATGTTCAATCTAGTGTCTATAAATAAGTTTCAAAGGTCAAGGTTGACCTTTGGCCTTTCAGCCAAGGTTGCTCATATTGGAGTCCCATCAACATATTAAAACATAGTTTTCTCAATAACCACTAGGCCAGTTGAAAACAAATTTCATATGACAACTCCTTATGATTGGTTAGCCAAAATTTCTACAAATTGTTATGGTCACATGACTAACTTGGCCAACCCGCCCATGTATGGTGAACACTCTTTAAATCTCTTCTTCTCTGGAACCAAAAGGCCATTGGCTTTGGGACTTGGTATGTAGCATTGGGGATGTAGGCCCTACCAGGTTTGCACAAATGATGAATCTAGGTTGACCGTGACCTACTTTATGGCAAGGTCAAATTTGATTCCTAATGCATTTATATGGAGAAAATCTTAAATGGCCATTTTTCTATAACTGTTTAAGCCGAATTCATAATAGTTAAAGGTTTTATATTAAGTATCAAATGTCCAGCTGACCTGTGACCTTTTATCCAAGGCCACTCATTTAGTAAGAAGATGGTTACTTCCTAAAAATATTTTTTTCAATGTATTATATGGTCTTACTTAAGTTTGTAAACCTTTCCAGGTAACGCCAACTTGCAACAATATGCTTTCAAAATGTCGAAAAATGCCATATTTTAGTACATTGTTACCCCACCCACTTTTTTGCAACATTGCTACATGACAGAATTACCAAAATTATTAACCATACCATCATCCTTGTATTCACATGGAGCAATACTGCCTAGTACAAAATAACCTAAGGTCAATTTTTTTCATTCTAAAAGTTGCATTAGCACAATGTATGTCTATTTTACTGATTTTCGGGCACTATTTGGTCAAAAAAATTGACACCTCATTTACTCCCTTTAGAGCCCCTTTTTGACCCCTCAATTGAGACAACACCCAATATTTATTTTTCATAAAAAGCTAGCTATAAGATCAATGACTTAAAATTATTTTAATGTAATTTCTACACTACATATACATGAGTTTGGCATTTTTTACAAAATAGTGGGGGTTTTTTTTGCCTACAGAAACCTCTAAAAGGCCTGTTATCAGGTCCCTTTTAGGCCTTGCACCACTTATTTGCAAAATACAAATATTATTTCAACATTTGATTGTTGATTGTGTCAGATGTCTTCATGTTCTGCAATACAAAAACGCATTTCATGCTGCATTTGTCCATTTTGGCTTTTTGAGACGGTGTTATCAGAGTTGCCATAGTAACGATTAGAAGGTGGTACTTCCTCAAAATATTTTTTCAGTTTATTACAGATCATATTTAGCTTGGTCTTACTAAAGTGTGCAAACCTTTCCAAGTAACCCCGACTTGCAACAATATGGTTTCAAAAATGTCGAAAACTACCATATTTTAGTACATTGTTACCCCACCCACACTTTTGCAACCATTGCTATATGACAGAATTACCAAAATTATTAACCATACACTCCTTGTATTCACATTGAGCAATACTGCCAATTACAAGTAATCACAAGGTCAAACGTTTCTCATTCTAAAAGTTGCATAGCACAATGTATGTCTTGTTTTACTGATTTTCGGGCACTATTTGGTCAAAAAATTTGACGCCTCATTTACCCCCTTTTGAACCCCTTTTGGACCCCATATATTGAAACAACACCCTATATTTTTTTTCTATAAATTGCTAGCTATAAGATCAATGCCTTGAAAATATTTTAAGGTTATTTCTACACTACTTATACATGAGTTTAACATTTTTTATTTAAAATAAGAAGCTTTTTTCCCTATGTAGACCTCTAAAAGGGCTATTATCAGGTCCCTTTTAGGCCCTTGCACCACTAATTTGTCCAAAAAAGCAAAATATAAGTATTATTTCAATATTTAATTGTTGATTGTGTCAGATTTCTTCACGTTCTGCAATACAAAAACGCCTTACAAGCTGCATTTGCACATTTTAGCTTTTCGAGACGGTAGCATCATAGTTGCCATGGTTACGATAAGAAGACGGTAACTTCCCAAACATTTTTTTTCCAATTCATTACATATCATATCTAGGTTTGTCTAACTAAAGCATGTACATTATTCCGAGTAACCGCGGCTTGCAACAAAATGAGTTCAAAAATGTTGAAAAACGAAAAATTTGAGTACCTTGTTACCCCACCCACTTTTCTGATACAATTGCTACAAGACAGAAATACCAAATTTAATTACCAGACCCTCCTTAACTTTACATACAGCAATACTGTGAAGTACAAGTTGTCACAAGTTCAAGACTTACTTAATTTAGAAGTTACAACTGTGCAATTTATGCCTATTTTCAGTGATTTTTGGGCACTTTTTGGTCAAAAACTTTGGATTCGGTTACCATGGTAACGGAAGTAAAAATTAAAGAATAAAGCATGAATGATTTGGTTTTGGGTGAAAGTAAACAAGTACAGAAAGTTTCGTTGAAATCTGAGACTATGCGTGAAAAACTTTGCTCCATATTTACAGAGAATCGCTCTTAAATGTTGATGGCCCGGTAACATTGGTATTTGGATCATTCCTCTCCACATCAAACTAAAAAAAAGTTGCCAAAGTTGGACCCCCTCTATAAACTTTCTGGATCCGCCCATACTGCAGATGTTTCAATTTCTTGTTTCAGCAAAACTGGCCTTGACTGACCCAAGATTAGCATGGGAGTGTTTCTTTGGACCGGGCACACCATACCAGTACCGCCTGATGGGACCAGGAGCCTGGAAAGGAGCTCGACAAGCTATAATGACCCAGTGGGATCGAACATACTACCCACTTCAAAGTCGACCAGTAGCCTCCAGTTCCGACTCTAATCAAAGTTTAACAAAATACTTTATCATATGTGTACTGATTGCCATATTGCTTTATTATATATTTTAACTATTTTGTATTCTGATGGATTTTCCCATGTCATATATTGATACAATTATATGGAACTGACCATTCGGTACTTTAAGGGGCACGGATAGAATTTTCTAAATACATTGTAATCAGGTATCTCTGTCCCTGAAGTTCGTTTTAATCTTAGCAAACGGTGCAGACCCCGATGAAATGCCGCATTATGCAGCATTTCATCTGGGGCTTCGCTGTGTGCCAAAGTTCTCGTTTAGGGATTTCCCATAAGAGGATTCCATTCACCTCATTTTCTGCAGAACACATCTGGCACAGAGATAATCTTAAAAAAACATATCAAGTATACTTGTATTGCTTGTACTATGAAAGGAGAAGAACTATATAAGCTACATGCTTCCGTTCTTATCCTCATCTTATTGTTTCAATTTGTATTTACCATGTACAAATTAATTTGAATAAAATATGTTTAAACCAAAGGATAATTAAGACAAGTTATCTGAAATTGATATTATCACATGACATTGCATCTGGGGAGGGAACGCAGTGGCTCAATGGTAGAGTGCTTGACTCGAGACCGAGAGGCCGCGGGTTCGAGCCTCACCGGCGTCACAGTGTTGTGTCCTTGAGCAAGAACATTAATCCTAGCTTAGTACTGGTTCAACACAGGAAGACCCGTCCCTTTATAACTGAAAGATTGTTGATGGGACGTAAAGAATCAAATCAAACAAACAAAAATGCATCTGGGAGTGATATAAAGCTATCTATTACATTCAATGACCATTGGTGGTTTACATATTTAGTAACATTGTGTAATGATGAGGCCCTACCAGTGGGTACCTGTTCCCTTGTTCCCCTGAAATAAATTGGCTTGTTCCTCTGTTCCCCCAAAATCGAAAATTTGTTTTCTTAATGTTTTCTGTTCCCCAATAGTGTCTTTGTTCCCCTCAAAATTTGTTTCCATGTTCAAACACTCTTAAATTTGATTTATTATATCAGGGCCCGGAATTACAATGCCACCTTAAAGTAAAGGAAGACTTAAGTTAAGTATTGTTTTTTTCTGGATGCAAAAAATAACGTTTTAAACTGATTAAAATCTAAAAAGTTTCATTTTTCTGTAGATCACAATGATATCTTTGACCACAAGCACTGCATCAATCCAGGCAATTTACTTAGCATCTAATATAGCGTGTTGAAATATCAATACTTAACTTAAGTCTTCCTTAACTTTAAGGAGGCATTGTAATTCCGGGCCCTGAAACAATATCGCATGGTTAAGTCAACCGTTACACATTCTTAATAAACTGGGTCAGTTTATGTCAATTCTAACAACACTCCCCCGTTTATCACCTTCTTACAAAGCAAACGTATATGACCAATGAAAGGATCCACTGAAGTTTTCTTCTGACTTAGGGCGTGGCCACACCTCATGAATATTTAGTGAAATGCTACCTTCTAAAGCCGTCAACTGGTCTGGTGCCCTGCCGCCACGACTGTCGGGCACATTGATAGACGCGGGATACCAGACTTAACGCCAAGTTGACGTTAGCAACAAACGTAACAACGCTACATCGAATTCTGCCTCTCTATTGATGACAACAAGCCTAGTTAATAGCTCTCAGAAGACGGAGAAAATAAACAGTTTTAGAATGGATTCTGTGGAAATTCCTCTGTATACCCTCAGCACAAAGTCGGATGCTCCGTAAATATATTTCATTCTTTTATTCATATTCTAACACTTTGTAAACCAATGGGATTTTCCATAAAATTTGATACAGTCAAGTGTCACAGGTTATATAATTTGAGCCGTGGCATGTGATTTCCAACAATATGGCTTTTTGATAAGTGTAGACTCGAATAGCCTGTGCAGCCTCCTTTTAAGCTTAGAAACTCCATGGACGTTATACATCCGTGGAAACTCCAAATGGTGTTCAATCAGTAGCTTAGCAGTCATAAAATACTCAAGCGACTAGCAAAGGATCTGATCAGACTGCGCGTATGCGCAGGCTGATCTGAGGCTTTGCTGGTCGCACACACCACATTGTTGGAAATCTCATGCACTGGCTGATTTCCAAATACATTGTAATATTGTATTATTTTTCTCTGAAGATTGATTTTGTCACAGCAAACAGTAAAGACCCTAAAGTTGATTAACTGTCGTGTTCGGCGGCATTTCATCTGCGTCTTTACTGTTTGTAAAGTACCCATTTGGGGGTTTCCAGTCTTCCAAGGTTAGAGTAATCAATCTATCTGTCTGTCTGTCTGTCTGTCTGTCAACCTACCTACCTGCCTGCCTGCCTGTCTGTCTGTCTGCCCGGCGATCGTATCTGATCACTATCAGAGGTGAATGAATATGTATATTTAAATAAAGATAAAGAAGCTTTATTAATTGTCGCTTATTTCAAACAGACAGCATTAGCTCTGTAGAAATATTATTACGACATAACAATATGAGCCGTAACATGAGATTTCCAACAATGTGGTATGTGCCACCAGCAAAGGCTCAGACCAGCCTGCGCATACGCGCAGTCTGATCAGAGCCTTTGCTAGTTGCTTGAATATTCTATGACTCTAAGGCTACTATCCGAACATCATTTGGAGTTTCTAAGCTAAAAAGGAGGCTGCATAGGCTCTTCTGAGTCTACACTTGTCAAAATGCCACATTGTTGGAAATCACATGCCATGGCTCATATTCTTTAAGCCCTGTCTTACTCTATCTTCCAAACAGCCCCTTTTATGCGAGTAACTGCTAGTACCATTTTTACACCTTTTGTATGGTGCGGCCGGATTCGAACCCACGATATTAGCTAAACAAGTAAATCTCTGATATACCACAAGGCTCTACATTTTATTATAATAATAGTAATTAAAGAGGTAAAAATTTGAGCAATAATACTGGTACCACTCATTATGACTCTCTCCAAGGGGCATGCTGGGCAGATCAAAGGGACAGTCATAATGAGTTGATTATCACCTCCTTACAGGGGCAATAAAGTGGCCCACTGAAGGGATTAGGTATTTTATGATAAAATATTGATCTTTATCTTAGTGAAAGAAACTGTGTCGTATACAGGTAAGTCCCCTCTTGAGGCCCCTTTAATTTTGTGAGATACTGAAACTGTCCCTTATCAGTTAATCGTTTAATGATCTCTATTAGACAGTAATCTATGTCTTTAAGAAGAGCACCACGGGTCAATGTACCAGATGTAATGTATGGCAATTAGCAAATGTTTCCTTGATATTTATATTACATGAACATGGTGAAACAATATGCTGCACATCTTATTGATCGGCGTCGAGCATATTTGTCAAAGATTTATCAGATAACATCAGGCTCAGACGTTATAAAGTTTTTTTTATTCTCAACTCAACTGAGCACAAAATTTCAACTGCTTATAAAGCAAAATACAGACAAATAGGGTAGTCTCTTGTTTTAAGCCTCAGAGATGTTGTATACTTCCTGCTCATAAATGTTTAACATTTATGAGCAGGATAAATTTCGTGCTCAGTTGAGTTGTGCATGAAAAACGTTGTATAACCTCGGGCCCAGGGGTCTTCTATTTGCGTGTTGGCAGGAGTATATATATTTAGTACAAGACTGTCTTATCTTGCAAATATAACTCGAAAGCTTAGGGAGTCAAAGTTTATACTCAATGAAAATGGCTCGGCATTATGATAACGAGATACCCATTTTTGACACACACACACACACACACGCGCGCGCGCGCGCACGTACGCACGCACGCACACACACACACACACACACGTGAAGTTCATACTCAATGAAAGTGGCTCGGTATTATTATAACGAGAGTTCTTTTTTGACACGCACACACGCACAGAGAGAGAGAGAGAGAGAGAGAGAGAGAGAGCTTGTGCTACGTTGCACGCGATTTGGTTCAGCCTAACTCTATTTGACTACACGGAGCAAAATTTCTAATTGGTCACCTTACATTTTTATGTTAGTTTAGAAAGTCAGATTCGGTTATACAAAAATACATGCTTATATAAATAAACCAATGTCTTGCCGAAACTCTGCATGCCATTGCATTTAAAAATAACGTCTTCCACAGACGATGCTAGAGTAAAGGTACCCTCATTTCAAAAAGTCACATTTTCCTACAATATGAACTATTCCACAGAGATGCCATCCATTTGTATTTTTGTTTGTATGAAAAAGTTTTTGACTGCCGTGATTAAAGACGAACACACTTCAAATGATTCGCTTCAATCAGACTTATCTTTTCTGTTACGTAATAGCATGAAGACAAACACACATAGAAATTCAGCATTTTACATGCAGTTTACATAGGAAGTTCGCACTGTTCTGTACGCCTTATTACCTGTGATACGGTATTGAGATTTTCAGCGATTATTTTTTACGACTGGACGTCACTATTGTAGTTTGGAAATTGAAAAAAATGATGCAAAGTACCGTCGAATTGACTTTTTAAGTTTTACATTCAAACCGGAAGTGCGCAGCAGCAGTGAAATGTTTGTATTCACGAAATGGACGAATCAAGTTCTATTCTGTTTGGGCTTTCTTGTTCGGATAAAATAAAATGTACACAACAATTTTTTGCACAAGCTACTAATGAATTTAAAAAAATCTCAAAAAATGTGATATTTTAAAAAAAATGCGTAAAAAATCTACTTTAGTCCAAATCTTCAAGTGTTTGGTGTTTTTTGAAGTCGACTAGACCAGTCTATTACCCGCTGAACTTAAATTTGATATAAAACTTCAATAAAACAAGTATTAGCTTTTCCAAAAAGCTGGCGGTCGATTAGCTTAAATACTGATAGATATTTACATACTGCATGTTTTGTACTTTGAATAATCAGATTGTTGATAAAATTTCAGATCAGACTGCTAGCACTGGGGTTCGAACCCAGACATACCTCCAGGTGCTTACATATCATAACCTGAGGCTGTTCTGCCAATTGAACTATACTAACTTGTCAAAATCTGGGCTTTTTAAGAAAAGTTTGCAAGATTTGAAATGAGACACTGTCACAGTTTGTATCTTTCTACCTTCTCAAACGGTTTGCCTTAAAGAAAGGTCCTCCCTTGTATGTTAAATTTGTGATCTTGCAAATTTCTTAACAATTTAAATCCCATAGTCAATTCCTGAAATAATAATATGTCTGCATCTAGGTAGTGCCTAAGTTCATATTAAGTTAAAATATATGTTTTGGGTGCTCGAAAAAAAAATCTCATCAAGACGGTTCTTTTGAGTATCAAAATTCAGTATTTTTAGGTTGAATTTCTATGGAAAGTCAGGACTCAAAATCTCATAATCAGGGCTAACATTGATCCCTTCCAGATCAAGCACTAGCCAGATATCACATCTGGGCAAATTTCTCATCCTAATCCTCTCCTTTTCTCTTCCTTCATTATCATACGTTCAGATTAAGGAACTTTTTATGCGTAAAATTGTAACTATTTTCTTATTTGTGTTAAAACATTTTACTTCCACCAAGATTTGAATCTTGAACACTCACTCCAAGAGTGAGTATGTTTTCTATTACACCACGGAAGCTAATTTTGATGAACTGGCTAGATTTCTATCAAATTTTGTTAATATAATTGAAGCATCCAAATCAGTTTCCAGCTGCAAACTTTTTTACTTCCACCAGGATTTGAACCTGGAACCCTCACTCCAAGAGTGAGTATGTTTTCTATTACACCATGGAAGCTAGTTTTGTTGAACTGGCTAGATTTCTATTAAATTTTGTTAATATAATTGAAGCATCCAAATCAGTTTCCAGCTGCCAACTTTTTTACTTCCACCAGGATTTGAACCTGGAACCCTCACTCCAAGAGTGAGTTTGTTTTCTATTACACCATGGAAGCTAATTGTGTTGAAATGGCTAGATTTCACGAAAGCAAGGCTTTTATTCCATTACAGTGCTCTTAATTAAAAGATAATTTGTTACAATGAGTTCAACTCTTAATTCTAAAATTCAACATAGGTTTTATTAATAAAAATGTGAAAGTTTTACAATTTCGATCATGAAAAATGGCTTTTATTTGTTTTCAACATTTAATATGCATTGAATTTCATTAATTACAGAAAAAAATGCCATTTTAAATTTCCATTTATTCTCTCTTGCTGGAGAAAATTTGAATGAATTAAGTGTCAAAATTATTTTCTATAATATAAAATAAAATGTGAATATTTTCAAATCCTTGCCAAATGATTTAAAGCACATTGTGTAAACAGTGTATCTAAAGCATAAAGAAAACTAGAAATGTGTCAATGGGACACGGATGCCCCCGCAATTGCCAAATTTGTATAAATAGGGAATTGTCATTCACAAAGGGCAATAACTCCTGAAGGCATGATGCGATTGGGCCTTTCTAAAACTTGAACACACTATGGCACTTAATAATGTGACCAAGAATCAAAACTATTCATGTTAGAGAGTAGAAGTCATTTCAACCGATGATTTTTCATAAACTAAGGGCAATAACTCCTTAAAGCATGGTGCCATATGGACCATTATCATACTTGAAAAAGACATCATGGTACTAAACAATGAGACAAAGTTTCATAAAATTCTGATAAAAAATTTTTTACTTAGAGAGCGGACATTGTTTAAAACGGTGAATTTTCATAAACAAAGGGCCATAACTACTGAGAGCCTGGTGCGATATGGACCTTAATCCAACTTGAAGAAGACATTATGGTACTAAACAATGTGACCTAGTTTCATAAAATTCGGATCAAAAGTATTCGATTTAGAGAGCGGACGTAGTCGGGACAGTCGCATGTACTTACGTGAGTACGCACAGGGGTAACACTTAATGCCCCGCCCATTATCATGGCGGGGACATAATAATCATAAATGTTCTTAAAAAGTGGAAGAAGAAAAAACCAGATTTGTCAATAATTTAAAACTTCATTCAATGTAGAGAAAAAAGGTTCAAATGGCGAAATACTATTTCTCAAGAAAATTTGAATGAAATGACTCAGGGGTGTGGAAATAATAAAATTTTCTTCTTGTCCAGGGACAAGTAAAAACTGCTGAAAGCCAAAATGTACTTGTCCATAGAATATTTTACTTGTCCAAAAGAAAAAATCTGTGCTTAGAGAACTATTTATTCTTTCAAAAACAGTATGAAACCAGATCAACACTTGTAAACAGGATGGATCCTGATCAGCTGGCTTCTCTTGTATGAATCAGGATCCACACTGTTTTCAATGCAAGATGTGAGCTCGTAATAATTAATCAAAATATGAAATACAGAATTTTATTAACTTAATACATTTGTACTTGTCCAAGGACAAGTAAATAGAAATTTTCAACTTGTCCGGACTGAAATGGGACCAGGTCAGACAAGTCGGGCATGGCATTTCCACAGCCATGGGAATGTCATATTTTCAGAAAAATAAAAGTAAAATTTTCCAAATTGTGACACCTATAAACATGTAGGCCTCCAGATAAGAGTCTCAGTAATTAAAAATTTTAAAAATATTTCCAAAGGAACTGTCTAAATGAGATGGTTCTTTAAATGTTAGAATTAATGGATTAATAAGGAATTTAATGCTCAAAATATTTGCTTAACTGGGCCTATGGCACTTATTCTTTTATTTCCATCATCAGAAGGGGTCTAGCAAGTGCGGATCCAGAGGGGGGAACAGGGGGTCCAGACCCCCCCTGGAAAATCACAAGTTATATGGGTTTCTATAGGGAATCAGAAATTGGACCCCTCCCTCGAAAAAGTTGGACCCCCTCTGGAACCTTGAAAAATGATAGATTTCTTTTAAATTGACCATTTGACTTCTGTAAAATAAGCAGAGCTTTTTTGTCAGACTGAACTGGACCCCCGACGTAAATTCCTGGATCCGGGCATGTCTAGGAATAGGAACAAAATTTATTTTTCTCAAAATTTGACTTTATGCTATGGAATCAGCTAAACATTCTTGAGGCCCATCCAGGGGTTTGGGAAATGGAGGAACAAGGTAAATTTTATGTTTGGGGTACAGGAGTGGGGATAAGTAATTTCATTCAGGGGAATAAGAAAACAGCCCCCCTAACCAACCCCTGGGAGGGTCTGTGAGGAAATGAATGGGAACAAACCCTGTCCGACAGATAAAATTAGGAGCTCAGTAGTAGACACAAGGCAGTTGGACAGTGCCCCTGGTGAGGCCCAAACCCACAACCCCTCCATCTTGAGTCTAGCCCCGTCTGGCCACTGAAAAATTGTTCAATGTGTCGTAAAGAATCAAAACAAAACATGTAATGTAACTGTAACACTGGTGACTTATCCAGGGGTCCTAGAGTTTGATCCACGGATGAGACTGAGCTGTGACGGTGTCTCCATGACGTTAAAGCTCTGCTGCCTGCTGGTGAGATGTTAAACACTCACTTTTTTAAACTGAAACTGCTCGGGAGTGGGGATAGGTATGTTGTGTTGTTTTGTTTGTTTGATTCTTTACGTCCCATCAACAATCTTTCAGTTATAAAGGGAAGGGTCTTCCTGGGTTGAACCAGTATTAAGCTAGGATAAATGTGTCTTGCTCAAGGACACAACGCAGTGATGCCGGTGAATACCCGGGTTTCCGAGGGATGAACTAAAATGGAAGAAGAAGAAGAGGCTCAAACCCATGGCCCTTCGGCCTTGAGTCAAACACTCTACCACTGAGCCAGTGCGCTCCTGTATGTTGCGTTGTCATCCTTGAGCAAGACACATTTATCCTAGCTTAGTACTGGTTCAACCCAGGAAGACCCGTCCCTGTTCAACTGAAAGATTGTTAATGGGACGTAAAGAATCAAATCAAACAGTAAACAAACAAAATAGTATGTGCGGGCTGTCTTCTTGTGACTCTCCTTATCTGCTTATCTTAACTGCAAGGGAAAACGTGAAATCTATTTCATTCGATATTTGGCAGCACAAATATTTGTTGGCGTTCAAACCTTGTGTAAACTGTTACTCACTACATGACAATATGGCAAACACCAACAGTATAGTAGTTGCAGCTATTGATAGCGAGTATTTTGCCATTATTTTTGCGAAGCGAGACCGTTGTTGTCGTGGCCGCCATCTTTAAAAGCGAAAGTCCGATACGAGGTTTGCCGAATGATTGTCATGTGACAGAAAAGGGCGCGAACTTTTTACTAAATACCGAAAAGAGCAGAAATAATCAGGCAAAAGTACCAAATGGAACCCCCTTTTTTACATGTATATTTGAGCCCCCTATCAAAGAATCCTCGCAAAAACGTACCATGAACAAATACTGTCATAAAAAACAACAATATTTACGTTGGTTTCGTTGAACGCGCACTTGTAAAAGACGGATGTTAATGTCACGTGACAGATAATGGCGCGATTTTTTTTCCAAATACCGGCAAGAGAATAGGTGTGTCAAAATCCACGAATTACGTTTCTTACCCTCAAAACTGTCATTAAAGCTGCTCATAATGTGATTCATTACGTTTTCCATGCTATAAAAATAAAGAGAAGGCAAATCATCATCTTTTGTGCACATTTAATGATGCAGAATACATCGACAACCTCCTCTTACAATGCTGGCTAATAACGCCTACCTTGTGTAAGTTAAGTTCGCTCCCGCTTGCTTCGCACAATAGGTTAACCTAAAGTTGGAAACATTCGAGAACAAGTCTACACATTTTTGGTTCCCTGCTCATTGTTCGGTTACCATTAAAACATGCCTTAAGCAGAGTATAAGGGTTCAATCAAAACCTGATTTTGATGTATGTTTCGACTGATGTTTATAGAAGCGGCCGGCCACGGCCGACCGCAAAAACAGTTTTCTTCAAAAAACATATTTTGACATTTTTTACCAAAAAAAAACGTGGATTGAAAGACAACTTTTCTGAAAAACCGCTAAACTTTTGCCCATTAAACTGCACATTTATGGGCAAAAATCATTTCAATGTTATTCGCGGCTTGATCAGAAAAATGACTTCTGTACTTCAATAACAGCAGAATCTAGGGCGAAGATTTGGTACCAGTAAAATGCATTTAAGCCCCCCGGTGGCTTAGGCTGCTGTCCGTTCTAAGGCGGTGGTTCTGTTGTTGTTGACTTTCTGTTTATTGTTACTCTCATTGTGGGAGGCTGTAATTGTTCTATGTTTTGTTGTAAGTTACTTTATGTCCATTTTAGTATTGCAATCATCTTGATGGGGAAGAGAGAGCTGATTGCTTTGCTTAATTCGTCTTCCTGGTGTCTCGTGATGGTTGAGCGGCTCTTCCTCACGGTGCCACGGGGTTGTCTGCAGTTTGTGATTGTGGTATTTCCTGATCATACTCATTTACTATTTTAGAAAGTGACCAATTAGAAATTTTGTTCATTGTATACAGCACATATTTCGAAACCTTACTCTTAAACTCTTATTTATCAAAATGGTAAAATACAGTTGGACCTGTAGGAGGAAGCGAAACACAATCAGTCGTCGGTGACATGTTGTATGGCCTTTAACTCTTTACCTCATAGAGACGCCTTTTAACGCTTTTGCAAACAGAGCAGACCCAGATCAGACAGCTCTTGTAAGAGCTGCCTGAACAGGGTCTACTCTGTTTGCTTGTGGAAATATGATATATATCTTATCTTACACTAGTTGACCTGACATTTTTTTGTTTGGTTCTATGTACCAGCATGGAAGTTTATTTATATAATTATGCATAGTGGGTGGAGCCTAGCACGAATATTCATGAAGGAAAGGGTTAAGGACCGTACTTGGCTTCCCTTCCACAAGATTCATTGTGGTGTTGTGTCCATAGTATGAAAGTTACCAGGTCATCACACAGTTCCCAATGTTGTAGGTACCAGGCCTCGTGTTGCCCTTAACATTCGTTGTTTTATAACTTTTCCACATGGGAATAGTCTGGCTCCCTTTTATGGTCACTGCACAGACCACAGCATAGTTTTAAACGGCTCCCATTTAGACACTAGGCACTGAGGGAGGCCTTATACACTGAACCGAAGTTCTAAGTGGCCACTTTTCATCCTCGCTTATCTGACCTAGCGCTAATGATACAGGCATTGAAATGAATTTTTGCCCAAGTATGTACATTTTAATGGACTAACGTTAAGCGGTGCTTTGGAGGAGTTTTCTATCAGTTCCCTATTTTTGGGTTCATAAATGCAAAAATCAACTTTTTGAAGAAAATAAGCATTTAGTGCAGATTTTATCGAATTGGAGTGAGAGGTGATTACGAACCTGTCTATCTGACTTGAAAAAATACCAAACACTTGACATTTTGCTTATGACAGATTTTTATGATTTTATTTTTAAAAAAAGCTAATTTTCCGAATTTTCAGACTTTTTCGGAAATCATCTTCTGCACATACCACAATCATTGTATGTGTTTTATTTTATGTTAATATGTTTGTCCAAACACAATAAAGCTGGATCAGCCCATTTTCTGACGACATCTTATTCATGATTGGTTACGACTTACGGTTTATCGTGAAAGATAAAAGGTCATTTAAAGGCATTTGTTAAAGATTTTTGTTTTGATTTTTTAAGTAGAACAGTGACGCCAATCTATAATAAAGAACCTCTGAAAATTTCTATGCCGTGCCGCAGATAATAAAGCGTAGAGAGCAATGCAAAGTGTGTATGCGAATCGCATGTTTAAAGCTAAAACTCTTGCATTCAGTTGCTGACGGTGGCTGTGTTTATGTTAATGTAGAAGAGAAATGGAGAGTTCAATTGTCACAAAATTTTCGATTCTTTATCATCTTATAGCACAGGTGTTATTAACGTCTTCAAACTAATGAAAATATAAATAAATAACGTATCTGATGAATATTTTATATCACACTTAAAAGTGTGACTTTTTGAAATGAAGGTACCTTTACTCGGACTCCGTCTGTGCAAGATCTACCCGTCATTTTGAAATGACATAATTTGCAGTCTGGACAAAGCCTTGAAATTTGTATAGAATTAAAATGTTGTAAGAGCGATTTTTGTTTTCTGAACAGGCGCAAAAATGTAAGGTGGCCACTTATAACTTCGGTTCATTGTTACTGAATAAAACTAATAGTGTAATTTTGTTATGGACATCTTTTTGACTAATAGTAGGGTTATCCCGGTGGTAACTTTCCGAGTAAAGGGGTATCATACTCATTTAGCTAATAATAGGGCGATATTAGTCGTAATGTCAGACTGGCGATCCCAGTCCGGTCCCATTAGTCTATGTCAAATGGGCATCCCGTGTAAATTTTGTGACGATTTTTGGTGACCTATACCAAAGTAAACTTTGGGTCAAATGTAACAATTTTAACCAGTTCGCCCATCTGAGTTCCGCGTCTGGTCCGAGTAATGACGTCATCAAAATGGCCGCCATAGTGCTACTAAGACATCGTATTTAAAGCAAAAGTTGAGGGAGAATTTATTGCTAGAAATGATATTTTGTCTTAATTTAACTGATTGGACGTCAAACAATAAGAAAAATATGTGTTCCATATTTTTCAGACGCCTAGAGTCCATTTGGGGCTCCATATCGATAAATTTGACCCAGATCCCATTACTTTTGTTGTAATCCTGTAGAAAGTTCGTGCTAAAATTAAGTGATTTTTGTTCTGGTTTAGTTAATTTGGGGCCATTCTATACAAAATATGAAGTGAATTAGGTTTTATATGCCAAAGAATGTAAAAAAAATCTATTCTTGGGGTCCTTTTTTCATTGAAATAGGCCTAGAGCTGAATTATGGGGCTGTTATCGTACACGACATATGACCTTATAGTCTATGTCGAATGGGAATCTCGTGTAAATTTTGTGACGATTTTTGGTGACCTATATCAAAATAAACTTTGGGGCATATGTAACAAGGACCTCTGACACTTTGATAGGGTATCTGCCTATTTTTCAGATGCTTCCCAAAACTTCCCTATGCATAAGATATCACTGGTTCTCTTTTGAATAGGACGCTTAATGTATAATATTAGGAACAAATCAAGGTTATAATTAGACGGGCAAACCCCTACAACAAAATAGGAGACCATACCAAAGGGGGTAGGGGTTGCAAAATTTGACTTCACCAAATCATTTAGATATGAATTATTTTCACGTGTAAGGGTATTATATCACCAATACTCGATTACAAATCACAGTGAAAGTATTTTAAAGTCAAAAATCATGAGGATTTTAATGATTTTTTTTGTTGTTGTTTTTTTCTATCTGATTTGTTAAGAAATATTTTGAAGTGCAACTGTAGCCCATATTCAACCTTGGTGACAATGTATTTACCTGGTGCAATATTATGCAGCAATGCACAATAGCCATTCATCCATGCGTAAAGTACACCTAGTCAAAGGCCATGTAGTTTATGTGTATTGGATAGATACAGTATATGTGCAATTCAATCTACCAACTGAACTTAGTAAAAGGACAGTTTTCATAATATAAAGAAAAAAATGCTTATAACGTTGTAATATTTTATGACTTATGGGTTATGGAAAGGAAGCTTACTAGTACAAATTATTTCATTATACAGGAAAAAAGACTTTCAAGAGAGCACACCAAAAATCCAAATGCTAATGTTCGGGCTCGCCCAGTCGTCACATTTTGGGCTGTGGAATATCATTCCCCCCCCCCCCCCCCCCCCCCCCCCCCCCCCCCCCGAGTCCCAGCTAGCTTTTCACATCTATTATGTAAAATATGGGAACACACTTATGTGCAAAAGGATAAGTTGGGACTCCGGGGGGAATGATGTTTTAAAAATATTTTTCTATTTCCTATATGTATAATGCAAAAAGTGACCATTTTAGCCCAAAAATAAAGCCGTTCATTCATGGAAATAGGAAATCAAATGCAATATCATAAAATAGGGACCAACAGCGAGCTTATATATGAAGATGGAAGCATTTGATCGACTTTAATTTTTATCAAAATTATAGGCAGCGATACACTGTGATTCCCATTACCACCGTCAGAGGTCCTTTAAACCAGTTCACTCATCTGAGTTCTGCGTCTGGACCGAATGATGACGTCATCAAAATGGCCGCTTAAGTGCTACTTATGCATATATATTGTAGCGACCTGGGTCAGCCAGTGCAATGTCCGGCTGTCTGAGATTGTTTTTTTTCTTACCCCGGTATTAGCATGCAAATGGTTTGTTTTGCTTTTCACGCATGGATTCACCGCTCCTACATTCGCTAGCACGCCTGTCGAGTAGAATTTCATGTAGCCTTCGATCATACATGTCCAGAGCTTTACACTGCCATCGCCGGGAAACTTTGTCATGCATTATTAAGTCCACAATTTAGAATTTAATCCGTTTAGCGGTACGATTTTTCTCTCTCGCTTCGATGTCGCCATGCTGGTATAAAACCCAACACGTCGCTGATTGGCCGACTGTTTCCGTATGACGTTTTCAGCGCGTGATTCGAACTTCTATATAAGGAGATGCTACTACGTCTGCTGGGTCCTTTCCGACTGCAGGGAAAGGTCAGGTTGGCTCGACGCCTTAAATCATAGACATCCTGGACGCCGACAAGTACAGCAGCATCACGCCTTGATAGTTACATTTACAGCTAGATATTTTCTCATGGCTTCAGCCAAGCCTTTTGGAAAGGTATAAAGCATACACTCGTTTGTTTACATCCGTTTTCACTTAACGCGTCTCGATCTCTTAAGATAAACATTGCTGGGCGCGTCTAACGACTCTGTTTATTTAATTCCAAAAACATATTGGAAACCTTTTAATCTTCAGATATTTTACATTAAATATTTGCATACGTTGCCTGTCTAAATTATCATAGATATTTTCATTTGAGACCAAACGAATCTTGTTTACATATCGCCATTGTTTACTTTGCGCAGACTCCCATTACGCCAGATCAGCTTCTACTTTTCATTCAAGCTCTTGGGCATACAGACGGTCAGCTTGTCTATACAAGCCTGATCAGTTTGCTCATTCAAGCATTGTTCGCTCACCCAAAACATTGGTGTATAATTATCAGGCGTATTGGCGTGAAGACGTTCAGTTGTGCAGACGTCCATACGTGAAGGCACTCTGGCGTATTGGCGCGAAGGCGTTTGGGCGTAGGCGTGGGCGCATAGGCGTGGGCGCATAGGCGTGAAGGCGTAGGCGTGAAGGCGTTTGGGCGTGAAGGCGTTTGGGCGTGAAGGAGTTAAGGCATTAGACTTGAGACTGCCCTCAGAATATTATACTGGATATAAAGTTGTTGTGTTGTTTATTCATTAATTTATTGTCCTACGTCAAAGTACGTCTCTCAGTTATTCTACTGCCTTGGGCGTAGACTGATAGATCAATATATGCTGGTTAACAACTTTTAACAACAGTCTCTGTGCACTTGTGACCCCATATCTCAGACAGCCAAATTATATGCTTATTATTATTATTATATGTTCTGATAGTTGACCCTGTGTGACAATATTTTGTAGCAATAACAAACAGTATTGGGTTAAACTATTGTTGATTTAAATCTTGTTCCTTGTTCTTTCTGATTATTCACCACAATCCTACCGACCCAGGCGAACCCACCATTCATTGTACACAACCTAATCTCACCCAGTAGACCGCGGCCTTGCATCCTGACAGATTAATAGGCTGAGTGACCGAGGTTGTTACAATATACATAAGTAATTAGATTTAAAGCACTAGTTATGTGGGAATTTCTTGCTGGAATCAGTTTTTTTGTCTTTATTTGATCGATTCGGTGTCTTCTGATACGACAATGACGTCTTTCTTCTTTTCTGATCCCTGGAACCGTTTTTGGGCTTCCGATTCAATAAAATGACCAAGAACCCATTACCGTACTTGTTATCCCGTAGGACATCATGCTGAAATTGAGTGTTATTTGCTTCGTTTTGTTTATTTGATTGTTTGTTTGTGCTTAACGTCCCTACAACAGCTTAGGTCATGTCGAGACTGGGCCACAGCTTAAATTCTCCTCTGACAGACTAGTGAAGCCTGAGATCAAACACACGACCCCTGGTTTACAAGGCGAGGAGTACAGCGGCTCCCGGTTTGTTTTGATGAATTTTAGACCATACTATATAAATATGACTGATGGATATGATGGAGGTAATGTTGTTATAATAGGAACATAAGTGTCACCTTATCAACTCAACATGATTTTCGTGTTTATGAATGTTTATTGTATTTTTGTTACTTTCCCATGTGGTATCCTGGGTCAGGTGAGGTACTTGATTGTATCGTTTCCTGATCTATGCCGTCTTTTTTACTTTCAAGCAACTGTATAGTGAGAATTGGCTCCTTTGTGGATTTCCATATGATGCTCTGATACTGATGTCTTATGACACTCTGAAGAAGATAAAGTTTAGTTTCCTACGAAACATCCACTATCTTTACCTAGTAAAATTTCCAATGGTTGTTCCTGGCTGACAAGCAGGCATATATATTGTCCGAGCGTCTTCCAGTGGGACATGACCAAGATTCCTCAAAGCTTCATGTACAGTAGAATCAGCCTTACTGAAAGCTTTCCAACATAATATTTTACCTTGCCGGACATTAATCCAGTAAAATCAGCAACATCTACTGACAAAAGTGAACGTAAAGATCTTTGCATGCTGACTTCGGCTGATCAAGACCTTAACCTATAACCATGGCATCAGCAAGTTCGCTTGCTAAGTATATCTCATCCTGACCTTTGATAGGCTAACCGAAACCCTTTTTTCAGCTACACACCCTAGGCAATTAGTGTGCTAAGTATGAACAACTTCCATCAAAAATGAAAGAAGTTCGTGTTAGTTGTAGGACGGGTTTCAAGTATACTTGACCTTGACCTTTGACTCTGAAATTATATCAGTAATTTGAAAACCTTCGTTGTCATCTAGACATCATAAGCAATCAGTGTGCTAAATACGAACACCTTCAGGCAAAACCCAAGAAGGCAGTTGGAAGGGCAGCTATATCCCTAACCACAGAGCGACAGAGTGGTTGGACCTGTAGTTGTCAAAGTGACCGCGTCACCGAGCGATTAGTGCTCCCAAATCTGGATCACAGCGTCCAGGGTTCGATTACTGCTTGACCTTTACGTCACCTCATTGCACTCAGCTTTTTAGCCATCCATCCATTATCATAGCATGACTACAATACTGTTTTAAGGGACATAAAGTGGCAAGACAACCCTGCATGTCTTTGGTTGCTGAGAGCAAAAGTCATTAGCCCCATGACTGGTACCATGAACGGCCATGGACATGTGTTCTGTGCATTTTCCTTAACTTAGGTCAATATGTAACCCGAGTTAAATGAATATCCTTCAAGGCTTGGCATGAAGTAAGGACAATGACCTATTGAGCCCGTATAACGGAGACATGTATTCTGTACATCTTCTCACTGAAAAAAACATTTTAGTTTAGCAAATTTAAAAAGAACATAATGCAAACATGAAATCAAATATTCAAATTATTGACCTTCAACTGTGACTTTGAGTTGGCATGGATGAAACATAATGTTTGCATTCAGTCACAATGAGTAGAATATTTGACTAAAGTTAAAATGAAAATCCTTCTGACATAAAGGAAGGAATTCAAAAGTTCAAACTTGTGACCTTGATTTTTTACATAGAGCTTTAGCCACAGTGTTGTCATACAGTCTGCATATCCTCTCACTGAACCAGACATTTCACCTATATTTTATGAAATAATTTCAGGGTAAAGGCGATAGGGTGCGGACATCAAATTAAAGGCTCAAACTTGTGATCACCACTGGTGACCACGACCAAGTGCTCATGGTTGAATTACACGCTTCGCACATCATCTAACTTAGACAACTATTCGACCAAAATTAAAAATAGGGTGGACATGAAATTCAATGTTAAATCCCATTACCTTCAACTGTGTCCTTGGCCTAGAGTTTGCATGATTTAGCTATGTGTTTTGCACACCCTCGCACTGAGCTGAACATCTTATCAAAGTGTAATGATAATCCTTCAAAATTCCATTACCTGTAACTGTAACCCTGACTTTGACTCTGCGTAATTGAGTCATGGGTTCTGCACACCATCTAACTGAAATGAACATTTGACCAAAGCTTTAAGAATTTTTAAAGGTTTAATGAGATACAAGAGTTATAGATAAACAGATGAATAGACACTTCGGGTTGGTGGATTTGTGAATGTGGAGTTTGCTTTATGAGCTGTTAGGCAAATTTTAAATACATTTGGCCTTGACCTTTGACTCCAAAGTCATATCGGTGATCTTAAATTTTTGTTGTAATCTACACACCACAGGCAACCATTGTGCCAAATATGAACACCCTTAGTCAAAACATAAAAGAGAAGTTTGTGCTACGAGCCATAAGTCAGATAGATTCTAAGTATATTTGACTTTGATCTTCGATTCCAAGGTCACATCGATGATCAAATCTGAGACCTTTGTTATAGTCTACGCTCAATAGCCAATTACTGTGCCAAATATGAACACCATCGGGCATGTACAATGTTGTGTGAATGTAGTTTCTATTAACACCTGGAGCGGCAAGAGCACAAAACTATAAAAGACTTTGGCTGGCTAACATATTTTAATACATATACTATGAATATTCGAATCAATAGCGCGGTGACTGCCATTGTGATGACGTCACTATTTACCCCTGAAGCGGAGCTCAGATGTGTGAACTGGATAAAATCGTTGCTAATGCCTCAAAGTTTAATTTGATATAGGTTGCTGAAAATCGTCATGAAATGTACACGGTGCCAAATTTTGTCCTTTTCGACATATGCTACTCTCATGGGCAAGATGGCTTATTGCATTTCAAAGTAGAATTATGTGTAAATATTGTTTCTGTTTAAAATCTGGAGCAGTACTGACATTAAATCTATTAACAAAAACGTTTATTTTGTCAACATACTTTGATTTTTCTTAAATACATACGCATTATAATTGTGCAATGGCCGCCATTTTGATGACGTCATTACTCGGACCAGACGCGGAACTCAGAGGGGCGAACTGGTTGAAATTGTTGCAAATACCCCAAAGTTTAATTTTATATAGGTCGCCAAAAATCGTCACGAAATTTACACGGGACCATTTTTTTTGGCCCATTCGACATAGACTACATACTTTCGTGGAGATTGATCATGATATGATTTCTACGGTCATTCTCCTCCCTTCCGCTGATTCATTCATGAAGGGTTGTTGTCAGTTACAAGCGAAAGTATGTGCACGAATTACTGGTTAACTGCTTGTTCAAGCCGGCCCAGGAAAAAGTGTTGTTAGGTGAACTGACCGTCCCGCAATGACCATAGCTGTTGACTTGGGACGTAACGCAACAAAACAAACAAACAAAAACAAAGACTGGGGATCGAAGGGTTGCTAGTTCGAGCCTTACCACTGTCGGAGTCACGGTGTTGTGTCATTGAGCAAGACACTCTATCTGCTGCTTAGTACTGGTTCAACCCAGGAAGACACGTCCCGGTATGACTGAAAAATTGTCAACTGGGATGTAAAGAATCAAATTAAACAAACAAACATTAATTGTAGCTCTTCAGGTACAATGGTTGGTTGATTGTAGGGTTATCGCAAGTACAGGGGTGTCATACCCTTTTGACTAACGGAAGGGTAAATCCTGTCAGAATATTCCGAGTAGAGGGATGACCTACTGTTTTGGCTAATGGTAGGATTATATATTTTGTAACTTTCTGATTACAATGCTGTTCTACCCTTTTGACTCATGGTATGGTTGTGTCTGCCGTAACTTTCCGAGTATAATGCTGTTTTAATCTTTTGGCTAATGGTAGGGTTATATCTGTCGTAACTTACCGAGTACACTGCTGTTCTGCCCTTTTGACTGATGGTTGGGTTATGTGTGTCATAATTTTTCGAGAATAATGCTGTTCTAATCTCTCGGCTAATGGTACGCGAGTGTCTTACTCTTTTTGCTAATGGTAGGGATATGATATATGTCGTGCCTTTCTGAGTACAATACCGATAGTGGTAGGTTTATCAGGGGAATAATTAGGGTAGGATTATCCTGTCGTAGCTTTCTGAGTACAGGGATATCTTCCTCTTTTAGCTAACGGTAGGGATTATCCCTGTCTAACTTTCTGATTTGCAAAATGGCTAAAAATAATGGCCCTGATATTTTCTGCGCTTGTGAAACCTTTCTTGAGCCAAATATATCAAATAATCAGATAGCGATCGATGGTTATGTAATTCATAGAAAGGACAGAGCAGCTACTCAAAATAAGAATGGTGGTGGATTGGTTCTAGTCTTCAGAAACTCACTTACTTGCTCACGTCGTTCAGATTTAGAAATTTCAAGTTTGGAAACTATATGGGCAGAAATTGAGCTGCCAAATGCAAGACCATTCCTTGTGTGCACAGCATACCGTCCTCCCAATGCTCTTAGTGAATGGATTGACCTTTTTGAAGAAGAGCTCTCTATAGCACAAGCGACTGGTCTTGAATATATAGTCATGGGTGATTTTAACATTGATCTACACACATGTACAAACACTAAATGGTTAAATATGATACAACTTTTTGACCTTTATCAATTAATTACAGAGTCAACACGCATCACGCCAACCACTGCTACCCTGATTGACCATGTATACACTACTGCTCAAGCTAATATATCAGAAAGCTTTGTTTCAGATCTATCAATTAGTGATCACTTACCTGTATGTGTAACACGTCGGGTTAGTAGTAAAATATCCAAAAAAGATCCCATAAGCGCTTCTTATCGTTCATTTAAGCACTTTGACGAAGACCTTTTCTTGCAAGAATTGACAACAGATCTTGAAACTTTTCATCCACATCATCTTAATGTAGATGATGACTTTGTCTTATGGTTTTCTCTTATTCTTAAATACTTAAACATCCATGCACCAATAAAAACAAAACGTGTTAAAACCAAACGTTTACCTTATTGGTTTATGCCTGAAATAGCTTAAATGCAAAAACGACGAGATACTAGTCAGACGTCGCGTCAGATGTTGGTGTTAATTTTAAAAACGTAGGGGTCCTCTCTATTGAAAAATCTCTATTTCACTTATTCCATTATATATATTTACAAACTAAACATCAAAGAAAAGGTTATTAATTATACTTTACATTGATGAAAAACGAAAGACAAATTAAGATGCAAAGAAAAACTTATCGCTAACATGTTCCGTATAAATTGCCGATTTTTTGCATGTAGAGACGTAACAGAAATCGTTTGGTGGAGTGTTTCTAAATCCAAAAGTTTTAACTAATAATGCATGAAATTTTGTAACTTTCTCCGCATAGCTACTGTTTGTGCTTATCCTCACGACGACATGCGCGAAATTGGCGTTAATCGGCAAAGTAACCAGAAATAGCCAATCAAGCAAAGAAACAGAACGTGTAGAGATTTAAAGAAAACGTTGAAAACATGGGGTCTGTGTATTTATGTTGATGTATTACTTTTTAGTGCCTTGTGTTTTTGAAATTCGAAGTATATCACAAAAATGCGTTTTCAAAATAGAATTAAAATTTGGATTTATTCTTGACTTTTTCCATATTTAGAGCAAAAATTTGTTATTTTGCTATGTCTAGCAAAAATGTCACACTCACGCAAATGGCGTCTTCGGAAATATAAAACATTACTTCAATACTAAATGAAAAGATGCTTCTTCAAACTTATTTCTCTCTAAATAAGATATGTAAATGCGTTTTTCATATATTTTTTGCTGTTTTTAAATTAAGAGAAATTGTTAACTATTGAATAAAATATCGCTAAAATGCTTTGTCTAGCAAAAATGTCACAGACGCCGTTTTTTTGTTTTTTTTTACTTTGCTAATCGCGTCGTAAAAACGTTAACATTTTAGCGTTATAATATGCGTAAATGCCAAAAACTTAATCGCGCATTTTCTTAAAACTTATATACTTATATACTGATGCATTACCATACTCTTGTAGGACACTGTCCTATATAAAGTAATATAAAATATGTCACTGGCCAGAATTAATTCGAGAAATCTGAATATTCAGTGACCTTTACCCCTGTTTTCAGGAATATTCAGGAAATATATCACAGGAGCTTGAAATTCGATCCTTATTCATTCCTATACATGTAGCTTCTAAACCGAAAACTCATAATGTCATTACGTAATGATGACATTTAAGCTTTTGGTTATGAGGCATATACATGTAATGTAAGGACCAAACTTCAAGCTCCTGTGTATATATACAGCCACAGGACATACCCACTCTCCACCCAGTGACGTTACCGCTTAAATCGATGTATTTCCAGATATTTTGCAAAATATTATTGTCCAAAAACTATAGAAGCTACAATTTTGAAAAAAGTACCAAATGAAAGCAAATTGATTTACGCAATAAACATTTTTATTGTAGCTTCTCGGTTTCTGTTGTTTTCGTATGGTAGTACTTTAAACGCAAACACAAATTAAAATGACAGTTTTCGGTGACGTTAACGTTAGCGTCTACGGGAATAGTGATGTTTTAAAATTTACATTCACTTTTAAATGCGTTCTACTTGAGAACCCAAAGTGTAATTATTTCAATCATTTATTGTATATTGCTGCTCTCTATTTGCTCTTCATCCCTGTAAGTTTTATAAAATTTAATCAATTAAGTTTTTCATGTTATTTTTTACAAAATTCTAGAAAGGTCTTGTTTCTAGCGGCGAAAACAATTACATGTCCCGAGACTGTACATCATATTGCTAGGTATTAGTGATAGTCAACTCATTGGAAGCCATATGATGAAAAGGGTGTGTCTGAAACTCAAACGTGACGTGCTCGAATCTCAAATAAATTATTATTTCTTTGTTGTTTTCATTCATTTGTGTCTACATGTTTGTTTGGGCCAACACTAACTCTTGGCGATATTTTGGTCATTATCGCATATACGTAAAAGCCTCGTGAAAATGTGGATGCCGACAAAAATGTATCAAGCGGTGATAGAGGTCTCAATTCTACAGCTATTTATCATCTAAATTCATACTTTACTCTGACGAGCCTGTACCATTACACAGACTTTCCAGAGTCGCGAGTCCTAGTTGCCGGACAATGCGATAAGTACCAAACGCTTACGTATTGGCTAATTTTAATATAAAACATGCAAAGGTGTGTGTAGCGAAGATATCCTTAAGACCTATAATCACCCTGTCAGTCCGTCCGCCTGTCCACTGAAGTCTACTGCAGCGAGAATAGATTTATGTAGTTAATAAGCACCGACCGACCAATCGTATTTACTACTGAAAATAATTGTGCTTACCTGGGTATGCCCTACTTTTCGTAATTCTACTCGGGAACATGTATTATTAAAACCATTTAATACTTAAATATATATAAACCAAAACAAACTTTACATCTGATCATCTTATAACTGGGCATGTGTGCTTAGAAATATTAACGCAAGGAAGATCGCCTCTCTTTATCTGTGAAAATCTCATTGTTTGACGTGTTTAAACAACTTTTGACGTTACACAAATTAACACGACCATCTGACGCGACGTCTCAACGTTTAAAAAGGTGGGATGATTATCGAAAGTTTAGAAACAAAACCAGACAGTTAATAAAGCAAGCAAAACGAAAGTACTTTTCTGAAAGCGTCAATAATTGTTAAGATACTAAAGCCATTTGGAAACATCTACGCACAGTTACTACTGGGTCGAAATCGTCCACTTCTAATCTTCCATCAGAAATTATAATTAACAATGAACGTATAACAGGCTCGGAAAGCACAGCTTCAACACTAAATAAATACTTTGCCTCAGTAGCTGAACAATTTCAAGACAATAATTCAAATGTCTCAAACTCAGACTATGACAAAATAAGACATTTTGTGATCTCTAAGGTCCCAAGTAATACTAGTTTTAACATTCCTTTCATAACTACTGAGCAAGTTTCCACTTACATAAAACGATTAGATTCTTCTAAAGCCACAGGGCTCGATGGACTTAGGCCAAGACTGCTAAAACTGGCGGTAAATTGTTTATCATCATCAATTGCTGCACTTATCAACAAAAGTTTAGCTATAGGACAATTTCCATCTCAGTTAAAACAGGCAAAAATATTTCCAATTTTTAAAGGCGGTACTAAAACTGATCCTTCCAACTATAGACCAATATCGATTTTGCCTACAATCTCAAAAATTTTCGAAAGGCATGTGAACAAACACCTGATGGGCTATCTTAACAAACACAATCTTATTAACAAAAAACAATCTGGTTTTCGTGCTAAACATAGTTGCCAAACAGCCTTAATAAAACTAATTGATAAATGGATGGAATGCATTGACAAAGGAGATATAGTTGGGACACTTTTCCTCGACTTCCGCAAAGCATTTGATCTAGTAGATCACAAAATACTTATGGATAAACTTTCATTATACCATTTCAGCCCCTCTGCTCTCAGGTGGTTTGATTCATACCTAGATGGCCGCCATCAGGCCATACTGAGTGAGACAGGCTTGACAGAATTTGCAAATATACGGTATGGTGTGCTTCAGGGATCTATATTAGGCCCTACACTTTTTCTTATTTTCATAAATGATTTACCACTTAACTTCGATTTCTGTTAAAAAATTATCAGACTTTTATGCTAATGATGGGACTGTGCACACACATGATAAAAACGTTAAAACCGTTGAAATCAAGCTACAAGGAGATCTTAATAATGCAAAACATTGGAGTGAAGAAAACAAACTTCCACTCAATTATAACAAAACCACCTGTATGACTATAGGTACTAAAAAAAGAATTAATGACAGTCGTAAACTGAACTTACAGGTTGATGAAGTCTGCATACAAAACAGGCCCACACAGAAACTACTTGGTGTTCATCTCGACCAGTACTTGACTTGGTCAGCCCACATAGATAACTTATGTTCAGCTATATCCTCTAAAATATCACTTTTGAGACAATTAGCTGAATACGTACCAACATGTGTTCAGAAACGATTTTATCAGTGATATATTCTTCCTTTGATAGACTATGGCTCCATCACATGGGGTACAACGTCAATTGCAAACATCCAACGGTTGTCAAAATTGCAGAAACGGGCTGTTCGTATAATTCTCAAAGCTAACTTTAACACACCATCTTCCCTGATGTTTCAAGAACTTGGTTGGCTCTCAGTAGAGAACCGATTAAAATATAATAAAGCAGTGATTACCTACAGAGCTTTAAACAACTTAACACCCGATTATCTTACAGAGTTATTGACACCCTTATCTTAAATCCATTCATTAAACTTAAGATCATCGGAAAATGGGCTGCTACACATACCATTGTCACATACGACAGTCTTTGATAACTCATTTACTTGCTCAGCTCCAAAACTATGGAATGATCTACCTCAAACGGTCAGGTGGTGACTTTCAAGAAAAATCTTAAACATTGTTTTAACTCTTAATTAAAGAGATGATAT
Organism: Loripinus fragilis; assembly: GCA_964019695.1. Taxonomy (NCBI): domain Eukaryota; kingdom Metazoa; phylum Mollusca; class Bivalvia; order Lucinida; family Lucinidae; genus Loripinus; species Loripinus fragilis. The sequence goes on from OZ026517.1 coordinate 83,824,605, forward strand.
CTGGTTTACTTCAATATGTTATAGCATAGTATTCAGTGATATCCAGAGACCCTAACTATTACTAGACTCCAGATTCTTATTTATGTTTAAAATGCAGCTATTTTATATCTTTCAAACATTGCAAAGTTTTATGCGCTCGCTCTATAATGTTTTATTATGATATGGTGTAATTCACTTTTAAGTATGTTTTAGTATCATTCACTTTTAGTGATGCTAATTGTTTTAGCCCAGCGGTATCTGCTGGTCTATGTTGTATATAAGTTTCATTGTTTAGTTATATGTTGCAGAGGGCCGCAAGGTAGAATAGTTATCCACCCTCTATAAAAATTGTATAAATAAATAAATAAAATAAATAAAATCATACGGCCAAACAATGGCACAATGGATTTGAAGACTCGTGACGTGCCATAAATAACGCAACGTCAATTTGACGTTAACAACATACATAACAACGTTATTTCAGAGTTTGCTTCCATGTGCATGGTAGCAAGCATAGTTTGAGAGATCTCTTTGAAGAAAAAATATAGAATCGTACCAGCATGGATTACCTGAAAATTCCTCTACGCACTCTCAGCACAAAACAGGATGCTTTGTAAATATACAGCAGTTTTAATTTTATCGTTTAACCCTTAATGCGCCAATCGAAACAAAAGTCGTCTGCTTTCTCGTCTGCTGAAATGTTTTAGAAGCCTCTATGGCAAACAGTGTGGACCCAGATCAGACTGCTCCTATAGGAGCAGTCTGTTCTGGGTCCACGCTGTTTGCTTCTATACTTAATTGTTCAGTAATGTTAGGCAATTATTTCCAGCAGACGACTTCAGCTGATGACATTTTCAGATGCATTTTTTTTCTTGGCGCTTTAAGGGTTAAAAACTTTCAATACACCACCTTTACGAGAAAGAACGGCATAAGTGTGGCAGTTGCAACAACATAGAACCCAGTGAGTCTATCCAGCTACAGTGACTAACAAGACCGCGTAATATAACGAGTAGTAAATGGACGATCTGTATTGGAGTCCATTTTTAAGACATATGCATTTTGTAAATAATGTTTTGATGTATATAGTTTTTGTTATAGAGGGCCACTTGGTAGAATGGTTACTTCCGCTAAAAGTGTACACCTCTTTAAATTTTGTATGAATAAATATAAAACACCATTTGAATCAGGCTGCATATCTTAAATTGCTCGTGGTGTAAGGGATAAACCTATGTCTTGTAAACCAGGGGTCGCAGGCTCGATTCCCGGCTTCTCCCAGTCTGTCGGATGAGACTTTAAGCCGTTGCTCCGTCTTCTGAGACGCTTTAAAACCAGAACCACTGCCGGGTGAGCCCTCGGGTGCTCCTTGGACATGTTACAACAAAACCCATAAACCCATCCGGCCAGTACTGGTACAGCCAAGGAACACGGCCACAAACAATAATAAAACAGAAATAAAACAATACGAAGCTCCGGGGACGAAGTGCTTAAAATCGGTTCCACAAAAGACAGGAGTACGGTTTCTTTTTAAATAGACATAAAATAACATAATAATAAAAGAAAACGAAAATAAAAGCATTTTTCTGCCTGTACTGTCCGTTCTGTCTTTTTTGTTTGTTTGATTGTTTGCTGTTCTTGCCCCCTAAAACTAAAGGTTCCTTCCTACTTCTTTGTGACACGAATCGAATTGACGACGCCCCCTTATACTCCCAGGGGGGGGGGGGGGGGGGGGTACTCTGATATTTTCATACATACATAGGCTCGGGTCACTTTTTTGGGTTCAAAATTTTGAATTTCAATATTTTATTTGGTTTTCAGAAAAATAAATATTTTTGTGGGTATGAAGATTTTGTGGATATTTTTTTGGGTCATCGCAAAATCGAACTATATTTAAGGGTCATTTCTATGCATTTTAGGGTCTTTTTTTAAGGTCAATGTACAGAATAGGGGTCATTTTTAGGGGTTGCTAGAAATTCCGGATATTTTTTGGGGTGATGGGTAGATGCTGGGCCCGAGCCACCGTATGAAGAAAAAATGAGAGTAACCCCTTGGGCTTAAACTATAGAATAGAATGACATAAAAGATTGACAGAATACCAAAAATGATTGTGGCTAGAAGATATCTATACTAATTTAAGAAATTCGATGCCTGTGAATACTATCTTTGAATTCTACTCGTATCTATAGTTACTACGCCCCTTTTTCTATTTTTCAGACTGACGTATGTTGAAGATTTCACAGATGCAACCTTTTTATTGATGACTGGTCACTTACAGGGCCAGGACCTGTCGGCTCAAATATTAAAAGATATGGCACAGAGACCAAACATCAAAGGTATTTATACATTATTGGGGGTGGGGTGACGGGGTTTTATTTGGCCTCTTCGCGAGAAAACCTGCCTTCTGTAATCCCGACCAGGTCATACCCAGACCATTCTGCTGAGCAACAGAGACAAGCTAGAAAATTAAAATCTCGCTTGTAGCAAGTTGAGATATACTTCTTTCCAAAGAACGAACAAACAAAGGCGCTGATCATACTGCGCGGATGCGCAGGCTGGTCTGCACCTTTGTTGTTACCATGCTTGAAGCCGCGATAAATTATCAACTAACGAACCAATAATGCTTAAACTTTGTACATATGTCTTAATATGGTGATCAAACAAACTGAGAAAATATTGACTGTGTCAGTCAATTATAAAATAGGTCAGGCTGGCTGCTTATTGCGACACCCTCGTACGCAATTGCGGGGCGTGGTTGATACATTTATGGAAAGAAAATCCAAAAATCCAAATAACGTAGAATTAGGCTCTGCGCTATTTGCTATGTAGATAATGCCATCATATATAATCCTAGGCTACCGAAATTGGAATTAGATAATAAGAATTGCTTTTCCACACATATTTTGTATGCGTATCATCAAGAAACCTACAGCGCTGTGATAGAATAATCCCATATTTTTTGTTCAAAAGTGTACGTAAATGCGTTTTTGCGTATATGGTATCTACGCACATGAAAAGAATATACTGTTGACCAGACATGACGTCATTTACGATCATGTATGTCGGCAAATGCTATCAGTGCAAAACATTCTGTAATGATTCAAATATGAATATAATAAAAAGAAAATTCTTTTTGTGTTATTAATGACATTTATTTATCGAGTGAAGCCAACATATATTTTCCGCTTCTTTGTATTAGACGTTTTTATACAAAATAATGAAACAAAGGAAAATATTGATTAAATATAATGTACCCTGTTTGTGATTTGCATGAAATCAAAATTTGAATATCCCCCACCGTGACTTTGCTGACATTTATAAATATGTTATTTCTTGCATGACATGTTCATGACTGAAGAGAATAAACGTCTTGTCCGTCTGTCTGTCTGCCTGCCTGTCTGTCTGTCAGTCTGTGTGTCTCTCTGGTTTTATTATCATTAAGCAAATAACAGAGACTCTGTTCAGACGTCAAATATCGTCTGATCTTGGACTGCGCCGAAAATGGGATGGCATTCCTATACATGTATGGATATATAACATGCTGTAAATTTTCTAACATTCGAACACTATATACCAAGACCAACAGCGAATACCCAGATCAGACTGCTTCTGAAGAAGCAGTCTGGTCAGGGTCTTCCCTGTTTGTTATTCATTTTATGAAACCAACATTTTATTTGAAAACAGAAAGAGCAAAACAGTTGAAATTTTTGAACATTTACCGTATTAAGGCTTATTACTTTTCAGCCCCTCCAAGCCTAGTTACCCTTCAGAACATATTAAAGGAATTCCTATTTGAATATCGCCGTAATATGGCAGCAGGCACTACTATGTATCATAATGCCAACCTAAAAATAGATGAAAAAAGAAGCAACGTGGTAGTAGGAGCAGATCTACTGAAGAATATCATTGACAATCGGGACACACCTTCTACCAAGTGGCCGGTTGTGCTGTAAGTACCTTTCAAATTAAGGGGATATGTCATAACGCCAAACCTAATCTGAACCTTCTCTGGTGTTTAAGTGGCTTTTCCATACTTTGATATTTGCCACTAATAGTAGCAAATATCAAAATACAGAAAAGCCACTGAAACGTCAGAGAAAACTCGAACTACGACAAACCATGCGCGGATCCAGAGGAGGGGGCGGTGGGCGGGGGTCAAAACTTTGTCAGTTGGACCCCATGCCCCACTAATGTCAATTTCTGGGTCTGGGCATGCATACTGTCTATTTATCATGGCTACGGCAAGTGTCAGGAGCGCATTGCAATATTTTATTTGGTTAAAATCAAAAATAGTAAAGATATATTCGGTAGATAAAAGTGTAAAGTTACTTTTTTAAGTGTACATATTGATGCATGACCTACTGTACATCAGTAACCTTCATTCGCGAGGGGTTTATTTCCGCGAAACTTCGCAAAATTTTCTGAATTTGCAGTACAAAAATCTCACGAATTCTCATTAAGTCAACATCTGTTGTAGATTTACAGACCAGTCAGCCACCAAGATACAATTGGAGCGTGCTAATATCATGAAAAATGTTGACAAACACATGAAGCTTGTTACTGAAGCCGCCGCAATTGGAAAGGTAATATACTTTAACTTATTTATACAATTTTAACGGGGATAACATATGTAAAACACGATACATGTATGTATACTGAGAGGAACTAAAAACTTAAGTTTTTCCTAACATGTCTGGATGAAAAATAATAATTCAAATTCATTATTTTTTTATGAAATCTGATATCCTCAACACTCATTTAACAAATTTAATTCACAGAATTTAATGATAGCATCCATATCCTGAACGTGCTTCTTAAATTGCAAAAATGAAAAACATTAAATGTTTAAAATGCAAAAATATCTTTGGGAGATTTCTATATAAAAAAAACCCTTAAGTTTCTAGTTCCTATCAGTATACAAGTACTTACATATACTTAAGGAATAAAGAAACGCAATAGACAAAAAAAATATAATTTTTGCGTTTTTAAATGACGGTTTGGTGAAATCTCTTTTGAAAATTTCTTATTGAGTATTAACATGTGATGAAACACCAAAACGTCATTTTAACGCTACATTTTACGCTTCAAGATGAGAACATATGAAAACGTAAAATGTGACGTTAACGTCAGAATAAAGTTAAAGAAACCCCACCCCGTCTTTTCCATGTTTGGCTATTTGGCGTCGACTTGACAATGTGCAAATTAAACAAACGTCCAATCATATTCGTAATGCAGTCAAATATTGCATCAAAACACGCTACTTGAATGGCAAGATACACGATGGTAGTGAATAAACGATTTATCACTTAGGGCCGTCGGGTTTGGGTCGCTGGTGAATATACGGGATAAGATAAACATAGAGACATCAGAACATGCTTTCTTGGGAAAAACGGACTTTTCAGATACCGTAGAAATACGCTGGTAAGGTGTTTATATTGACGTTAGCCAAACAAAACACGGCAATATGCAAGAGAAAACATCTGATTACATGCCGAGAGTGACCATCAAACTTGTTAATTATAACCTAAACTTTGTCACTGGACCATTTTATCATTAAAAAAACATAAACATCATGGAAACCATTTAAACATAGAATATCGAATTTTAACGTCAGAATTGAGGTTTTTTGACGTCCGAAGATCACCAGTAATAATTCTTGAACAAAACCTCCTTGTAATGAATAAATCTCAAACAGAAAAGAAAATTAACGCGTTTCACGCAGTATTCAGAGTTGACGTTAATGAAGTTTAAGCGGTTTCAGAATCCTACATAAACGTCGCCATTTGATCATTTCCTTGATCCACAATCAATGCCAAGACTTTTTAAAACAATACACCGATGGTTGATTCAAACTTTGCTTTAATAGACCCTGTTTCAGCAGTTTACTACGGGGGGTCAGGCTGGTTACCCGCATACCAAAATGATTACGTAATTGATAATTACGTTGAACCTGCTGTAATTTGACGGACACATACTGCTCCTATGGATTATATCATTTGCACTAAAAACTTGCATCATATTATATGCTTACAATGACTCGAAGTGTTTGTTGCGTTTCATTATTCCTTAAGTATATATACAATGAGACTTGAAAAATGCAATTTGTTAAACTGTGCAGTGTCATGCTGACATACTTAAATTAATTGGAAAAAAACAACTGTTGTAAGCACTCCCTCCGGTAGCCACGTCCTAACACCCTCATATTGAGGGAGAGCATACATTACAGCTTATCACAGTTCTAACAAATAAATGGGCCTCGGCGCGAGAAAACCTGTCTTCGGAGGTTTGCGAACAACAAAGGCGCAGACCAGCCTGCGCATCCGCGCAGACTGATCAGCGCCTTTGTTATTCGCATTTAGGAAAGTACCATATGTAGACTTGCTACAGATGAAATTTCAATTCTCTAGCTAGTCTCTGTAGCTGAGGAGACTGTTTTTAATCTCGCTTTGTCGGAAACCCCGAAGACAGGTTTTCTCGCGTCGCGGCCCAAATGACAGCTGAGGTGCTGGAAAATAAGAATAGCACTGTTAACAAAATCAGTCGCCAAGAGGTGGCAGTGAGGTCGCAAGCGCTGTGGGACAGGGCTTAAAGCTCATAAGCAAAAGTTGTAAATATATTCTTTTCTACCATAAATTTTACATATAGTCAAAAATACTTCTAAATATTGTAGTCGGATAATTGTACTTCATGTTCATGCAACTGTTTTTTTTCTAAAGTTCACCCAGCGTGTCACAATATTGCAAACGGTATCAAACCAGGAAGTGACTCTAAAAAGACTGATAAGCATGCTGCGGATTGCTCAAAAGCTGTATGTTGGGGCGTAAAGTGATCTATGTGAGATTTATAAATTGTTCTTACAACAATGTGGCCGGAGGTATCCGTCTCCTTAATAAAAAACAATTTTTTTAAAACAGGAAAAAAATCATGCAAGTAAGAGCTTTTGAAAGATATTTCCCCTTATAAGTTCAATGATAATATGCTTTGACTTAAAACGCCAATCACGACAAAAGTCGTCTGGTCGTCTGCTTTTGTCGTCTTCTGAAATGTTTCAGTATTTTTTGCAAACAAGGTGAACCCAGATCAGTCTGCTCCTGTAGACTCCACGCTGTTTGCCACCATACTCTATGCAGCAGAAGTTTGAAACATGCGCCATTTCAGATGTACATGTAGTTATTGTTATGCGCACACATTTTTTTGCAGAAAACCATGTCCAACTACCAAAGGGCCCAGGCTCAATATGACAAATATGTTGATGTCAATATCAAGCACTCAGCAGCCTGGCAGAAAGACGGACATATCGACTTGGAGAAGATGAGGAATGATAGATTAGGAAAGAAATATTTTATGTCAGAAGGTCAATTTGAGAGAATAAAGGGAAAATATGACAGGATTCGGGACAAACACGAAGAAGTGATAACTGCTTTGAAAGGGGTGAGTAACTTTAACCATCCTTCTCTTGGACTGAAGCCACATAAATAACTCATTGCCAAGGAGTTACGTCTGATGAAAACATTTTGAACAGTTTGGACACAGATCAGGACCAACAAAAAAGTCGGGCCTGATCTCGATCAGAACTCGTTGACACTCTGATGGTAATCCTCCAAGAATTTACTTCCAGGTGCTTATCAGAAATGTCTCATTGTGAGACGGCTTGTATAGAATGTCCTTTGATTTTGCACGCAAAGTGGTATATACAATAAATATTGCATATGCAGTTAGAAAGCATCAAAGGCCTCAAAAACGATTGTTATATGATTCCTATATAAGACCTCCTCTGATTGGCTGAAACTAGCTTTCAGTGGTTGTAACAGATCTTGATGCCTACCAATGATGAGCTAAATTTAGCCAAAGACAGGTATGCTAAACATTATGGGTAAGAAAATTTATACAATTTTACCCTGAAAAATGTTGTTTATCTAAACCTATGTTATCTTATCCTAATATATATGCAGTTGTGCTCTTATTAGAGTATGTGCAGTAGTTGTAGCGAAAACAGAAACATAAGATATGACCTTGATTACTATCAATTTAGAAACAATGAATATTAACTCAGACAGTCAATAAAATAAATGTAAAATGCAGTTTTTACATACTATCCCAAGTAACAAAAAAAATATGCATGTGTCTACATGCTTTACGCTATCACTTTACTCCTTTAGCACTTTATATTCTGGAAACCCCTAAGAGTGGTCCCGATCTGGGCCCAAGACGTTTGACACTCTCAAGATCAAGATAGTTTACTGATGAAACGCCATAACTGACAATCATTCACCAGTCTCAGACTCAAAATAAAGCGCAATGATTGGCTGCTTGCGGACACGTGTCCGCAAGGAGCCAATCATTGAGCTTTATTTTAAGCCTGAGAATGAACTCAAGTTTTATAACCTCGAGGCCAGGACCTGTAGTTGGGGTTATTAGTCTCTAGCTCTCACCAGAGAGTAAACTTATCAATACAATATCATCCTCAACTTACAATATCATCCTCAACTTCGTCAGAGGAAATAACAAATTCTGGGAGGGGTTCTAATCCATAATTATCTGTCGAAAGAAGCAGTTTTTATAAATATATGTGCCAGCTGTAGGAGTCTGAACTGCAATTGAGCGATGTTTTCTTCCTTTCCTGGTTCAGGGGATGAGGTCATCTGTTGGTCAAACCCCAAGATTCACAGTTGTAGTTCCCTGTTACAAATCTGGCAGCGCACTGGGCGCACTAGTCCTTTGTAAACTGCCTTCTTTACGTCTTTGGGACAGGGATATAAAAACCAAGGGTTCTGTAAGACTTAATTTTAAAAAAAGTCAGCAGACGACATCAAAAGCATGAAAAATTACCCAGCATGCACAGAATTAATTATGCTTCTTTGTTCTTTTTTGCAGAGGGCACAAGAGATTCAGAGAGTGATCGAAAGAGAAACAGAATTGTCGTTACAACATGGTGTAAGACAGCTAAAGGAAATAGGACAGAGCATAATTTTGTCCAAGTAAGATGACTTATTATTGATATCTTTCACGAAACGTTATGTACCATCGGAATTTGATTAATAAAATACTACATGTACATCACCTAGGACAAGTCACTCAGATTATTTGGGCCTCATCGTGAGAAAACCTGTCTTTGGGGTATCTGTGAAAGCGAGACTCTAACCAGTCTCCCCAGCTACAGAGACTAGCTAGAATATTGAAATTTCCCCTGTAGCAAGTTTACATATGACACTTTCCAAAAAGCTAATAACAAATGCGCTGATCAAACTGCGCGAATGCGCAGGCTGGTCTGCGCATTTGTTGTTTGCCAACCCCTGAAGACAGGTTTTCTCGCGATGTGGCCCATTTGATAATGATGTGTTTCCGCTTAGATTATTTGGTAATAATGTGTTTTATTAAATGCTAATGACATTGAGAATATTTGATAATGATGTGTTTCATTAAATGCTAATGCCATTTGGATTTTTTGATAATGATTTGTTTCATTAAATGTTAATGTCATTTGGATTATTTGATAATGTGTTTCATTAAATGCTAATGCTTTGGATTATTTGATAATGATTTGTTTCATTAAATGCTTATGCCATTTGATTATTTGATAATGATTCGTTTCATTAAATGCTAATGTCATTTGGATTGTTTGATAATGATTTGTTTCATTAAATGCTAATGCCATTTAGATTATTAAATAATTATGTGTTCATCAAATGTTTATGTCCTTTAAATTATTTGATAGCATGTGTTTCATCAAATGCGAATATCATTTAGATTTTTAATAAAATGTGTTTCATCAAATGCTTATGCCATTTAGATTATTTTATTGTTAAGTGTCCATCATAATGCAGTTGATGCATTATCTTAGTGTTAAATACATAAGAAAGTGCAGTACTTAGTGTCCTTTCTAGTTTGCATTCATCTTGTGAGGAAGAGAGCTGGTTGCTTATTTGATTAGTCGTTGTCTGTTTGTGTTATTTGGCTCTTGCTTGTGGTGATGTGAGTTTGTCTGCAGTGTGTATAATTTACTATTTCCTGGTCATACTCATTTTTTTATCAATAATCAGACTCTTTTTTCTGAAGCAAGGCAACAAAATGATGTACTTACAAGTATTTTCTGACTTTGTATCATCCGTTCAAACAAAAAGTGAGTATGACTAGAAAATGTTACAATCAAATACCACAGACCCATCCACGGCACCACGGGGAAGAGAATACAACTATTTCATACCTCTCTGTGCAACAGTCAAAACTATTACCCCCTGAGGTGATGTGGATGATCCGATGCACTGTTGCCCAAGACCCAAGGCTGAGGGCAACTGTGTATCAGGTCATCAACAGCACAAAGGGGGTAATAGTTTTGACAGAAGCACCGAAAGGTATGAAATAATGGTTTTATTACCCAACTCAGAACAATATAAAATATCAGCTGCGTTATGCTGATATTGATGTATGTACTGTTTATTTAAGTCAATTGACGCTCATTAACAATGGCGGATTTGAGGTATGATTTGGCCACTTTAAACTCCCAATAACTTCCTTGTTTGTGTTCAGAAACATAAAGTGTGGGTAGCATGTATTTTCTTTTAATAGTAGCCCCTTTAAAGACGTGGTTTCGTCGACGTTGAGACATACCCCTGCTAACACAAGAACGTTTTGAAAATGTTTTAAAAACGTTATAAATAACGTCACATAACGTTTTAATGGGACGTCTGAATGATGTTAAAATGGCAAGTTTTTTGTACAGCCTAAGAACGTTTAAGATGTTATGGAAACGTTATATAATGTTCTTATAACGTTATCGTTTTGTCTTTTGAAAACATTATTAAAACGTTTTCCAAGACATTCTGGGGATGTTTTATATTTAAATACGCAGGTAGAACCTGCAGAGTCTGCTTATTAAGCAAACATTTAAAACAAAGTATATCCAACATGTTAGCGGTACATTAACAACTTTAAAGCATGTCCAAGTTCGTTATGTAAAGGAAACACTCCTCAAACTTATCAAGACTGTGTCAGTCTTTGTTCTCAAAACCACGTGTTTAAATTGGTGGGAAAGAGCAACTGGTGGATTTGGATACAAAACATATGATAAAGATGGATACAGTGGAGTGTGTGTACAAAACGTATTTATCACAATAGCAAATTAAATTAGAATACGAATAATGATTTTGTTACTTATAAACACATTTGAAAAAATGCAAAACTCAGATATGGTTAGTCAAGGACGTCTTTTGGACGTCAATATGACGGGAGTTTTTTTTTGTTTTTTTTTCTTGATAAACACTATTAATGGCCCCTTCCGTGCAAATAAACTCGTTTCTAAATGATTTTAGACTTTGTTTTATATATCAGAACATTGTTCTAATCATTGTTTAATCTGATGCAGGCTACAACATCATTTTGAGAAAGTACACATTACTGACGTGATAATAATGTTATTAAAACGTTGCACTCGAACATTGGGAAACATTTATATAAACAGTTTAAACGGTCTTTCAAACGTCGCTTAAAAGCTTTTTTTTATCAGATACTTCGATTTTTAAATTACTACAAACGTTTTTTTGTGTATTTTCAGCACGATTTAAAAGAACATGCGATTTTGTCTAAATATTATAAGAAAAGTAATTATAAATCAGAGTTACGTCTTCGAAACGTTATCAAAACGTTAGGTCCAACCAAACCATTTTGGGACCTTTTGAAAACGTTATATTAACGTTATGTGTTAGCTGGGTACTCTACTGTTTAAAAGATGGTTGATCGATGCAGATACCAACATACTAAGGATGTGAACCCATTCATTACCTAGCTGCTAATTGTGGAGCTCAATTCAAAAATGTATTTTGTGGTCTCATATTTTGGCGATTTTTGTCTGTACCGCTGAAAGCCCTAAACTAACCGCCAAAATTAAAGAGACTAGATCTGTAATTATGAACATTTTTCGAAAAAAAAAAATTTCTTTTTTAATCATTTGTAAAAATAGAATTAAGTTATGTTTTCACAATAAAAATGTTCAGTACAGCTGAAAGCTGCATGCAACAGTGAATTATCTTATAAAAACAGGTGATTTTTCTCTTGTTAGGAATTATTTACGTCCCTCCAATAATTCAAGACAGTTGATTTTTTATCATAAATGCTGCTGTTTTGATAGATATAATATGTAAAATTTATGAAAAAGGTAAAATGTGTACCTGAATTTGAGTATTTTTACTGTATTCGTTAAAAATAGAAGCTTTATTTCCAAAATTAGAATATCAAAAGTTACAGACTATGCAGCTTTAAGTGTTATAGGGTAATTTTTTGTATAATTGTATCTTTTAGGACCCTAACTGAGGACCTTGATAATATCAATGTACAATTGATTGCAAAAGATGTCTACTCCCAGCTCTGTGTATCATATGAGTTTCCAGATATTGTAAGTAATATTGTTATAATTTGCACACGACCATAGTGAAGTTACGTAGTTAGTCACATTGTAATATTATTATGATTTGTACACAATCATAGTGAAGTTACGTAGTTAGTCACGCTTTAATATTGTTATGATTTGCACACGATCATAGTGAAGTTACGTAGTTAGTCACGCTGTAATATTGTTATGATTTGTACACGATCATAGTGAAGTTACGTAGTTAGTCACGCTGTAATATTGTTATGATTTGTACACGATCATAGTGAAGTTACGTAGTTAGTCACGTTGTAATATTGTTATGATTTGCACACGATCATAGTAAAGTTACGTAGTTTGCCACGTTGTAATATTGTATTCACTTGATTGGACAAATGCAGGTATTTCTTTCATATTTCTAATGGTATATGTTCTGAAACTGTACTCTTATCGTGAGCGAACTCTACATCAGAGTTTACATGTTTTGTTTTAACCCTTAAAGCGCCAATCACAACTGCAGCAGATGACAAAAATTGTGACTTCTTTCCTAATTTTCGAAAGAATAAGGTATCATGTTTCATGAGAATCGTCTGCCAGCAGACGATTCTCAAGAAATATCATGCCTTATTTGTTATTTTTGAGAAAGCAGCAAAATATGAAATTGTTGTCTGCTGCAACTTATAGGTGGCGCTTTAAGGGTTAATCATTTAAGTGCCAATCGCAACAAAACTCGTCTGCTTTCATTGTCTGCTGAAATCTTTGAGATGCCTCTTTGTCAAACAGCGTTTAGACCCATATCAGACCACTCATACAGCAGTCTGATCTGTGTTTGCCTGTGTAAACGTATATTTGCCAATAATGTTAGCAACGGCTCAAGAGGAGAAGATTTTCATATGCATTTTTACTTGGGCTTCAAGGGTAATTTTTTTTATCAATCTCCACTTATTAACTTCAGACCATAGGACATGGAGAGAGCAATTATGTTTTGTTAAAGATATACACATTACTTTCTAGTAAATTGATCTGGCGTATTGAATCACGTCAGTGGTATAACCTCATCCACGAGACATGATACTGTACGCCAGATCAAGTAACTATTATAACAATATGTTTAGTATATACCTTTTTCTGACATTGTTCTGATTTTATCATTGACAATTGTTTTGGTCTTTAACCCAGAAAACGTTTGCCATTATACAATTGATGTTTTCATTTGAGAATGCACCATTTTTTGTTATATGAAACGTATATTCTCTTTTCCTAGTTTGAAACAAAGTTTTTTTCATTTTCATAAATTTACTCAAGTCAGATGTCCCTATAGTGCATTGAAAACATGATTTTTTTCAACAATTGCATTTCAAGTTTCTGAAACTCATATGAGGGTCTGGATGGGGTATAGTGATTAGTGATGAATAATGAGGGCCTAAAAATAATAAATAATCTTATTTTTTTAATGAATAGAAGAAAAAAATAATAATGCCTAGTGAATAATCGGATTTTAATGATAATTGGGCTTATTTTAATGAATAACCTAAAATTTTAATTGATGAATAATGGGCAAAATGTTTAATGAATAGTGAATACCAGACCCGCCCGCCCCCCCCCCCTCAAAAAATTGGGGCATCTCATCAGGGTCTGCGGTGTTTGCCAAGATAAATACACTCTTCGTAATGGTAGATTATAAAAATTGTATATGATCAGGCCCTCATTCACCTTGCGTTAATTGGTGACAAATCATCAAAGGGTGCCTATGAGGAAGTGATACCAACATCATCACAAAGTCTGTCAGAATTGAATTTAGAGAGATTTATATATTGGTTCTGCGCACACTTTTTGCACACTTAAGAAGATTCCATCAGAATTGTGATAAAATCTTGTTATATTTTTGGTCCAAATGTGTATGCAAATAAGTTTTTGGGTATACGTAGTTACGACCCAGATACCTACAACATATGTTTTGGTTGAGAACTAAGCAAATTATTTTATTGATTTTGCACTCCAATCTAGAAGCCTACCTGTCTTCTATTATTATTCACTGATATTTTTCTTTAATTAGTCTAGACAAGTGATTACAGCAGGGAAGGGCTGCCTGAAGGACTCAACTTTTAACAATTACCTAATAGATGAAAAGACAGGTCATGTAGACAAAGCCTTGTTGGTTACAGATTTGTTAGGTAAGTAAACACTCGGACCCAAAATAACATGGGCCTCGACGCGAGAAAACCTCTCTAGGACCCAAAATAACATGGGCCTTGACGCGAGAAAACCTATCTTTGGGGTTTTGCGAACAACAAAGGCACAGACCAGCCTGCGCATCCGCGCAGACTGATCAGCTCCTTTGTTATTCACATTTTGGAAGGTATCATATCTAAACTTACTACAAGCAAAATTTCAATTTTCTAGCTAGTCTCTGTAGCTAAGCAGACTGGTTTGAATCTCTTTTTGTCGGAAACCACAAAGACAGGTTTTGTCGCGAAAAAGCCCATATCATAATGTAGCTGTAATTTGTTAATGGAACAGGCGCTACTTTCATAAGAGAGATACCAAACAGAGTTTGAAAACAAAAGACTTTGTCTGAATAGACAGGTCATGGAGACAATGCCTTGTTGATTGCAAAACTTGTTGGTAAGCAGGCCAAAAGGTTATAAACCTTTTTTATGGTCACCTCAACTGAGCATGAAATTTTAAATGCTCATAAAAACTGAAATGCTGAAAATTAAGGTCTTATCTTGCTTTCAAGCTCTCAGATGTTGTATTTATCACGCTTATAAATAAGATTGAATAACAAAGGTGCAAATCAGATTGTTCAGCACGGCAGAATGTGCTGTGCCGTTCTTGTTCACATGCAAAAAAAGTCAGTTTTTCTCTGCAGGAAGCCCACATTTGATAAGGGTTACTTTTGAAATGTAAAATATGTCTTATCTTATGCTCATCAAAACACCAATAGATCTACTACAGTAAACCTTGTGTAAAACGGCCACTCAAAATTAACAAAACAAAGATCTTAATGACAAAAGTAGTTTAATGAAGATCAAAAGTATTGCAGAATGCTCCAAAGATGCTCCTCTTGGAGCATTCTGCAATACTTTTGACCTGCATTAAACGATAATTGGTCTTGAAAACCAATTTTTGGTCTTTTTGAGAGTGGTTGTTTTACGCAGGTTTTTCTGTACCCTTTTTGAAGCGATAACATTTGACAATTATATAAACTAGCCACTGGTTTCATCTGTGAGGGTTCATAAAAATTGTGAATTGCCTGTGGGTATTTACAATATTTGTGAATGCTTGGTTTGGATAAGACACAGGTGTTCAGTTGACATCTGTGATTGACATGTTTTCTTTTATAGGGTCATATGTCATATTTATTAGCTTGTCATTTCTGATGGGATGTTTTAATACTTTCAAAAGGCCATGATGACAGATGTTAATTAGTTTAGTAAAATTACATAAGCCCAATAAATAGATTGTGTCAATTCTGACATTGACTGACAGGATTGCGCAATACATTTAGTCATATGACCTTTGGGAAATTGCGCAGCTGGTGTGACTGTGGGTCACTTTTGTATCTTCTGATTGGTTGATATAAATGGAAGTTTACCTATGTAGAGGGCGCTATATAGTAACTTAGAAATATGATTGGTTAGTGATGATGTCATTAGGTGGCGCTGTGGTCAGCTTCTATCACGTAACTTCATGGTATATAAGATGAAACCCAGTGTCAGAGCCTCAGACTTTGGTTAGACTTAGGAGATTTCGGAACTTTGGGTTATAGTTAGTTTCTAGAAGTATTTTAGTTGGACTTAAGAAGATTTAATAAAATTATAAAATTGTGAAAGTTGTTGCTGAAATTTACAAGACTTAGAAATTCTAAAGAGACTTTGAAAACACAACTCGAACTTGAAGATTAAAATCAACTACTACGTTACAATTACAGACCATGCTACTTCACATAATTGAGCCTCGTTGTGGGAATTTGAGACCATGTAAGACTCAAACCAGCCTGCTCAGCAACAAACACCATCTACAGATGATTGGAAGTTTGCATGTGGCAAGTTTCCAGAAAGTATATAACAAAGGCGCTGATCACTGATCATCAGACTGTGGGGACTGGTCTGCATCTTTGTAGTTCGCATGCAACAAAGCCAGGTTTTCTCAGTAAATGAGGAGGCCCAAATTTAATAATCTTATTCAGTACAACCTGTATAAAACAGCCACTCTCATAAAGACCAATTGGTTTTATCAAGACCAATTATCGCTTTATAATAGTGCAGGTCAAAAGTATTGCAGAATGCTCCAAAGGGAGCATTCTGCAATACTTTTGACCTTCATTAAGCTACCATTTGTCATTAAGATATTTGTTTTGTCTTTTCTGGAGTGGCCGTTTACACAGGTTTTACTGTATATTTCTAATCTGATGCTTTTATTGCAGATTCCAATCTCAATGACGTTTACGTGAAGGCCAAACAAAATGTTGCCAAGGGAACAGTTAGTGACCTTAAACTAAAGAAAGGTAAGCTTGAAACGGTGCATACTGCAGGTAGAAGGTGACTATAAAGAAATAGGACATTTATAAAACTTACATATCACAAGTTGTTAAAACAAACAAAATGTTGCAATTACAGCTCACCTATGACATCACAAGACTGAGCATTAAAAGATAAAACATTAAAACTGTACAAAACATTAGAATAGAGCAAGCATATCTCTCTCTCTCAGCCATAAAAGTTACAAGCTTATACATGTAAGCTTAGCGTCCTTTTATTGTTTATGTTAAGGCCATGCATAATGTTGGCAAGGAAACAGTTGGTGACCTTAAACTAAAGAAAGGTAAGATTGAAACAGTACATACTACATGAAGAAGGTCTATAAAGAAATATGACATAAACTTACATATCACAAGTTGTTAAAACAAACAACATGTAGTAATTACAGCTCACCTCTGACATCACAAGACTGAGCATTAAAAGATAAAACACTAAACTGTACAAAACATTAGAGCAGAGCAAGCATTTCTCTCTTTCTCAGCCATATAAGTTACAAGCTTATCCATATAGGCTTAGCTTTTTTGTTTATGTTAAGGCCATACATAGTGTTACCAAGGAATTAGTTGGCGACCTTAAACTAAAGAAAGGTAAGCTTGAAACGGGGCATACTGCATGAAGAAGGTCTATAAAGAAATAGGACATTTTAACTTACATATCACAAGTTGTTAAAAAAACAAAATGTAGCAATTACAGCTCACCTCTGTCATCACAAGACTGAGCATTAAAAGATAAAGCATTAAAACTGTACAAAACATTAGAATAGAGCAAGCATTTCTCTCTTTCTCAGTCATATAAGTTCCAAGCTTATCCAAGCTTAATTGGTGTCCTTTTAGTGGGTCATGTGCAGAATGCTGAGTCTGACCAGGGTTTTCAATGTTTGCATATAGAATGGTCTATTAAAATTAAATAGAAAAAAAACATAGTCTGTTAAAATTTGAAATTAAAATGAAAAATATCACCCAACAGCCCTTTAAACCTTGAAATGTATTGGTCCAATTGATAAGAGTTGGAAATTCTATTCTGCTTAAATGGGTTTAAGTATGTCTAAAGTTATTTTTCTTGTCCTTGTCTGAATTATTTTAACATTTTGTATATACATGTATTTCAGATCAAACAGCAAAGCTCAAACTATGCTCTTACGACAAGAAGATAGGATTTGGGTGGACGAAAAACATATTTGGACGAAAGAAGTGGGGTTTCATTGAAACAGTAGCAACAAGAACCTGCTGATCAGCGCCTTTGTTATTCACTTTTTGTAAAGTATCATATCTATATTTACTACATGTGAAGTTTCAATTTTCTAACTATAGTCTCTGTAGCTGAGGAGACTGGTTTGAGTCTCCCTTTGTTGGAAAAATGAAGACAGGCCCGAGGTTATAAAACTTGAGTACAGTCTCAAACTCAAAATAAATCGCAATGATTGGCTGCTTGCGGACACATGTCCGCAAGCAGCCATTCATTGTGCTTTATTTTGAGCTTGAGAATGTACTCAAGTTTTATAACCTCGGGGCCAGGTTTTCTCCATCCTCGTTTACCAGGGGGTGAAGCATTTCGTTTCACTCCTGATGAATGCAGTATAACGGAATGGGTTACGCCTGGGTTACCGAGGATGGGTTTTCTCTCGTCGAGGCCCATTATCAAGCAAGTGAGTATAACCAGGAACTGCCACACTCAGAGACCACAGACCCACCCATGGCAATGCCAGAATACTAGTAGATGCTTTGTCAAATGTATTTAAGCCCCCTGTCATGGCCTGTGACAGAGGCTGCTGTCTGTTCTAAGGCAGTTTCACTATTATTAAATACCACTACGGCAATTCGGGTCTTGTCACTTATTCCTGTGTTAAGGTAACTTTCTCACCATGTTCAATTTCTTCATTTAATCACAGATAAACGCCCCAAAATACTTGGGTTCCGATTGAGTTTTGTTCATCAAAGTCAAATTGTAATATTTAGCTTTAAAATTATACGAAAACTTTAACATTTGATGTCTAGGCATAAAATAACTTATTACGGTTTTGTCATCATGGATAATTAATCAATGACAAAACTGTATAATTATGACTAAACCGTAATTGACATTTTTTAATATTACTGTCAAAACACATTTTAAAATCTGATTTTAATTCTGTTTTGGCAAAGCAACACAAGAGGTTGCTCTCTAAACGATGCAATCTCGAAGCAAACATATCTAAAGTTCTCATTTTCTTCAGCCTATATTTGAAGGTAATTTTACTATAACACCGGAGTGGGTGAGGAACCCGAAATTGCCATAGTAGTATCACCACAGTGTAGTAAGTGGGGATTTTGTGTTGGGTCCTTGATTTGAGATGTGGTTTTAGGTGGCCTTTCTTACTTAGGCCGGAATTTTTTCATTAGTTGATTTACAAACCCTCCTACTGTAATTTTCCGGAAAGTAGGAAAAAAATAAAATTTAATTTCTAAAAAATTGTTTTTATTTTATCAGCCGACTCTAAATATTAATTGTTTGGTTGAAAAAATAAAATATTTTTTTAGGTTCTGTCTGTGTATTTTTGAGAGTGACACTGTTAAAAGTGATTTTCCTGTCCAGATTTTTTAGGAAAATTATGAAATATTTAAAGATTTAATAAGAATGTTGGTTTACCTTACTAGTTTTACTTTTTTTTCTGGAGATATAAAAAAAAAAGCTCTGATAATGACCAGTCAACTGGTCATTTTCAGAGCTTTTTTATTTATTTTCTTTCGTCCCCCCGACCCTAGATCGGAAAAAAATCCCGCAAATCAAATAATAAAAAATTCTGGCCTTAGAATCATCTTGCTAATGAAGAAAGGGCTGGTTGCTTTACTTAAATTGTGTTGTGGCTGTCTTTGTTTTGTTTCTCTTTCTCACAGTGCAGAGGGTTGCTCTGTTGTCTGAGATGGTGGCATTTCCTGGTCGAACTCACTTTCTTTTAGACATACAGTAAAACCTGTGTAAAACGGCCACTCTCAAAAAGAATGAAGATTGGTTTTTAAGACGCAATAATTGCTTAATGCAGGTCAAAAGTATTGCAGAATGCTCCAAGGGAGCATTCTGCAATACTTTCATCCTTCATCCTTCATCAAGCCATTTTACACAGGTTTTACTATACATATATTACTATAGTCCGTGCTCGATAAGAGTAGGGTGACGACACAGATTTACAGTTAGATGTATGAATGAAAACCCTATATTTGTCCAATCGGGTGAATACAGTACCATAACGTGACCAACTACGTAACTCTACTCTTATCGAGCACGGACTCATGTCAGCTTACAAAATATTCTGTTGTTTGCTATTGCATTTGACCTTAAAAATTATAAGGATACTATCTGCCCAAGGGTCATCTTTAATTGGTCCTACAGTACCATTCAAGCTGTTCTTTACAACTAGTTAACAAGAAGTAGACTAGGATCAGACAGAGGATGGACATCAACGTTAACTACAGATAAACATGACGTTAACTGTGCTCAACTGTTTGTAATAAATATTGTTAACTAGGCAGTTTACTAGTAGTTAACACCTTGTTTACCTGTTGTTGACTTCTGGTTAACAAGGGTGTAAAAAATATTATGTGAGTGATACTGTAAATAGCAAAACCAGCAACTTCATTGTTTACATATTGTTAAAACATGTTCAGGTGTTGTACTGTCCTGCCAGCCAAGAGCGACAGTGACTTCATGTTTTGTTTACAAAGTTATCAAGGACTTATAATCTATAGATCACTTGTGTATTAATCCTATCCTCAGGATAGGATTAATACTCAAGTGATCTATTGATTCACCATAGCTCAAGTGAAATGTACACGTTAGTGATTACTTAGCAATTGTAAACAAAGTATTACATCACTGTCACTCTTGGTTGGCACGACAGTAGATAACTGAGAAGATAACCTTTATCCTCTAAGAAGATAAGTTGGGCAGCATTTGACATTTTGTTACATATTGTACAACACTTAATATTTGCAGCATCAAAATTTGACAATTTTAAAAGACTGACATATTGGCGTAGTTTAATATTGGTAGTTTCAATAGTAACCCAATTTAATATGTGGTTTTCTTTTTCTGAACGTGAAAACATACCTTACCATTTGGGCCTTGACGCGAGAAAACCTGTCTTCGGGGGTTTGCGAAAAACACAGGCGCAGACCAGCCTGCGCATCCGCGCAGCCTGATCAGCGCCTTTGTCTTTCGCTTATTGAAAAGTATAATATATAGACTTGCTACGAGCAAAATTTCAAATTTCCATCTAGTCTCTGTAGCTGAAGAGACTGGTTTGAAACTCGCTTTGTCCGAAACCCCGAAGACAGGTTTTCTCACGACGAGGCCCATTTAAAAGTTGGTTTATTGATACAGACACCAAAAGACTATGTTTGTGTGTCCATTTATTGCTTAAATTGTAACTGAATACGAAAATGTCTTATATTTTGAATTTTAATGCCACCAATGGGTGAGAAAAAATCCTCGCCATCTATAAGCATTTTCCAGAACCACATATGAGAAAATTCATGATTTAAAAATTGGGTAGCCATAACCCCTCTTAAGTGACCAAATAACCTGTAAGGCTATCTTCTGCACAAATAACGGCTCCTTCGTTGATTTTGTTTAGGTGCTTCAAAGGACTCCTGGGTATTACAACATCTTCAAAAACGTGATGATTGCACAGAACAATATAAACTTTAAGGGTGCTAGAAATACTTTGAAAATGGGGTGTACAATTAAACAATGCTTTCTAAGCGTTGTTAAGATGTCTTGTGGTTAATTTTGCCATGCTTTGGGCAGTTTCGATTGTTAATTTTAAGCTTATGTAGACATTATAAGTGGATGTTTAGAATTTTTTTCCTTCTCCAATATTCTGTTTATAGCTCACCTGAGCCGAAGGGCTCAAGGTGAGCTATTGTGATCGGTCTTTGTCAGTTGTCCCTCAGTCAGTCCGTAAACTTCTTCTTTAAACGACATCTCCTCCTGAACCACTGGTCCTAATTTCATATAACGTCACATGAATGTTCTCCATAATGCCCTCTTTCAAAATTTCCGTCAGTCAGTCCGTAAACTTTTTCTTTAAACGACATCTCCTCCTGAACCACTGGTCCTAATTTCATATAACATCACATGAATGTTCCCCATGACGCCCTCTTTCAAAATTGCATAAATGGTTTCACTCCACTAACAGGAGGGTTGCCAGAGCTCCAGATAAAGAAATCTTTTAAAAGACATCTCCTGAACCGCTGACCCAAATTCAAAATAATTTCACAGAATTGTTCCTCTTGATACCCTCTACCAAATTTGCACAAATGGTGACACTCCGCATAACAAAAGGGCTGCCAGAGCTCCAGATAAAAATACCTTTAAATGACATTTCCTCCAGATCCATTGGTTCAAATTAAAAATAAATTCATAGGATTGTTCCTCATGATGCCTTCTTCCAATATTGCAAAATTTGCCCCAGTCCACTGAACTAAGGGGCTGCCAGAGCTCTAGATAAGAAATGTCTTTAAAAGACAACTACTCCTGAAGCACTGGTCCAAATTTCATATAACTTCACATGAATGTCCCCATGATGCCCATTTTAAAAATTGCATAAATGGTTCCTCTCCACCAAACAGGAGGGCTGCCAGAGCTATAGATTAGAAAACTTTTAAACAACATCTCCTCCTTTATCACTGACCAAAATTCAAAATAATTTCACATAACTATTACTCTTGATACCCTCTACCGAAATTGCACAAATCATAACGCTCTGACGAACATAAGGGCTGCCAGAGCTCTAGATAAGAAATTCCTTTAAATTGCATTTACTTCTGAACCACAGGTCCAAATTCAACATCATTTCACAGGATTGTTCCTCATGATGCCTTCTTCCAATATTGCAGTCCACGAATAAAGGGGTTGCCAGAAATCTAGATAAGAAATGCCTTTAAACGAATTCCCCCAATCCAATGGTCCTAATTTCATATAACTTCAAATGAATGTTCCCCATGATGCCCTCTTTCAAAATTGCATAAATGGTTCTGCTCAATTGGACACGGGCGCTACCAAAACTCCAGATAAGAAATCTTTTGAACAACATCTCCTGAACCACTGACCCAAAATCAAAATAATTTCACAGAATTGTTCCTCATAATACCGTTTACCGACATTACACAACTGGTTACACTCCGCTGAGCAAAAGGACTGCCAGATATCCAGATAAGAAACACCTTTAAACGACATTTCCGCCTGAACCACAGATTCAAATTCAACATAATTTCACAGGATTGTTCCTCATGATGCCTTCTTCCAATATTGCACAAATGGATCTAGTCCACGAATAAAGGGGCTGCTAGAACTCTAGATAAGAAATATCTTTAAACGAATTCCCCCAAACCATGGATCCTAATTTCATACAACTTCAAATGAATTTTCCCATGATGCCCTCTTTCAAAATTGCATTAATGGTTCTACTCAATCGAACAGGAGGGCCACCAAAGCTCCAGATAAGAAGTCTTTTGAACAACATCTCCTGAACCACTGACCCAAAATCAAAATAATTTCACAGAATTGCTTCTCATAATACCGTTTACCGAAATTGCACAACCCGTTACACTACAATGAACAAAAGGACTGCCAGATATTCAGATAAGAAACACCTTTAAACGGCATTTCCTCCTAAACCACAGGTCCAAATTCAAAATAATTTCACAGAATTATTCCTCATGATACCTTCTGCCAAAATTGCACAAATGGTTCCGGTCTGCTGAACAAAAGGGCTGCCAGAGCTCTAGATTAGAGATATCTTTAAACAACATACCCCGAACAACTGGTCCAAGTTTCATATAACTTTACATGAATGTTCCCCATGGTGCCCTTTGTTATAATTGCATAAATGGTTACGCTCAAACGAACAGAAGGGCGGCCAGGGCTCCAGTTAACAAATATTTTAAACAACATCTCCTCCTGAACCACTGACCCAAATTCAAATAATTTCACATTATTGTTCCTTATAATACCCTCTACTGAAATTGCACAACTGGTTACACTCTGCTGAACAAAAGGGCTGTCAGATATGCAGATAAGAAATACCTTTAAATGGCATTTCCTCCTGAACCCCTGGTCCAAATTCAAATTAATATCATAAAATTGTTCCTCATGATACATTCTACCAAAATTGCACAAATAACTCAAGTCCTCTGAACAAAGGGGCTGCCAGAGCTCTAGATAAGAAATGTCTTTAAACGTCATCTCCTTTTGATCCACAGGTCCCAATTCCATATAACTTGACATGAATATTGTCCATGATGCGCTCCTTCAAAATGACATATAAATGGTTTTGCTTTACCAAGCAGGAGGACTGCCAGAGCTACAGATAAGAAATCTTTTAAACAACATCTCCTGAACCATTGACCCAAATTCCAAAAATATTCACAGGATTGCTCCTCATGATGCACTCTACCAAAATTTTACAAATGGTTCCACTTCACTGATCAGTCATTCTCAGGTGAGCGACCAAGCGTCGAAGGTGCTCCTTGTATAATAATAAAGTATTTTTTTCAAATCATATATTGTATAAGGCAAAAATGCGTATGCATTGTAGAATTCAGTCAGAAACGGCACCTCGGGTAACAAGCGTAAACATATGTTTTTGGTACCAGTCACCTAAGGGAATATACTGTCACCTGATCCTAAGAGATCATGAAACCATTCTCTAAACGAATTCCAGTAAGTATGACTGATCTGTCTAATGATATTTTGAAGGTGTTTACTGTCACCAGCAGATTTTTGAATGAAGGATTGTAATGTCAACTGCATATGATCGTAATATTAATAGAAATTTTATTATTATGTCAACATTCAATATATATATCATTTTTGTGACGTTGAGTTTTGTGTGTGTGTGTGTCTCAGGGGGATCCAAAGGGGGCCAGGAGGGGGTTCCAGACACCCCAGGAAAATCAAAAAGATTATTATAGACATGTTTCTATAGGAATAGGCAGTAGCCCCCACCCCCCCCCCCCCCCCGCCCTGAAAACACTTGAATCCCTCTGGATTTGAACCTTGCTCTCTCTCTCTCTCTCTCTCTCTCTCTCTCTCTCTCTGTATGTGTGCCCCTCTCTCTCTCTGTCTGTTCTGTCTCTGTCTGCCTGTGTGTCTCTGTCTGTCTGTCTGTCTGTCTGTCTGTCTCTCTCTCTCTCTCTCTCTCTCTCTCTCTCTCTCTCTCTCTCTCTCTCTCTCTCTCTCTCTCTGTTTGCATGTCTCTCTGTCCCTGTCACTCTCTTTTTCTGTGTCTCTCTGGCTGTCTTTCTGTCAGCCTCTCTCTCTCTGTCTGCATGTCTATCTCTGTCTGCATGTCTCTCTCTCTCTCTCTCTCTCTCTCTCTCTCTCTCTCTCTCTCTCTCTCTCTCTCTCTCTCTCTCTCTCTCTGTCTGCATGTCTCTCTGTCCCTGTCACTCTCTGTCTGTCTGTCTCTCTCTCTTTGTCTGCTTCTCTGTCTGCCTGTGTGTCTCTCTGTCTGTCTCTGTCTCTGTCTCTCTCTCTCTGTCTGCATGTGTCTCTATCCTCTTCACACTCTTTTTTCTCAGTCTGCCTGTGTGTGTGTGTCTCTCTCTCTCTCTCTCTCTCTCTCTCTTTCTTTGTCTGTATGTCTCTCTGTCTCTGTCACTCTCTTTTTCTCTGCCTGCCTGTGTGTCTCTCTCTGTCTGTCTGTGTGTCTCTCTCTCTTTGTCTGCATGTCTCTCTGTCCCTGTCACTCTCTTTTTCTCTGTCTGCATGTGTGTCTCTTTGTCTGTCTCTGTCTCTGTCTCTGTCTCTCTCTCTCTCTCTCTCACTTTCTCTGTATGCATGTCTCTCTGTCCCTGTCACTCTCTTTTTCTCTGTCTGCCTGTGTGACTCTGTCTGTCTCTCTCTCTCTCTCTCTCTCTCTCTCTCTCTCTCTCTCTCTCTCTCTCTCTCTCTCTCTGCATGTCTCTCTGTCCCTGGACTCTTTTCTCTGTTTGCCTGTGTCTCTCTGTCTGTGTCTATCGATCAGTGTGTCTCTCTGTGTCTGTCTCTTTCTGTCTGTCTGTCTCTCTGCTGTCTCTATCTCTATTGTATGTCTCTCTTTGTATGTCTGTCTCTCTCTGTCTGTCTGTCACTCTCTCTCTGTATGTCTGTCTGTCTGTCTGTCTGCCTCTCTCTCTCTCTCACTTTGTCTGCATGTCCCTCTGTCCCTGTCTCTCTCTTTTTCTTTGTCTGCCTGTGTGCCTCTCTCAGTTGCTTGTCTGTTTGTCTGTCCATCTCTCTCTCTCCCTCTCTCTCTCTCTCTCTCTCTCTCTCTCTCGCTCTCTCTCTCTCTCTCTCTCTCTCTCTCTCTTTCTGCATGTCTCTCTGTCCCTGTCACTCTCTTTTTCTCTGTCTGCCTGTCTGTCTCTTTGCTGTCTCTATCTCTTTTGTATGCCTCTGTCTGTCTGTGTCACAAGTTCTACCAGGGGGGGGTCCTGATGCCTATAGAAACCTATAGAAATTGTGATTTTCCTGAGGGGGGTTACCCCAATGGATCCACCTTTAGATAGAGAGAGGGAGATAGAGAGAGAGCGAGAGAGAGAATGAGACCCTCAGATAGACATACATAGAGTGAGACATAGAGTATGAGACAGACAGACAGACTGACCAATAGAGAGAATGTAAAAGAAAGACACACACACACACACACACACACACACACACACACACACACACACACACACACACACACACACAGAGGAAGAGAGAAAGACAGAAAAATAGAGGAAGACTGAGAGAGAGAGACATACAGAGAGAGAGACAGAGAGAGAGAGAAACAAAAAGAGTGACAGAGTGATACAGACAGAGAGACAGACAGCGAAAGAAAAAGATAGGTGACAGGCAGATTAGAGACAAGGAGAGAAAGAGAGTGACAGGTAACACGACAGACAGACAGAAGATAGACAGACAGAGAATGAGAGAGAGAGAAAGGTCTAGCTATTTTTGTCAGGGTGGGTACTGTTTTTACAGAGGGTGTCCAATCCAGGGTATTCTAAGATTTTTCAGGAGGGGGGGGGGGCTAATACCTTTTATCTTTAGACACCTATAGCACTTGTGATTTTCCTGTTGGGGTGGGTTGCCCTGTCCTATGAAATTGCTCTTAGAGAAAGAGAGACAGACATAGAGAAAGAGAGTGACAGAGACGATGACAGAGGAAGTTGAGAGAGAGGGAGAGATTAGAGACAGAGAGAGAGGCATAAAGATAGACAGACAGAAGATAAAAAGACATACAGACAGACAGACTTAGAGTAAGAGAATGACAGTGACATAAACAGAGGAAGCAAAGAGAGAGAGAGAGAGAGTGAGAGAGAGAGAGAGAGATTAGAGACAGAGGGAGAGAGGCATAAAGACAGACAGAAGATGAACAGACAGACATAAAGTAAGAGAGTGACAAAGACATGGACAGAGGAAGTAGAGAGAGAGAGTGATTAGAGACAGAGAGAAAGAGGCATAAAGACAGACAGACAGAAGATAAATAAGCAGACAGACAGACATAGAGTAAGAAAGTGACAGAGACAGAGACGGAGGAAGTAGAGAGGGAGAGAGAGATTAGAGACAGATAGAATGAGGCATAAAGACAGACAGACAAAAGATAAACAGAGGGACAGGGATAAAATGAGAGACAGACAGAGCCAGACATAGAGAGACAGACAGACAGAGAAAGAGAGACATACAACAGAGATAGAGACAGCAGAGAGAGAGACAGACAGAAAGAGACAGACACAGAGAGACATGCGGACAAACAGATACAGACAGAGAGACACACAGGCAGACATGGAAAAAGAGAGTGACAGGGACAGAGAGAGCGTGGGAGAAACAGACAGACAGACAGAGAGACACACAGGCAGACATGGAAAAAGAGAGTGACAGGGGCAGAGAAACATGCAGACAAAGAGATAGAGAGGGAGAGAGAGAGAGAAAGAGAGACAGACAGAGAGACACACACACAGGCAGACAGAGAAAAAGAGAGTGACAGGGACAGAAACATGCAGACAAAGAGAGAGACAGACAGACAGAGAGACACACACAGGAAGACAGAGAAGAAGAGAGTGACAGGGACAGAGAGACATGCAGACAAAGAGAGAGAGAGAGAGAGACAGACAGACAGAGACACACAGGCAGACAGAGAAAAAAAGAGTGACAGGGACAGAGAGGCATGCAGACAAAGAGAGAGAGAGACAGACAGACAGACAGAGACACACAGGCAGACAGAGAAAAAGAGAGTGACAGGGACAGAGAGACATGCAGACAAAAAGAGAGACAGGCAGACAGACAGAGAGAGACACACAGGCAGACAGAGAAAAGAGAGTGACAGGGACAGAGAAGCATGCAGACAAAGAGAGAGAGAGAGAGAGAGACAGACAGACAGACAGACAGACAGACAGACAGACAGACAGACAGACAGAGACACTCAGACAGACAGAGAAAAAGAGAGTGACAGGGACAGAGACATTCAGACAAAGAGTGAGAGAGAGTGGGACAGACAGACAGAGACACACAGGCAGACAGAGAAAAAGAGTGACCGGGACAAAGAGACAAAGAGACAGAGGAACAGACAGACAGAGAGACACACAGGCAGACAGAGAAAGAGTGACAGGGACAGAGACATGTAGACAAAGAGAGAGAGAAAGACAGACAGACAGACAGAGAATTAGAAGCATACAACAGAGAAAGAGACAGACAGGCAGACACACACACACACACACACACACACACACACACACACAGGCAGACAGAGAAATAGAGAGTAACAGGGACAGAGAGACATGCATGCAGACAAAGAGAGAGAGACAGAGAGGGAGAGGGAGACAGACAGACACAGAGAGACACACAGAAGAGAAAAAGAGAGTGACAGGGACAGAGAAACATGCAGACAAAGAGAGAGGGGGACAGACAGACAGACAGAGAGACACACAGACAAAGACACACAGGCAGACAAAGAAAAAGAGAGTGACAGGAACAGAGAGACAGACAGACAGACAAGACATACCGAGAAACAGACACAGTGAGAGAGAAAGAGAGTGACAGACAGACAGATAGACAAACACAGACGTAGAGAGGGACAGAGAGAGTGTGTGACAGAGAAGAGATGGACAGACAGGTAGATTAGAGACGGCGAGAGACAGCCAGACAGCAGACAGACAGACAGAGACAGAAAGAGAGAGAGATAAGGAGACAGGCAGAGAGAGAGGCAGACAGACAGAGAGGTAGGAAGAGACAGGGCCAGGGTAGAGACAGACAGAGAGTGAGCAAGGGCGGATCTAGATATTTTTGTCAGGCAAAATGGACGGACGAAGCCAAAAGTATATCCCTGGCATGGGATAACAACATACATTGCATCGCGAACATAACAAATAAACATTGAAATCTCTTCAGAATTCCGTGTTTCTTACTGTTATACCTTACCTTCCTCCTTTGCGAGTACACAGACCCCAAATGACACCACTATAGTTTGTGTAATCACAAAATCAACGAAGGTGCCCTCTCTGGGTCCCCTAGGGTGGCATTACAGGCGATATTTGGTCACTTCAGTAGTGTTATGGCTACCCACTATGATAGAGCCCACAGTGGATCTAGTTTTGGCATAGCCTTCACCGACGTCTTGACTATGTGCATGCAAGCTGAGATCAAAATTAACCAAATTCCTTCATGACTCATGCAAAGTTCGCATTTTAAATACACTTTTACATTTGTACATAGAGCAAAGAAATAACTTGTCAGGTCCACTATAGTGTTGGATCATCTAATCATATTTCCATAAGCAAACAGAGTAGACCCTGACCAGGCAGCTCTTGCAAGAGCTGCCTGATCTAGGTCTGCTCTGTTTGCAGAAGTGTTTAAATGTGTCTCTATGAGGTAAAGGGTTAAAGTGCTTATGTTGTTTTTCTAATGGGGTAAGAGATTGAATGTTTGGCTCAAGCTTAGAGGACATGGAGGGTTTGTTTTTAGGGACATAGGAATATTGGCCAAATAATTAATTTGAATGTTTCGCTTAAGCTTAGAGGCCCTAGAGGGTTTCTTTTTAGGGATAAAGGGATATTGGCCAAATAATTAAAGGGATATGGGATACTTTTGTGAAAATTTAAAGTAGCTTTCTGAATTTGGGTGAATTTTAGTCATATCTACCAATTTCTTTTAAGGCATATGGGATACTTTTCAAAATATTTAAAGGGTTATGGGATATCATGGACCCCACCCAGGGGGGGGGGGGGTACTCTCAATTTTCTTCATATATAGGCTCGGGTCCAACATACCATTCACCAAAAAAAAAATATATCAGGAATTTCAAGCACTCCCAAAAAATATTTGAATTTTTACCAACCCCAAAAATACCCCCATTCTGTACCTTGACCTTAAGAAAAGACCCTTAAATGCATAGAAATGACCCCTAAATATAGTCTAATTTTGTGATGACCCCCTAAAAATTCAAAAAAATCTGAATACCCCCAAAAAATATTCATTTTTCTGAAAACCCCCCAAAAAATTGAAGTTCAAACTTTTTAACCCAAAAAAATGACCCGACCCTATGCATGAAAATATCAGAACACCCCTCCCCCCCCGGAACCCCGCTTCCATGGCCTCAGACTTTAAGGACTTTTTTACTTTGTATGAGCAAGGAGCCTATGCTCTGATGAGTGATGAGACCTCACCATGTACAGGGTTGTGGCGGTGCGATACCGTAATTGTTCTAAAATTACGAACAATAGTTGCCTGCCAAAACAGGCATCAACAAACAGTGCAGACCTTGTCCAGGCACTTACCTGTTTGCTTTTCTGACAAGCATTTTGTGAAATCCATTACTGATTACTAACATTTTATTTGAGTACATAAAGAGAAAAGTATTCAAAACCGTAGTATACAAAATCTCGTGTGCTGTTCAGACTTTACTATATATACTTTACTATAGTTGGTACTTTGAGTTATCTGACTCCGAGTTTAAAAAACTTTTTTCATGCTCAACTCAGCTTAGCATGAAATTTCAACTGCTCTAAAAGTCTATAATGCTACAAAAATAAAAACATGTCTTGCTTTCAAATTCTCAAATGTATTTTCATGCCAACAAATGTTTAAATGACAACAATTGTTGGTATTTTAACATTTATAGTTGTTGGCATTGTAACATTTATGAACAGGAAAAATTTTGTGCTCAGTTAGACTGAGCAAGAAAAGAGTTTTATAATCTCGAGGCCAGGATTTGAGTTAATGAGATCTTACTTTGTATGTGTAAATATTTTAGATGAATACAAATTAATTAATATGATACAATAGTTGTTGTTTAGCCCATGACCAGCCTACTTCTTTTTGCTTACATAAATTTCTAACCACAAGGGCATTATAGAGAAGATTTTTTTATGTTTTCCCCGTTATAAGTCCATGGGAGCTATTAATCCCTGGGGCATGGTCAGTTTAGACCTGGCCATGCCCCAGGGATTAATAGCTCCCATAGACTTATAATTAGTATGAAGCAATGTCTAGTACTTACCTACACAAATGATTTCAATTAAATATATAATATGTGGAATTTTTAAGTTTTTTCCAAAGTGTCTATAGAAGCTAATAACCCCTGATCTGTGAGTTAACTGGGCTTAGATTCACACAATGCCAAAAGTAAAGACAATGAGAAGACTGCTCCTTCTGTAATCATATTTCATGGAATCTACAACTATAATATCAACGTTGTTCACAAGAAATTCACAAGGATCCCCATTTTATTCTGCCTCCATAGAGTGTTGAGGCACATATCATACCCCAACCACCACACACCACCATTCCCCATGTTCCTGCACCCCAGATATCCGCTATGCTGTATTCATTGGACACATTAATGAGCCCTGACATGTGATTTCCAACAATGTGGCATTTTGACAATCGTTGACTCGGATGAGCCTGTGCAGCCTCCTTTTGTCCAAATGATGTCCAGTCAGTAGCTTGACACTCATAGAATATTCAAGCGACTAGCAAAGGCTCTGATCAGACTGTGTGTATGCGCAGGCTAATCTGAGGCTTTGCTGGTCACATATACCACATTGCTGGAAATCTCATGTCGCTGCTCAAATTTTGTTGTTTCCTTGTTCATCTTATATAAAATGTATAGGAGACAGTAAAACCTGTGTAAAATGGCAACTCGAAAATAGATAAAACGAAGATCTTAATGACAAATCATCATGTTGTTAAATGAAGGTCAAAAGTACTGCAGAATCCTCCCCTTGGGGCATTCTGTATTACTTTTGACCTGCATTAAGCGATGATTGGTCTTGAAAACCAATTCTTGGTCTTTTTGAGAGTGGCCGTTTTACACAGGTTTTACTGTACATGTATCTCAGTCTTCTGTCTGAGAAACTGTTGTTCTCAACTGTGTTTAACCTCCTACCAACAGTTAAGGATATATCGGCCAGCACACAAGAGTTTGGTCCTTATCGCATTGTAGCGCAAGTTTGCTCAGATGCAAATGTGCTTACATATACAAAACATATGGATGTAGATAAAGACTCAAAACCAAAAGTTAGACCTCTAGTTCAGCTGGATACATCAGCACAGATCCTAGGAGGCGTTTGCTTATATGATGACAAGCAAAATGGTAAATGTCGACCCTGTGGCAGAAAAAGATGTCAATGCTGCAAAATGATAACCTCTGCTGGCACTGTGAAGTCATCTTCTGGGGCCACTGTAAGACCGAGACAGAACACAGACTGCACAACAGAGAATATTGTGTATCTGATCTCTTGCAGCAGTTGCAACAAACAGTACGTAAGAGAAACCAAAGGCCCATTGAACAAACGTATGAATGGCCATCCTGACGACTGGAGACACCGTAGGTTTGAAAGATCACCAACAGCAGAACATTTTCACTGCAGATCATGACTTCTTGAGTCATGCCTCTGTCTGCTGCCTTGAACACAACAAGGAGTGGTCAGATTCTACCAGGAAACTCCGTGAGAGCTACTGGTTTCGACGTCTGAACACTCTGTGTCCATTTGGCATCAACAAGGGTGACTGACTCTATCTGGTCATATGGTAGAACACCTGGTGTGCTGTGTTGCTGTAGACGATTTTTAGGAGCCTAGCCATGTTATAGACTTCTGTTCTACACATGTTTTCATACAAGACATTTCTTGCCAGAATGCCATTTTTTGTACGCTGTGATGCCAGAATGCCAATTGTGTGCGCTGTGTTTAATTCATAAATATTGTGCAGTCATATTTGTGAAAATACAATCATAATAACTGGGCCCTTTTTAGGGCTTAAATAATCACATAGTTCATGTATATAGTTATATTTTGTTAACTATCCACCTAATCCAAGGGAAGCATTCTGCAATACTTTCGACCTTCATTAAGCTACCATTTTTCATTAAGATCTTTGTTTTGTCTATTTTTGAGTGGCTGCTTTACACAGGTAATGTCTTTACTGTAATATGGGCCTGGAAGCGACAAAACCTGTCTTCGGGGTTTCTGACAAAGTGATACTCAAACCAATCTGCACAGCGACAGAGACTAGCTAAAATCTTTGAAATTTCGCTTGTAGATGTGATACTTTCAATAAACGAACAACAAATGCGTTGATCAGACTGCGTAGATGCGCAGGCTGGTCTGCACCTTTGCTGTTCGTTAACCCCCGAAGACAGGTTTTCTCGCGTCAAGGCCCATATGTGACTAGAAATTGTGTTCATGAAACACTATGCCCCAAATCATTAGCTTGTCGATAAGGAGGATCTCACCAACATCATTTTACCAGATAATCTACTCCACAACCTCCATAAGCTGACCAAATCTGAGGCTACTAGCTGTAATAGTTTTCGAATTATCTTTATTACAAATTTTTGATGTCCAATTTTGCTAAGGGTAATTACTCAAAAAATGAAAAGAGCAATAACTCGAAAAAATAAAATAACTTGTCTTGTTATTTTCACCAGGTAATCTTCTCATCATTCTCCTTCAGCTGTCCAAGTATATAGTTCCTAGCTGTAATGGTTTTTGAGATATCAAGTTTTCTATGTACAAATTCGCAAAGGACTAACTTACAAAAAGAATAACTATTTTCAAATTTTCACCAGGTAATCTACTCATTATCCTCTATCAGCTGACTAAGTTTGAAGCTCCTAGCTGTGATAGTTTTTGAGATATCTTTATTACAAAATTATATAATGACCTTTTAAAAGGGGCATAACTCAACAAAGAGAGATAATCCAGAATTTAAAAAAAATACAGGTCATTTATTTTTTGATGAGGAATCCATCTATGAAATTTCAAAACCCTATCTAAAAATTTGTTCGTTTGAATGGACGGACGGACAAGCCCAAAGCAATATGCCCCTTCAACTTTTCCAAAGTTGGGGGCGTAAAAAGTACCTACGTCTCATGAACTGGCTCATAACTATTTAGAGAATGATTACATCTTAGTTTCAACCAGACCGACTGGTGATGCTCAGGATCAATCTGAGTCATTGGTGTTTATCCACAAGACCACAACCCATCTTCCCCACGTATTGCAGATATCATATGTAATCACAAAAACACAAATTTGGTTTTCTCTCACCAAATCAATTTTGTTGAACCTACTTCATTCATCCTTGTTAACCAAGGTGTAACCCATTCCGTTACACTTCATTTATGACACTGCCTTCATGCAGTGATTAAAGGAGTGAAATGGAATGCTTTACCCCTGGGTAAGCGAGGATGAATTCAATTATATAATTTCCTCATTTGTAAATATTTGTATAAAAAAAATTCTCAAGTTTTGTAATCATTAGCTTGCAATTTTACACAGAACAATGTCATCAATCATTTCTGTCAAATATTACCCAAGCAGCAGCAGGTACATGAACAGTAAAACTTGTGTAAACCCACCACTCTCAAAAAGACCAAAAATGGGTTTCAAGCTTCATTAAGCTACCATTTGTCATTAAGATCTGTGTTGTTGTTTTTTTTTGAGTGGCCGTTTTAAACAGGTATTTGGCATCAACAAGGGTGACTGACTCTATCTGGTCATGTGGTAGAACACCTGGTGTGCTGTGTTGCTGTAGACGATTTTTAGGAGCCTAACCATGTTATAGACTTCTGTTCTACATATGGTTGTAGCATTTTTCTTTGTCTTAAGCACAAAGATTCTTCTGAAAAAAAAATCAGTGCAATTACAACTGGAATCAATATTTGGTCTTACTGCTAGAGGTTCCACTCCAGAAACTACACCAAATACTCAATTAATTCTTTAGAACATCTCCAAAATTCTAAATCAATCTTGTAAGGCAGATTTTGTTTACTTGCATTTTTGTTTGATTTGATTATGTCCCTGTCAACAATTTTTCAGTTATGTCCTGGGTTGAACCAGTGCTATGCTAGGTTTTATGTGTCTTGCTCAGGGACACAACGCAGTGGCGCTGGTGAGGCTCGAACCCGCAACCCCTCGGTCTCGAGTCAAGCACTCTTCCACTGAGTTAGTGTGCTCCCTTACTTGCATTGTTTTGGAAGCAAAAATAAATCCTAACCTTGTAATGGAACTGAATAATGTATTTAACCTAAACTTGTAGACACCTCTCACCCCCTCTAATTTAAAATTTTCAGATAAAAGTGTGTGATTGAACATTATTTTTTATACTTTTCAACCGTAACATATGCTGTGATACTCAAAAGAAAACGTCCCTTGCTGCAAACAGTTTAAGTTACAGTGGTGGATCCAGAGGGGGATCACTTAAACCCCCCTCCCTGCCCCATGGTTTTAAATATCCTATGAAAATGAAAAAATTTGGTCTCAGAGAGATATTCATCATGGGATATTTAAGACAAGAAGGCCCTAGGGCCCTGGATCGCTCACCTGAGTCCTGGCATATATGATGTACTGGTCTGAGGCTAGAGATATCATTAAAAGATATTTCTAATTTTAGCTCTGGTGGCCATGTTGTTCAGCTGAGCTAAACATTCTGATCATTATTGGTAGAAGGCATCATGGGGAACATTTTTGTGAAACAATATTGAATTTAGAACAGAGGTTCAATAGGAAATGATGTTTAAAGACAATTCTTATCTAGAGCTCTTGTGGCCCCTTTCTTCAGTTGAGCAGAACCATTTGTGCAATTTTGGTAGAGTGCATCATGAGAGACAATTCTGTGAAATAATTTTGAATTTGGACCAGTTGATCACGAGACGTCGTTTAAAGACATTACTTATCTAGAGCTCTGGTGGCATCTTTTTTCGGAAGAGTGGAACCATTTGTGCAATTTCGGTAGAATGCATCATGAGAAATAATTCTGTGAAATTATTCTGAATTTGGACCAGTTGTTCGGGAGGAAATGCTGTTTAAAGATATTCTTATCTAGAGCTCTGGCAGCCCTTTTTTCAGTGGAGTAAAACCATTTGTGTAATTATGGTAGAGGGTATTATGAGGAACAATTCTGTGGAATTAATTTAAATTTTAACAACTTGTTAATGAGGAAATGCCATTTAAAGATATTCCTTATCTAGAGCTCTGCCAGTCCTTTTGTTCAGCTGAGCTAAACCATTTGTGCAATTTTGGTAAGCGGTGTTATGAGGAACAATTCTGTGAAAATATTTTAAATTGAGACCAGTGGTTAAGGGGGAAACGTCATTTATCTAGAGCTCTGGCAGTCATTTTGTTCTGCTTGAGCAATATTGGTAGAAGGTGTTATGAGGAACAATTCTGTGAAATTATTTTGAATTTGGGCCAGTGGTTCAGAAAGAGATGTCGTTAAAAAGATTTCTTATCTGGAGCTCTGGTGGTCCTCCTAATCGGAGGAGTGAAACCATTTGTGCAATTTTGAAAGATGGCATCATGGGGAATATTCATGTGAAGTTATATGAACTTTGGACCAGTGGTTCAGGAGGACATGTTGTTTAAAGGAAAATGTTATTGACGACGGCCACTCTTACAGTTGAATACTTCTTGGGTACTTACAGTGTTAGAAAAAGTGGCCAAGAAAGCGTAAGTACCCAACAAATCACAGAAAATTTTAACGGAATAAACCTCATTTGAGTAAATTAGCTCCCTTTATATGCAAAATGAGGTTTCTTTCTTTCTTTCTTTCTCTTTCTCTATATACTGCCTGGCGCTCGCTTTCGAGCATTATCGGCAGGTGTACATTGTACACTCCGGGTTGCAGGATGAAAGCCTACAAGTAACCATATCGAAATTACCGTAGGGTTCTTTAACCTGCACAGGGGGTGACTTTCCCTGCACAGGGGACATCCAGTTAACGTCCCGATCCGAAGGACGATGCACTTATCTAGCGTCATCCCTGCAAATGACACTAGAGAAAGCGTGTTCGGACACCGAAATTTATTCCGTAATTTGAAATTTCGGAAATTTAAAGTACCCAACAAGGGTGCATTTGTGAGTATGGACGGACGGACGACCACAATTAAAAAGATCTGGAAGAAGTTTATACATATGAACCTCCTTTCCAAAAATCCTGGATCTGCCCCTGAACTCTGATCAGACTCCCAGGGGGGGGGGGGGGGGGGTACTCTGATATTTTTCACACATACGTAGGCTCGGGCTATTTTTTGGGGTTCAAAATTCTGAATCTCAATATTTTTTGGGGTTTTCAGAAAAACGAATATGTTTTTGGGGTATGAAGATTTTGTGGATATTTTTTGGGGTCATCACAAAATTGGGCTAGTTTGAGGGCCATTTCTATGCAATTTAGGGTCTTTTTTTAAGTTCAAGGTACAGAATTGGGATATTTTTTTGGGTTCCTAACATTTCAAATATTTTTGGGGTGCTTGAAATTCCTGATATTTTTTTTGGGTGAACGGTAGATGCTGGGTCCGAGCCTACGTATGCGAAAAAAATTAGAGTACCCCCCCTGGGATCAAACTGCTCCTTCAGGAATTGGTTAATCTGGATTTATAATTTTTAATCAGGTCTGTTGGGTTAACATGGAAGGACGAAAATAAACAACACTTTTAACAACATTGGTTCCTTTATTCAGTGTCTCAAAAAATGGTTGTGAAAATATAATTTTGTTCCAAAAAATTACATTTAATTAAGGACACCGACCTCGATACGGCTGTGCATGCGACGCGCGCATCTTCCGTTAACAATTTGACGTCGTACTTCCAATACACGTCAGTTTCTGCGAGGAAAATGCCAAAAACTTCAAGTTAATGAGCGGTAAATAACGCTTTTTGGGGAAAATTGAATGTCAATAAATCAGCCAGGTCATATATTAACAATCTGAGAACAAATATCGACTAGAGGTTAAAGTGATTGAAAGCAGGAATTTTCGTTAAACCGGACTGCATATTCACTCCGAAGTCGACAGCGATTTTAAATTGCAGCTGCGATTATAAAAAATCGGATAGTCGGTAATTCACGGGTGGTAAACCTAGGAACTACCACGAAATTGTGTTAACGTAATTTTGTTCCCAAGCCACATCCGGGACACGTCGTGGTAGTTTCCAGGCCGAAAATTGGATAAAGAAAGGTTGGTGTCACTTTTATTTTTGTTTTATTTTACAACTTAGACCAAACAATGGTGAAATCCAACAATGTGGTTCCGTGTAAGTATGTCTCAGCGTTCCCTCTAGCCCAAAATTTTGTTTGAAAAGTTATTTTCTTTCTTTTGGTACGTGTTTCCCCACTGAGCATCGGACCAACTTTCCCCAAAGTTTGAAGGATTTTAGCCCATATCTGTCAAATTGAATGGAATTTGATATCATTTGACGATGGAAATGATAAAAAGACCCTGAATAAACATTCCTGCACAGAAAAAAAATCTGAGCATTTACTCGTAAACGATTCATGCCCCGTTCGTCCTGTGTGGTAGTTTCCAGCTCATCGTGGTAGTTAAAATGCTATCGTGGTAGTTTCCAAGACTTTGTAGGAATTTAGTAGTAGTTCGCATCAGCAGATTTCCACTATTCAGGGGCTACTTCATTTTTATAAAGACAGGGTGTGCGGGCCGGACCTTGAATACTCCTCTTATTCATACGAAGACCTTTTCAAATAACCTTTTGTCAGATAACAAATGACGACTGCCTAAATTTTAATTTTAGTTGGCTATTGAAATGATGAGAAGAATGAAAAGAAGGGATATTCACATTTTTTGTTTTTGAATAAACATGCTTTTTAATTATCAAATAACATGCCCGTTCATCGTCACACTCGCATGTATATAAAAAGTGTCCCAACCCGAGGATATTTCCCTTTTTTCCGAAGCGCAAGTACTAACAATACTTTTGGCCAGTAGTCTTAGCCTGCCATTTTATCTTAAAGCTGACTGAACATGGAACAACGTAGCGAGTGACGCAATTTCTTATATCATTTTTTTTTGCCTTTTGCTTGGTCCACCACGGCTCAACTGATGACCTTCTTTTGCTTTAGATTTCCAGAGGTGTTGTTTGGCAGTCCAGGGCATGGTCTCCACCTGTCAAGCATCACATTGAATCTCGAGTCCTCAGCTTAGCTTCCTCATGGTGTTGAAATGTGGTTTATTTGTTTACCGTGGTAATTAATTGACGAGTTCGAGGGTTATCATGCGAAACAAACAACCACTATAATGTTTTGTAACACTTCAGAAACGTATCCTATTTAGTCTTGGAAACTACCACGATAGCATTTTAACTACCACGATGAGCTGGAAACTACCACACAGGACGAACGGGGCATGAATCGTTTACGAGTAAATGCTCAGATTTTTTTTTCTGTGCAGGAATGTTTATTCAGGGTCTTTTTATCATTTCCATCGTCAAATGATATCAAATTCCATTCAATTTGACAGATATGGGCTAAAATCCTTCAAACTTTGGGGAAAGTTGGTCCGATGCTCAGTGGGGAAACACGTACCAAAAGAAAGAAAATAACTTTTCAAACAAAATTTTGGGCTAGAGGGAACGCTGAGACATACTTACACGGAACCACATTGTCGGATTTCACCATTGTTTGGTCTAAGTTGTAAAATAAAACAAAAATAAAAGTGACACCAACCTTTCTTTATCCAATTTTCGGCCTGGAAACTACCACGACGTGTCCCGGATGTGGCTTGGGAACAAAATTACGTTAACACAATTTCGTGGTAGTTCCTAGGTTTACCACCCGTGTAATTGTGCCCCTTTGATTATTTTACTCCGTGTGCAAAAACAAAATGTTGATGGTCAGTGAGTTCATTATCCGATAATGTCAAAATAAATCTGGCAAAAAGCTCTCGGTTGAGCAAATCAAGCGTAGCATCATTCCACCTGATGTGGCTCAGTGGTAGAGTGCTTGACTCGAGTCTCACCGGCGTCACTGCATTGTGTCCTTGAGCAAGAACATTAATCCTAGCTTAGACATGGGTCAACCCAGAAAGATCGTCCCTTTATAACTGAAAGATTGTTGATGGGACGTAAAGAATCAAACCAAACAAACAAAAATTCCACCTGATATTCTCATGTGCGGATCCAGAAGGGGGGGGGGGTCCTGGAAAATCACAAGTTATATGGGTTTCTATAAAAATGAGCATTTGGACCCCCATCCTGGAAAAAGTTGGACCCCTGGAAAATGTTGGACCTCCTCTGGATCCTTGGAAAAGGATAGTTTTCTGTTATAAAACCATTTGACCCCCTTAGTAAACTGTCAAATAAGTTGAGGACTAAAAAGCAATAACCACTACTTCTACCCTTTCTCTACCTCTGCTCTGGTGAAAACAGCGATTCGAAAAGCGATTGTCATTGTGAATTTATGTTGGTGGAATCCCTAGATATTTTATTGAAACGACATGGTGATGAATATACAGCCCAGGGGTACATGTAGGTTTAAAAGTAAAATATGTTTGTGGATGCTTGCATGTGCAGATCCAGATTTTTCTGCAGGAGGTGTACTAACAATAAAACAAAGTCTGAGAGTGAGATTTTTTGCAATCCTCATCTTTACCTTACAATTTAGCCGTTAGAGGTGGTTTGGCTGTCTAACGTTTCAGGGTGGTGTCCAATTATTTTCCAGGCAAGATTAGTGACAGTGGGGCTGGGGGTATTGTCCAATTGTTGATTCCTAAGAAAATCTAGCAATATCACCACAGTCGTATACGTGTTCTCGTGTAGATTTTTTTTGGCTGCAGTATAGACTATCAAAGATGGCGGACACTAGAAACAGGAAATCGTGAGTACACTTTCATTTGCTAACTATGGCATGTTTATTTACACCCAGTGGCCAGTCATAGAAGCTAACACGCTTAGAAAAAAATAGATTTTCTGATTTTCCTATTGTCTTTGCCCAGTTTGATCTGTTAAGTTAGAATTTGACAGAGAGAAGTGAGTGATTAAAAGAAAGTGAAAACAAAGCGGAGACCCCACCTGTTTTCTTGTCATTGTGTCTTTCTAACAGCAAATATCGCGATTCTTTAACTATATACCATAAGCCCAGTCCTAGAAACTCACCCTCTAGTCCTGAAAGCCCAAACAAACATTCTTGGATGATGATATTCGAGTTTCAAAATATCGGCCTTGATATCATGTAGACCACGGCTATTTTCCTGTGTGTATCGTGTAGACACAAGTTGTTTTTGCACAGGTTTTGGATACCGTGTAGACTCATAACAGAAAATCACTCACCATGAAGCATTTTGCCTGTTTTAAGCTGCACACTGTATTTAGAAAGCCAATATCGTCAGACTGGGCGGATACAAACCCCAGTAGACTTCAAGCTGATCTGAACCTCGCTGCTAGCATTTTTCATTTTAGCTTACATACCTTAGCCTAGGCCAAAATGAACATAAACTAACAGCTGAATTTTGACCAAGCTGGACTTAAATGATCATTTTGTTTGATTTGATTCTTTACGTCCCATCAACAATCTTTCAGTTATACAGGGACGGTTCTTCCTGGGTTGAACCAGTACTAAGCTAGGATAAATGTGTCTTGCTCAAGGACCACAACACAGTGACGCTGGTGAGGCTCGAACCCGCGGCCCTTCGGTCTCGAGTCAAGCACTCTACCACTGAGCGACTGCGCTCATGGGCCCATCATTTTTTTATTTTTGCATCAGCTGGTGAGAATATTTCTTTATCGCTCTGATCTGTAGTTAGAGTTCCTGTATGCTTTGATCCACTCACAAATTTAAGCCATTTTCCATGAAATAGTCTATAGCCTATACGCCAGAAATGTTTCACTTTGTTGTTGTACCTAATTCCACTTGTATTCTTACGGGACAAAAATCTATACACACCCATAAACAAAAGAAAAGCTATGTTTTCGAAAGGAAATGAACCATCATTCACCATTCTGTTAAGATTCAACTACGTTTCTAAATGGCCATTCATTTTCATTTCATTTAGAACATTAGGCAATAGCATCTTTATTTCATCTAGAATAATATCCTGCTCGCTAAATTCTGCTTTTGTATGAATATCTGACACTTTAGGCAAGGGTGTAGAACATTTTGGCCAATGGACTGGCTATGTATATTTCATCATCGTGTTCAATGTCTATTGACAAGTTATTTAGAGATTTTTCCAAGAATAATAACTCATCAGTAATGTCCATTTGTTTGCTCTCATCATTGCATGTATCTTCATCTGTTTTATTTTATCCTCGTGTATTGTTACAGTTCAATTGCAGTGATTGGCTATCAGGTACTGTCCTGGTTGTAAGATTTCTTTTGGAATAAATCCAAAGTTTTTTTTATTTCATTCTAGCTGCTTCAGATTTTTCGTCCAAAACAGCAGCCTTCACGTTCAATGCTTTTCCCCGTGTGCTTCTGCAACATGGTTGATGCATTCTTGTAGATTATCTGTAACCCATTGACAATAATAGAATTCTATTGCATCCGCCTCCATCATTCATATTCAATGGGCTGTATGCCTATAATAAGAATAATATTAGAAAATGTCTCTGAAGTATTAAAAGTGAAATTTACCCTGCTGACAGGACTTCATTAATTTGAAACTTTCATGTCAGTGTACATATCAAAAATTGGCTTTATACATTTAAACTATGAATTATACTAATAGTGAATGAAATTCATCACATATTGGGCATATTTATAAATCGATAATTCTGTATTAGGAAAAAAGAGAACCAATCTTCCTGGTGTCGCACATGTGAGAAAGACTGTGTTAAGATAATGGAAGAAACTGCTCCTCTCCAAAATTCAGTAATAAATTTTGATGGATCAGCAGTTTAATTCAGTCTTATATTAATTCAAACCATTTACTATTGGATGCTTTCCCTGTTTTTTAGAAAGGAAATAATTGACAAATAGCAAATAAAACACTGTCATAGATGAATCTACATAAAACATTTAAATATCAAGGCTGTATTATATACCCAATTAATTCATACTAATTGGTTTAAGGTTTCACTGTTATTTTCAATGTTAACATAAGATCCCATAGATGGGACCAGAATCAAATGTGGTAAAATACCATTTAGTGATTATTTATACAGAATATCAAGGCATTGAACAAAATAAAATTTTTGGTTTCTCAAAATAGACCTTTACATGTGTTCAGAAGTCTAACCTCCAGGATGGGTTTTTGTCAGATGGCCATTATGCTACACTACAGCATGCAGACCAACCCATTACTTATGGCATAAATGACAATAATGTACCAAGGCCAAAAATAGTAGTTATGATAATGAAATATCACAATCACAAACTGCAGGCAAAACTCATGACACCACAAGGAAGAGCCACACAGCAATTACGAGACACAAGGAGACAAACTTTAAGCAAAGCAACAAGATTTCTCTTCACATTAAGATAATTGCAAAACTGGAATTGACATAAGGTAACGTACAACAAAACAAATAATAATTACAGAATTCCACAATGGGAGTAACAATAAACAAAGAATTAACAACGAATCAACAACAATAGAACCACTGCCTTAAAACGGACAGCAGCATAAGTCACTTCAGGGCTAAAACGCATTTTACTGATACCAAATCTTTGCCCTAGATTCAGCTATTGATGTAGCACAAAAATGTTAAGCTCGCATGGAGGCTTCCTAGTAAATCTGGTAGCGATCCACTTAGTGATGATGCTGTATACCTAATGTAAGGGTGTAATGTATTTGAGTTTCAGACATGGAGATAGTTTTAAGTTCCCTGTAAAAAAACTATATAAAATGTGTGACCATTGGGGTGTACCTTTAGCGCCAGGGGCCATAATTTGAACACACTTGATAAAGCACCACTACGTGGTGCTACATACCAGCTTTAAAGATTCTTAGCCTAGCAGTTTGACACAAGTTTTTTATGTTTTTCCTATATAAGCCTGTGCAAAACATGTTTCCCAATGGCTGGACCAATTTTAACACATGCGACATTTAACAAACTTGGTAGAGGTCAACTAGATGGTAATACATATTAAATACCCAGACTCTTTGTATATAAAGGTCCTGATTAACGCCAATAAAATGCTTATAACTGCTTGGGTCGGGCCATTTTAGTAACGGGGTCAAAATTTCAATAAACTTGGTAGAGGTCTACTAGCAGATGCTATATACCAAATAAAAAAAGCTCTATATCCTGAGATTTCAGAAAGTAAAAGATTTGTTTATGTTGTCACTATATAAAATATGCTTATGCTGAGCACACGCCCACTGAATTTGGCCTTTTTTGGCATAGGTCCATAGTTTGAACAAACATTGTAGGAATACACTAGGTAATACTAGATGCCATAATAAAAGGGCTATATGCATTGTGACATCAGACAAGACGTTTTTATTTATTTTTATATTCATTTTGAGCTCTTGTGCCCTAAACATGCAATTGACCGAAACAATACAAACGTCCTACGAAGG
The DNA here is from genome assembly GCA_964019695.1 of Loripinus fragilis. Classification (NCBI taxonomy): domain Eukaryota; kingdom Metazoa; phylum Mollusca; class Bivalvia; order Lucinida; family Lucinidae; genus Loripinus; species Loripinus fragilis. Next base: position 83,869,236 of record OZ026517.1, read on the forward strand.
GCCAATGATCATTTAAGTCAAGTTTGGTCAAATTCAGCTGCTAGTTTATGTTCATTTTGAGCCTAAGCTAAGGTATGTAAGCTAAATGATCACTTGCATTTTCTTTTCTTTCTTTTTGTGGGAGGGGTGGGGGTGGGTTATTGACTATTGACCCTTCAGGCCCCTCTGGATTTGTGTATGCTTTGTAGGGAAAGCTTTGATCACCATAGAAGGCTGTCTAGAAACACTGTGCTGAGTTTACAAGTTAGCCTTTATACCAAGTAACAATAACCACCACCATAGAAAAATGGCAAGGTCACTGATTACAAAAAAATCATGGGGGAAAGGGAAAGGAATATTTTATTTATCAGTTAAACATTTGGTTATGGTGTTCAAAAGAACCGTCTCAATGAGACGGTTCCCTTCATCGTATGTTTTGGTTGATAAAAAGGATTTTTTTTTATCACGCACACTTTCATGTAGGCTATCTAGATGCTTGTGAAAAGACAGTTAATATATTGAGTGACAATCATATTATGACAAACCCAAAACAGCGATTGTGTCTATCAATGACGCTGATCATCTTCGGGTTATTGTTTCAGTAAATCTTACTCATCACATTCAAACATACACAACTCCATCAGAGGTACAGATATTAATGTAAAAATACAACTTTTCAGACGACCACTTTTTCATATACTGTACGACCTTTGGTTTTTTATTTGAATTTTTACAGATCATGTAAATTTTCATCAAATATCAAAAAATTGTTTGTTTCTATTGGGCAGATATATCTTAAATTTCCTCATTTTAAGTCAAAAATGATCAAAATTGACATTTTCATAATAACAAATCATTTTTGTAACGACCCTTCTTCAGATTTTCGAAGAAATAAGATCTCTTACTAGCTCATTATCATTGTAAATGCATATTAAGGGCTATTGCTTCAGTAAATTTAACTCATTACGTTCAGAACTACACAAAATCTAACCAAGGTACTAATTTGTAGTGTAATAATACTACTTTTGGGATGACCCCTTCTTCATATACTGTGGTTACCTTCGGTTTTTATTTCAAATTTCAACAAATTATGTTTAGGTTCATCTTATATCCAAATTCATTAATTTTTCTTGGGCAGATATATCTTAAATTTCCTCATTTTAAGTCAAAATGATCAAAATTGACATTTTCATAATTATAAATCCATTTTGTAACAATGCTTCTTCAGATTTTCGTAGAAATGAGGTCTCTCACTAGCTCACCGACATAGTTAAGGCATATTGAGGGCTAATGTTTCAGTAAATCTAACTCATAATATTCACAATATCCAACTGACGTACCGATCTATGGTGTAAAAATTTGCTTTTGGGATGACCCCTTATCACATAATGTGGTGACCTTTGATTTTTATTTCATATTATCCAGATTATGTTAAGGTTCATGTAATATATATGTCATTTATATCTATTGGGCAGATATACCTTAAATTCCCTCATTTATGTCAAAATCAATCAAAATTGACATTTTCATAATCAAAAATCTTTTTTGTACCAACCTTTTTTTTCTTTTTTACTTTTCTTTTTTGATTTTTTGGCCACTTACTAATTCTTCAACACAGTATAGGCATAATAAAATTATTGCTTAAGAAAACCTAACTGTTTCTATTCAAAATTACACAAATTCCATATAAGGTACTGCTTTTAATGTATAAATAATACTTTTAGGACGACCCCTTTTTCATATACTGTGGTGACCTTTTGTTTTGATGTCAAATTTTAACAGATAATAAATATGTTCATCTTATATCTAAAATTTATTATTTCTCTTGGGCAGATATATCTTAAAATTCCTCATTAATATCTAAATTAATCAAAATTGACATTTTCATAATCAAAAACCTTTATTGACGACCCTTCTTTAAGAGTTTGGTAGCAATTTGGCTAATTAACCAAGACTGCAAAGGCATAATTAGGGTTATTGCCCAAGCAAAATATAACTTGTACCATTCAGAATTACACAGAATCAACCAGAGGTACTGATTTGAGGCAGTAATATTACTTTTGGGGCAATCCTTTTTCATATACTGTTGTGACCTTTGATTTTTATTTCATATTTTTCCTGGTTATGTTAAGTTTCATCAAATATATGGAAGTCATTTATTTCTATTGGGCATATATACCTTAAATTCCTGCATTAATGTCAAAATTAATCAAAATTGACATTTTCATAATCAAACATCCTTTTGACCCTTTTTTAATTTTTTTTATAGATTTTTGGCTTCTTACTAATTCTTAAACACAGTATGGGCATAATTAAAGTTATTGCTTAAGTAAATCAAACTGTTTTTATTCAAAAATACACACAATTCATCTAAGGTACTAATTTTAATGTAAAATACTACTTTTAAGATGACCCCATTTTCATATACGACGGTGACCTTTGATTTTTATTTCAAATTTTAACAGATTATGTTTAGGTTCATCTTATATCTAAAATTCATTAATTTCTCTTGGGTAGTTATATCTCAAATTCCAGCATTTATATCAAAATTAATCAAAATTGACATTTTCATAATCAAAAATCCTTTTTGTAACGACCCTTTTTTATTTTTATAGATTTTTGGCCTCTTACTTATTCTTCAACACAATAAAGGCATAATTAAAGTTATCGCTTAAGTAAATCAAACTATTTCTATTAAAAATTACACAAAATCCATCCAAGGTACTAATTTTAATGTAAAAATACTACTTTTAGGATGCCCCTTTTTTATATAAGACGGTGACCTTTGATTTTTATTTCAAATTTTAACAGATTTTGTTTAGGTTCATCTTATATCTAAAATTCATTAATTTCTCTTGGGCAGGTATATCTTAAATTTTCTCAATTATGTCAAAATTTTAGTCTTTTCCATTTACCTCAATGCAAAAATAAGCATTTCTTAGGGTACTTTTGAAACGACCCAACCTTTTTCCCAATCACGGTGAGGTACCGTTTTTTTCACCTTAATTGGTCAGGAAGGCTTTACTTGATAAGATGTAGCAAATCAAATCAAATAAAATCAATGGTTTATTCCAATTAAAGGCATATGCGGCTATTTCCAATGCGCACCTTTCCCGCGTCTGCAAACGGGGAAAGTTGTCTGGGTCCTATCTTTCGACCCTTAACGGATTCGGATCAACACAGCATCCGATATTCTTTATTTCATATCGGTGTTCCGACATTTTCTTCACAAAATAACTAATTAAAGTTTGTTCGAAATATCTATTGACATCTTTTCAGAACTGATCGTCTCAGCACTAAAGACAGATAAATGTAGCTCAGTCGAAATCAAACGACGTACGCAATAAACCTGGATACGAATACGATAGTGGCCGAGTCTATACTATTTGTATGGTTATTTAGAGCGGCGCACGACCTGACCTCGTGGCCTAGTGGTTAGCGTGTCTGGCTACAAAGCCAGAGGACCAGGATCGATTCCCGGATGCGCACATATTTTCAGTGTGTTTTTTCTTTCTTTTTTAACATTTTAATGCTAAATTACTTCATAAACTAGTAAAATGACATCATCAAAACGAACGAAATGGTCATCCCCGAACTTTTTATATTGAATTACGCATGAAACCTATGGGGTTGGGGTTAACTTTGGCCCTCTAGAAAGAGAATTAGTTCGGTGACCCCAGATTTTTATTCTTTTTCTGAAAGGTATTATAATAGTCCATGAATTAAAAATAAATTTTCAATATCAGATTTTTTAATACATGATTTATTCTAAAAACAAATTCAATTTTTTGACGAATTGTCAAAATATATCATGCAGTATCTTGTCACAGCATGGGATAACAAGTAAACATGCACATTTTCTTAAAAGTTTGAGGTCATGGGCAGAAATTTAAGTTAAAAGAAAGAAGCTGACTGAAGATTACAACCGTTTTAGCTCGATAATTAGGACTAGTGTTATTATTTTATATTTCTAGAAAATTGGTCAAATGCTGTAAACTTCAATATGAGATTCTGAAAAAATAAGCACGGTGACATATCATTTTTATTTCATAAATGGATAGCCTTTGCATAAAACAAACTGTATGCAAAGTATTGAAAATATTTAAATATGGGAAGTATTTAGTAGCACATGTCCTTAAGGGCCCAAGGAGGAAATCCTCCACACAATGATTAATGATGATTAGACATACATACATAAACAATAAAAAAAGGGAAAAAACATAATATAAATTCTATGCAGATGGGTCATGAGATGTACATGTGCATATACTATTATTAGCTGATAGGTAACTATAGATTGCTTTTTATTAACTTTTGTAAAGAGGATCAAACCTCTTATAAGAATAGATACCTTTTTATTTTTAAAAGGCAATGACAGGTCAATTATATTCAGACTTAAGTACATAATGCACATTAACATCATATGACAGGTCTCATAAATATCACATAAATACAAGTACTTATTTACCATGGATTTCAAAACAATCATATACAAAATTGACCAGCTGTATAATAACTAAATTATCACTATTTGCTAATAACCAGTTAAACTGTAATTTACTATTAAGTAATGAAAAGTTTTTGCACTGTTTTTGAACGTTTGAAAAAAAACTACTCCGAATATGAGAATACCTTGGGCATTGCATTAAAAAATGAAATTCATCTTCAATAGTCCTTAAACAATGATCACATACTTTTTGTTCTAAAGGAGTTAAGGTTCTAGTAAATCTGCCCGTTTCAATTTTAAGCTTATGTGAACTTATTCTAAATTTAGTTTAACAACGCCTTTTATCAAAATTTTTAATAACAGAAAGATATTGTTCAGTTTCGAAATGATCTTTAAAGGAAAACATGTTCTCAGTTTACCATCAATATTATTGAGTCTAAACTGAGCCCAAAATTCCTTATATTTAGTTAAAACAGTTTTTTATAGACTTAAAATTATTTAAATTCAGGCAATTTAACTCATTATTAGCATGAGGAATATCAAGCAAACTGAAAATACTGCGTAATGAAGAAAACCAAGAATGAAAACCATTTTCATGTAATGTTTTGGAGCATGCAAATGCATCTGACAAAAGCTCAGTATTTGTGTTTTTAAGTCGATGCCAATATGATAAAGTTGAAAGTAATATACTGATCTGAAGAGGATATCGACCAAGCTTAGAAAATACAGCAAAGATATATTCAAACCAGCATCCTCAGCTACAGAGACTAGCTAGAAAATTGAAATTTCGTTTGTAGCAGTCGACTGATTGATTTCTCTTGGGCAGGTTTCTCACAATGAAATTGAACCCGGTGTCCTTAAAGATTGTGAAGTAAGTGTATGCTAGAGGCAAAATATTTACAGCATCTATTGGCTCAGTTGATTTATCATATCCCTCTGTATTTATCTACTGTATGAATCTGCATCAGTTTCTGATCCTGTGTAGCTCGAAAGCAATGATGTTTGTGAAATCATATTTCCGCACTTCTGATATTTATCTAATTTCACTTGTATCCTTGGATACATCAGGCTTTAATTTGCGAACTAAATAGATGCCATCCATTTAAAAGGAACCAATATACGACGAGTACTGCATCAGTCGTCGTCAATATCAGCGCTTCCTGAACATCCTTTTTTGGAGATGTCTCAGTGGCGCAGTTGGTAGCGTCGATGTCTTGGCCGCGGGTTCGAATCTCGCTAGAGGCAAAATATTTACAGCATCTATCGGCTCAGTTTCTAATTGAATGTTATCTCTGCATGCTGGGTAATTGTTCATGCTTTTGTTTTCGTCAGACTGCTGACATATTTTTTTTTTAATTTTAAATTAAATTTTCCAGAAAATTCTTTCAAGAACACTATCAGAGTGTCAAACGGTTCTGTCGGTTCTGATCTGGGTTCAAACTGTTTGCAAAGGTTATCAGCAGACGACAAAAGTTGCCGCTAGTAAGAAAAGATTTAAATTGAAGCCACATGGAATCCTTTGTATAATCAGATTCTTATGCAGGGTAAATCAAATAAAAGTTACTCAAACTGTATCATCATAAAACATGACTTATGTTTAGATTCATTCATAAATCTGGCCATATAAATGACGTTTCCAGAAGTGGGAAATAATATATTTGTGAACTCCTTCCGATTTGTTTAAGATATGGAGCTAGTAATGACCCCAGTATATAGCTGAAATATTGTTGATGGGACGTAAAGAATCAAATCAAACAAACACACGATGAAGTCAGTGGGGTGTAGTTTTAACTCATAAACAAAATACCTCAGTATGTCCGTACCGACAAATCGGCCCTTGTTGGCAACCTAGAATTTTCGACGAGTCCCTTAAATACCTATGTTCCTGTCCAATAGAGATCATTAACGGATTAACTGATGAGGGACAGCTTCAGTATCTCGCTGGATTAAATGGGTCCAATGAGATGACACACTGTATATAGCACACTTTCTTTCACCGAGATAAATATCAATATTTTATCAGAAAATATCTTGACCCTTCATGGGACTATTCTATTGCCCCCTGTCACCTCCTAAAGATTAGCCTTTAATCAGTCTGGAATAGCCCTCAGACAGTGGTACCACTTTTATTGTCAAAGAATTTAGGTCTTTAAATTAAATAAGGTATTTTTGATCTTAGAAAAGTAGGATTTTTAAGTACACAAAAAGAACTAGTAGGGAATAAAAAAAAACGCGTTTTGGCATTGCGACCACGTAAGGCTCATAATCAAAGACCAAGGCTACAGATATGTGTGCGTATTGGAAAACTATTTTCTTTATTTCTCACCCAAAACATATGTGGTGGGTTCTCAAAAGAATCGTTTCCATGAGACGGGTTTTTGAGCACCAAAAACACATGTTTAAATTGATGGGTAAGAAAATAATTACGAATTTACGCTCATAAAATTTCCTGAAGACTTGCTAGAATATTGAAATATGTCACTAAATACTTCCCCATTGCCGACAACGCAAAATAGCAGTAAATATCCAGTCCTTCCTAAATATACTTTAAATTTAAATTTCAAAAGTTTTTTCGATTGGAAAGTTAAGATTTCGGTTGAAAAAAGTGGGGTTTCCCATCTCCTAAATGAATGGTCTATTGATAAGTGGGGGAACCCAGTAGTCTCGAAGTAAAGAAAGAGATAATTTCTATCATAAAAGTGGGCGATCAAAAAAAATCAATACAGTTTTCTCCTGCTTTGTACATAAAATGTTCAAACACTCTTGAATTTGATTTATTATATCTCGTCTTTTAAAGAGACTAAGTCTGCAGCTATGAACATTTTCGAAAAAATTTCTTCTTTTCTTCTTAAATCATTTGTAAAAGCAGAATTAAGTTAAGTTTTCACAATAAATCTGTTCAGTATATCTGAAAACTGCATGGAAAAGTGAATTATTTTAATAAAAAAACAGGTGTTTTCTCTTGTTGGTAATTATTTGCGTCCCTCCAATAAGTATAGACAGTCAAGTTTTAACATAACTGCTGTTGTTTTGATACTGATAATTTGTAAAGATTTACGAAATTAGTAAAATGTATATCTGAATTTTAGTTTTTTACTGTGTTCTTGAAAAATAGAAACATTATTTCAAAAATTAAAAGATCAAAAGTTACAGACTATGCAGCTTTAACACCTTCTTATAAAGCAAAGGTATATGACCGATGAAATGATCCACTAAAGTTTTCTGACTTTGGGCGTGGCCACACCTATTGAATCTTTAGTGAAATGCTACATTCTAAAGCCGTCAACTGGTCTGGTGCCCTGCTGCCACGACTGTTGGACACATTGATAGACACGGGGTACCAGACTTAACGCCAACTTGACGTTAGCAACAGACGTAACAACGCTACATCGAAGTCTGCGTCTCTATTGATGACAGCAAGCCTAGTTTATAGCTCTCAGAAGACGGACAAAATAAAAAGTTTTAGAATGGATTCTGTGGAAATTCCTTTGTATACACTCAGCACAAAGTCGGATGCTCCGTAAATACATTTAATTCATTTATTCATATTCTAACAGTGGGATTTTCCATAAAATTCGATTCAGTTAAGTGTCACAAGTTATATAATTTCCAAATACATTGTAATATTGTATTCTTTTTCTCTGAAGATCGATTTTGTCACAGCAAACAGTGAAGACCCTAAAGTTGATTAACCGTCGTGTTCGGCGGCATTTCATCTGCGTCTTTACTGTTTGCAAAGTACCCATTTGGGGGTTTCCAGTCTTCCAGGGTTAAAGTAATCTATCTATCTATCTATCTATCTATCTATTTGTCTGTCTGTCTGTCTGTCCGTCCGTCCGTCCGTCCGTCTGTCTGTATGTCAATCAATCAATATGTCTCTGTCTGTCTGTCTGGCGATCGTATCTGATCATTATCAGAGGTGTGTGAATATGTATATTTAAACAAAGATAAAGAAGCTTTATTTATTGTCGCTTATTTGAAACAGACATCATTAGCTCTGTAGAGCTATTATATCGACATAACAATATCCTTTAAGACCTGTCTTACTCTATCTTCCAAACAGCCCCTTTTATGCCAGTAGCTGCTAGTACCATTTTTTACAGCTTTGGTATGGTGCGGCCCGGATTCGAACCCCCGATATTTCGGTTATACAAGTGAATCTCTGATATACCACAAGGCTCTACATTTTATTATAATAATTATTATTCTCATTCAGAGCTCCACGGGCCCAGGGGGGGGGGGGGGGGCGGGATACTCTCATTTTTTCGATATACGTAGGCTCGGGCCCAGCATCTACCATTCACCCAAAAAAAAATATCAGGAATGTCAAGCACCCCAAAAAATATTTGAAATTTTAGCAACCCAAAACAATATCCCCCATTCTGTACATTGACATTAAGAAAAGACTCTAAAATGCGTTGAAATGACCCCTAAATATAGTCCAACTTTGTGATGACCCAAAAAAAATCCACAAATTCTTGCTGGTGAAATTGGATGCATGGAAGTATTGGAAGGAGAAGGCTCTTCATGTGAACATAATACTATGAAGTCATATACAAGTAAAGTCGTCCCTTGAACTAAAGTGCACCTAATGCCTGTGGCACAACACTACTTAATGATGGAAGATGGAGGTGATAGCACCTGATAAAAACTTGAAGTAGGAGATCTGTAACCATATGGACATTCTCTACGCTAGAGACATCCTCGAGCTGCCTGCAGTCATACATTGCAAATGTACATGGCAGAAACTCCGTAAACTTCTTAATCTTATGATCATCTGCTGCCCTTGACTCGAGACAGGTAATAATAAACATGCAGTCATTGTTTTGTTTTTGTTGAATGTATGTTCACTAGCATTATACATCCTAGCTAGTGATGTCGAAAACGCCTAATAGCAAAAATGTACAGATTTATTCAGAAAGAACAGCAAAAATTACCAATAAATAGGATTTTCCAATTCGGCGGCCATCTTGGATGCCATGCTTGAATTAACAGTTGAGAAAATTTCAAAATTACATATTATATATAAGAAACGAACATTCATTGGTACTAAAGCCAATTTCACTCATACAAATCTCAATGATATATTAATGTATCAAAAACGAAAACCATAAAACCATTCTTCTTTGGCAGCCATCTTGGATGCCATATTGTATCAAGGCTCTCTTATAAATTGTTCACAAATAAAGTCACATTTTGAGCCTTTTCTATGCTTGAAACAACTTGAATTTGATGCAATAATCTTAATTAAGTTCATTCTATGATGTTTTCATAAAGCAAACTTGATTTAACATATAAAAATGGCGACCATCTTATAAAATGGCCACCATCTTGGATAATATGCCAATCTACATGCGATTTCAGATAATTTGAAATGTTCTATTGTTAAGATTCACACTTACACAAGCTTTAAATAAAGTTTATTGCGAAATGATACTCAACTTAACAGGCATTACACGAAAATAGGTCGCCATTTTGAAATTCAAGATGGCGGCCGTCAAGGTGCATTTCTGGCTTGGCACTGACCCTCAGAAATTTTGATAATTACAAATCTGGCCATGTACAAAGTTTCATGCTTTTATCATAAAATGCACGATTCTTTCACATATCTGCCCCACTATTTAGAAAGTGACCAATTAGAAATTGTGTTCACTGTATTCAGCACATATTTCGAAACCTTACTCTTAAACTCTTATTTATCAAAATGGTAAAATACAGTTGGACCTGTAGGAGGAAGCGAAACGCAAGCAGTCGTCAGTTACATGTTGTATGACCTTTAACCCTTTACCTCATAGAGACGCCTTTTTTGGTTCTATATACCAGCATGGAAGTTTATTTATGTAGTGGTGGGTTCACAGGAAACCACTCTTTTGACTAATGGTAGGATTACCGCTGTCGTAACTTTCTGAATACAGGGATGTCTTACTCTTTTGACTAATGGAAGGATTGCCGCTGTCGTAACTTTCTGAATACAGGGATGTCTTACTCTTTTGACTAATGGTAGGATTACCGCTGTCGTAACTTTCTGAATACATGGGGTGTTTTACTCATTTGGCTAATGGTAGGATTATCCCTGTCGTAACTTTCTGAAAACAGGGGTGTCTTACTCTTTTGGCTAATGGTAGGATTATCCCTGTCGTAACTTTCTGAAAACAGGCGTATCTTACTCTTTTGGCTAATGGTAGGATTATCCCTGTCGTAACTTTCTGAAAACAGGCGAATCTTACTCTTTTGGCTAATGGTAGGATTATCCCTGTCGTAACTTTCTGAATACAGGGGCGTCTTACTCTTTTGGCTAATGGTAGGATTATCCCTGTCGTAACTTTCTGAATACAGGGGCGTCTTACTCTTTTGACTAATGGTAGGATTACCGCTGTCGTAACTTTCTGAATACAGGGATGTCTTACTCTTTTGACTAATGGTAGGAATGCCGCTGTCGTAACTTTCTGAATACAGGGATGTCTTACTCTTTTGACTAAAGGTAGGATTATCCCTGTCGTAACTTTCTGAAAACAGGCGTATCTTACTCTTTTGGCTAATGGTAGGATTATCCCTGTCGTATGTTTCTGAATACAGGGGCGTCTTACTCTTTTGGCTAATGGTAGGATTATCCCTGTCGTAACTTTCTGAATACAGGGGCGTCTTACTCTTTTGACTAATGGTAGGATTACCGCTGTCGTAACTTTCTGAATACAGGGATGTCTTACTCTTTTGACTAATGGTAGGATTGCCGCTGTCGTAACTTTCTGAATACAGGGATGTCTTACTCTTTTGACTAATGGTAGGATTACCGCTGTCGTAACTTTCTGAATACAGGGATGTCTTACTCTTTTGACTAATGGTAGGATTGCCGCTGTCGTAACTTTCTGAATACAGGGATGTCTTACTCTTTTGACTAATGGTAGGATTACCGCTGTCGTAACTTTCTGAATACATGGGGTGTTTTACTCATTTGGCTAATGGTAGGATTAACCCTGTCGTAACTTTCTGAAAACAGGGGTGTCTTACTCTTTTGGCTAATGGTAGGATTATCCCTGTCGTAACTTTCTGAAAACAGGCGTATCTTACTCTTTTGGCTAATGGTAGGATTATCCCTGTCGTAACTTTCTGAATACAGGGGCGTCTTACTCTTTTGGCTAATGGTAGGATTATCCCTGTCGTAACTTTCTGAATACAGGGGCGTCTTACTCTTTTGACTAATGGTAGGATTACCGCTGTCGTAACTTTCTGAATACAGGGATGTCTTACTCTTTTGACTAATGGTAGGATTGTCGCTGTCGTAACTTTCTGAATACAGGGATGTCTTACTCTTTTGGCAAATGGTAGGATTACCGCTGTCGTAACTTTCTGAATACATGGGGTGTTTTACTCATTTGGCTAATGGTAGGATTATCCCTGTCGTAACTTTCTGAAAACAGGGGTGTCTTACTCTTTTGACTAATGGTAGGATTATCCCTGTCGTAACTTTCTGAATACAGGGATGTCTTACTCTTTTGGCTAATGGTAGGATTATCCCTGTCGTAATTTTCTGAAAACATGCGTATCTTACTCTTTTGGCTAATGGTAGGATTATCCCTGTCGTAATTTTCTGAATACAGGGGTGTCTTACTCTTTTGGCTAATGGTAGGATTACCCCTGTCGTAACTTTCTGAAAACAGGCGTATCTTACTCTTTTGACTAACAGTAGGATTATCCCTGTCGTAATTTTCTGAATACAGGGGTGTCTTACTCTTTTGGCTAACGGTAGGATTATCCCTGTCATAAATTTCTGAATACAGGGATGTCTTACTTTTTTGACTTATGGTAGGATTATCCCTGTCGTTACTTTCTGAAAACAGGCGTATCTTACTCTTTTGGCTAATGGTAGGATTATCCCTGTCGTAATTTTCTGAATACAGGCGTATCTTACTCTTTTGGCTAATGGTAGGATTATCCCTGTCGTAAATTTCTGAATACAGGGGCGTCTTACTCTTTTGGCTAATGGTAGGGTTATCCCTGTCGTAGCTTTCTGAAAACAGGCGTATCTTACTCTTTTGGCTAATGGTAGGATTATCCCTGTCGTTGCTTTCTGAAAACAGGCGTATCTTACTCTTTTGGCTAATGGTAGGATTATCCCTGTCGTAACTTTCTGAAAACAGGCGTATCTTACTCTTTTAGCTAATGGTAGGATTATCCCTGTCGTAACTTTCTGAATACAGGGAAGTCTTACTCTTTTGGCTAACGGTAGGGTTATCCCAGTCTTAGCTTTCTGAATACAGGGATGTCTTACTCTTTTGACTTATGGTAGGATTACCCCTGTCGTTACTTTCTGAATACAGTGGTGTCTTACTCTTTTTGACTTATGGTAGGATTATCCCTGTCGTAGCTTTCTGAATACAGGGATGTCTTACTCTTTTGGCTAATGATAGGGATTATCCCTATCTATTTTTTCGAGAGTTACACGATGTTTGCGAAATCATAAAGCCAAACAATGGCACAAGTGGTTCTCGTGACGTGTCACAAATAACGTAACGTCAATTTGACGCTAACAACAAACATGACAACGTTATTTCAGAGTTTGCTTCCATGTGCATGGTAGCAAGCATAGTTTGAGAGATCTCTTTGAAGAAAAAACATAGAAGCGTACCAGCATGGATTACCTGGAAATTCCACTACGCACTCTCAGCACAAAACAGGATGCTTTGTAAATATAAAACAGTTTTAATTTTATCGCTTTAAAAGGTTTTATTTGCAATAACTTGGCTCTGCATAGCAATACGTCACGTTTACGAGAAAGAACGGCATGCGTGTGACAGTTGCGACAACATAGAACTTAAATTAGTCTACTCAGCTACAGTGACTAACAAGACCACGTAAAATTGTTGACGATCTGTATTGGAGACTAGTGACTAACTAGACCCCTAATTACGGATTTAACCCATTTATTCTGAATGTATTTTCCCATCCTTATCAATTGCGCGAGTCCATTTCCAATTTTAGGGTTGTTTGGTGGTATTTTTCATTTTTTATTCATTTTAAAGGAAACTTCTGTAAGCGAACAGTGGAGAACCTGATCAGACGCCGCGTTCTGCGGCGTCTGATCTGGTTTTTGCACTGTTTGCCGATGTCCCACAAAAAGGACGCTAGGCTTATATGGGTTAATTGGATTTATTTTTGTAACCTGGTAGAATTTTCCTTACAGATAAAGCACAGTTATGTTTAAGGGGTCAAAGGTAGAAATTTCCGAACAATTGAGTACTTCAGTCCTTGAAGATTGTATTGATCTTGGTAAATGGTGCAGGCCCTGATGAAATACCGCGTTTTGCGGCATTTCATCTGGGTCTTCGCTGTTTTTTGAAAAGTAACCAACCTTTAGGGGTTTCGAGTATACAAACGGTTGAGTAGATCTAAATGGTAGATAAAGGTGCTATTCGGTCTGTATGAGAGCACAAGCATGCCACAAAGCCAGATCTCTGTGTGCCTACCGGTATTTTATCTTGGCCTACCTTCCATGGTTGGTGAAACACTGCATATCCAGCGGAACACCCATAACCATGTGTTCTCGATCGCCTTAATACAAGTCTTACTGACAATGACAGTTGAATTTAAAGATTTAAATGAAATAGTGGCAAGAAAAGTATAACATGTTATGTTATAGGGGCGGTTCGTAGAGGTTTGGGATTTATATAAGGTTGTAAAAGCAGAAAGGTATCCACTAATGGAAACTAGTATAAACGAACACTTTTCATATTTGACCCTCTTAAATCATTAACTTCAACTGTCATTTTCAGTACGACTTCTATTAAGGCGATCGAAAGCACATGGTTATGGGTGTTCCGCTGGATATTTATTTATTTATTTATTTATTTATTTATTTATTTATTTATTTATTTATTTATTTATTTATTTTAGAATGGCTATTTCAGCTAAAAGTGTACACCTCTTTAAATATTGTATAAAATGAATGAATAGATAAATTAATAAATAAATAAATGAATGAATGAATAAATAAATAGATAAATGAATAAATAAATAAATAAATAATAAATAAATAAATAAGTAAATAAATATAAAACAACATTTGAATCTAGCTGCATGGCGTAGATTGCTCAGAAACCGAAAATAAAACAGCAATAAAAAAGTACGCAGTTCCTGGGACGATTCCACAAAAGAAAGGAGAAGTTTCTTTTTGAATAGACATGAAATAACATAAAAATAAAAGAAAACGAAAATAAAAACATTTTCTGCCTGTTCTGTCCGTTCTGTCTTTTTTTTGTTTTTCGTTTGTTTTTTTTTTGTTTTTGTTTTTTTTTTTAGTTTGCTGTTCTTGCCCCTAAAATTAAAGGTGCCTTCCTATTTCTTTGTGACACGAATCGATGCTCCATAATAGAATGTCATAAAAGATTGACAGAATACCAAAAATAATTGTGGCTCTATCTATACTAATTTAAGAATTTCGTAGTCTGTGAATATTATCTTTGAATTTTATTCGTATCTATAGTTACTACGCCCCCTTTTTCTATTTTTCAGACTGACGTATGTTGAAGATTTCACAGATGCAACCTTTTTATTGATGACAGGTCACTTACAGGGCCAGGACCTGTCGGCTCAAATATTAAAAGATATGGCACAGAGACCAAACATCAAAGGTATTTATACATTATTGTGGGAGGGGTGGCGAGGCGGGTTATATTGGGCCCCTTCACGACAAAACCTGCCTTCTGTGATCCCGACCAGGGCATACCCATACCAGCCTGCCGAGCTACAGAGGCAAGCTAGAAAAATAAAATTTCGCTTGGAGCAAGTTGAGATATGTTTCTTTCCAAAGAACGAACAAACAAAGGCGCTGATCATAATGCGCGGATGCGCAGGGAGGTCTGCGCCTTTGTTGTTACCATGCTTGAAGATGCGATAAATCAACGAACCAATAATGCTTAAACTTTTGCACATATGTCTTAATATGGTGATCAAACAAACAGAGAAAATTTTGACTGTGTCAGTCAGTTAAAAAATAGGTCAGGCCGGTTACTTATTGAAACACCCTCGCACGCAATTGTCGTGGTTATTACATTTATGCAAATAAAATATGAAAAAAATCCAAAAAAAGATACATTTACAAATAACGTAGACCCACATTAGACGTCTCATCAGGGTCTGCGCTATTTGCCATGTAGATAATGCCGTCATATATAACCCCTACCGAAACTGGAATTGGACACGATAGAATTGCTTTTTCCACACATATTTTGAATGCGTATCATCAAGGAACATACAGAACGGTGATAGAATAATCTCATATTTTTGGTTCAAATGTGTATGCAAATGCGTTTTTGCGTATATGGTAGCTACGCCCAGTGACCTAATATAGGTCACTGCTACGCCCATGAAAAGAATGTACTGTTGACCAGATGTGACGTTAGGCCACTGGCTGGATATGGTTTACCTCCCCCCCCCCCCCAGAGGGAATTTTGTAGACCATATTTTTCTTGAAGCCCAATGTCTTGCGAGGATTTTGCAACATGTTAGCCCTCTGACAATGGCAGCGTTAAGCTGTAACAGCCTGTTACATACGTTACCCTACAAAATATTTGATAATTAAAATTCTTTTTAAGACTTCAGAAAAGTGCAAAAGATAAGGTAAGATTTCCAAATTGGTTATATTCTCTTAATAAGCAATTACTGGGCCACAGATAATGACATTTGAAAACAAATATAGTCACCTCCAATGTAGTGTATGTTACATTTTTTCATTGAACCCCCTTTTAAATGATAAATGCATCTAATATAGTTTGTCTTAAATATTATTGAAACCAGTTTATGTTTATTAATTTGATATTACATTAAAGAAGTTTTATTTACCTTTTCAAAACTGCAAGCATTACGTTTCTATCTTATGTACTTTTTGAGTTATTAGATGATGAACATGGTACCCCCATATCACAGAAAAATGTAAAATGTAATTCTCCAGGCCTTGCGTTGGCTATAGACCCCACATCCCCCCCCCAGGGGAATTTCATACACTATGATTTCCAGATACTACATTATATAAGCCACAAAATTAGATATGTTAGCCCTCTGAGAGTGGCAGCGTTAGCGGGTAACATCATGTTACGTACGTTACCCGCAAAATAACATTAAATTTTCCTGATAATGTCTCCAACATGACATATTCACACTTTTTTTTAAGTCTGGCACAGGTTTAAGAACTTCTTATAGCATAGTTACATAATTTTAGCATTTATTTTATAAATGTCTGGAGTTTTTGCCGTTGTATATGTTACTTAGTGTTTCATATGTTATTTCCAAGTATCAGTATGGCAGTTATTGACAATACATGTATTACTTCCGTCAGTGACTTTAGTAAATCTATAAGGCTGCTATTCAAATGAATTAAAGTTCCTTATTATGATGTCTTACACTATCTTACAGCCCAGGTAACATACGTTACTCTCTGAATACCATTAAACATTCAAGATATGGTATCCAACACCACCTGCTTGTACTTATTTGCATGCAGGCACAGGTCCATGTACATCTTTTTACTCTGGCTCATTTGCTGAGGAAGTAACTCAAAACATAAACTATCATAAACCCTCTTTTCCTTTATAGAGACATCAAATATAGTTGACATTATACTCATAGAAAGTTTGTAACGTTCAGTGCAATATGCGAGTAACAACTTAAAAGATCAAAGAAAACCCATCAAGTAGAAGTTATAGAGCAAATCTTCATATACTATCCAAGGGTTTTAAAGAATTTTCATATACAACTTATTACTCCTCTATCAGATTTATCTTGCAAGGATTTTGCAATATGCTAGCACTCTGGTAATGGCACAGTTACCCTGTAACAGCCAATTATATATATATAACCCATCAACATCTTTGATAATTTTAGTTAATGACATGACTTCTGAAAAGTGCAAACCATAAGGTAAGGTTTCCAAATTGGCTATATCATCCAAGTAAGCTATTTTTGCAACACAGATATGGACCTTTGAAATCAAATATGCACCCAAAGTGTTACGTATGTTACTTTTCTACATTATTCCTATATAAATGATTTATGAAACTAATATAGTCTGATATTTTTTAATTTGAATGCGCTTACTAACTCATTTTGTATCAAAGAATGTTTATGTACCTTTTGGAAACTGCAAATATTATGTTTCTATCTTTTATAAGGTTTGAGTTGTTGAGTTTTGAACATGGTAACCCCATATTACACAAAATGTGAAATATAATTCTGTGGCTCTTTTGTTAGGGTACCATCAAGTTTTCTTTCACCCAGAGGTACTCGTTTTCCTTCCCATTTATTTTCTATACATTTTGTCCATATCTGGAAAGCCTCACTTGTTTTCATGGGAAAGACTTGATATTTCAATCTTTGTATGTACATCTTAAGGACAGAAAAGCAGGGTGGAGGTAAGCTAATGCTCATGCCATTTGAAATAGTCAGTGTATGTGTATGGCTTTGGTACTTTTTTCAGAAACATGTCGTACTGCAGCTTATTCAAAATTACATAAATAGCATATGTTAGGGCTTCATATCACTGATAAGTGCCTAGAGCAATTCTTTATTTGTTTTCCGACCCTTCTTAGAATGTTGATGAACTAGTGGGGGAGGGGTTCCCTATCAGTTTGATAGGAATAACCTTTCCGTGGTACTAACACATTGGCACATTGGTAGTGTATTACTGTAGATCTCTTCCCCCATAGTCTGGCCAATGCTGTTGACATTCAGAAGGTGCACCTTTTGTTGCATACACCATTGTTGAACAAAACACCCAGGTTATCCTCTGCGAGAATGTTTGTAAGACTTTATAGACTGCTGCTTATACTTTGTATATATGTATCAGTGACAAAACCAACATGCCCTGCCTTAAGTGCCTGGTTGAATACTGGTGCCATCAGATCCATGAATGTGACAGGAAAAGCTGCTATGCTCTGTAGTTACAGCATTTACATCAACATTATATGCAGCACTACATGGCCAATCTAATGTTGGTTCAATGTGTGATTTCAAGCCATGCTGAAGTTTGGACTTGTCAGTTTTGGTAGAAATTCTATCAGGAGTTGACAATGACCATGGTACAGGTCCCAGAAGGAACAGCAGTGTCAACTCAAGGTCAACATAATGTCCAATAGAAAGAAGGTCATGCTTACCAAAGATGCTCCTTTAAGCTCTCATCTGGCGGTTTACGTTTTGTAAATTGGACCATTTCTGCTTGCTTGACCTCGCAAGCATCAAAACTTTATTAGCTTGTAGCATTTTATCAGGGATGTGAAAGACAGATTTTTTAAACTTAAAGTGAGTCAATGAAGTCTGCAACAGCCTTCCTGCCAATGTCATCAGCCTCAATAAGATCTTTAGCTGTGCCAGGCTTAGCAGGCACACCGAAAGAAAAAAAGTACAATTCATTGTCTTCAAAACTAGAACTAAAACGATTGGTGAAGCCTGAAACTACCTCTAGTACTCATTCTACTTTGCATCTGAGCAGATTGAATATTTCGTTTCAGTGCTGCATTGAAGAGTTGTTTCAATATATTGAGCTCTGATGTGCTGAGTAATACACCATTCCATCTGTAGTACGAGGCGTAGTTCTAGTTGCTGAAGCATATAATACCTCTTTATTGTTTGCCTGATAGCTATGTCAAAAGCATTTCTCAAGCAAAGAACCAATGGTTGTGACACACTAAACCCATTTTGTTCGAGAAGTTATTTGCATCTGCTATGTGCATCAGACAAATTTATGAGTGTAATCAGATACACAGGTTCATATTTTTGCGTAGTTGTTGTGATCGTTTGCAATGAACATTGGGAACTAGGCATACAGATAGAGATGACATGCAATTCAAAGTTGTTTTCCTTGTAGCCCTAATCAGTGTCAACACCATCTGAATCATATCCATATACCTTGCTCAGAATAGAGCTATTTCACAGTGACTGTCTTCAGAACTTCCGATTTGAATGCATGGTATCTATACTGTTTATGTGAGCAAACAGCGAAGGTTGATAGATCACATTATATTATTAGTTTAAGTCACCATAAATTAATAAGGAACTTCAATTTATTTCAGCCTTATAAATTTTCTTAATTCTCTGACAGACTTTATACATGTATAGTCAACAACTTCTATACAGATACTCAGAATAACTTATGTATCATTTGGTAACACACATAACAGTTAAAGCTCAAGGCATTTATTAAATGAATACTTAAAATAGGTAAACCTTATTAAAAGAAGTACATAAACCTGTGCAAGCATGCAAATAAGTATAAACAGGGCTTGTTAGAGACATTAACTTAAATGTTTAATGCTATTTTGAAGGTAACATAAATAACAAGGACCTGAAAAATAGTGTAAGCGATATTAATAAAGAACTTTAAATCATTTAAGTAGCAGCCTTATAGATTTACTATATTCTGTGACAGATGTAATACACGTATAGTCAATAAATACCATATTGATACTCTGAAATAACGCAGGAAACACTAAGTAACGTATACAACGGTAATTACTCAAGACATTTATAAAATTAATACTAAAAATATGTAACTGTGTTATAAGAAGTTCATAAACCTGTGTCAGCATGCAAGTATGTACGAACATTTCATGGTTGAGACATTATCAGGGACGTTTAATGCTATTTCGGGGGGGGGGGGGGGTAAATAACGTGCTGTTACACGTTAACGCTGCCACTCTCAGAGGGCTAACATCTTTTATTTTGTGTCTTATATAATGCAGTTTCAGAAAATCATAGTGTACAAAATTCCCCCTGGGGGGTGGGGGGTCTATAGCCAGCTCAAGGCCTACGTATTTACGATCATGTATGTCGGCAAGTGCTGTCAGTGCAAAACATTCTGTGATGATTCAAATATGAAAATAATAAAAAAGAAAATTCATTTTGTATTATTAATGACATTTATTTCAATTTTTATTTTTCGCTTCTTTGTATTGAACAGTTTTATACAAAATAATGAAACAATGGAAAATATTGATTAAATATAATGTACCCTTTTTGTGATTTGCATGAAATCAAAATTTGAATATCCTCCGCCGTGACCGCTGACATTTATAAATATGTTATTTCTTGCATGACATGTTCATGACTGAAGAGAATAAACGTCTTGTCTGTCTGTCTGTCTGTCTGTCTGTCTGTCTGTCTGTCTGTCGGTCTGTCTCTCTGGTTTTATTATTATTAGGCAAATAACAGAGACTCTGTCCAGACGTCAAATATCGTCTGATCTGGGCCTGCGCCAAAAATGGGATGGCATTCCTATACATGTATGGATATAATTAACATGCTGTAAATGTTCTAACATTCGAGCGCTACATACCAAGACCAACAGCGCAGACCCAGATCAGACTGCTTCTGAAGAAGCAGTCTGATCACGGTCTTCCCTGTTTGTTATTCCGACAACCATTTTATGTAACCAACATTTTATTTGAAAACAGAAAGAGAAAACACATTTAAAATTTTAGAACATTTACCGTATTAAAGCTAATTACTTTTCAGCCCCTCCAAGCCTAGTTGCCCTTCAGGACATATTAAAGGAATTTCTGTTTGAATATCGCCGTAATATGACAACAGGCACTGCTATGTATCATAATACCAACCTAAAAACAGATGAAAAAAGAAGCAATGTGGTAGTAGGAGCAGACCTACTGAAGAATATCATCGACAATCGGGACACACCTTCTACCAAATGGCCAGTTGTGCTGTAAGTAGCTGTCTAATTAAGGGGGTATGTCTTAACATAACGCCAAACCATGCGCGGATCCAGAAGAGGGGGCGTTAGGCGGGGGTCAGAACTTAGTCTGAGTTGGACCCCCAGCCCCACTAATGATAATTTCTGGGTCTGCGCATGCATACTGTCTATTTTATGATTGATAAGAATATAAAAATATGGAAAATTGGTGATAGAGAAAAATAATTTTATATTTTAGAATTGCTTAAGAAATATATTCGTGCTCGCAGTGATTTGTTGTTTAATATATCACTGGCTGGGGGTCAGTCGTTTAAGTGAATCAATCATGAGCGCGAAGCGCGAATGATTTATCCACTTACGACTGACTGACAGATTTGTTGCTTAATATATCACTGGCTGGAGGTCAGTCGTTAAAGTGAATAAATCATGAGCGAGAAGCACGAAAGATTTATCCACTTACGACTGACCGACAGACTGTGATATATTAAGCAACAAATCACTGCCAATTCGAATTTAACACACAAAAAGGTTTATATATGAACGAATCATTCATAGGAACCAACCAACGAGTGTTGGCAGCCGAAGGCTGCCAACACGAGAGTTGGTTGCTTTTACGATTAGACATGCTTTTTTCAGTGACATACCCCACCCACTTCTACATACTAGGCCATAATTTTTCGACCGTCAAAGCAACTTCCGGCTACTGGAGCCTGGAGGTTGTTTCCGGTGTATTTCCGCACTGAATACAACTATCTTGCTAAATTAAACACTCAGAGCAATGCTTCCATCGCCACTTGTTAGAAATAAAACAAACCTTATTCTAGAAGATCTGTTGCGATTTTTTTCCAAACGGAAACCGCTCCGACAAACTTTTCATTTCCATTTCGACGGATCATAACACATGAAATAAGTCACATCAATACTGCAGTCTTTTTTTGCGACAATACCCTTTCCGTCACAAACTCTTTTGTTTTCGTTTGATAAAACGTCCGATAAAACATGTGGAAGCGATTTCCTTAACTTTCACTTGCTGTCAATTCATTGTTGTTGTTTTTGCAATCCATTGCGTCATTTAAAATGTAAATGACGTCACGTCATTGTAACACAAAGGACAAACTCCCCAACAGTTGCCAACGCCCCAGACTCGGGACCAAATTCGGTGCGCATCAAAATCGTATCTAACCTGTAATTGGATCACAAGTTCATTAAAAAGTGACAGAGAAAATAATTTGACGATAATGTCCAAAGCACATGACAGGCACATCTTCAAACCATGAGCAAAACATCTGAAGAGTGAGTTTTCATGCGAGGATCCAGAGGGGGAAAGGGGGTCCGAACCCATCCCCAGGAAAATCACAAGTTATTTGGATTCTTATACTTTGACCCCCCCCCGGGTTAAAATTTGACCCCCCCCCCCGGAAAATGTTGGACCCTCTCTGGAGTCTTGGAAAAGTATAGTTTTCTTTAAAAAGAACCGTAAATTAAGTTGAGGACTGAAAAAAACTTGAGGCAGATGGGCCTAGACCCCCCCCCCCGCTCCCCGACGATATTTCCTGGGTCCGTGCATGCAGTATGATCAGGAAATATCACAATCTTACAATGCAGACCAACCCACAGTAACGTTAGAAAGAGCCACAAAATAAAGCTTAGACATCGGTACGACAACTAAATAAAGCAGCCATCTCCATCTTCCTCGTCAAGATGTTTGCAAAACTAGAGAGGGCACAGAAGTATACATAACAAAGACGGAGAATAAACAAATGGGAGGAACATTGATTAAACTGTGAATCAACAACAACCGAATGACTGTATGAGGAGTTGCGCTCACAAAATACCCATGTACATTGTATTGTAGAGGCTTGTTTAGAAGGGGTGGGGGTAACAATATTCCTTGAAGTAAACAGGCAAGTATCCCTCATGAACTGGCAAATATCCCCATATTTTTTTTCTGAATATCCAATATCCCTGACAGTAACAAAATTATTGGACACAGTAGTAGGTCCTATTAGACGGATGGCTGAGAATGGGTTTGCTCCCCCCCCCCCTAGGGAATTTTGCAGACATATCCTATCTTGTAGAGAATAGAAAGCCGAGTCTTTTAAGAGATGTTTGCACTCTGTGCTCCGGGGCGTTAATCTGTAAGAGCCTGTAACATACGTTGCTTAATCAAACTAAGAAAAAGTAAATTGAAAATTTGGGCTACAAATTAAGGACATTAAAATATTTATTTTTAAAAATCATTCATATAGTCTGCATACTGGATATCTTAACTACGTATGACAGCCATTTGAACAAAATTGCGGCTTCCTAGGGTGTCATATGCGTTACATAAATCAGATAACCCATTAAAATTTGCAAGTGTGGCTAACATCATTTACATTCACAATCTCTCTATGTGTTTTGCAAAATGTTTTTAACCATGTCTGACTAGCTTATGCAATTGGCTAACAGAAAAATTAAAGTTTGCTTCCCTAGCTTAAATATTTTTTCTGAAATAAGCAATTAAACAACCCTACCCCTACCCAGTTTTAAGGTGAAATGTTTGGTATTAAAACTAAAGTAAAAATAGTTAAAAATATTTGCAGTTGATGAATGTGTTTCATTGTTTGGGATTTATTTGCTTATATAAAAAGACTCATAATTCTGCAAGTTTATTGCAAAATTTTTAATATCAAAGGCTGTAACATATGTTACCTGATGTAATAAATGGGCAAGCTCATTGTCTTTACGTAAGATATGCCTAAAAATGTTTTAATCTCCTTGAGGGAATTTTGCAGACATATTCTTTCTTATAGTACAACTCAAGCTGCATCGAATAAGGGATGTTTGCACTCTCTATGTTGGGGCGTTAGTCTGAAACAGCGTGTTACATGCGTTACTATATCAAATAAAGGAAATGTAGTTTGAAATTTTGAGCAAAAATTGTGAAAACACTCGCAGCTGTTGGATATCTTACATTGTTTAGGGATTTTAAACTGGCTCCTATGATAAAGACTTATAGATCTGCTAGTTTTCATCAAGTTTTAAAGATCATAGAGCGTTACATATGTTAGCGTGATAAGTAAAATCATCAAACAGTATTTTGACATCAAGCTGAGTAAGGGCCTGCTCCATCTAAATCCCCTTTGGAATTCTGCAGACAAAATACATCTTATGTAACCATTCAATGTGCATTTAATAAGAAATGTTTGCACTTTGTAAGTCGGGGCGTTAGCCTGTAACAGCTTGTTACATATGTTACTATATCAATTTGAGAATAAGAAATTTGAATGTTTGAGCTACCAAAAGAAGACATTAAAATTATCTAATAAATTGACATTCTTAAAGTCTTTATACTGGATGTCTTTACTACATATGGAAGCTGTTTAACATTAATATGGCTAACTGTGGTGTTATGTGTGTTACATGAACCTAATTATAACTTAAAAGCTATAATTGTGGCTATCGTCTTGTAGTTAAACAACTACTATGACTTGGTTTCAAACTGTTTTATTATATTTTACAAACATATACTCAATTGATGAATAGGAAAAACCAAGTTTGCTTTTCTATCTTAGATATATTGTCTTTTAGGAGCTAATACACAGCCCTACTCCCAGTTTTACAGAGAAGCAAATTTTGTTATTATTCTTTAAGTAAAACACATGAAAGCGATTACAGCGTGTGGATATTTTTCATTTTCTTAGTCTGTCTTGCTCATATATCTACAAGATGTCATTAAGTTAAAGATCAGGACACTTAATGTGTACTTATAAGTCTTTGGTGCCAAAACACTAGGAATTATTTTCATTTCTGATTATCAAGCCCATGGACTGGTGTTACAGATGTTATCAATGACCTTTTGGACACATTTCCTAATACTGTGCATATAATGCTAAATATAAAGCCACAAATAGAAAAGATAGTTTTACATTTTTACAAGAAAATACAATAAATGAAATGGTCCAAACTATTTCTCATCGATTTAACACTCATGTTAAATGTTTGCTGTTGTCTGCTCCTGTGGTAATCATTATTACCGGGTATCACACACCTCCTTGCAACTAGTAGAATCATCACATAATATTTCAATCATTTACTAATATAAAATTTTACCACCAGTCCACTCAAAATTGATGAGCCATTATCAACTTTCCAATTTTGCCATTTATGGCTTGGAACATTCGGAAACTGATATGAATTCCTAATAGTTGGCTCTTTGAGTATGTGTTTCAAGTGATACTCTGCAAGTAGGAGAAAGACTAAAGCTTTACAATGAGGAAAACTATGCCATTAAGAGCAATGAGAACCTGGACTGATGTACCTTGATATTTCTGTGATAAAGAATCATATCTTAGTTGGTTAACTTTTATAAATGTAGCCTTTCCATACATGCAACCCATATATTTTCATCTAATAATGTCTCTGCACTTATTATCTTTCCCCAAGCATTCAAAAACTTATTTGAAGTCTTAGTACTTCTGAAGTGCTGAAACCGAGGTAACTCTTTCCCTTTAGATAAACAAACTAGATGTATCACAGCAGGTAAAGCAATGAAATGCAGGATGAAAAGAGTGCAAATTAGACCCTTTCAATTCAATGATTCACTAAGTTTCTAAGATAAGAGCGCTTATTAAAGGATGTAACATATATAACTCGTCATAATAAATGAGCAAGGGCATTGTCGTGACATCCTTTTTGATTACACAGTCAGAGGCAAGTGTTTTCAATGGATCATGAAATGAGGCACCTTATCAACTTGTTTACTCTGTATAAATCTTCCATAGAGCATAATATAGAACTACTGGTTATCCCATTCTACCTATAGTCCACTTTCCTTCTTTTGAAGGCAACAGCTAATGATATGGCTGCAAAAACTGAGAAATCATAGGTTTTACATTATTTTAAGACATGCTTCAATGTACTGACATAAAAAAAACAACCAACTGCAAACATAATTGATGGCAATGTCCAGCTTCATATTCTTTCTCTTATACCAGATAACTTTCAAGGTGGAACAGAAATTGTTTCAGACGGTCTGCCAAAACCATCAAGAGTCAACATTGTAACTAAAGAAAACTTATAAAGTTTTTCAGGCACATCAAAATACTATTGAACTAAGACCTGAGGACTTAAGCACCAAAAGACTTGATGGGTTCCATGGCAAATGATGCAAAAAAAGCAGCCTATCAAATTTCTGTTTGACCAATGTCAGAAATCTTAAAGTATTCTGAGAGGTACACGGTAGAGACATAGATTTTGCAAAATCAGAGCAAAGTTATCATTTGACTAGCACGGATGCAGAGGCAGCTGCAGTTAGATTGCTCTTGCCACTTCACAGGAAGAGATATATACCAGAGTCATACTCCATTGTATGCATATATATGAAATGGCATTAAAACCATATTTAATCAGATAAATAGATAGTTTTATGTCTTCTTTCTATTCCTCAGACTTTCAATTCATTTATTCTTAAATTGATATGGTAACATACGTATCATACCATTACAGGCTAACCCCCTAGTTAATAGAGTGCAAACATCTCTTATTTGATGCAGCTTGAATTGTTCTTTAAAGTAGGATATGTCTGCACAATTCCAAAAGGGTCGGAGAGGAACAGGGTTGTACTCAGTTTGCAGTCCCAATACAATGCCATGATTCTACTGGTTGTGATGAAATAGGTGATTATTTTGCAATAGAAGCAGACACAATGATAGACATTGTGAGGGTGACTTGAATAAAGATTGTTTTTGAATAATTTTATTTAATAGGAATACATGTATTTATTAAATTGTGTCATTTAAATTAGAACTATTATTTTCTATCTATATGTCTATATATTTTAATATTATAGGCATTAGGAAACATGTGATTACAAAGGTTATATATAACATAGGTAACATAATTCCAAGGGCTTGTTATCAGCAATGACTGTAATTACTAAGACTAAGGCACCAGAGGCTAGAGATTAATAGGAAAACATGTGAAAACATGTGAAAAACCGTATTTTTCTGAAACATCATCTCTTACTTCCAAGAAAATTTCCTAGCTCATTCATTATGCCACGTAACATACGTTACATACTTTAATAAGTGCTCTGATCCTGATGTCAAACTTGCAAATGTATGATTCTTTATTGCATTAGCAAGACAGTGCCAAAAATGTAAGATATCCACGAGCGTCAAATATTTTCATTTATTTTTCTTCAATAATAGATACCAAAATTGGATACTTAAAATTGGGGGTAGGGTTGTTTAATAGCTCATATAAAACAATGTATTTGAGATAGAAAAGCAAACTTTGCTTTTTCTATTAGTCAAATGAGTACTTTAGTAAACTAAGATTAAAAACACTTGTAAAAATGCACAAATCGTCTGTAAAAGGAATGATGTTAGTCACGATTTCAACTTTCAAAGGGAAATTTAATCTATGTAACGCATATAACACCATTGAAGGCTGTAATTTTGTTTAAAATGCTGCTTTTATGTAGCTTAGGCATCCAGCTTGCAAACTACATAAGAAATTAGAATAATTAGATGGTTTAATGTCTTCTTTCTGTAGCTCAAACTTTCATTTTGATTTTTTCCTTAGTTTGTTACAGTAACATATGTAACAGGCTGTCAGAGACTAACGCCCCGGAGCACAGAGTGCAAACATCTCTTAAAAGATGCGGCTTGAAATTTTCTTCAAGATAGGATATGTCTGCAAAATTCCCTAGGGGGGGGGGGGGGGAGCAGGACCTTTTTTAGCTCGAAGTCTATATACCATTATGGCATATCCATGGAGGTAAAATGTATAGAGTAAAGTCGGGTGTATTCGTACAGACGGCTAATTTCGGACAGCAACCTTGTTTGTTTCATATTTCAAATACTGGAATAAAAATAAATTACCTAAGCAAATAGTGAAACTCCTGATGTGACGGCTCATAAGGAGCCGTCTCATCTGGATTAGCACTATTTGCAAATGTGTGTCCGAATTTACCTGATGTCCGAATTTACCCGACTTTACCCTACCGGGAAGTTTACACATGTAGTGAGGTAGAGTTATCCGGCGATGAGACCATGTGCGGATCCAGAGGGGGTGATAGGGGGTCCGGACCCCCCCCCCCCCGGAAAATCACAAGTTATATGGGTTTCTATAGAAATTAACACTTGGACCCTGGACCCCCCCCCCCCCCTTAGAAAAGTTGGACCCCCTTGATCCCTTGAAAAGTATAGTTTTCTTTGTAATAAATCCATCGGACCCCGGCCCTCTGTAAACAGTAAAATAAGTTGAGGACTAAAAGAAAAAAAAACAAAAAAAAAAAAAACATTGTCCAGGCTGTTTTCTGGCCGTCAGACTACACCCCCCCCCCCCTGACAAAAATTCTTAGATCCGCGCATGGAGACTATGCATTCTACCAAAGATCACCAGCCATCAGCCTATGCGCGTTCATAGACGTATAAGTGTTTTGCATGCCCCAAAACTTACTCTTCGATCTCTGGATTTAGAGGCCATCTAAACAAAAAACATGCCATGTAATGGTGTTAACATAAGGTCCTCAATGCAAGAAAACTTGTCTTTGGGGCCGAGGGTGCGAACAGCAAAGGCGCTGACCGGCGCGGGCCGATCTGCGCCTTTGTTATTCGCCTTTTGGAAAGCATCATATCTGAGTTAGCTTCAAGCGAAATTTTAATTTTCCAGCTAGTCACCGTAGCTGAGCAAGCTGGTTTGAATCTTAATAAGACCTTGTTTGTCGCACCGAGGCCCATATATTTTCTATTATTATATACGGCTATTCATGAACACTCCAATCCACTCTGGAAAATAACAAAGCATTATGTATAAACTTTCCTAGAAATACTTGTCCGGACACCCTCGAAACTGCAGATGCCAAAATATATTTAAGAACAGGGGCTAATATGTGTCCACCAGAGATACGAAATGTGCATGGTAAGCATAACTCTTTTGTAACCGCTAAACGGGAGTACTTTTACAAACAGAGAAGACCAGATTCAAAATTGAAAAGCAACTTCATCAAGGTCTACACTGTTTGCTATGATAAAAAAGAGCTCCAGGTACAAAAATACAATATTTTAGAAAAGTTTACCTGACACCCTTTTTTCCATACAATGGACTATCCCAAGTTCGTAATTGTTTTAAACCAGAAAGTAAAAATTCATTAATTATTATACAAAAGTTAAAGTTAAAGAGGATGAGCTGCGAACTTTGTTTGGTTTGATTCCCATCTACACTCTTTCAGTTATCTACGGACAGATCTTCCTAGGTTAAGACCAGTACTAAGCTAGGATTAATGTTCTTGCTCAAGGACATAACACAGTGACGCCGGTGAGGTTCGAACCAGCGGCACCCCGTAGTCTCGGTTCAAACACTCTACCACTGACCCACTGCGCTCCCATGAGCTGCGAACTAACAAAGAAGTGCAAGAGCATAGCATCGTCAGAGCTCTCACTAACTGCTGATTGGCAGTCCTGAACCCCTAATTTTGTAGCTGGGACTCTCATTTTTGAAGGCGGCTAAATTCTTTAGTATGGCGGCACTCCCACTTTTTGCAAAGAGGGCTATGTAACTATTCATATGTATAAAAATATATGAGTACCCCACCCACCCCCCCCCCCCGAATCAGCCTCTCGGAACTATGGGGGCATGCACGGATCCGGGACCTCCTCTCTATAACTGTAAAATATTAAAGTTGAGTACATTTGTACTAAAAAAATGTCAGGGTTGTTTTCAGGCAGCCCCCTTCCCCCCCCCCCAAAAAAAAAAAAAACAAACAAAAAACCCTGGATCCGCGTATAGGATACTGACTATTCATGCATTGATTCTCTGCATGGACCTCCTTTTAATCAAATAACAGCCTGTATCACAAAAATGTACAAATAACACCAATAAATCTTGAGCTTGCAGCATTTCAAAAACATGGGGGTCCCAGGATTTCTTTCTTATAGTACTGACACGATCAAATTTTGATCATTACACCAGGGAGTGCGGTTTTGGAATTTTGAAGAAAAAAACAAAACATGTAGTTCGTCCAACAGCTTGGCGACCCCTTTCGGGTCGACTGTTATGTCCCCCATGGGGGAGAACGGACTAGCCCCTTTAGAGGGCGGGTCAGAGTCGCCTTCGCCTGTGAAGGCTGATTGAGCTGCCTATAGCATATATTGGCTTTTTTCTTTGTATTTGTCTTAAGAATTCCATTTTCTCTGAGTGATGCGATCCCAAACGCGCGTCTTTTTTAAGAGATTCGACAAATGACCATTTTTTTATCTTTATTATGTCTCCCTGTACTAAAATGAGCAGGGGTGTCCAGGGGATTTTGTCGTACACTTACACAAAGTAAGTAAGGGTGCAAAGATCAGGAATCCAGTGATAAACTAACAGTTAGACACCACAAACGAGAGCCAAGAGGTCAGCCCTGTCCCAGCAGGTGAATCATTATTAAAGCCAAATGCTATTAACCGTTGGTTGGTTGCAGTTAGGTCGCACCTATTTCATATTATAGTATATAACGATTCCGCCTTCAGAATTTCCCGCAACTCTTGTTTAGACTAAAAAGCGCATTTAACGTACATTTTGAACGTCAAGCAGTTGCAAAAACGACGTTACGCCGTCTATTGTCAACGTTGCAATGCCGTATGTGATAGATGACGTCATGAAAAAAATCATACTGGCGACCAAATGGCGTCACGCCGGTCGTGCAGTAATTTATCAACCAATGAATCACTGAGTTTAACCATTGGCTATATAGGCGAGGAGTGTTGGAATCTTTTATGCTCACTTGTATCCAGATAGGTACATAGCAATCGGAACTGCCTCGGCCAATTCCGTTGAATTACGTGGAATCAGATCTCGGATGTACATCGAGGATCTACGTACTTTGATAGCGTGACGCTGACGTTACATAACGTGGCGCTGACGTCACGCCAAACACAATAAAAAGTGTGATTGCAGCAAAACAAACGGTTATAAATGAAGTTTTATTTACCTCTAAAATAAAAACAGGTATGAATTGTCATACCAGTTCACTGTTTGTTTTAGGTTCATGGGCGTAGACAATTATGATACAGATTGTGTTTAGAATTTGAGTTGATGTTTTACGTTCTAGAAATACAAAATCAGTCAGATCGGGATGTTTTATTTGGAAATTCCTCTCGTATGTTCGGCCGCCCGTGGGCGAGCCGAAATCAGACAGGATCACTACACAAAAAGCACAAATAAGAGTGGTAGTACCTTTTTGCGAACTTTGCAGTGCTTTCAATAGAATTTCCCATTACAAATTGTTTGACATTTTCCTCCCAAACCGATGGCAATTTTTATCAGATTATCTTGTAACAAACTCTCAGCAGAGGTCCAAACGAATCACTGATAAAAAACAAAACAAATTTTATCAGAGACAAAGCTTTTAAAAATGACTAAAGTTTACTATTGTTTTAATTGAAAGGGAGATAATTTCAATATGAACCAACTTTAAGATGCTACCAAAACTAACTATACGTCAAGACAATATTTCTTGCAGTATTTTAATGGACCATCGATCGCCCTTAAAATAGCGTGTTCAAATCCTAGGTTTACCTAGGACTTTGTGAATGAATGTTGATTTTGAGTTTTTAGTGAAAAAGCACAGATAACTCGAAAGAAGATTAATTTGCCAAATTTGTTTCTCATGAATTATGTTTCGGCAAGTGCCAGGAGCGAATTGCAATATTTTGTTTGGTTAAAATCAAAAATAGTAAA
Source organism: Loripinus fragilis (assembly GCA_964019695.1). NCBI lineage: Eukaryota > Metazoa > Mollusca > Bivalvia > Lucinida > Lucinidae > Loripinus > Loripinus fragilis. The sequence goes on from OZ026517.1 coordinate 83,901,068, forward strand.
GGTATATTCGGTAGTTAAAAGTGTAAAGTTACTGTTGCTTTTAAGTATACATATTGATGCATGACCTACATCAGTATATGGCAGAGTTATTCCTTTATTTCGTGAGGGTTTTATAACAGCGAAACTTCACTCGCGAAAATAAAACCTTCGCAGAATTTTCTGAATTAACAGTACAAAAATCTCACGAATTCTCATTAGGTCAACATCTGTTGTAGATTTACAGACCAGTCAGCCACCAAGATACAATTGGAGCGTGCTAATATCATGAAAAGTGTTGACAAGCACATGAAGCTGGTTACTGAAGCCGCAGCTATTGGAAAGGTAATAAAACTTTATTTTATTTATAAAATTGTAACGAGGATAACATATGTAAAACACGATACATGTATGTATACTGAGAGAAACTAGAAACTTAAGTTTTTTCTAACATGTCTGGATGAAAAATAATAATTCAAATTCATTATTTTTTATGAAATCTGATATCCTCAACATTCATTTAACAAATAATTCACAGAATTTAATGATAGCATCCATAGCCTGAACGTGCGTCTAAAATTGCAAAAATAAAAATATTAAATGTTTAAAATGCAAAAATATCTTTGGAAGATTTCCGTGTAAAAAAAATTAAGTTTCTAGTTCCTCTCAGTATACAAGTATTTACATATATACAATGAGACTTGGAAAATGTCCTTTGTTAAAATGTGCAGTGTCATGCTGACATACTTAAATTAATTGGAAAAAAACAACTGTTGTAAGCACTCCCTCCGGTAGCCACGTCCTGACACCCTCATATTGAGGGAGAGCATACATTACAGCTTATCACAGTTCTAACAAATAAATGGGCCTTGGCGCGAGAAAACCTGTCTTCGGAGGTTTGCGAACAACAAAGGTGCAGACCAGCCTGCGCATCCGCGCAGACTGATCAGCGCCTTTGTTAATAGCATTTAGGAAAGTACCATATGTAGACTTGCTCCAGATGAAATTTCAATTCTCTAGCTAGTCTCTGTAGCGGAGGAGACTGTTTTAAATCTCGCTTTGTCGGAAACCCCAAAGACAGGTTTTCTCGCGTCGCGGCCCAAATGGCAGCTTAGGTGCCAGAAAGATTATGAAGAGCTCTGTAAACAAAATCAGTCGCCGAGAGGTGGCAGTGGGGTCGCAAGCTCTGTGGGACCGGGGCTTAAAGCTCATAAGCAAAAATTGTAAATAATTGAGCCGAGACACGTGATTTCCAACAATGTGGTATTTTGACAAGTGTAGACTCAGACGAGCCTGTGCAGCCTCTTTTTAATCTTAGAAACTCCAAATGATGTTCAATCAGTTTCTTAACACTCATTAAATACTCAAGCGACTAGCAAATGCTCTGATCAGACTGCGCATCTGCGCAGGCTGATCTGAAGCTTTGCTGGTCGCACATACCACATTGTTGGAAATCTCATGTCGCGGCTCATATTTCTGCCAGAAATTTGACATATGGTCAAAAATACTTCTAAATATTGTAGACGGATAATTGTAGTTCATGTTCATGCAACTGTTGTTGTTTTCTTAAGTTCACCCAGCGTGTCACAATATTGCAAACAGTATCAAACCAGCAAGTGACTCTAAAAAGACTGATAAGCATGCTGCGGATTGCTCAAAGGCTGTAGTTTGGGGCGTAAAATGATCTATGTGAGATGTATAAATTGTTCATTCAACAATGTGGCCAGAGGTATCCGTCTACTTGATATAAAAAAATTTTTTTTTTAAAACAGGAAAAAATTCATGCAAGTAAGAGCTTTTGAAAGATATATCCCCTTATATGTTCCATGATTAGGCTTTTTTTTTAAATCATATGCTTTGACTTAAAGCGTCAATTACGACAAAAGTCGTCTAGTGGTCTGCTTTTGTCGTCTACTGAAATGTTTCAGTATTTTTTTATTTTTTTTGCAAACAAGGTGAACCCAGATCAGACTGCTCCTGTAGACTCCACGCTGTTTGCCTCCATACTTACGAAAGTCAATTTATGCAACAGAAGTCTGAAACTAGACTGGCAATCGTCCAAACAGTAGAATATTTTTTCTAAATCTAACACATCATACTAGGAAGAAGTTGTCCTCTCTAATAGTACTTTAACTCTTTCAAACTGTTTGGACTGGACCTATGCGATTTAGAACCTACCTTCATATAGGGTCGGTTGTCAATGCTATTGATTATTTACAGCTTTATAACTTTAGTGGAACCTGGCTTAAGGCCATACCCCCTATAACATGTGTAACCAATTTGTTTTGTGCCTTATCTTACATAAATACTGTCATTGGACTAATAAATCTCCAGATAAAATGAACTGAATGACCAGATTGCTTATTTCTTCCATATCCATATATGCTATGGATACTCACAGGAAGGACCTATATTCAACAAATCAGAGAGAAATAGAAGCACATATTTGACAGTTCACCATCTTATCTATGGATGTGAATCAAAAGAAACAAGAGAATAGCCACCTATGTTTAACTGCTGAAAACCTTTACAAACAATTTGGACCCAGTTCATGCCCAACAGAACATCCAGCCTGATTTGGATACATTCTGTTTTACAATCTGATAGTATTCCTAAAATATCTTTTTAAAAAAAAATCAGCAGACGACAAAGAACATGCAAACTTACCCAGTGGGTAAGAGTGCAAAAGGTACTGACCATTTTAATGGCAGAGGTTGAAATTTGATTAGTCACTGAACTTTTACTCTGGCCCTGCTTTGCAGGCTAGCAGTATATTACAGTTATTCTTGTCCGGCAATGATAACAGTCTATCAATCAGAATCGCTTTAAACAAGTCCATTCAATTCTCTTCAGATTCTTTGAAAATATTCAGTAAAATAGGTATTTGAGAGTTACTTGTTTCCATGAAAATATAAAATATAATTGAATGGACTGCACAAGTCTAGTCTGAAACAAGCGCCATTTCAGATGTATATGAAGTAAGTTATTGTTGACGCTTAAAGTGTTAAACACACATTGTTTTTGCAGAAAACCATGTCCAACTACCATAGAGCCCAGGCTCAATACGACAAATATGTTGATGTCAATATCAAGCACTCAGTTGCCTGGCAGAAAGACGGACATATCGACTTGGAGAAGATGAGGAACGATAGACTGGGAAAGAAATATTTTATGTCAGAAGGTCAATTTGAGAGAATAAAGGAAAAATATGACAGGGTTCGGGACAAACATGAAGAAGTGATAACTGCTTTGAAAGGGGTGAGTAACGTTAGTCGTAGAGAATACTAGGTGAGTGTCTTTTGATATCAAGTTTACCAGGCAAGGCTTTGAGAACGCTTGTTGACATCGCGAGGCTTGCCGAGCGATTCAACATGCGTTCTCAAAGCCGAGCCTGGTAAACTTGATATCAAAAGACGCGAACCTGGTATTCTACTTATCAGTTTACCCATTGTTAAACACTCTTCAAACTAGCGATTATGACGTAATTTTTTATTTTTGTGTTGATTCAGCGTCATTAGCGACGTCATTAAAAAGTGCAACGTCATCATGACCTGATAAAGGTAACATGCCGTGAGATAGGAAACGTTTATTAGGTTATGTTGAAACAATTCGTTTAATATTAGCGGTGACTGATAAATCCTTCTCTTGGGCTGCAGAAGCCACATAAATAACTCTTTGCCTAAGAGTTATGTCTGATGAAAACATTTGCAAACAGTTTGGACACAGATCAGGCCCGACAAAAAAATCGGGCTTGATCTGGATCCAAACTGTTTGACACTGATGGTAATCCTGCAAGAATTTTCTTCCAGGAGCTTAGCAGAATGTCCCATTGTGAGACGGCTTGTATAGAATGTCCTATGATTTTGCACGCAAAGTGGTATATACATTAAATATTGCATATGCGGTTAGAAAGTATCTAGGCTATGTTAGTATCTACAAAAAAAACGATTGTTATATGACTCCTATATAAGACCTCCTCTGATTGGCTGAAACTAGCTTTCAGTGGTTGTGACATATCTTGATGCCTACCAATGATGAGCTTAATTTAGCCAAGGACACTATGCTAAACATTATGGGTAAGAAAATATATACAATTTACCCTGAAAAATGTTGTCTATCTAAACCTATGTTAGCTTATCATAATATATATATATACACTTGTGCTCTTATTAGAGAATGTGCAATAATTGTAGCAAAAACAGAAAAATAAGATATGACCTTGATTACTATAAATTTATAAAAAAATGAATACAAAATAAGACAGCCAATGAAGTACATGTATAATGCAGTTTTTTTATAACTTTTATTTCACAATATTGTTCTTTATACATTTCTAATCTATACAAAATATATATACTTAAAGACATTAAAAACGCAACTGGAACACGTGTTATTTTTCCTATAAATATCAGCTTTGTACACTTTGTCTTTGAACTAACAAGCGTCCCTAACGTAGGAGAACGTTTTACCAAAACTTGAGCTCAATTGCACTATTCTGCCAAACATTTTGGTGAAAAATGACAAATTTATCAACTTTTTTGGTAACCATATTATTTCTTGAAATTTTATTTAATTTCAGCGTGCAAGTACTGCGTTTCAATCAAACAAACAGAAAAACGGTTTACAACACAAAATTCACTTTGCTGGAAGGACTTAAAATTTATGTTTTGAATTTCATTTTTCGTGAAATTTCCCCAAAATTTGAGAAATCTCTAAAGCTTCAATTAAACTGAATCATTTAAAAAAAATGCCATACGTAAGTTGTAAGGTCATAACCTAGGCTAATCATTTATCGCAATATTTACCATCGAAAGTGTCACTTTTTCGTTAACTTCCGGTTTTCATGCTGAAACTTTGATGACAATTTTGAAGGTCAAAGCTTCAAGACAAACAAAATCTGATGCGAATGCATAGAAAGTAGTGCAATGTGTAAATTTTCCGAAAGTCTGAACCCAAAAGAGTTATTCATAATGAAGATCTGATATCCATATTAATAAGGTGATTTTGCAGTTTTTGTGTCGAAGTTAGGGTTGTGTCCCTTTATCAAAAAATACAGCCTGGCTTATCTGGACTGCTTTAACTGCACCAAAAGAGTATTGGCTTGATCTCGCGACCATTGGTTTATGCTTTTATTTTATTAGAATGATAAAATAACATTAAATCTCGAGTAAGTTTATGCTGTAAAAGTTGCGTTTTACTGGCGTTAAGTATATATATATATATACTATTTTAAATGTATATGAGAGAGAGAGAGAGAGAGAGAGAGAGAGAGAGAGAGAGAGAGAGAGAGAGAGATTATTATGCAATCTATTTCCTTTTGTAGATATTAGCTATCAGCTATGTCTCAGTATTTTATTTGGCTTGGTGTGAATCATTTATCATTGTGTGACTATCCTAATTCTCGCTTTAATGCTGGTTATAGATACAATGTCGCTATCATTGACATAGTGGTCTATCGTTGTAAAGTTTAACATCATCAATAATTTGGCTTTTGGCCTTATTTTGCTAAGGTAAAACGGTGTTTGCATTTAATTGTCATGCTCCAAGAGCTACATAACCGAATGGAGAAGGAAAAAGCTTCCTCTATTAGCGTATAATATAGGGGTAGGCATTTTAATATGAACATTTTTTCTCTACCCATTATTCTGATTATTATTATTATTTTTATTATTAGTAAGTAAAATGCATTTAAGCCCCCCGGTGGCTTAGGCTGCTGTCCGTTCTAAGGCGGTGGTTCTCTTGTTGTTGACTTTCTGTTTATTGTTACTCCCATTGTGGGAGTCTGTAATTGTTCTATGTTTTGTTGTACGTTACTTTATGTCCATTTTAGTATTGCAATCATCTTGATGGGGAAGAGAGAGCTGATTGCTTTGCTTAATTTGTCTTCCTGGTGTCTCGTGATGGTTGAGCGGCTCTTCCTCACGGTGCCACGGGGTTGTCTGTAGTTTGTGATTGTGGTATTTCCTGATCATACTCATTTACTATTTTTTATTATTATTATTATTATTGTCTTGATTATTGTTAAAATGATTGTAGAATGGAGTCCATTTTTTCAAAAATTTAGCTACTTTATTGTTGATGTTTGCAATATACCTTTCACATTGGAATTTGACTTTAAGCATAGAAATAAAAGAATTTATGTTTAATTGTTTGGCCGAGAATTTATTTTTATAAATGTAGTGTTTTGCGACGACCATTATGTAATTCTTTAATATACATTTCCCCTGGTATGAAAATAAGATACCCTTTTTATCCAAATTAATACTTATATTTACATTTTGCATCAACCATATATGTAGAGATTGCCAAAATTCTTTGACTTTATCGCATTCGACAAATAAATGTAAAATTGTTTCTGGTTCCCGTTTACAATAGGAACATAGATTATCTTCGACTTTTCTTATTTTATGTAAGAAGGTTTTTGTAACAAGGATTTTATTATTGATTTTAAATTGAAAATCTTTTAGAGTTACTTCGCTTAGATCGTTTATATTTGTATTGTACCTATTCCATTCTTGATTATTGATATATCCCATCTCATTTATCCATTTTTCCTGCCTAATAATTTGGTCCACTTGTATTAGTTGGTCGTAAAATGTTCTACACCCCTTTTTTTCTTTAAGTAAATATTGCACATATATATTGCATGTAACATTATATTTTGTCTGGATAGAAACCAGTCTATTGTTAATAATCATATTTTTCCAGTAATTTGGTATTTTATGAATTAATGATTGGTAATCTAAAAAAGTACCATTAATACCATACATTTCTTTGAGAACATCAAACTGATAGAAGTTTCCGTTAATATCTAACAGGTCTGATATCTGTTTAATTCCTTTTTTAAACCAATTGTTAATGTATAAGTTTTGCCCTCTGATTAAATTATTGTTGAACCAAAGTGGTGAGCAAAGAATTTGTTTTATTGATTCCACTTTGCATACATTACAGAATTTTGCCCAAGAATTTAGACAATCCTTCCAGAAAGGATTACTTAAGTTTTTACTTAAATCTATAGAGTATCCTGATCCGCAGCTAAGTAATTTATGAAAGTCTACTTTCGATAGAGAATACCATTCCACATTTTCAGAGCTCTGAATAACTCTACGAAGCCAAGAAATTTTTAGGGCATTAATAAATTCTGAAATATTTACCATTCTTAGCCCACCTGCTTTTAGATTTTTAACAATGACAATTCGTTTAATTCTGTCTGGAACTCCATTCCACAAAAATTGATAAAATATTCTTTCTATTGTTTTTAAAAAATCATCAGGGGGTTTTGGTAGTGCCAGTAACAGATGAATGAACTTTGCAAGTGCTAGTGACTTTATGATTGTTATTCTGCCAATGAGAGTTAATTTTCTTTTTGACCATTGCTTGCAAACACCTTTAACTTTTTTGATTATATCTATAGAGTTTAAGTCCCAAATATTATATATTTCTGTTGAGAATGTTACACCCAAAATTTTAAAAGGACCTTGTGTCCAATCTAAAGTATAGTTATGACATAGTCTTGTTGGGGAGTTACTGAGTGAACCTATCCAGATCGCTTTTGTTTTTTCAACATTTATCTTTAGTCCAGACATTTCATAAAATTTTTGTAAGACATCTAGTGCTTCTCTGAGTGAGTTTTCAGATCCATTTAAGAATAGTTGAGTATCGTCTGCATACTGACTTATTTTATACTCCTTATTATCAATTATAATTCCACGGATAATATTGTTATTTCTTATCATTTTTCCTAATATCTCAGCGCATAAGATAAAAATATAAGGTGATATTGGGTCACCTTGTCTGCAAAGTAAGTAAGGTTGCAAAGATCAGGAATCGATACAATCAAGTACCACACCTGACCCAGGATACCAATGGGAAAGTGACAAACTCACAGAAGACACCACAAACGAGAGCCAAGAGGTCAGCCCTTTCCCAGCAGGTGACCACGAAGCACATATAAACAGACGCGCACAAAACAAAGCAAACACAAGACAGAACAAAAACATAAAAGATCCACAAAAGAAGTACCGCCTTGGAACGGTCAGTAAAACATTTTACCGGAGGGCTTAAACCGGTTTAACGGCGCCAACCTCACTCTTAATTCAGATGTGAATCAAGACACATAGATATTAGGTTTGCATGAAAGACCCCTAACTTATCAATGCATCATCTCCTAAAACATATAAATCAAGATATAACAAGGAGATAAAGCAAGGATAAGGACTCAACAGTAAATTAAACTGAATACCGGAGCAAAAGAAATCCAACAGGTAAACCCCGGTGGGCCCGACAAACAGCCAAAGCATCAGGCCCCTACCATCTCATCAATAGATAAGTCTTTAAGTCAGAACCATCATAGAGTCTGAAGTCCGACCCACCGGCGTGCAATTAAAGAGGAATGCAAAGTTGCCAACCGTGATTGGGTTGACTACCAAGCATGCAGTCTGTTGCAATACATTAATGTTATAGCCAATCTTTTTATAATGAGAAATTATTTTAATGAACTGCGCTGAAAAATTATTAGAGCCAACAATCTTCTTCAACTTATACACCAAGTCACCATAGAAATCAGGTTCCGAAAGTCCTTGGCGCAAGAGAGATTTAAGTCCAACTTGGAATTTAGAAATCAAATCAAAGTATTGTCTATAAAATTTTGAAAATGTTTTGCGAAGTTTATGATACCGATAGCTCTGTTTAAGAAGTTTCTAAGTTAACAATTTATAAAACATCATAAATTAGACGTATATTTACTCCTATAAATCTTCCAGAGATAAAACCTTTTTGATTTTCGTGGATTAGTTCATCTAAAGTTGATTTAAGCCGATTTGCTATTACAGCTGAAGCCATTTTGTATACTACATTTAACAGAGAAATTGGTCTCCAGTTTTTTAAATTATACCTACATTTGTTTGGTTTGGGCAAGCATGTTATTATACCTTGTTTTTGGGTTACTGATAAAGAACCTGTTCTATAGCCATAATTTATAGATCTTAGAACAAACACTCAAATATCAATCCAAAAGAATTAAATAGAAAAACTCTGATATAAATCCATTCTGAATGATACATGATTCCGCTCCTTTTTGGAAGATACTTATCCATTTAATAATCGAGTCTCCAAAATTATAATATTTTAATGTTTTTTCTATAAACTTCCATGAGACAGTATCAAATGCTTTTTCGAAATCAATTGATAAAATAAGGCCCTGTAGATTCTGATTTTTAGTTTCAAATAAAACATCATAAATTAGACGTATATTTACTCCTATAAATCTTCCAGAGATAAAACCTTTTTGATTTTCGTGGATTAGTTCATCTAAAGTTGATTTAAGCCGATTTGCTATTACAGCTGAAGCCATTTTGTATACTACATTTAACAGAGAAATTGGTCTCCAGTTTTTTAAATTATACCTACATTTGTTTGGTTTGGGCAAGCATGTTATTATACCTTGTTTTTGGGTTACTGATAAAGAACCTGTTCTATAGCCATAATTTATAGATCTTAGAACAAACACTCCAATATCAATCCAAAAGAATTTAAAAAATTCAACTGTAAAGCCATCCAGACCTGGACTTTTCTCATTTTTCATATTTTTTAATGCCTTTGTTAATTCAACATATGTCATTTCCCCTTCAATTTTTTGTGCCTCAGCTTCTGAAAGTTTGGTGTCGTTTTCCCCAATAATATTTTCAATTGGTGTATATTCGTCTATTTCGTTTACATTGTCATAACGTTTTTCATAAAATTGCTTTTGACAGTTTAATACTTCATTCGTTTTTGTATATTCAATGTCATCATATATTAGTTTATTTATGACTTTGCTGGTATAATTTCTATTTTCCAGATTGAAAAAAATAATTTGTAGGTTTTTCGCCTAAGTCCATATATCTACATTTCGATCTTAACATTACCCCTTCTATTTTCTCATTCCTCACATTAATTAATTGGTTTTGCTTTTGTACCAAATCGGCAACCGTTTGATTATTTATATTTATACCATTTTCATAAAGCTCGTTTTCAAGGCGTTTAATGTCTTCTTCTAGTGTTTTTTCCTCTTTTAATCTTTTTTTCTTCTTTTCTGAACTGTATTTAATTGTATTGCCCCTTATCATCATTAATAAAGTTTCTAAAAATAGTTGATCATTTATATGAAATCAAATTTCTTCATTAGAAATGTTTCCATGGTTTAAATTGTTTTCATTACTTACATATGTTTTCTTTACATCGTCAATTGTATTTTTTATAAGCGAAATATAATCCTTATCTTTTAAAAGTGTGTTATTAAACTTCCAGTACCCCCTCCCTCTTTCGCTATCAATCAATTTTAATTTTAAAGTTATCCCTGAATGATCTGTTCTATATCCTGGAATAATTTTGGTGTCAGTTACAAATTGAAACATGTTTTCACTTATAAGGTAAAAATCTAACCTGGCTTGTTTTATCACTTGGTTAAGCCTGCGCCATGTATATTTTCGACTATCTTCATTACTAACGCGCCAAACATCTAGTAAATTTTCCTCTTCAATATAATCTAAAATCACTTTTCTTGCTTTTGGGTTATTAATGTGTAAATAATTATTATAGTCCAGGTCTAGGTCTAAAACAAAGTTCCAATCACCACACATAATTGCCTGGTCGTTTTCAAACTCGGAGACTTTTTGTTTAATGTTGGTATAGAAGTTAGGATTATCTTGATTGGGACCGTATAAATTTACTAATGTAATTCGTTTCCCTTGTATAATTATATCCAGTATAATGTAATTACCGTTTTTATCGGTTTTGACTCTCTCTACCTTATATTCAAAATTGTTATTCATTAATATAATGCAGTTTTTTTACATACTATCCCAAGTAACAAACAAAATATACATGTGTCTACATGCTATACGCTATCACTTAACACCTTTAACACTTTATATTCTGGAAACGCCTAAGATCGGTTCTGGGTCTGGGTCCAAGACGTTTGACACCCTCAAGCTCAAGATAGTTTACTGATGAAACGCCAAAACTGACAATCATTCACCAGTCTCAGACTCAAAATAAAGTTCAATGATTGGCTGCTTGCGGACACGTGTCCGCAAGAAGTCAATCATTGAGCTTTATTTTGAGCCTGAGAATGAACTCAAGTTTTATAACCTCGAGGCCAGGACCTGTAGTTGGGTTTATTAGTCTCTAGCTCTCACCAGAGAGTAAACTTATCAATACTTTACATCCTCAACTAACAATATCACCGTCAACTTCAGCAGAGGAAATAATAAATTCTGGGATTCAAATTCCAAATAATCTGTCGAAAGAAGCAGTTTTTATAAGTATCTGTGCCAGCTGTAGGAATCTGAAAAGCAATTGAGTGATGATTTCTTCCTTTCAGGGTTCATGGGATGAGGTCATCTGTTGGTCAAACCCCCAGATTCATAGTTGTAGTTCCCTGCTACAAATCTGGCAGCGCACTGGGCGCACCAGTCCTTTGTAAGCTGCCTTCCTTACGTCTTGGAGACAGGGATATAAAAACCAAGGGGTCTGTAAGACTTAATTTTGAAAAAAGTCAGCAGACGACAACAAAAGCATGAAAAATTACCCAGCATGCACAGAGTTAATTATGCTTCTTTGTTCTATTTTGCAGATGGCACAAGAGATTCAGAGAGTGATTGAAAGAGAAACAGAATTGTCATTACAACATGGTGTAAGACAGCTAAAGGAAATAGGGCAGAGCATAATTTTGTCCAAGTAAGATCGCTAATTATTGATATCTTTCAAAAAACGTTATGACCATCGAAATATGATAATAAAATACTACATGTACATCACCTGGTACAAGTCATTTAGATTATTTGGGCCGCGACACAAGAAAACCTGTCTTCGGGGTTTCCAACAAAGTGAGTTTCAAACCAGTCTCCTCAGCTACAGAGACTAGCTAGAAAATTGAAATTTCACATGTAGCAAGTTTACATATGACACTTTCCAAAAAGCGAATAACAAAGGCGCTGATCAGACTGCGCGAATGCGCAGGCTGGTCTGCGCATTTGTTGTTCGCCAACCCCCGAAGACAGGTTTTCTCGCGACGTGGCCCATTTGATAATGATTTGTTTCCGCTTAGATTATTTGGTAATAATGTGTTTTATTAAATGCTAATGACATTGAGAATATTTGATAATGATGTGTTTCATTAAATGCTAATGACATTTAGAATATTTGATAATGATGTGTTTCATTAAATACGTATGCCATTTGGATTATTTGACAATGGTTTGTTTCATTAAATGCTTATGCCATTTGGATTATTTGATAACAATGTGTTTCATTTAATGCTAATGCCAGTTGGATTATTTGATAATGATTTGTATCACTAAATGCTAATGTCATTTGGATCATTTGATAATGTTAAGTTTCAATAAATGCTAATGCTATTTGGATTATTTGATAATGATTTGTTTCATTAAATGCTAATGCCATATAGATTATTATATAATTATATGTTCATCAAATGTTTATGTAATTTAGATTATTTGATAGCATGTGTTTCATCGAATGCGAATATCATTTAGAATTTTAATAATAAAGTGTTTCATCAAATGCTTATGCCATTTAGATTACTTAACTATTTTAAAAGTGTTTCATCATTATTAAGTTGATGTATTATTTTAGTGGTTAACATCATGAGAACGTGCAGTACTTAGTGTCTTTTTTAGTTTTGCATTCATCTTGTGAGTAAGAGAGAGCCGGTGGCTTTACTTGAATAGTCTTTGACTGTTCGTGTGATTTGGCTCTTCCTCGTGGTAATGTGAACTTGTCTGCAATGTGTATGATTTACTATTTCCTGGTCATACTCACTTACTTTTTTATCATTAATCAAACTCTTTTTTTCTGAAACACTGCACCAAAATGATGTACTTACAAGTATTTTCTGACTTTTTATCATCTATTCAAACAACAAGCGAGTATGACCAGAAACTGCTACAATCAAAGACCACAGACCCATCCACGACACCACGGGGAAGAGTATACAACTATTTCATACCTTTCTGTGCAACAGTCAAAAATATTATCCCCGAGGTGCCTTGGATGATCCGATGAACTGTTGCCCAAGGCCAAAGGCCAACAGTGTATTGGGTCATCCACAGCACCAAGGGGGTAATAGTTTTGACTGTTGCACAGAAAGGTATGAAGTAATTGTTCTCGCATTACCTAACTAAGAACAATATAAAATATCAGCTACATGATGCTGATATCAATGCGTGTACGGTTCGTTTAAGTTTAACAATGGCGGATATGAGGTATGATTTGGCCAATATAAACTCCAAATAACTTTGTTGTTTGTGGTCAGAAACATAAAGTGTGGGTACTCGTTTTATTTGTTAAAATGACCAGAACACTTTGAGACCAAAATTGAACAGATTAGACAAAATTTTCTGTTTTGCAACAAAACCGCATCTCCTACAGCAACTCCATTTAAGTGACACTGCTAAGTTTGACGTCATCAGTGATCAGCGTGGCACGTACGTGACTGGGAAACAGTAAAAATGTGGTCATGGAAACAGTTCATCGAAACTGGATCAAACTGGCAGCGACTGACAACTTGTTAAAACAGTCAAAAATGCTTAATTACTCTTTATATAGTATAGAACATAAAGTAAAGCAACCAGCTCTCTCTTCCTTTCCAAGATGATTGAAAAAAAAAACAGAAAAAAATACACTAGTTTCGCCCGCTGATAGTGGTATTTGGATCCTCTCTCCCCTAATCAACTAAATAAAAAAAAATTAGACCCCCTCTGAAAGAACTTTCTGGATCCACGTATGATATTCTCGACATCAAATTTGGGCAATTTAAAAAGATTGATATATAAGTAGGCATAGTTTAATTTCGGTGGTTTCTCAAATCCATGCGTGCCCTTTAAAATTATGTTCTGTTCTCAAAGGGGATCTTCTTCAAGGAAAGAATATGCTCCCTACAGAGGAGCATATATTTCCTTTAATAGTAGCACCTTTAAAGACGTGGTTTTATCGATGTTGAAACATACTCTACTGTTTAAAAGATGGTTGATCGATGCAGATACCAACATACTAAGGATGTGTACCCATGCATCACCTAGCTGCTTATTGTGGGGCTCAATTCGAAAATGTATTTTGCGGTCTCATATTTTGGCGATTTTTGTTTATACCGCTGAAAGCCCCAAACTACCCGCCAAAATTAAAGAGACTAGATCTGTAACTTGAACATTTTTCGAAAAAAAAATTCTTTTTAAATCATTTGTAAAAAATAGAATTAAATTATGTTTTTGAAATAAAATGTTCAGCACAGCTGAAAGCTGCATGAAACAGTGAGTTATATTATAAAAACAGGTGATTTTTCTCTTGTTAGGATTTATTTTTTTACGTCCCTCCAATAATTCTAGACAGTTGTTTTTTTTATCATAAAAGCTATTGTTTTGATTGATATAATTTGTAAAATTTATGAAAATGGTAAAATGTTTACCTGAATTTGAGTATTTTTACTGTATTTTTGAAAAATAGAAACTTTATTTCCAAAATTAGAATATCAAAAGTTACAGCCTATGCAGCTTTAAGTGTTTTAGGGTAATATTTTGTATAATTGCACTTTTTAGGACCCTAACTGAGGACCTTGATAATATCAATGTACAATTGATTGCGAAAGAAGTCTACTCCCAGCTCTGTGTATCATATGAGTTTCCTGATATTGTGAGTATTATTATTATAATTTGCACTCAACCATAGTGAAGTTACGTAGTTTGTCACGTTGTATTCACTTGATTGGACAAATGCAGGTATTTCTTTCATTTTTCTAACCGTAAATACAGTTAATGGCCCAGTTCCGAATCACTTTTACTTCAAGGCGTATTCCAAATAGTTGCTCCGAGTTAATGAGATTTCGGTTTTACTATTACAAAGCACTATCATTCCCCTAAATAATGAACCTCAATTTGTATCATTCAGACTCTGCTATGTGTCATACCACGGCTTTGAAGTAGGCCGCCAATTTGCCCAGTTGCGGGTCATTTGCCCAGTTTCGAATCACTTTAGGAATTCTAAGAAATTACCTTCAGTAGTACAGTTGCATTAAGGTTTTGACATTGTTGGCTTAATCACTACTTCCAATGACGAGTTTGACGCATTATTTTACCGTATTCATTGCAGTAAACTTGCACGGACACAGAAAATAACCAAACTTTGACGGGCAACCATTGGCCCGCAAGCGAAATGCCATATAAGTGGCGCCTCGCTAGCGGTCCGATGATGACCCGACATCGGTAGCTTTGTACTTTTCCAACCAGTGATCCTAAGATAATCTACAGCTTTGTGCTTTTCCATGCGGGAGGGGATGGTCCGGACACCCAGTACTCGCGCATGAATATATGTCCAAAGACTATGAACATTTTAACCACATGCAAGTAATACTCCCGATTATACACCCTGGCTAATGATCGAAAGGTTTACAGGTACATGTAAACTTGGTCTACGAGACAGTGTAGAGTTGAACTAGATCAGATAGCTGCTAGAGGCGCGTTCTAATCAGGATCTGCATTGTCATTTGACGCATCGCTTTGAGATAGAAACACTAACATTCACTTTTCTATTTTTGTGACATTTTTATTTAACGCCTGTGCTCATTTACATAGGTTTTTTAAGCAATACTGGTCCCGATCTCATTAAAAACGTAAAGCTACCAAGCCAGCTTTCAATTTTGGGCCGTAATCGGCACGTCAGCGAAACGCCATTTAAATGGCGTTTCGCTGGTGGACCGAAGAGGGCCCGCTAATAGTGGTATTTGGATAATTCCTCCCCCATCAAACTTAAAAGAACGTTGTCAAGGTTGGACCCTCTCTGACAAAACTTTCTGGATCCGCGCACGTAGTGGTTACGGATAAATGATACATAATTAGGATAATGGGCTTCAACCAGCTAAAGTTAATCGGGAACGGGACTGACTTAGAGTCCCAACTAAAGACTTAAATTGCCCGGTATCGAGCTCGGGATTCCTGGTCTGCTAGGCCTTCATCACTTTTGCTGAGAGAGAGAGAGAGAGAGAGATAGAGACGGACATGCATATAGAGAGACTTAGATAGACAGGCAGACTAATAGACAGACAGACAGACAGACAGACAGACAGACAGACTGATAGACATAGAAATTCAACAGACACACACAGAGGCATAATCCTCATGCATACACGGATCAAGGGAAGCCAGGGAAGACTGGGGCACAGAGCCCCCCCCCCCACACCCCCTGTAAAGTACCATAGCTATACCCCTAAAATTCAGACTATTTTCACACTAATGCTCTCTAGAGCTACCAAGGCCATCAAATGGAGTTTCGCTGAAGGGCCGACGACGGCCCGCTTTTGTGGTATTTGGATCATCTCTCCCCTCATCAACTAAAACGACATGAAATATATAAAAAAAAACGTCGTCAGAGAGAGAGAGAGAGAGAGAGAGAGCATATGGTGCCCGTGAAACTTTTTCACATAATTTTGACTTCTATGTTGTACAACAGCTGAGCTCGTGTACGTTATTGTTATTTGACGTGAAATAAAACTCTGAGTCAGCTGATTCGAAACTGGGCAAATAAGTGACAATGATTACACGGCTATCACGGAACCAAAAACCAAAAAATGTCTGTTTTTTCTTGGATGTAATTTAACAATTGTTGGAAAACATGCTGAAACCAAAAGTTTGATAAAAATGCATTTCAAACGAAAGCATTTTTAGGAAATATGCAGTGAACAGATACTGACACGTGTGAAAATATACCTTCATAAAATGGGTCATGGAGGGAAATTGTAATTATTTCACCAAGCAGATAACTTATAGATATTTGCTTTCACCCACATACAGAGGGATAATTATACAACAAAACAAAACCAAAATGTATATTTTAAATTTTACCGCTGATGTGTAGTTTGCAACGAAACTATGACGTGATTCGGAACTGGGAAAGATTCGAAACTGGGCCATTAACTGTATGTTCCATATGTTCCGAAACTGTTCTCTTCAAATACCTATCATTCGATCGGTACTCGAATCTATTCCTAAATGCTTACATAAATCGCCATGCACATACTGAATCCTTAAACATTATTGAAGTCTATAGTCCTTGTGGCATATGGCATGTTTTTCTAGTATAAAGTATTTACACCCATATCAATATGCATAAATACCAGCAAATCGACGTATACATTTACCAGTGTGATAATGTTGATCTACCACATTGTTTGGCTTAAATCTCCTAACTATTGTCACTTGATCTTCTGACACTGTGAAAGGGTTTCTGGTTTGTGATTTTAAATATTTTCATTGATTTCAAAATATGAGAGAAATAAGTTAATTTTGATCATATTTTATGGCATAAAATCTGTGCCACACACTTATAACCCTTAAAGCGCCAAGAAAAAATGCATCTGAAAAATGACGTCTGCTGAGGTTGTCTGCTGCAAATAATTGCCTAAGATTACTGACTAATTTAAGTATAGAAGCAAACATGGTGGATCCAGATCAGACTGCTTCTATAGGAGCAATCGGATCAGGGTCCACACTGTTTGTCATAGAGGCTTCTTAAACATTTTTGCAGACGAGAAAAGCAGACAACTTTTGTTGCCACTTGCGCCTTAAGGGTTAACAGTAATGTTTCAACAGTACAAACGCATTCACATCATGTTTCAACGAACACAAACACATTCACGTTCTGTTGGTGCGTGAATTTGGTACCTTAAATATAGGAATGGAAAATCAGTACAACTCAAAAGTTTTCTTCTACAAACTAGTTTCGGATTTTATTCCTTCTTCAGTGCAAAATGGACATTGTATATAATGTCACTAGGAAGTGATGCATGACGCTACTATGTGATGCCATAAGCGTCACTAAAATTTAAAATTGCTGTTTCAATATTATCGCTCTTATAATTATAACCATTTATCCTAAAGACGCATAATAGAGACTGAAAACGGCCAGCCACGTGTTGACTGCAAAATGGTGACAAAATAAAGTCCCATATTTTCGGATATTTTGATGAATATTTCTTTAATTTTTGCAACAATAACAATCAAACATTAACTTAAAGCATTGAAAAAATCATGTTTGATAGTTAATCATGATCGTTCTACAGGTCCCTTAGGAGGGGTTGAAACCTTGAGCTGTCTTAGTTTTTTTTTTTTTAAAAAAAACTGACATAAGTGCATGAAAAACTATGTTGAACCCTATATAAATCTTCAAGAGTGACATGAGCGGATCCAGAGGGGGACAGGGGGTTGGACCCCCCTCCCTGAAAAATCACAAAGCTATAGGGTTTCTAAGCAATACGGGTCCAGATCCCCTGAAAAAGTACAAAGCTACCAAGCTAGCGTTCAATGTTGGGTCATCATCTGTCCGCCAGCAAAAGCCATTTAAATGTTGCCCGCCAGCGAAACGCCACATAAATGGGGTTTAGCTGGCGGGCCAATGATGGCTCGCTTTTAGTGGTATTTGGGTTCTCATCAACTAAAAAATAGTTGTCAGAGTTGGGCTCCCTCTGACAAAACTTTCTGGATCCACGCATGAGTAATATGCTGATTTTGGTTAAGAACTAAAAAAAATCAAGCTGTTAAGTTTTTAGAACTAATTTTTCGCAATTACTTTTTATCTTCAATTTTAGCAATATGTGTTCGCGATGAAAGTTGTAGAGGAGAATTTCCGCCAACTTCTCCAAAAGGTCTTGTGCTTGTGGCACAAACAGATTTTTGTGTATATAGATGAAGATTTTGCAATAAATTGAATTAGGAGCCGCTGTGGTGTAGTAGATAAACCGCTTGCCTTATAAACCAGGGGTCGCAGGTTCGATTCCCGGCTTCACCAGTCTGTTTGATGAGACTTTAAGGCGTGACCCTGTCTACATATGACCTTAGCTATGGTTGGGACGTTAAACACAAACACAACAAAAAAAATGAATTTGTCCTCAATTTCCAAGTCGTTTAATGACAGAAAGGGGTAGTTTCAAAAAATATTCGGAAGCGGTTCTTCAAAGGCTGTGCAAAACATAAAACTGCTGTTAACATACTCAGAATTCACCATGTTTAAGCAGGCTCATTTGTAAAAATATAGGCTGGGTTATCGCATGACATGCAATTTTTCTCTTATGCACGTGCTATGATATGAACGGATTTGAGATGACCCCGCTAGCTTAACACACGAGCGAATCAGGTGCGAATTCTATTATATTTGAACAAGCCATCCATCGCTATAGTAATTGAATTAGGGCGGTGCAATGTAACTTTTGGACTGACATCTTGGACTCGGTTTATTTGCGCTTTGCTTAAAATGTTCAAAGAGTGCATCTAGGCACAGAAGAGCCTGCAGCATCTATGATGTTGGAACCATTTGGAGAAGTTGGCGGAGATATTATCGCGAACACATTTTGCTAAAATTGAAGATAAAAAAAGTTATTGCGAAAAATTAGTTCTAAAAACATTACAGCTGGAGTTTTTTTAAGCAAATTAATTTTTTGATTATGCACTCCAATCTAGAAGCCAATTTGTCTTTTATTATTATTCACTGATCTTGTTTTCTTTAATTAGTCGAGACATATGATAACATCCGGGAAGGGCTACGTGAAGAACCCAACTTTTAACATTGATCAAATAGATGAAAAGACAGGTCATGTAGACAAAGCCTTGTTGGTTACAGATGTTTTAGGTAAGTCAACATCAGGGCTGATATCATAATGTAGCTGCCATTTGTCAATGGAACAGGCGGTACTTTCATAAGCGAGATACCAAACAGAGTTTGAAAACGAAAGACTGCCTGAATAGACAGGTCATGGAGACAATGCCTTGTTGGTTGCAAAACTTGTTGGTAAGTAGGCCCAAAGGTTATAAAACTTTTTCATGGTCAACTTAACTGAGCATGAAATTTTAAATGCTCATAAAAACTAAAATGCTGAAAATTAAGGTCTTATCTTGCTTTCAAGCTTCCAGATGTTGTTTTATCACGCTTATAAATTAGAGCGAATAACAAAGGTGCAAATCAGATTGTGCAGACCCTCAGGCTGGTCTGTGCTTTTGTTGTTCACATGCAAAAAAGTCAGTTTTTCTCACCAGGAGGCCTACATTTGATATGGGCTACTTTTGAAATGTAAAATATGTCTTATCTCATGCTCATCAAAACACCCATACTACAAGAAAACCTGTGTACAACGGCCACCTTAAAAAAGACCAAAACTTGGTTTTCAAGAACAATTATCGCTTAATGCAGGTCAAAAGTATTGCAGAATGCTCCAAGGGGAGCGTTCTGCAATACTTTCGACCTTCATTAAGCTACCATTTGTCATTAAGATCTTTGTTTTGTCTTTTTTGAGTGGCCGTTTTACACAAGTTTTACTGTATTTTTCTAATCTAATGCTTAATATATTGCAGATACCAATATCAATGACGTTTACGTAAAGGCCAAACATAATATCGCCAAGGAAACAGTTGGTGACCTTAAATTAAAGAAAGGTAAGCTTGAAACGGTGCATACTACATGAAGAAGGTCTATAAAGAAATAGGACATAAACTTACACATCACAAGTTGTTAGAACAAACAAAATGTAGCAATTATAGCTCACCTCTGACATCACAAAATGAGACATATAGGCCTTGAGCTGGCTATTGACCCCCCACCCCCCCCCAGGGGGAATTTTGTACACTATGATTTACTGAAACCACATTATATAAGACACAAAATAAAAGATGTAAGCCCTCTGAGAGTGGCAGCGTTAACGTGTAACATCACGTTATATACGTTACCCCCCGAAATAGCATTAAACGTCCCTAATAATGTCTCAACCATGACATGTTCGCACATATTTTCATGCTGACACAGGTTTATGAACTTCTTATAGCACAGTTACATATTTTAGTATCGATTTTATAAATGTATTTACCGTTGTATACGTTACTTAGTGTTTCCTGTGTTATTTCCGAGCATCAGTATGTTATTTATTGACAATACATGTTTTACATCTGTCACAGAGTATAGTTAGTTGATAAGGCTGCTACTCAAATGATTTAAAGTTCTTTATTATGGTCGCTTACACTTTTTCAGGCCCATGTTACGTATGTTACCCTCACAATAGCATTAAACATTCAAGTTAATGTCTCTAACAAGCCCTGTTTATACTTATTTGCATGCTGGCACAGGTTTGTGTACTTCTTTCAACTAGGTTTACCTATTTTAGGTGTTCATTTAATAAATGCCTTGTCATTTAACTGTTATGTGTGTTACCAAATGATACATTAGTTATTCTGAATATCTGTACAGCAGTTGTTGACTTTACATGTTTAACGTCTGTCAGAGAATATAGCAAATTTATAAGGCTGAAACAAATTGAAGTTCCTTATTAATTTATAGTGACTTAATTAAACTATTATGATAATGTGATCTGTCAACCTTCGCTGTTTGCTCGCATAAACAGAAGATACCATGCATTCAAATGTGAAGTTCTGAAAGACAGTCACTGGGAAACAGCTCAGTTCTGTGCAAGGTATATAATTCAGATGGTGTTGACACTGATTAGGGCTACAAGGAAAACAACTTTGAATAGCATGTCAGCTCTATCAGTATGCCTTGTACCTAAAGTTCATTCCACACAATCACAACAACCACTCACAATATGTACCTATGTAACTGATTACACTCACTCATAATTTGTCTGATACACATCACAGATGCAAAGAACTTCAACAAAATTGGTTAAGTGTGTCACAATCATTGGTTCTTTGCTTGAGAAATGCTTTTGACATAACTATCAGACAAACAATAAAGAGGTATTATAGGCTTCACAAGCCAGAACTACACTTCGTACTACAGATGGAATGGTGTATTACTCATCACATCAGAGCTCAATATATTGAAACAACTCTTCAATGCACTGAAATGAAATATTCAATCTGCTCCGATGCAAAGAAGAAGGAGTACTAGAGGCAGTTTCTGGCTTCACCAATCTTTTTAGTTCTTGTTTTGAAAAAATGAACCCGTACTTTTTGTATTTTGTTGTTCCTGCTAAGTCTGGCATAGCTAAGGATCTTATTGAGGCTGATGACATTGCCAGGAAGGCTGTTGCAGACTTCATTGACTCACTTTTAGTTGAAAATCTCTCTCTCACAACCCCATTAAATGCTACAAGGTAATAAAGCTTTGAGGCTTGCGAGGTCAAGAAGAGATTGTCCAATTTACAAAATGTAATCAGCCAGATGAGAGCTTAAAGGAGCGTCTTCGGTCAGCAGGACCTTTATATTGGCCATAATGTTGACCTTGAGTTGACGCTGCAGTTCCTTCGGGGACCCGCACCATGGTAACTGACAACTCCTGATAGAAATTTCACCAAAACTGACAAGTCTAAACTTCCGCATGGATTGCAATCACACATTGAACAAACATTCGATTGGCCATGTAGTGCTGCACATAACTTTGATGGTAATGCCATACTACAGAGCATAATAGCTTTTCCTGTCACCTTCAAGGATCTGATGAAACCAGGCACTATTCAACCAGGCACGAAAGCACTATTCAATCAGGCAGGAAAGGTAGGACCTGTTGGTTTTGTCACTGATACATGTATACAATGTATAAGCAGCAGTCTATAGTCTTACAAATATTCTCGCAGAGGATAATCTGGATGTTTTGTTCAACACTGGTGCATGTAAATAAAGGTGCTCATTTTTAATGTCAACAACATCGGCCAGAATATGGGGGAAGAGATCTACAGTCATACACTGCTTAACAAATTGTGACACTACCAAGGTGTCAACGTGTTAGTACCACGAAAAGGTTGTTCCTATCAAACTGATAGAGAACCCCTCCTCACTAGTTCATCTATATTCTAAGCAGGATAGAAAAGCAAACTGAGAATTGCTCTAGGCACTCATCAGTGACATAAAGCCCTAACATGTGCTATTTATGTAAATGTGAATAAGCTGCAGTACGACATGTTTCTCAAAAAATGCCATACACATATACTGACTATTTCAAATGGCATGAACGTGAGCTTAATTCCATCCTGCTTTTCTGTCCTCAAGATGTACATACAAAGATTGAACTTTTAACTATCAAGTCTTTCCCATGAAAACAAGTAAGGCTTTCCAGATATAAACACAATGTGTGGAAAATAAATGGGAAAGAAATACAGTACCTCTGGCTTAAAGAAACTTGATTGCATCCTAACAAAGAGCAACAGAATTATATTATACATTTTGTGTGATATGGGGTTACCATGTCCAAAACTCAATATCTCATACCTTGTAAAAGATAGAAACATAATATTTGCAGATTCCAAAAGGTGCATAAACATTCTTTAATACAAAATGAATTAGTAAGCACGTTCATATTTAAAAAAAATATCAAACCATATTAGTTTCATAAATCAATTATATAGGAATAATAAAAAAAAAATGTAACATACGTAACACTTTGGGGTGCATATTTGTTTTCAAAGGCATTTGTTTTCCATATCTGCGATGCAAAAATAGCTTACTTGGATGATATAGCCAGTTTGGAAATCTTACCTTATGGTTTGCACTTTTCAGAAGACATGTCATTTACTAAAATTATCACATATTTTGATGAGCACTATATGTAATTGGCTGTTACAAGGTATTGGTGCCATCACAAGAGTGCTAGCATATTGCAAAATCCTTGCAAGATGAATCTGATAGAGGATTAATAAGCTGCATTTGGACAATTCCTTAAACCCTTGGATAATATATGAAGAGTTGCTAGCTTGGCAAGAAACATCCTGATGGATTTTCTTTGATCTTTTAAGTTATTACTCGCATACTGCAATGTATGTTACAAACTCTCCATGAGTATTATGTTAACTATATTTGAGGTCTCTATAAAAGAAAAGAGTGTTTATGGTAGTTTATGTTTGAGTTACTTCCTCAGCAAATGAGCCAGAGTAAAACAAAGTACATGGACCTGTGTCAGCATGCAAATAAGTACAAGCAGGTCGTGTTGGAGACCTTATCTTGAACGTTTATTGGTATTCTGAGAGTAACGTATGTAACCTGGGCTATAAAATACAAATCTAGTATAAGACACCGTAATTAAGAACTTCAATTCATTCAAATGGCAGCCCTATGGATTTGCTATATTAACTGACGGATGTAATACATGTATAGTCAATCACTGCCATACTGATACATGGAAATAACATATGAAACACTAAGTAACATATACAACAGCAAAAACTCAAGTCATTTATAAAATAAATGCTAAAATTATGTAACCGTGTTAACAGAAACTCTTAAACCTGTACCAGACTTTAAAAAAGTGTGAATACGTCATGTTGGAGGCATTATCAGAAAAATTTAAAGTTATTTTGCGGGGTAATGTACATAACATGATGTTACACGCTAACGCTGCCATTCTCAGAAGGCTAATATATTTCATTTTGTGGCTTATATAATGTAGTATCTGGATATTATAGTGTACAAAATTCCCCCTGGAGGAAAGGGGGACTATAGGCCAGCGAAAGGCCTAGAGAATTACATTTTACATTTTTGTTGTGATATGGGGCTACCATGTTCAACATCTAATAACTCAAAAAGTATATAAGATAGAAACGTAAGGCTTGCAGTTTTGAAAAGGTAAATAAAACAGCTTTAATATAATACCACATTAATGAACATAAACTGGTTTCAATAAAATTCAAGACAAACTATATTAGATTCATTTATCATTTTAAAGGGGGTTCACTGAAAAATGTAGCATACACTACATTGAGGGTGACTATATTTGGTTTCAAATGTCAATATCTATAGCCCAATAATAGCTTACTTAGAAAATATAACCAATTTGGAAATCTTACCTAATCTTTTGCACTATTCTGAAGTCTTAAAAAGAATTTTACTTATCAAATATTTTGTAAGGTAACGTATGTAACAGGCTGTTACAGCTTAACGTTGCCATTGTCAGAGGGCTAACATGTTGCAGAATGCTTGCAAGACATTAGGCTTTAAGAAAAATATGGTCTACAAAATTCCCCCTGGGGGGGAGGTAAACCATATCCAGCCAGTGGCCTAATAATAAAACATTAAAACTGTACAAAACATTAGAATAAAGCAAGCATTTCTCTCTTGGTTCCAAGCTTATCCAAGCTTAACTAGTGTCATTTGAGTGGGACATGGGCAGATTGCTGAGTCTGACCAGGGTTTTCAATGTTTGCATAGAATGGTCTCTTAGAATTAAATGGAAAAAAACATAGTCTGTTAAAATTTGAAATAAGAATGAAAAATACCACCCAACAGCCCTTTAAGCCTTAAAATGTATTGGTCCAAATAATAAGAGTGGGAAATTCTATTCTACTTAAATGGGTTAAAGAATTTCTAAAATTATTTTTCTTGTCCTTGTCTGAATTATTTACATTACTATATCCCTTACGTGTATTTCAGATCAAGTAGCAAAGCTCAAACTATGCTCTAACGACAAGAAGATAGGATTTGGATGGAGCAAAAACATTTTCGGACAAAAGAAGTGGGGTTTCCTTGAGACAGTAGCAACAAGAACCTGCTAATCAGCGCCTTTGTTATTCGCTTTTTGTAAAGTATCATATCTATTTTTACTACATGTGAAGCTTCAACTTTCTAACTATAGTCTCTGTATGTAGCTGAGGAGACTGGTTTGAGTCTCCCTTTGTTGGAAAACTGAAGACAGGCCCGAGGTTATAAAACTTGAGTAGTCTCAAACTCAAAATAAATCGCAGTGATTGGCTGCTTGCGGACACATGTCCGCAAGCAGCCATTCATTGTGCTTTATTTTGAGCTTGAGAATGACTTTAAGTTTTATAACCTCGGGACCAGGTTTTCTCTCGTCGAGGCCCATTATCTTGAGCAAGTGAGTATAACCAGGAAATGACACACTCAGAGACCACAGACCCACCCATGGCAATGCCAGAATACTAGTAGATGCTTTGTCAAATGTATCTAAGTCCCCTGTCATGGCCTGCGGCAGAGGCTGCTGTCTGTTCTAAGGCAGATTCACTATTATTTAATACCACTACGGCAATTTGGGTCTCGTCACTTATCCGGTGTTAAGGTAACTTTCTCATCACGTTCAATTTCTTCATTTAATCACAGATAAACGCCCTAAAATGCTTGGGTTCCGATTGAGTTTTGTTCATCAAATTCAAATTGTATCTTTTAGCTTTAAAATGATATGAAAACTTTAACTTTTGATGTCAAGGCATGAAATAACTAATTACGGTTTTGTCATCATGGATAATTAATCAATGATAAAAACTGTATAATTATGACTAAACCGTAATTGACAATTTTTTAATATTACTTTAAAAACACATTTAAAATCTGATTTTATCTCTGTTTTGGCAAAACAACACAGAGGTTGTTAACTAGACGATGCAAACTCGAAGCAAACATGTCTAAATTTCTCATTTTCTTCAGCCTATATTTGAAGGTAATTTTACTATAACACCAGAATGGGTGACGAACACAAAATTGCCGTAGTAGTATCATCACAATGTAGTAAGTGGGGATTTTGTTTTGGCTCCTTGATTTGGGGTGTGGTTTTGGTGGCCTTTCTAACTTAGAATCGTCTTGCTAATGAAGAGAGAGCTGGTTGCTTCACTTAAATTGTACTGTGGCTGTCTTTGTTTTGTTTGTCTTTCTCACAGTGCTGAGGGTTGCTCTGTTGTCTGAGATGGTGGCATTTCCTGGTCAAACTCACTTACTTTCTGACATACAGTAAAACCTGTGTAAAAGGGCCACTCTCAAAAAGATTGAAGATTGGTTTTCAAGACGCAATAATTGCTAAATGCAGGTCAAAAGTATTGCAGAATGCTCCAAGGGAAGCATTTTGCAATACTTTCGACCTTCATTAAGCTACCATTTGACATTAAGATCCTTGTTTTGTCTATTTTTAGTCAGGCCATTTTACACAGGTTTTACTGTACATATATTACTAAGTCCCATGTCAGCTTACATAATATTCTGTTGTTGGGTCTTGCATTTGACCTTAAAAAATTATAAGGATATTATCTGTCAAAGGGACATCTTTAATTGGTCCTACAGTACCACTCAAGCTGTTCTTTACAACTAGTTAACAAGAAGTCGACTAGGAGCAGACAGAGAATGGACATCAACGTTAACTACAGGAAAACATGGAGTTAACTGTGCTCAACTGTTTGTAATAAAAATAGTTAACTAGGCAGTTTACTAGTAGTTAACACCTTGTTTACCTGTAGTTGACTCCTGGTTAACAAGGGTGTACAGTAAAGAATAGTATGAATGATACTGTAAATAGCAAAATCATCAACTTCATTGTTTACATATTGTTAAAACATGTTCAGGTGCTGTACTGTCTTGCCAGCCAAGAGTGACATTGGCTTCGTGTTTTGTTTACAAAGTTATCAGGGACTTATAATCTATAGATCACTTGTGTATTAATAATATCCTCAGGATAGGATTTATACACAAGTGATCTTTTGATTTGCATTAGCTCAAGTGAAGTGTACACGTTAGTGTTTACTTAGCAATTGTAAACAAAGTATTACACTATCACTGTCACTCTTGATTGACACAACAGTAGATAACTGAAAAGATAACTTATATCCTCTAAGAAGATAAGTTGGGCAGTATATGAGATTTTGTTACATATTATAAACACTTAATATTTGCAGCATCAAAATTTGACAATTTTAAAAGACTGACATATTGGTGTAGTTTAATATTGGTAGTTTCAATAGTAACTCAATTTAATACGTGGTTTTCTTTTTCTGAACGTAAAAACATACCTTACCATTTGGGCCTTGACGTGAGAAAACCTGTCTTCGGGGGTTTGCGAAAAACACAGGCGCAGACCAGCCTGCGCATCCGCGCAGCCTGATCAGCGCCTTTGTTTTTGGCTTATCGAAAAGTATAATATATAGACTTGCTACGAGCGAAATTTCAAATTTCTATCTAGTCTCTGTAGCTGAAGAGACTGGTTTGAAACTCGCTTTGTCAGAAACCCCGAAGACAGGTTTTCTCACGACGAGGCCCATTTAAAAGTTGGTTTATTGATACTGACATCAAAAGACTATGTTTGTGTGTCCATTTATTGCTTAAATTGTAACTGAATACGAAAATGTCTCGTATTTTGAATTTTCATGTCACCAATGGGGGAGAAAAAATCCTCGCCAACTATAAGCATTTTACAGAACTACATATGAGAAAATTTCTGATTTAAAAATTGGGTAGCCTTAACCCCACCTAAGTGACCAAATCACCTGTAACACTACCTTCTGCACAAATAACGGCACCTTCGTTGATATTGTTTAGGTGCCTCAAAGGGGGGCATTGCTTCGTTGGGTTTGTTTAGGTGCCTCAAAGGAGGGCATTGCAACATCTTCAAAACGTGATGATTGCACAGAACAACATAAACTTTAAGGGTGCTAGAAAAACTTTGGAATGGGGCGTACAATTAAATAATGCTTCTTTAAGCGTTGCTTAGTTGTCTTGTGGTTAATTTTGCCATGCTTTGGGCAGTTTCAATCGTTAATTTTATGCTTATGTAGACATTATAAGTGGATGTTTAATAATAATTTTTTTCCTTCTCCAATATTCTGCGTTTAGCTCACCTGCGCCGAAGGCTCAAGGTGAGCTATTGTGTTCCGTCTTTGTCCGTCGTCCGTCAGTCTGTCCGTAAACTTTTTCTTTAAACGACATCGCCTCCTGAACCACTCGTCCTAATTTCATATAACTTCAAATGAATGTTCCCCATGATGCCTTCTTTTAAAATTGCATAAATTGTTCTACTCCGCTGAATAGGAGGGTCGCCAGAGCTCCAGATAAGGAATCTTTTAAAAGACATCTCCTCCTGAACCACCGACACAAATTCAAAATAATTTCACAGAATTGTTCCTCTTGATATCCTCTACCAAAATTGCACAAATGGTGACACTCGGCATAACAAAAGGGCTGCCAGAGCTCCAGGTAAAATACCTTTAAATGACATTTCCTCCTGAACCACTGGTCCAAATTCAAAATAAATTCACAGGATTGTTTCTCATGATGCCTTCTTCCAATCTTGCAAAAATGGTTCCAGTGCACTTAACTAAGGGGCTGCCAGAGCTCTAGATACGAAATGTCTTTAAAAGACATCTCCTCCTAAAACACTGGTCCAACTTCATATAACTTCACATGAATGTTCCCCACCATGATGTCTTTTTTAAAAATTGCATAAATGGTTCCTCTCCACAGAACAGGAGGGCTGCCAGAGCTCTAGATTAGAAATCCTTTAAACAGCATCTCCTCCTTAATCCCTGACCAAAATTCAAAATAATTTCACATAATTGTTCCTCTTGATACCCTCTACCAAAATTGCACAAATCGTAACGCTCTGCTGAACATAAGGGCTGCCAAAGCTTCAGATAAGAAATTCCTTAAATGGCGTTTACTTCTGAACCACAGGTCCAAATTTAACATAATTTCACGGGATTGTTCCTCATGATGCCGTCTTCCAATAGTGCATAAATGGATCTAAACAACGAATAAACGGGCTGCCAGAACTCTAGATAAGAAATGTTTTTAAACAAATCCCCACAAACCAATGGTACTAATTTCATATAACTTCAAATGAATGTTCCCCATGATGCCCTCTTTCAAAATTGCATTAATGGTTCTGCTCAATCGAACAGGAGGGCTGCCATAGCTCCAGATAAGAAATCTTTTGAACAACATCTTCTGAACCACTGAACCAAAATCAAAATAATTCCACAGAATTGTTCGTCATAATACCGTTTACCGAAATTGCACAACTTGTTACACTCCAGTGAACAAAAGGACTGCCCGATATCCAGATAAGAAACACCTTTAAACTGCATTTCCTCCTGAACCACAGGTCCAAATTAAAAATAATTTCACAGAATTGTTCCTCATGATACCTTATACCAAAATTGCACAAATGGTTTGGGTCTGCTGAACAAAGGGGCTGCCAGAGCTCTAGATAAAATGTCTTTAAACATCATCTTTTGATCCACAGGTCTAAATTCCATATAACTTGACATGAGTATTGCCCATTTTGCGCTCATTCAAAATTGCATAAATGGTTCTGCTTTACGAAACAGGAGGACTGCCAGAGCTACAGATAAGAAATCTTTTAAACAACATCTTCTCCTGAACCATTGACCCATATTCCAAATAAATTCACAGGATTGTTCCTCATGATGCACGCTACCACAATTTCACAAATCGTTCCACTCCACTGATCAGTCATTCTCAGGTGAGTGACCCAGGGTCCAAGGGACCTCTTGTATAATGATTAAGTATTTTTTTTTCAAATCATATATTGTATAAGGCAAAAAATGTGTTGGCATGTAGAATTCATTCAGAAACGGCACCTAGGGGAACGAACGTAAACATATGTTTTTGGAACCGGTCAGCTTAGGGAATATACTGTCACCTGATTCTAAGAGGTCGTGTAACCATTCTCTAATCGAAAAAGAGCTGTATTTCCAATAAGTATGACTGATCTATCTAATGATATTTTGAAGGTTTTTACGATCGTCACTGGCAGATTTTTAAATGAATGATTGTAATGTTAACTGCATAAGAAAATTTTATTATTATGTCAACATTCACTATATATATCATTTATGTGAGATTGAGTGGGTGTGTGTGTCTCAGGGGGATCCAAAGGGGGCCAGGAGGGGGGTTCATACACCCCAGGAACATCACAAAGGCTATCATAGACAGGTTTTTAAAGGAATAGGCATTAGCACCCCACCCCCCCCCCTCCTGAAAACACTTGAACCCCACTGGATTTGAACCCGTCTGAAAAGTAAGTACCTATCTTGCTCCCTCTCTCTGTTTCTCTGTCTGTATGTGTGTGTGTGTGTCTCTCTCTCTCTCTCTCTCTCTCTCTCTCTCTCTCTCTCTCATTCTCTCTCTCTCTCTCTGTTTCTCTGTCTGTATGTCTCTCACTCTCTCTCTCTGTATCTCTGTTCTGTCTGTCTATGTGTCTCTCTCTGTCTGTCTGTCTGTCTGTCTCTCTCTCTCTGGCTGCATGTCTCTCTGTCCCTGTCACTCTCTTTCGCTGTCTGCCTGTGTGTCTCTGTCTGTCTGTCTGTCTGTCTGTCTGTCTGTCTGTCTGTCTGTCTGTCTGTCTGTCTGTCTGTCTGTCTTTGTCTGCCTGTCTCTCTGTCCCAGACACTCTTTGTCAGCCTGTGTGTCTCTCTGTCTGTGTGTGTCTCTCTCTCTCTCTTTGTCTGTCTGTTCCTCTGTCCCTGTCACTCTTTTTCTCTGTCATCCTGTGTGTCTCTGTCTGTCTGTCTCTCTCTCTCTCTCTGTCTGTCTGTCTGTCTCTGTCTGTCTGTCTCTCTCTCTTTGTCTGCATGTCTCCCTGTCCCTATCACTCTCTTTTTCTCTCTCCCGCCTGTGTGTCTCTCTCTGTCTGTCTGTCTCTCTCTCCCTCTCTCTTTGTCTGCATGTCTCTCTGTCACTCTTTTTTTCTCTGTCTGCCTGTGTGTCTCTCTGTAAGTCTCTCTTTCTCTCTTTGTCTGCATGTCTCTCTGTCCCTGTCACTCTTCTTTTCTCTGTCTGCCTGTGTGTCTCTCTCTGTCTGTCTGTCTCTCTCTCCCTCTCTTTGTCTGCATGTTTCTCTGTCCCTGTCACTCTCTTTTTCTCTGTCTGCCTGTGTGTCTGTCTCGATTGCTCTCTCTGTCCCTACAACTCTCTTTTTCTCTGTCTGCCTGTGTCTGCCATCTCTCTCTCTCTCTCTCTCTCTCTCTCTCTGCATGTCTCTCTTCCCCTGTCACTCTCTATTTCTCTGTCTGCCTGTGCGTGTGTGTCTCTCTCTTTGTCTGTCTGTCTGTCTCTCTCTCTTTGTCTGCATGTCTCTCTGTCGCTGTCACTTTCTTTTTCTCTGTCTGCCTGTGTGTGTGTCTCTCTCTGTCTGTCTCTCTCTCTCTTTGCCTGTCTCTCTGTACCTGTCATTCTCTTTTTCTCTGTCTGCCTGTGTATCTCTCTGTCTGTGTCTGTCTTTCCGTGTGTCTCTCTGTGTCTGTCTCTTTCTGTATGTCTGTCTCTCTGCTGTCTCTATATCTGTTGTATGTCTCTCTTTGTCTGTCTGTTTCTCTATCTCAGGCTCTGTCCCTCTCTCTCTCTCTCTTTGTCTGCATGTCTCTCTGTCCCCGTCACTCTCTTTTTCTCTGTCTGCCTGTGTGTCTGTCTCTGTCTGTCTGTCTCTCTCTTTTTGTCTGCATGTCTTTCTGTCCCTGTCACTCTCTTTTTCTCTGTCTGCCTGTGTGTTTTTCTCTGTCTGTCTGTCCCTCTCTCTCTCTCTCTCTCTCTCTTTGCCTGTCTCTCTGTCCCTGTCATTCTCTTTTTCTCTGTCTGCCTGTGTGTCACTCTGTCTGTGTCTGTCTATCCGTGTGTCTCTCTGTGTCTGTCTCTTTCTGTATGTCTGTCTCTCTGCTGTCTCTATATCTGTTGTATGTCTCTCTTTGTCTGTCTGTTTCTCTATCTCAGGCTCTGTCTCTCTCTCTCTCTCTTTGTCTGCATGTCTCTCTGTCCCCGTCACTCTCTTTTTCTCTGTCTGCCTGTGTGTCTGTCTCTGTCTGTCTGTCTCTCTCTTTTTGTCTGCATGTCTCTCTGTCCCCGTCACTCCCTTTTTCTCTGTCTGCCTGTGTGTCTTGCCCTGTCTGTCTGTCTCACTCTTTTTGTCTGCATGTCTCTCTGTCCCTGTCACTCTCTTTTTCCCTGTCTGCCTGTGTGTCTGTCTCTGTCTGTCTGTCTCTCTCTTTTTGTCTGCATGACTCTCTGTCCCTGTCACTCTCTCTGTCCCTGTCACTGTCTTTGTCTGTCTGTTTCTCTTTCTCAGGCTATGTCCCTCTCTCTTTTTTTTGTCTGAATGTCTCTCCGTCCCTGTCACTCTCTTTTTCTCTGTCTGCCTGTGTGTCTGTCTCTGTCTCTCTGTCTCTCTTTGTCTGCATGTCTCTCTGTCCCTGTCACTCTCCTTTTCTCTGTCTGTCTGTGTGTCTCTCTCTCTGTCTGCATGTCTCTCTGTCCATGTCACTCTTTTTTTCTCTGCCCGCCTGTGTGTCTCTCTTTGTCTGTCTGTCTCTCTGCTGTCTTTATCTATGTTATATGTCTCTGTCTGTCTGTGTCACAAGTTCTTCTGGGGGGGGGGGGGGGTAGTCCTTATGTTTTTTTTCTATAGAAACCTATAGAATTTGTGACTTTCCTGTGGGGGGTTACTCCTATGGATCCGCCTTTAGAGAGAGAGAGAACGAGAGAGAGAGAATGAGAGAGAGAGAGAATGAGACAGTCAGATAGACATAAAGACATAGAGTGAGACATAGAGAATGAGAGAGAAAGACTGACCAATAGACAGAAAGTGAGAGAAAGACAAATACACACATAGAGGAAGAGAGAGAGGCAGAAAAATAGAGACAGACAGAGAGAGAGGCAGAAAGAGAAAGAGGCAGAGAGGGAGAAAAGTTAGAGAGCGGCAGACTGAGAGAGAGACAGACAGACAGACAGACAGACAGACAGACAGAGAGAAACATAAAGAGAGACAAAAAGTGATAGAGAGACAGACAGAGAAAGGAAAAGATAGCTGACAGACAGATTAGAGACAAGGAGAGAAAGAGAGACCGGTAACAGGACAGACAGGCAGAAGATAGACGGACATACGGAGAGAGAGAGGGAGGGAGGAAGGAGAGAGGTCCAGATATTTTTGTCAAGGTGGGTACTGTTTTACAGCGGGTGTCCAATCCAGGGGATTCTAAGCTTTTCAGGGGGGGGGGACTAATGCCTATTTCTATAGATACCTATAGCACTTGTGATTTTCATGTTGAGGGTGGGTTGCCCTGTCCTATGGATTCGCCCTTAGAGAAAGAGAGACAGACATAGAGAAAGAAAGTGACAGAGACATAGACAGAGGAAGTTGAGAGAGATAAGAGACAGAGCAAGAGGAAAAAAGACACACAGACGATAAACAGACAGACAGACAGACAGACATAGAGTAAGAGAGTGACAGTGACATAGACAGAGGAAGTAGAGAGAGAGATTAGAGACAGAGGGAGAGAGGTATAAAGACAGGCAGAAGGTAAACAGACAGACATAGCGTAAGAGAGTGACAGAGACATAGACAGAGACATAAAGACAGACAGACAGAAGATGAACAAGCAGACAGACAGACATAGAGTAAGAGAGTGACAGAGACAGAGGAAGTTGAGAGAGAGAAAGATTAGAGACAGATAGAATAAGGCATAAAGACAGACAGACAGACAGGCAGAAGATAAACAGAGAGACAGGAATAGAGTGACAGGCAGACAGAGTTGGACATAGAGAAAGAGATATACAATAAAGATAGAGACGGCAGAGAGACAGAAACAGACAGACACAGAGAGACACAAGGACAAACAGACACAGAGAGACACACAGGCAGACAGAGAAAAAGAGAGTGACAGGGACAGAGAAACATGCAGACAAAGAGAGACAGACAGACAGACAGAGAGAGACACAGGCATACAGAGAAAAAGATAGTGACAGGGACAGAGAAACATGCAGACAAAGAGAGGGAGAGAGTGACAGACAGACAGAGAGACACACACAGGCAGACAGAGAAAAATAGAGTGACAGGGACAGAGAGGCATGCAGACAAAGAGAGAGAGACAGACAGGCAGACAAGGAGAGATACACAGGCAGACAGAGAAAAATAGAGTGACAGGGACAGAGAGACATGCAGACAGAGAGACAAAGAAAGACAGACATAGAGACACTCAGGCAGACATAGAAAAAGAGAGTGAAAGGGACAGAGAGACATGCAGACAAAGAGAGAGAGACAGACAGACAGACAGACAGAGAGGCACACAGGCAGACAGAGAAAAAGAGAGTGACAGGGACAGAGAGTCATGCAGACAAAGAGAGAGAGACACACACAAACACAGACAAAGAGACACAGGCAGACAGAGAAAAAGAGTGACCGGGACAGAGAGACATGCAGACAGAGAGAGAGAGAGAGAGAGAGAGAGAGAGAGAGAGAGAGAGAGGGAGAGAGAGAGAGAGATAGAGAGAGAGAGAGAGAGAGACAGACAGAGAATAAGAAACGTACAACAGAGACAGAGACAGCAGAGAGACAGACAGAAAGAGACAGACACAGAGAGACACACAGACAGACAGACAGACACAGATAGAGAAACACACAGGCAGACAGAGAAAAAGTGACAGTGACAGAGAGACATGCAGACAAAGAGAAAGAGACACACACACAGACAGAGACACACAGAACAGAGAAAGAGAGTGACAGAGACAGAGAGACACGCAGACAAAGGCAGAGAGAGACAGACAGACAGAGAGAGAGGCACAGGCAGACAGAGAATGTCAGGGACAGAGAGACACGCAGACAGACAGAGAAAGACAGACAGAGAGTGTCAGGGACAGAGAGACACGCAGACAAAGAGAGACACAGGCAGACAGAGTGTGTCAGGGCCAGAGAGACACGCAGACAAAGAGAGAGACATGCAGACAAAGAGAGAGAGACACACACAGACAGAGAGACACAGGCAGACAGAGAGTGTCAGGGACAGTGAGACACGCAGACAAAGAGAAAGAGACAGACAGACAGAAAGAGACACATGCAGACAGACAGACAGACACAGAGAAAGAGAGTGCCAGAGACACAGGAGGTAGAGATAAGAGACAGAGAGAAAGAGGTATAAAGACAGACAGACAGACAGACAGACAGACAGAAGATAAACAGACAGAGACAGGGATAGAGTGAGAGACAGACAGAGAGAGACAGACAGACAGAGAAAGAGAGACATACAACAGAATTAGAGAGACAGACATACAAAGAGACACACATGCAGACAGAGAAAAAGAGAGTGACAGGGACAGAGAGACATGCAGACAAAGAGAGAGAGAGAGAGAGAGAGAGAGAGAGAGAGAGAGAGAGAGACAGGCAGACAAAGAGAAACACACAGGCAGACAGAGAAAAAGAGAGTGACAGGGACAGAGACATGCAGACAAAGAGAGAGGGGGACAGACAGACAGACAAAGACACACAGTCAGACAGAGAAAAATGAAGTGACAGGGACAGAGAGACAGACAGACAAAGAGAGACACACAGGCAGACAGAGAAAAAGAGAGTGACAGGGACAGAGAGACATGCAGACAAAGAGAGACAGACACCCGCACACAGGCAGACAGAGAAAGATTGTGGCAGGGGCAGGGACAGAGAGAGACAGACAGACGGAGAGACACACAGACAGACAGAGACACACAGGTAGACAGAGAAAAAGAGAGCGGTGACAGGAACAGAGACATGTAGACAAAGAGAGAGAGACACACACAGACAGAGAGAGACACACAGAACAGAGATACAGAGAGAGAGAGAGGGAGAGAGAGACAGACATACAGACAGACACAGTGAGAGAGAGACAGACAGACAGAAAAACAGAAAAACAGACAAACACAGACGTAGAGGGACAGAGAGAGTGTGTGACAGAGAGAAGAGACAGACAGACAGATGGATTAGAGACAGACAGACAGACAGCAAGACAGCAGACAGACAGAGACACAGAGAGAGAGATAAGGAGAGACAGGCAGAGAGAGACAGACATAAACAGAGAGGCAGGGAGAGACAGGGACAGCATAGAGACAGGTAGAGAGCAAGGGCAGATCTAGATATTTTTGTCAGGTAAAATGGACGGACGGACGAAGCCAAAAGTATATCCCTGTCGGGAGATAACAACATACATTGCATCGCGAACATAATAAACATTGAAATCTCTTCAGAACTCCTTGCGTTTCTTACTGTTATACCACACCTTCCTCCTTTGCGAGTACACGGACCCCAAATGACACCACTATAGTTTGTGTAATCACAAAATCAACGAAGGTGCCGTCTCTGTCTCCGAAAGGTGGCATTTCAGGCGATATTTGATCACTTGGGTGGTGTTATGGCTACCCATGTTTGTCCACCTGTACGTAAGATAATCCACTCCCGAAAGCTGGTGGATTATCTACAAGTACAGGCGGACAACCCATGGTATAACTATTACATTAATAATATAGACGGATTTGAGAAGCTGAAATACAAAAATGTCTGCAGATTATTTTGTTTGTGGATTTCATACATGTCGACAATCTAACCCTACAAACAATTTGCTTAACTGGACCTACCTATGTACAGTAGTCTAAATTGTGTTGTGCACCTGGAGCTCAAAATTGTGAGATGCATCTGTAGCTTAAACCTAGGTGCACATGTAGTTCAAATGTAGTGCAAACCAAGTTGCAGCTTAGCATGTGCTGATCCAGAAAGTTTTGTCAGAGGGGGTCCAACTTTGACGTCTTTTATTTATGAGGGGAGGAAGGATCCAAATACTACTATTAGCAGGTCATCAACGGCCCGCCAGCAAAACGCCATTTAAATTTGATTTGCGATTCACTGGCGGGCCGATGAAGGCCCAAAATGAATGCTGGCTCTGTAGCTTTATGATTTTAAGGGGATCCGGTCCAATATTGCTAAGGAACCCTAAATTTTTGTAATTTTCCAGGGAGGGGATCCCGACCCCCTGCCCCCCCCCCCTCTGGATCCACACATGCTTAGGATCAGAACAAGTGCACAAAGAGTGCACTGTCAACTTTAGTTCAGACTCTACACTCTACTGTATTTACTTTACTATAGTTGGTACATTGAGGTATATAAAACTTTTTTCATGCTCAACTCAGCTGAGCATGAACTTTCAACTGCTCTCGAAGTCTCAAATGCTGAAAAAAGGACATGTTTTTCTTTCAAATGTATTTTTCATGCTAACAAATGTTTAAATGCAAACAAATGTTGGCATTTTAACATTTAAATGCCATTAATGCGCATGAAAAATTTCGTGGTCAGATTGAGCATGAAAAGAGTTTTATAACCTCGCGGCCAGGATTTGAGCTATGGAGATCTAACTTTGTATGTGCAAATATTTTAGTTTGGATAATATTAAGTGTAAATATATGAATACAAATTAATTAATGTGATACACTAGTTGTTGTTTAGCCCATGACCAGCCCACTTCTTTCTGCTTACATATATTTCTAACCACAAGGGCATTTCAGAGAAGATTTTTTATGTTTTCCCCGTTATTAGTCTATGGGAACTATTAAACCTTGGGGCATGGCCAGTTTGGACCTGGCCATGCCCCAGGGATTAATAGCTCCCATAGACTTATATATAGTATGTAGCAATGTCTAGTACTTACCTACACAAATCGTTTTAATCAAATATCTAATATGTGGACTTTTTAAGTTGTTTTCCATTATGTCTATGGAAGCTTATAACCCCTGACTTCTGTGTGTCACCTGGGCTTAGGTACGCCCTAAGCCAACAGTTAAGACAATGAGAAGACTGCTCCTTCCGTAATCATAATTCATGGAATCTAAAACTATAATGTCAACGTTGATCACAAGAAATTCACCAGGATCATCCATAGAGTTTGTTGAGACACATATCACACCCCCCATTTTGACTAGTCCACACACCACCATTTCCCATAATCAAGATCTAAGTCCATGTTCCTGAACCCCAGATTTCAGATAAACTGTATTCATTGGACACATAAATGAGCCGTGACATGTGATTTCCAACAATGTGGTATTTTGACAATCGTAGACTCAGACGAGCCTGTGCAGCCCCCTTTTAAGCTGAGAACCTCCAAATGATGTTTAGTCAGTAGCTTGACACTCGTAGAATATTCAAGTGACAAGCAAAGGCTCTGATCAGACTGTGGATATGCGCAGGTTGATCTGAGGCTTTGCTGGTCGCATATACCACATTGTTGGAAATCTCATGTCATGGCTCAAATTTTGCTGTTCCCTTGTTCATCTGACATATATGAGACTAAAACCTGTGTAAAATAGTCACTCAAAAATAGACAAAATAAGATCTTAATGACAAATGGTAGCTTAATGAAGGTCAAAAGTATTACAGAATCCTCCCTTGGAGCATTCTGCAGCACTTTTGACCTACATTAAGCGATAATTAGTCTTGAAAACCTATTTTTGGTCTTTGAGAGTGGCCGTTTTACACAGGTTTTACTGTACATGTATCTCAGTCTCCCGTCTCAAAAACTGTTGTTCTCACCTGTGTTTAACCTCCTACCAGTAGTAAAAAATGTATATCGCCAGACACAAGCTTTTGGTACTTATCCCATTGTAGTTTAAGTTTGCTCAGATGCAAATGTGCAGACTCACCAGATTCTTTACTGCTTACATGAGTACATCTTCAAAATTCTAAATCAATCTTGCAAGGCAGAACTTGTTTACTTACATTTTTTATATTTGATTATTTCCCAGTCAACAACTTTTCAGTTATGATGGAACATGTCTTCCTGGGTTGAACCAATACTATGCAAGGAGTAATGTGTCTTGCTCAAGGACACAATGCAGTGATGCCGGTGAGGCTTGAAGCAGCAACCCCTCGGTCTTGAGACAAGCCCTC
The DNA here is from genome assembly GCA_964019695.1 of Loripinus fragilis. Taxonomy (NCBI): domain Eukaryota; kingdom Metazoa; phylum Mollusca; class Bivalvia; order Lucinida; family Lucinidae; genus Loripinus; species Loripinus fragilis. The sequence continues at coordinate 83,940,485 of OZ026517.1, forward strand.
TTTACACTAAGCCACTGCGCTTGTAACAGATTATTACATTAAACCTAAATTTTCAGACACTTCTCACCCCATCTAACTTAAAATTTTCAGATAAAAGTGTGTGATTGAAAATTAATACTGTTACCCATAACATATTTTGTGGTACTCAAAAAAGAAATCGTCTCATGTGCCAAACATTTTAAACTCCAATGACAAATCCAGAGGGGGTTCAAGGATTCGCTTGAACCCCCATCCCGCCCCCACATTTTTAAATATCCTATGAAAGGAAATAATTTGGTCTTAGTGAGACCAAATTATTTCATTTTCATTGGATATTTAAGAAAAAGAAGATAAAATCAGCAAAGCGAACCCCTACACATTTATACATATGAACCCCCTTTCCAAAAATCCTGGATCCCCCCCCTTGAACTTTGATCAGACTGCTCCTTCGGGAGTAAGTTAATCAGGATTTATAATATTCAATCAAGCCTATTGGGTAAACATGAAGAGACAAAAATAAATAACACTTCTAACAACATTGGTTCCTTTATTCAGTGTCTCAAAAAATGGTTGTGAAAATATAATTTTGTTCCAAAAAGTTACATCTAATTAAAGATTGTGAAGTGAAATAGCATTGAAAGATATATATAGCACAGTAATTAATTACGTGATATGCTTAACCATAAATAGTACAGAATATCATGGTGGAAAGACCATGACCTGGACATTCCAAGAGGTGTTTTCTCCGATATATTTAGATCATAAAGCTAGAAAATCTAAGGAAGTTATTTATAGCACAATAGTTGTGTCACATGAGTTATAAATAGACAATGATATCATGGGAATGCCATGACTCAGATGTTGCAAGTACTGTTTTCTCTCATGCATTTAGCTTCTGAAGCTAGAAAAGGCTAAAGGAGCCATTTTTCGCATAATAGTTGTGCCTTGTGAACACCATTGCCTAGATTTTTTTTTTTGGTTTTTTTTTGGTTTGGGTTGATTCTTTACATCTCAGTCATAAGCTATGGTCATGTCGAGACGGTCAGTTGACCTAACCACACTTTTTCCTGTGCAAGCTTGACAAAGCGACCAACCAGTACTTCATGCACATACTTTCACTTGTAACTGACAGCAACCCTTCTTGAATCAGCGGAAGGGAGGAAAATGATCGTAGAAATTATTTCATGATCAATCTCCATGAAAGTATGGGACTGGTCCAGGATCAAACTTTCAACCCCTGGATCTGCAGTCAGGCATGTTACCGACTGCGCTACGGGGCCAGGAATCCATTTCCCAGATATTCCAAGTAGTGTTTCCCCTTATATATTTAAATTGTGAAGCTAGAAAAAGCTAAGACAGCTATTTATAGCACAATAGTTGTGTCATATTATTTATAAATAGAACAGTACATCGTGGGAATGCCATGACCCAGATGTTCCAAATAGGGTTTTCTCTGATGCATTTTATAGCTTGTAAAGCTAAATGAGTTATTTATAGCACGATGATTGCGTCACATGTGAATTATAAATACAATGTTGAACATGACCAAGAGGCTTGGCTTGCTCTTATCAGTGACGTTGTTGATCAGAACACTGCCACGTTTGATTCATAGCTATATAAGCTATTTTCAAAATTCAAGCCAAAATGAAAACATACGTCCGACTGTTACTAAAAGAATCCTGGCCCTTGCAAGACTGTACAGGTTCATTGTAGCCTTGCCTGGTCTCATAAGTGATGAGAACCAAAATCTCACGTGCTAACTCATGAACCCTTTACTTTATGAATATCCATGCTAGGCTCCACCCACTATGAATAATTATATAAATAAACTTTCATTTTGTTACATAGAACAAAGAAATTACTAGTGTAGGATTGGATATTTTAAAATATTTCCATATGCAAAGTGAGTAGACCCGGAGCAGGTAGCTCTTACAAGAGCTGCCTGATTTGGATCTGCTCTGTTTGCGAAAGCGTTAAAAGGTGACAATGATAAAACTTTAACAAAACTCAAATAAATGTCTTTTCTTTTTGCCACCTAAATGGTTTCCATTTTTTTTGTTCTCTCTCTATGCAACTGAACTCTTTGCCTCCAGGGTAATTTTTCCTGTTTTTTTTTTTGTCGTCTGCTGATTTTTTTCTAAATCAACATTTTTGAAAAATTCTTTCAGAAATACCATCAAAATGTCAAAGAGTTTGGACCAAGATCAAGCCCGACATTATGTCGGGCCTGATCTGGGTCCAAACTCTTTGCAATGGTTATCTGCAGACAACACTCGGTAGGCAATGAGTTAAAGACTAAACATACCATATCAAAGGTTTATTGACACTTTGTGTCAAAAACAGTCATTGGAATGACTGTCAGCTTTCAAATATAAGGTATCTTTGGTCCATTATTTAAAGTTTTAGTCTTTGAGAGAACGATACATTGCACAGATATTTAAACAGAACCACAAAAGGCCATATAACAATAATAATTTTCTTATTTTTCAACCCATATATATCTTGTGGGTGCTCAAAAGAACCGTCTCAATGAATGAAATGATGAATAGAAAAAAATATGTTTACAATATTTCCTATAAATCATGACTTGTGAGAAAGGCCTATTAAGTTACTTTAGGTGCAACGCCTCAAGATACAGCTTGTGTTTGGTCTACTATATTTGAGACAAAATACTACCTTTGATATCAATCATATTGAAATTGAAAGATAAGAAATGACTTTATCACTTTGATATACAACTTTATTTTGGTCAACTATATTTATTAAAATTGGTCCAGTATATTTAAGAAAAAATACAATAGCCTTAAATATTCAGATATTTGAATATATGAAAAAAATGCATGCAAATTGGTCATATAGACACTGATGGACTTTAAAAACGCAAAAATCGAAATTCATAAAATTAACAACTTTTTAATGTATTAATTTTATTGAGATTTGGCAAAAATAAGCATCAATATGTCAAAAAAAGATGATTTAAATTTTATATAAAAATGATTAATAATTTTAGAGCATCAGTCTATGAAAAGACAAAACCCTTAGATTCTAAAGCTGCAATTTGAAATTTGTTTTGAAATTGGGCATAATTTAAAGTTATTGTGATAAAATATTTTTTATTAAAAATCTGAAACAAATTACCCTTGGAGCCCTGCTATTCGTCTGGCAGTGTTGGTAGCCAGCCGGAACGGATATCGTCGATGTAGATATCGTCGATATAATCGACGTTAGTTGCCCGTCTTAATGTCGGTCGCCATTCTTAGTTGGCCAGGCCTATGTCGACCTTTAACTGTCCTAGTAGCCTGGTAACAATATCTGAGGTGCTGTATAGCTGACGGATGGCAATTATAATATCTGGCGACGCCAGAAACATGCATCCCAGCTTTTAACATTCCAATCGCGCCAGGTCGTTCGTGTTGAGACAAACGTGCTACGAATAATAAAGCTATAAAACTAAAGCTACTGTGTTTTTACACATGTATACCTACAAGCTATATGTGAAATGATAAAATATTTTGCTTCATTGATTCGTGGGGACGCCACGTGCAAAAAATAGTAAACCACAGATGTCTAGCTTTTGGCGGCCATTGTCTATAAAAACACCGGTTTTAGGTATAGATAGAGGCAGAGTGTCATTTCCAGCCGATTTAACTTGTTAAAGAAGACTAAAAATGTTCTGGGTTCAAAAAATAATAATTTTCAATTTTTGCGTTTTTAAAGTCCTTCAGTGTATCTCTTGATCACAGTTTTAAAAAGAAACCAAGTTTACTCTAAATACTGGGGAAAGAACTGTGATTAACAGGCCCGAGGTTATAAAACTCTCATTTTAATGCTCAACTGAGTATCAAATTTATCATGCTCATAAATGTTAAAAACAAGTGTTGGCATTTTAACATTTATTAGCACGGTAAATACAACATCTGAGAGTTGAAAGCAAGGGAAGTCTTTATTTTTCAGCATTTTAGTTTTAGTGCAGTTGAACTTTCATGCTCAGTTTAGTCATGCTCAGTTGAATTGAGCATGAAAAATGTTTTATACCCTCGGGGCCAAGTTTGAATGTAAGTGCCCCGATATTTCCAACTATCTGCTTTGCATTGCCTCCTTGCATGCTGAGTAATTTTTCATGATTTTGTTGTCATCAGCGGACTGGGTTTTTTTTTATTATTATTTTTTTTTTTTAAAAATCTTTTAGGAACACTATCAGAGTGTCAAGCGGTTTGGACACAGATCAGGACTGATGTTTCTGATCTGGGTCAAAACTGGTCCATAAGTTATCAGTAGACGACAAAAGTAGCCGCTAGCAAGAAACAAGTAGCCCAATTGGCAACGAACACTCACCTGGGAGCCAGCATAATGTTTGGAAAGACCTTAATTTATGATGCTCAATGGCAGGTAGCTCTAACTTGAAACAATGATCAGGAATAAATTCAAACATTCACAGGTTATCTGCAAGTACTAAATTGATCTGAATTAGAACTGCAGAGGAAACCTGGTGAAATATATTTTTCAGATGCTCAAATGCACTTAATCCAGTAGCCAGGGATGGGATCTAACAGAAATTCAAACTCATCCATGCTTTAATGTATGTCCTAAAAAAAAAAAAAAAAAAAAAAAAAAATCAAGCTGTTAAGTTTTTAGACTTAATTTTTTCGCAATAACTTTTTTATCTTTAATTTTAGCAAAATGTGTTCGCGATGAAAGTTGTAGAGGAGAATTTCCGCCAACTTCTCCAAAAGGTATTGTGCTTGTGGCGCAAACAGATTTTTGTGTATATAGATGAAAATTTCGCAATAAATTGAATTCTGCCTAAATTTCTAAGTCTTTTAATGACAGGTATAATTCGTATAGGCGTGACAGAAAGGGGTAGTTTAAAAATATATTCGGAAGCGGTGCATATTCCCGTTCTTCAAAGGCTGTGTTTAACATAGAACTGCCGTTAACATACTCAGAATTTACCGCGCATATGCAGAATCAACTTAAAGCAGGCTTATTTGTAGGAACAAAGGCTGGGTTATCGCGTGACGTGCATTTTTTTCTTGTTCTCGTGCTATGAAATGAACGGTTTTGAGATGACCCTACTAGCTTAACGCACGAGCGAATAAGGCGCGATTTCTATTATATTTGAACAAGCCATCCATCGCTTTAGTAATTGAATAAGGGCGGTGCAATGTAACTTTTTGACTGACATCTTGGACTTAGTTTATTTGCGCTTTGCTTAAAATAGTCAAAGAGTGCATCTAAGCACAGATTAACCTGCAGCATCAAAGATGTTGGAACCATTTGGAGAAGTTGGCGGAGATGTTCCTGAATACTTTTCATCGCGAACACATTTTGCTAAAATTGAAGATAAAAAAGTTATTGCGAAAAATTAAGTCTAAAAACTTAACAGCTGGAGTTTTTTTTAAGTTACCTACAAGAATGAAGATGATCAAATTAAATATGAAGGCACTAGAGTCAACTCATGATAAAGTTAAATTTTAGATGCTCAAGGGCAGTTTACTCTGTAGCTGGTGGTCCGGTGTAGCCGAAAATCAAATTAATTTAAGCTTTTATGACTGTCCTTATTACTTGCAAGACTGAAGAAGATCTCAATCAGTAAATGAAGGCGTTAGAGTGATCACAACATTAACCACCAATTTCTACTATGGTCAAGAGCAGCTACTTCCATAGTAGGTGATGGGATCTGGCTGAAATTCAAACTCATTCAAGCTTTTATAGGTGTCCTTATTACGTGGAAGAACGAAGAAGATCCATCAAAAAATTAATGCACTAAAGTCACTGTGGTCATACCACTACCGAATTTGGGTCTCGTCACTTATTGCGGTGTTAAGGTAACTTTCTCATCATGTTCAATTTCTTCATTTAATCACAGATAAACGTCCAAAATGCTTGGGTTCCGATTGATTTTTGTTCATCAAATTCCATTGTATCTTTTAGCTTTTAAATTATATGAAAACTTTAACGTCTGATGTCTAGGCATGAAATAACTAATTACGGTTTTGTCATCGTGGATAATTAATCAATGAAGAAACCGTATGATTATGACTAAACCGTAATTAGCGATTTTTTAGTAGAACTGTAAAAAAGCACATTTAAAATCTGATTGTATCTCCGTTTAGGCAAGACAACACAGAGGTTATTAACTAGAGGATGCAATCTTCGAAAGTTCTTTATTTCAAGGTAATTTTACTATAACACCGGAGTGGTTGACGAGGCCCGAATTGCCGTAGTGGTTTGACCACAGTGGTCACAATATTTCTCCCATTATAAGTCTTTGGACATTTTTTCTGACACTCAAGGGCAGCTGACCCCACAGCCGGACGTCTGATCTGGCAGAATTTCGAACCCATCCGAGATTTAATGTTTGCCCTTGTTATCTGCAAAATTGAAGAAGATCAAATCCAAAATAACGGCACCAGAGTGGTCATAAGATTATTCATTGATTTTCAGATGCTCAAGTGCAGCTTACTTAGTAACCGGTGATGGGATTTTGACAAAATTCAAACTCATTCAAGCTTTTATGGTTGTCCTTGTAAACTGTAAGAATGAAGAAGATCCATTTAAAAATGAAGGCACAGAGTAGCACAACATTTCTCCGATTATAAGTGTATGGGGATTTTTCCTGACGCTCAATGGCAGCTTACTCCGCAGCCAGAGGTTTGATCTGGCAGAATTTCGAGCCCATCCCAGATTTTATGGTTGTCCTTGTTACCTGCAAAAATGATGAAGATCCAATCAAAAATAAAGACTCTAGAGTGGTCACAAGACTATTCATTACTTTTTTAAACGCTCAAGGGCAGGTAAATCAGTAGGCAGTGGTGGGATCTTGACGAAATTCAAACTCATTCGAGCTTTTATAGCTGTGCTTGTCACCTATAAGAATAAAGAAAATTCATCCAAAAGTAAAGGCACTAGAGCGATCACAACATTATCCTATTATAAGTCTATGGGGATTTTTTCAAACGCTCAGGGGCAGCTAACTCCTTAGTCTTAAACGACATATCCTAAACCACTGGTCTAAATTCATAATAATTTTACAGAAATTGTTCCTCATGATACCTTCTACCAATATTACACAAATGGTTCCGCTCCATCGAAGCTGAACCAGAGCTCTAGATAAGAAATGTCTTTAAATTACATCTTTTCCTGAACCACTGGTCCAAATTAATAACAATTTCACAGAATGGTTCCTCATGATGCCCTCTACCAAAATTGCACAAATGGTTCTGATCCGTCAAACAAAGGGGCCCCCAGAGCTCTAGATTAGAAATATCTTCAAGCGACATCTTCTCTTGCTGAACCACTGGTCCAAATCTAAAATAATACCGCAGAAATGTTCCTCAGGCTAAAACATCATCTACTTATGTGCCAGAACTCACGTGAGCGATCCTGGGCCCTAGAATCTTGTGATCCAATATCTACTTTAAGCTGTTAGGCAGCAGTGACAAAAGTGATGTCTACTTGTCCTGGGCAAAATTTAGATCATTTCAAATATCTATTTTTAGCTGTCTGGCAGCATTGACAAATCTGATATTTATCTGTCCTGAGCTAAATTTAGTTCATCACTGGTAGACATAAAGAGCTGTCATAAGTTCAGCCAATCAGAGAATGTCTTTATAGGAGTCATATAACAAAGCCTGATGTTAATCAAATTAACGCACCAATCGTTTTGTTATATAACTTTTAAGCTGTATAATTTTAGAATTAAAATTAGCTGTGGACAGGTAGACGTGACTTTTGTCAAGGCTGTCTAGCAGTTAAATTCAGTTTTGTGATTGCTGACATCAGATTGTTCACATACCAGAGAGCTAAATTAAGCAAGCACGAAAAGGTTAACCTAAATTTAGCTTTGGAATTTTGTCAAGGCTGCACAACAGCTAAAAATAGCTTTGCAATTCCTGACATCCGATATTTTCACATATCAGAGAGCGAAACGTACATGTTGCAAGCACAATCAAGCATGAGCATTTTACAAAGCTGTTGCAGGCGATTCAAGTTCCAGCCAATGAGAGGAGGACTTTAGGGATAAGGGCATGTGCGGATCCAGAGGGGACCCCCCCCACCCCATCTGAAAAATTACAAAAATATAGGTTTCCTTAGCAATTCTGGTCCGATCCCCTTAAAATCACAAAGGTACCACCAATCCAGCATTCAATGTTAAGCTATCATCGGCCCGCCAGCGAAACGTCATTTAAATGGCGTTTCGTTGGCGGGCCGATGATGGCCCAGATAAAAATGGTATCAAATTTGGACCCCCTCTGACAAAACTTTCTGGATCCGCACATGAAGGGTAAGACAAAGTACCAACCCATCGATGAAAGTTTTAGGTCAGGATCGTCGTCGAGTCCGAAGTCTGACCCAGTGTCGTAAAAAGGAAACCATAGCTATAAACCGTTATTGTCTTCACAAGCAGGCATGAGGGTCTGAGTGGGGTTTAATGATTAGTGAAACTGAATAATGCCTGTGCAAATCTATCCAATTAGACTTCGAGCTAAAAAAGGTCCTGCTCCCCCCCTAGGGAATTTTGCAGACATATCCTATCTTAAAGAGAATTTCAAGCCGCATCTTTTAAGAGATGTTTGCACGCTGTGCTCCGGGGCATTAGTCTCTGACAGCCTGTTACATATGTTACTGTAACAAACTAAGGAAAAAATCAAAATGAATTATTGAGCTACAGAAAGAAGACACAAAACCATCTTGTTATTCAAATTTCTTATGTAGTTTGCATGCTGGATGCCTAAGCTACATAAAAGCAGCATTTTAAACAAAATTACAGCCTTCTATTGTGTTATATGCGTTACATAGATTAAATTTCCCTTTGAAAGTTGAAATCGTGACTTACATCATTTAATTTTACAGACGATTTGTTCATTTTTACAAGTGTTTTTTAATCTTAGTTTGCTAAAATACTCATTCGACTAATAGAAAAAACAAAGTTTGCTTTTCTGTCTCAAATACATTGTTTTATATGAGCTATTAAACAATCCTACTACCAATTTTAAGTATCCAATTTTTAGTATCTATTATTAAAGAAAAATATATGAAAATATTTGACACTCGTGGATATCTTACAAGTTTGGCACTTTCTTGCTAATGCAATAAATAATCATACATTTGCAAGTCTGACATCAGGATCAGAGCACTAATTAAAGTATGTAACGTATGTTACATGGCATAATGGATGAGCAAGGAAATTGTCTTGGAAGTAAGGGATATTATTTCAGAAAAAATACTATTTGTCACATGTTTTCCTATTAATCTCTAGCCTCTGGTGCCTTAGTCTTAGTAATCATAGTCATTGCTGATAACAAGCCCATGGAATTGTGTTACAGATGTTATATATAATCGTTTTATCACATATTTCCTAATGCCTATAATATTAAAATATATAGACATATAGATAGAAAATAATAGTTCTCATTCAAATGACACAATTTAATAAATATTCCTATTAAATATAATCATTCAAAAACAATCTTTATTCGAGTCACCCTCTCAAAGTCTATCATTGTGTCTGCTTCTATTGCAAAATAATCATCCATTTCATCACAACCAGTAGAATCCTGGCATAGTATTAGGACTGCAAACTGAGAACAATCCTGTTCCTGTAAACCCCTTTGGGAATTGTGCAGACATATCTACCTTAAAGAACAATTCAAGCGGCATCAAATAGCAGATGTTTGTACTCTATTAACCAGGGGGTTAGCCTGTAATGGTATGTTACGTATGTTACCATATCAATTTAAGAATAAATGAATTGAAAGTCTGAAAAACAGAAAAGGAGACATAAAACTATCTATTTATTTGAATTATTCATGTAGTTTGCATGCTGAATACCTTAAACTTTAAAATTGGTAATTGTGACAAACATCACTTATAAGCATTTCATGTGATCCTCCTCTTTTGCCATCAAAAGACTCAATTTTCTTTGTATGTGTGGCCAGTGCCAGCTTCAAACAAATTGGCTCAGCCATAACTTGAATCCTTAGCATTCTTCAAAAGCAGAAATAGCATGTCAGTGTCATGGGATCAAACACCTGATTAAATATGGATGTAATGCCATTCCACATATATGCATACAATGGAGTATGACTATCTCTTCCTGTGAAGTGGCAAGAGCAATCTTACTGCAGCTGCCTCTGCATCCGTGCTAGTCAAATGATAACTTTGCTCTGATTTTGTAAAAGCTATGTCTTTACCGTGTACCTCTAAGAATGCTTAAGGATTTGTGACATTAGTCAAACAGAAATTTGATAGGCTACTTTTTTGCATCATTTGCCATGGAACCTTTCCAGTCCTTTGGTGCTTAAGACCTCAGGTCTTAGATCAATAGTATTTTGCTGTGCCCAAAGAACTTTATAAGTTTTCTTTAGTTACAATGTTGACTCTTGATGGTTTTGGCAGACCGTCTGAAACAATTTCTGTTACACCTTGAAAGTTATCTGGTATATGAGAAAGAACATGAAGTTGGATATTGCCATCAATTGTGTTTGCAGCTGCTTGTTTTTTGATGTCAGAACATTAAAGCAAGCCTTAAAATAATGTAAAACCTTTGCTTTCTCAGTTTTTGCAGCCATATCATTAGCTGTTGCATTCAAAAGAAGCAAAGTGGACTATGGGTAGAATAGGATAACCAGTAGTTCTATATTATGCTCTATGGAAGATTTATACAGAGTAAACAAGTTGATAAGGTTGCCCCATTTCATGATCCATTGAAAACACTGAAATTGAAAACACTTGCCTCTGACTGTGTAATCAAAAAGGACGTCACGATAATGCCCTTGCTCATTTATTATGACGAGTTATATATGTTACATCCTTTAATAAGCGCTCTTATCTTAGAAACTTAGTGGATCATTGAAGTGAAAGGGTCTAATTTGCGCTCTGTTTATCCTGCATTTCATTGCTTTACCTGCTGTGATACATCTAGTTTGTTTATCTGAAAGGAAAGAGTTACCTCAGTTTCAGCACTTCAGCTTAGGGAAAGATAATAAGTGCAGATACATTATTAGATGAAAATATGTTTGTTGCATGTATGGAAAGGCTACATTTATAAAAGTTAATCAGCTAAGATATGATTCTTTATCACAGAAATATCAAGGTACATCAGTCCAGGTACTCATTTATAAAAGTTAAGCAGCTAAGATATGATTCTTTATCACAGAAATATCAAGTTACATCAGTCCAGGTACTCATTGCTTTAAATGGCATAGTTTTCTTCCTTGTGAAGCTTTAGTCTTTCTTACTTGCAGAGTATCACTTGAAACACATACTCAAAGGGCCAACTATTAGGAATTCATATCAGTTTCTGAATGTTTCAAGCCATGAATGGCAAAATTGGAAATTTGATAATGGCTCATCAATTTTGAGTGGACTGGTGGTAAAATTGTACAACAGTAAATGATTGAAATATTGTGTGATGATTCTACTAGTTGCAAGGAGGCGTATGATAATAATGATTACCACAGAAGCTGACAACGACAAACATTTAACATGAGTGCTAAATCGATGAGAATTAGTTTAGACCATTTCATTTATTATATTGTCTTGTGCAAATGTAAAACTATCTTTTCTATTTGTGGCTCTATATTTAGCAATATATGCACAGTATAACAAAACGTGTCCAAAAGGTCAGTGATAACATCTGTAGCAACAGTCCACGGGCTTGATAATCAGAAATGAATATAATTTCTAGTCTTTTCGCACCAAAGACTTATAAGTACACATTAAGTCTCCTGACCTTAAACTTAATGACATCTTGCAGATATATGAGCAAGACAGACTAAGAAAATGTAAAATATCAACATGCTGCAATCGCTTTAATGCGTTTTACTTAAATGGTAATAACAAAATTTGCTTCTCGGTAAAACTGGGAGTAGGGCTGTGTATTAGCTCCTATAAGACAAATTATATTTAAGAAAGAAAAGCAAACTTGGTTTTTCCTATACATCAATAGAGTATATGTTTGTAAAACCTAATAAAACAGTTTGAGACCAAGTCATAGTAGTTGTTTAACTAAATAACGATAGCCACAATTATGGCTTTTAAATTATGATTAGGTTCATGTAACGCACATAACACCACAGTTAGCCTTAGTAATGTTAAACAGCCTCCATATGTAGTAGAGACATCCAGTATGCAGACTATAAGAATGTCAATTTATTAGATACTTTTTATTTCATCTTTCTGTTGCTCAAACATTCAAATTTCTTATTCTCAAATTGATATAGTAACATATATAACCAGCGGTTACAGGCTAACGCCCCGACTAACAGAGTGCAAACGTTTCTTATAAAATGCACCTTGTATGGTTACATAAGATGTAATTTGTCTGCAGAATTCCAAAGGGGATTAGGATGGAGCAGGCCCTTACTCAGCTTGATGTCAAAATACTGTTTGATGATTTTACTTATCACGCTAACATATGTAACGCTCTCTGATCTTTAAAACTTGTTGACAACTAGCAGATCTATAAGTCTTTATCATACGAGCCAGCTTAAAATCCATAAACAATGTAAGATATCCAGCAGCTGCGAGTTTTTTTTACAATTTTAGCTCAAACTTTCAAACTACATTTCCTTTATTTGATATAGTAACGCATGTAACATGCCGTTTCAGACTAACGCCGCAATTAAAAGAGTGCAAACATCCCTTATTCAATGCAGCTTGAGTTGTACTTTAAGAAGGTATATGTCTGCGAAATTCCCTCGAGGAGATTAAACCATTTTAGGCATATCTTACGTAAAGACAATGAGCTTTCCCATTTATTACATCAGGTTACATATGTTACAGCCTCTGATATTGAAAATTTTGCAACTAACTTGCAGATTTTTGAGTCTTTTCATATCAGCAAATTAATCCCAAACAATGAAACATATTCATCAGCTGCAAATATTTTTAACATTTTTTACTTTAGTTTTAATACCAAACTTTTTCACCTTAAAACTGGGTAGGGGTAGGGGTATTTAATTGCTTATTCCAGAAAATATATTTAAGATAGGGAAACAAACTTTAATTTTTCTGTTAGCCAATCGCATAAGCTAGTCAGACATGGTTCAAAACATTTTGAAAAACACACAGAGAGATTGTGAATGTAAATGATGTTCGCCACACTTGCAAATTTTAATGGGTTATCTGATTTATGTAACGCATATGACACCTTAGGAAGCCGCTATTTTGTTCAAATGGCTGTCATACGTAGTTAAGATATCCCAGTATGCAGACTATATGAATGATTTTAAGAAATAAATATTTCAATGTCTTTAATTTGTAGCCCAAACTTTCAATTTACTTTTTCTTAATTTGATAAAGTAACGTACGTTACAGACTGTTACAGACTAACGCCCTAGAGCACAGAGTGCAAACATTTCTTAAAATATTTGGCTTTCAATTCTCTACAAGATAGGATATGTCTGAAAAATTCCCTAGGGGGGAGCAAACCCATTCTCAGCCAAATCTCTCGAGCCATTAAACTAACTGAAAAAGCTCAGCGTTGTACATAGAACTTCTTGTGGTGGTGTTGTTTGTAAACTTTTCAATTTGTTTCTCACCGTGTGATATATTGTACAGTGTACATTGGTGTTGGTGACTTTAGTTTTTAGAACATTTTATCCCTTGTCCACCTTTTACCGGTTTATCTGGGTGGTCCGACAAATCAGCGGATGAACTCTAAGAAACAAAGAAGAAGAAATGGCCTTATTTGAGCCGCGGCGCAAGAAAACCTGTCTTCGGTGGTTTGCGAACAACAAAGGCGCAGACCAGCCTGCGCATCCGCGCAGTCTGATCTGCGCCTTTGTTTCTCACGCTTTGGAAAGTATTATATCTAGAATTGCTATGAGCGAAATTTCAATTTTCTAGCTGGTCCCTGTAGCTGAGCAGGCTGGTTTGAGTCTCGCTTTGTCGGAAATCCCGAAGACAGGATTTCTCGCGACGAGGCTCTTTTTATATTGATTAGAGAATAAACAGCAAAACATTAATTATTAGAGAATAATGAGGTCTTAAATAGAAAGTATGATTCCACTTTTTTTAATGAATAGCGGATTTTTAATGAATACTGAATTATAAATTTTAAAGGAATAAAAAATAAATCAAATATTGAATCAAAATTGTCTTAGATGGTCTTTTTCACAGTCCAGATTTTTTAAAAGAATAATGGAATTCTTTTTAATGAATTAGCATACAAATAAGGGTTTCAATGGGGTACCTCTGAAATCGCTAATCAGTAAACTTTTGGACAAAATGTCGCTAATATGTAAAAATTAAAGCCCAAAAATCGCTAACCAGTAAAAATTAGTCTAACAAGAAAAACTATAACATGTGTTACATGTTATAAACGGCGTTGTTGAAAGGTTCTTATGATTGAGTAATAATAGATGAAGGATAATAATGAAGTTTTTTTCGCAATGAGATATACATTAAAGCGGCTTTGAAATGAGTCATTAGATGCTTGACGTTTCGCTAATAAACTATTCAATCAGACGGTGATGGGGAAGCACGCTTTTGTGAATACTTGTTATCTTCAGTCTTTTATGAAAACAATGCTTGTCCGCGGGGAAAGAAAAAGTTAGACTGCATTAAGTCCCTTGATATACAGTATTTAAAAAGGAAAAAGTCTAAGAAAAAGTCAACTTTTGTGAGTTCCAAAATGATATCCCATGCATTTCCCCCTTCAGATAGAAAGAAATCCAAACCCAGTCATGAATTCGAGGGTGATAGGAAAAATCTACTAACATGATCCGCGTTTCGATGTCATCGAAACAAACCTCAGGTCAAACCGATCGAATGACCTATATTCCGCGTTTTGCCTTTAATCCTTCTAAAGTTATTTTCTTTGCTTATTCATATTTTCTGCTTGTATGCCCGTTGTCCGTGTCTGTTTGTTTGTTTAACATTTTCTTGCTCCTATTTTCTAATAAAATGAAAAGTTCGTTTCTGTTTTATCGTAGCACTAACCACGCACACGGCTAATTATAGAATGAATGACGTCACAATGATTTACAGAATACTTATTTAATATACTTATTTAAGAATTTCGTATCTATAGTAATGAATTTATAAATAAGTTCGCCCCAGAAAATCGCTGATAACACATAATTTGAAATATTTTCTTGGTAGAAATATTAATTACAATTCAAAGTTATTCTAAGTTAGACCATTAGACCTGCTGGCGAGAGTAGAAAAATAGGTACAGCCCGTGGGTAAAACAGATGTTGAACATCCGACATTTACACTGAAAAGACACCCGATTTTAGACGCTTTAAATACTCTTTTAATAAGAGAAGTCTACATTTGTTTTTACTTTACCCTTGGAAAAACGAAAAATTTAATCAAAACGTTATTCATTGAACAATAACTTTGATCACACCCTCTTCGGAAAAGTCCATTTCAAAACCAATTACAATTATAGGCTAAGTAACCACTGTTTCATAAATGAACTAATATTAGTTACTTATGCATTAATAAGTAACGCCGTAGAAAAATCGCTTATCAGTAAAGATTAAACCCCGTCTAGAAGCATTTACGAGGTGATTAGCTTTTTTCCATCGAATAGAGGAGTTTCCCATTAGCGGATTTTACCTGTATCACGTGACATCGGCTGGCCAGTCCAGCAATTGGACTACTTCCGGTATTAAAAGCAACATAATTATACTGACTATAGAACTTCTATATATCTGTTACAATTCTAAAGAAATAAAAAAAACGGCAATTATTAATTGAAGAGTCTGACAAGACTGCGTGTAACTATGGTCATTTATGGTTACATTTGTACACTGTCCTTATTTTGTACTGTCCCAAATTGCATCCGGTTCTCAGTTCAATGAGTGCCCGGGGCCCTTTGAAAACAATATAAATTTTCCTTTTTAAAGGAGGGCTTGCCTAGTTGAAAAACAGCTTGTGCACCTTGTTGGGAACACCTCCAAATTTGGTTATTGTTTACACTGCACTAACACCACGTCATAGACGAACATTAACAATAGTTACTGAGTCGGTGGGTAAGATACTCTTGGAAAAAGAAAAACACAAACAGTTATCTAAAGCGGCAACTAGCAACGTACACTGAAGGACTTTAAAAACGCCAAAAAATGCAATTAATAAAATTTTACTTATTTTCAATTTATCAATTTTTTTGGTTTTGGCAACAATGAACATCAACACGTCAGCAAAACATGTTTTTAATTTCATGCCAAAATATAAATAATGTTAGGACAACAGTCTATCGAATAGCAATACCCTTAGATTCAAAAGTTGCAAATTGAAATTTGTCTAGGAATCAGACATGATTAAAAGTAATTGTTTCAAAATATTTTTATTAAAAACCTGGATACAAATTACTCTCGAAGCCCTATTATTTGTGTGGAACTGACGATAGCCAGCCAGAACGGATATCTTCGATGCAAATATCGTTGATACACTTGACGTAAGTTGCCGTCTTAACGTCAGGTCGTCATTTTTGGTTAACCAGACCTGCCTCAATATTTAACTGTCCCTGTAGCCTGATAACGATCTCTGAGGGGCTGTATAGTTGATCGCCTTTCCCAAAGGCCTAGAACTTTTCAAATAGTCATTTCATGTTTCCCATATAAATATATTCCTAATTTGTTGCTAATCTATAGGCTGATGCTAAGTTCTGATAATCATACAACTCTAATGCAGACAATTACATTTATAGAGTAATGAACATAACCATTTGGAAAAAAAAGAAATATTATTACAATATTTTACGTGTATTAATGACCACTTTTATTATCAGACTGGTAGCAATTCTATATAGATTACTGATGGCAATTATAATGGCTCACTTCGAATCGAAGTTTAATTCCTGCTATAGTAACTAAAGTTCAATTCGAACATCGATAGTCGCTACTATAGTGACGTCATGAACCTACTAAAAATCAACGGTGGGTCAGAGCACCGTTACTCTAGTAGCTTATCTCTAGACCTATCTAGCAAGATGGGTTCAAGATCTATCAATAGCGTCAAAATGTTTTTATTTTACAAAATAAATCCTTGGTGTGTTCTATTTGTGGTCCCTCTTATTCGTAATTGTTAATTAGAGTAGTCTGTGCAGTCTAGGCACACCCTTTTTGTCTACGATGAAGAATTGAGGTGGGACATACAGGGCTATTCACTTTGTTTACTTGACAACCAATTAAAAGGGAGCAACTGTAGCCATTTAGGTGTAAACGTACGCACGCATCTATTGCGTAAGATCTTTAGTAGGAACTTTAGTTTGATTCGAAGTGGGCCAATATCATTCCAATTGTGCAAGATCGTTCATGTTTGGACAATCGTGGCATGATTAATAAAGTTATAAAAGTAAATCTGCAGTGTTTTTATACATGCTTATGTACAGGCTACATGTCAATTTGACCCAGAAGGGTATGCGACACGCCATGATCCCAAAATATATCCTCACACCAAATTTAGGATTCCTACCTCAAATTATATACAGATAAGCTCTGAGCTTGACCTTGCTAGAACAGAAATCAGAGGTCAAGGTCACAGTGACCTGGAAACATTTGGTGACTCTCCAGGGTCCAAGATGTATCTACATACCAAATATGGAATGCTACCATAAATAAAATAGGCGATCTGCTGTGGGTGCATTTTTTCAAGAACTGACTCCTGAGATCAAGGTCACAGTGGATGAAAACAGTGAGCGACATTCCATGACCACAACATATATCCACAAATTGAATGTGGGGGTTAATATGGAATATAATATGAGACATGCTCTTACAGGGCTCGCACAGACCTGGAAAAATTTGGCCTTGGTCCTGGAAAAAAGTGCCTTTTGTCCTGGAATTGTCCTGGAATTTTGTAAAATCATCCTTGAAAGTATGAATTAGTCTTTGAAAAATATAAAAATACTAGTCCTTTCAGATTTATGGGATGCGCTAAAAACACTAAGTGAAAATCACAAAAAAAACTGAATGAAAATCGCTAGATACACGTCAAAGAGCGAGGTGCAACTCGTATTCTTTTCTATTCAATTTGTGCTGTAGTCCTGGTTTTTATCACCAGTGTCAGAATCAAAGAAATTGAGTGCGCCTATTCATTTCGCCGCTTCTGACTGAAAAAAATGCACTTTAAAAGGTTGTGCTATACAAAATTGGGAAGAAATTGAGTCCTTGAAAAATGGTGAAATCCTGGAATAGTCCTGTAAAAGTCCTGGACTTCTGTTTTCCCATTTCTGTACGAACCCTGTCTTAACTTGCTGTCGGTGAGTTGTCTTGTCACTGAACTGTTTTGTTCCCATAACCACGACCGTTATGCTAACAGTTTGTTTATATAAATAGACAAACCAGGTAGAGGGTATCACTATTCCGAGAGAAATGCTTGCGGCGAGAGCGCCGCAAGCAAAAATCTTGCGCACGTGTCTTTAGAACTTCGGCACGCGTCGCTTTCTTTGAAGTTGATCAGAAGCCCAGCTAGATGTCTACTTATCACATATTTGTAAAAGCCTTTAAAACGCCCACTCAAACTTATCCAGCGGGGCTTGGACTGAGTCTTAATCTACATCCGTGTGTGTGTGTGTGTGTGTGTGTGTGTGTGTGTGTGTGTGTGTGTGTGTGTGTGTGTGTGTGTGTGTGTGTGTGTGTGTGTGTGTGTGTGTGTGTTCTACTAGAAAGACCCTGGCGTGTGCGAGCAGCGAAGACTCTCGCGAGTCTGTGCGCTCTTTAGAGTCTGCGCATCCGTACTAGTGGACGTTGTTAATATATGGTGAAATTATGGATCTATGAATGGAGGTATATTTGATGAGATTTCATCATTTATCGCATATGCTCAGTCAATATACTTAACATGCATGCGCGACTATGCACGGGCATGCATGTATGAGTATCTGGTGAGACTAAAGGTCTTCATTTTTGTCTGAGTCTCTGTCTACCGCATTTCTATGATGCGCAAGCAGCGAATGGCCTGGTGAGACTGTGTATTTGTCCAGGCTCCTCTGAGTTATAGATGTCAGTATAACAGATTCGTTTAATTTATTAATTGGCATGAGGGAGCGCAGTGGCTCAGTGGAAGAGTGCTTGACTCGAGACCGAGGGGCAGCGGGTTCGAGCCTCACCGGCGTCACTGCGTTGTGGTCCTTGAGCAAGACACATTTATCCTAGCTTAGTACTGGTTCAACCCAGGAAGACCCGTACCTGTTTAACTGAAAGATTGTTGATGGGACGTAAAGAATCAAATCAAACAAACAAAAAATAACACTTATTACATGTATAGAATAAAAAATACGGAAGACTTATAAAATGAATATGAAAATATTTTATCTTTTTTCGAGAATAAGAAAAGAAGCGGTTCCGATCTTAAGTTCTTAATAGCTAGACTACAGTGGATTGGAATGTTTGGTGCGTACATTCAGTGGCCCAAAAATTGTGAAATGAATATATATGGCTGTTTCTTTGAAACATTTAGATGAAATTAGACATCTATAGAAATTCTACCCGAAAATTCTTCAAGTAACTTAATAATTAAGATTCTGTAAATGTTCCCGAATGACTTACAACGCCAAGCTCTGTAAACAGATACTGTAGAAACACGTTTTAAAGTTTCTATTAAAATTCGGCGTTACAAATGCAATAACAATTTTACCGAGGAGGGATATGAGTTACCCGACATTCCGTTTTGGGCGCATATGCGGTCCCAAATTTCAAAACCTATGCCTTTGACGTAACTGATTCTCTACAAATAGGGACCCATTTAAATATTCAACTTCTTTCAACTCGAAGTGCGCGCGGGTTTCAGACATTTCACAGCGAGCTTTCAGTAGTTTGAGCTAAAAGGAGTTTGGTTGCAAATAATATTGAATCAAAAAGTTATAACTCTCCTCTTATCTTAAAAAATGTGTGCGTTTTGAATACACAAAAACAAGCGGTTCGTTGAGATGGTTCTTTTGAGTACCCACGAAACATTGCATATTATACAGTTATTTCATGCCTGTTTGTAGTATAGACAAAACTATTACCCCGAGGTGCCGTGGACGACCTGATGCACTATTGCACGAGGCCGTAGGCCGAGTGCAATAGTGCATCAGGTCGTCCACGGTACCGAGGGTAATAGTTTGACTATACTACAAACAGGCGTGAAATAACTGTTTTATTACCCAACTCATTTGATGAAATACTTAGCAGCGTTCCTTGAATGGAGTTGCTATAGACGATGCGGTTTAGTTGTAAAACGAAAAATTTCACCAAATCTGCTCAATTTTGGTCTCAAGATGTTCCGCTCGTTCTAACTAAGAAAACGAGTACCCACACTTTATGTTTCTGACCATAAACAACGGAGTTGCCAAACCATGCCTCATTTTCACCATTGTTGCATAACGGTTCCTTTCACAAACGAACCGTACGCGCATCGTCGTCGCGCATGATATTAAGCGCCTGTGTGTTTTTAACAGGGAAGCGGGAAACCAGGCCCATGGTATAGTGCCAGTCTATAGTCATATTTATTGACCGGTGGAATAGTTCAGTGACTCATGACATAGCAAAAAATAGAAAATTACTACGTATATAGACGGTTGGGTAATAATATGAAATATACCCTATATTCGGAATCCAATGTGTTATATATTCTATTCGACATATATGGGGATGCTTCGATGTACCAGGGTTCGAGCTGTTGAGGTTTTACTTTGTTGCTGCAACTTCTAAAAAGTAAGAACACTGCGGCGTACAAACTTGCTTCGCGATAAATAATACATTTGCATCTAGCGCGAACATGTCCAAATTATTACTTTAAGAATGAGACTTTAGTGAAACAGGCAGATAGTTCCCTATTATTCCCTTTGCTGATGAAGGCCTTGGAGATATGTGTTTCCCCGCGGGTCTACACTATCCATAAATTCTCCCTTTTGAAAAAGTCCGCATATATGGCGATATATCACCGGAGAGATCAAGACATCCTTTCTCGGAAAAGTTCGCATAAAGACACACCGATTTCTGTGTTATTTTTGGACATTCTTGTTGGGAACGTTAGTAAATAGTATAGACCCGCAGGGAAACACGTCATCTCACCAGGGCCTTCGTCAGCTGCAGCGGAAATAATTGTGGCAATATATGCCGGTACACATACCACTTGAATAAAAGTCTTCAAGGCTTCGTTCAGCGTAAAGTAGATAAATATGAAATGAAATTAACTCTTTTGTCGTCATATATAATTGTGCTACATATAATTGTCATTTTCCTTTTGATTTGTGTTTTAACCGTCATAAATATAAGTGAAATGCATTCAAAATTAGTAGTAAGTTATTACAGCTTCACATACCGGAAGTAGTCCAATTGTTGGACTGGCCAGCCGATATCACGTGATACAGGTAAAATCCGATAATGGGAAAGGGGTCTATTCGCTAACCGATAAAACGCGCCATTCCGATATTCGGTATTTTTTCGCCCAAAAATCGCTAATCATTATATTTTAAGGCCAAAATTCGCTAATCGCTAGCACCTCTCATTACGCTATTCGGTAAATTAACCCTAAATATTCGCTAACCGTTAAACTTTAGGGCCAAAATACGCTAATCGTTAAATTTTAGAACCATAATTCGCTAATCAGTAAACCCGATTGACACCCTCTTTACTGAGAGTGAATAATGGTTGAAAATTTTGTGATTAGAGAATATCAGACTACGGCCCCTAGCCCCATCCAGATATTCAGGCATACAGACTGTCGCATGTTAGCCATGCTATATCTCATTTTTGATAACGTTTGATTATACACGTAGTACAGGGGTGTTTTACTTTTTAGCTAACGAAATTAAATTCATCTCGTTTATTGTAAATGTAACTAGATAAAACTACGATGGCATCTTTTTGGCCACAAATAAATAAATAATGGCACAATTGATTTGAAGACTCGTGACGTGCCATAAATAACGTAACGTCAATTTGACGTTAACAACATACATGACAACGTTATTTCAGAGTTTGCCTCCATGTGCATGGTAGCAAGCATAGTTTGAGAGATCTCTTTGAAGAAGAAAAACATAGAAGCGTACCAGCATGGATTACCTGGAAATTCCTCTACGCACTCTCAGCACAAAACAGGATGCTTTGTAAATATACAGCATTTTCAATTTTATCGTTTAAAAAGGTTTTATTTGCAATAACTTGTCTCTGCATAGCAATACATCACGTTTACGAGAAAGAACGGCATACGTGTTTTGTTTTTGTTTGATTTGATTCTTTACGTCCCATCAACAATATGTCAGTTATAAAGGGACGGGTCTTCCTGGGTTGAACCAGTACTAAGCTAGGATTAATGTTCTTGCTCAAGGACACAACGCAGTGACGCCGGTGAGGCTCGAACCCGCGGCCCTTCGGTCTCAAGTCAAGCACTCTACCACTGTGCCACTGCGCTCCCACGGCATACGTGTGGCAGTTGCGACAACATAGAACTCAAATTAGCCCTTAAAGCGCCAAGAAAAAAATGCAACTGAAAATGTCGTCTGCTGAAAGCATCTGCTGCAAATAATTGCCCAACATTACTGACGAATTAAATATAGAAGCAAACAGCGTGGACCCAGAACAGACTGCTCCTATAGGAGCAGTCTGATCTGAATCCACACTGTTTGCCACAGAGGCTTCTTAAACATTTCAGCAGACGAGAAAAGCAGACGACTTTTGTTGCGATTGGCGCGTTAAGGGTTAAAAAGGTTTTATTTGCAATAACTTGTCTCTGCATAGCAATACGTCACGTTTACGAGAAAGAACGGCATTAGTGTTGCAGTTGCGACAACATAGAACTCAAATTAGTCTACTCAGCTACAGTGACTAACAAGACCACGTAGGGAGCGCAGTGGCTCAGTGGTAGAGTGCTTGACTCGAGACCGAAGGGCCGCGGGTTCGAGCCTCACCGGCGTTACTGCGTTGTGGTCCTTGATCAAGACACATTTATCCTAGCTAAGTACTGGTTCAACCCAGGAAGATCCGTCCCTATATAACTGAAAGATTGTTGACGGGACGTAAAGAATCAAATAAAAAAAGACACCGTAAAATTGTTGACGATCTGTATTGGAGTCTACTTATTACGGAGATACCCCATTTATTCCGAATGTATTTTCCCATCCTTATCAATTGCACGAGGCCATTTCCAATTTTAGGGTTGTTGGGTGTTGTTTTTTTTTTTTGTTTTTTTTTTTTCATTTTTATACATTTTAAAAGAAACTTATGTAAGCAAACAGTGGAGATCCTGATCAGACGCCGCGTTCTGCGGCGTCTGATCTGGTTTTCGCACTGTTTGCCGATGTCCTACAAAAAGGACGCTAGGCTTATCGATTGCACGAGTCCATTTCCAATTTTAGGGTTGTTAAGTATTATTTTTCTTTTTTCTTTTTCATTTTGAAAGAAACATATGTAAGCAATCAGTGGAGAACCTGATCAGACGCCGCGTTCTGCGGCGTCTGATCTGGTTTTTGCACTGTTTGCCCATATCCCACAAAAAGGACGCTAGGCTTATATGGATTAATTGGATTTATTTTTGTATCCATACAGATAAAGCACAGTAAGGTTTAATGGGTCATTGGTAGAAATTTCCGAACAGTTGTTTACTTCAGTCCTTGAAGATTGTATTGATCTTGTTATACGGTGCAGACCCTAATGAAATGCCGCATTTTGTGGCATTTCATCTGGGTTTTGAAGACTGTTTTTTGAAAAGTAACCGGCCTATAGGGGTTTCCAGTATACAAACTGTTAAGTGATCTAAATGGTAGATAAAGGCGCTGTTCGGACTGTACGAGAGCACAGGCATGAAAACGTTGTATAACCTCTGGGCCAGATCTCCGTGTGTATATTTTATCTTGGTCTACCTTCCATTGCTGGTGAAACACTGCATATCCAGCGGAACACCCATAACCATGTGTTTTCGATCGCCTAAATAGAAGTCTTACTGACAATGACAATTGAATTTAAAGATTTAAATGAAATAGTAACAAGAAAAGAATAACGTGCTATGTTATATAACATGCTATAAAGGGGCGGTTCGTAGAAGTTAGGGATTTATATAAGGTTGTAAAATCAGAAAGGTATCCACTAATGGAAACTAGTATAAACATATTTGACCTTCTCAAGATTCTTCCGCATTAAGATCTTTTTAATTCTTTGCATACAGTTTGTTTTATGTATGGACTGTCGATTTATGTAATAAAAAGGATATGTCACCACGCTCGATTTTTCATAATCTGACATGGAAGTTTTCAGCATTTAACCAATTTTCTGAAAAACCCCAAGTCCTTAATATTAAGTTAAAATAGTTGTAATCGCCATCCAGCTTCTTTATTTTAATTTTAATTATTGCTCACGACATCAAGCTTTATAGGAAATGTGAAAACTTATTTGTTTTCCCAAGCCGTGACAAGACACTGAATGATATATTTTGGTAATTCCCCCAAACTAGGAATACGATTTTTAGATTAAATTGCATTATTAAAAAAATCTGGCATTAACAATCTCAAAGTTTTGTTTTTATTTCATAGACTTTTATATAACCTTTAAGATAAAAAAGTGGGGGTCACCAGACGAATTTTCTTTCATGAGAGCCAAAATTACCCCTACCCCCACATATTTTGAGGATAACTCAATATAAAACGTTATGGAGTGTACTTTAAAAAAAATCTGGCATTAACAATCTCATAGTTTTGTTTTTATTTCATAGACTTTTATATAACCTTTTAGACAAAACGAATAAAAAGTGGGGGTCACCTGACTAATTTTCGTTCAGGAGAGCAAAATTTACCCCTACCCCCACATATTCTGAGGATAATACGATATAAAACGTTATGAGGAGTACTTTTGTCATTTATATCAGTTTATATTACTGGTGGGAAATAATTCATTATTATAAAGCTTAAAAAGAAGAAGAAAAAAAACAATGCTTAATAGGTGCCCACCCAGGAATCGACCCTGGTCCGCCGGTTTAAGAGTCTGACGCGCTAACCACTAGGCTACAAGGTCAGATCGTGCGCCTCCCAAATTAACCGTATATATTGAACACACAATCCGAGTATCGGCCATATTCGTATTTGCATACACGGTATAAACTTGATAATATTACATATATTGTTTGAATTCGCCAGATCTATTTTTATTAGTATTTGGTACTGAGACGATCATTTTATAATAACGGGTCATTAGATATTTCGGACACATTTAAGTTACTTTATTTTGTCCAGAAAATGCGGAAATATCCACCTGACGTAAACGTATCTGAAACCTGTATTGATGCGAATTTGAAAATAGTCGAAAGACGGGGCCCAGACAACTTTCCCCGTTTCCCGCCGCAGGAATGATGCGCGTGGACAATATCAGAAATTGCCCTTAATGGTGCTGTCACATATTACTGGATAAGGGTAACGGACGCCGAACGGACAGAAAAAATGCAAAAAATGTTTATCCGGAGGTCATCCGGTGATGAAAGTTGTCTCGGTGGCGATGTGGGTCTTTGCGAAACATGTAAGAGCGCATAAAACGCATGAGTAGCGCATATTCAACGGACAAGTAACGGACAAAGAACGGTCAACCAACGTACTTTGCCGTATGAGTAACGGATGTATAACGGACAAAACTAATATGTACCGTATATGCAACGGATAAAACGTTCGTTGAACGATCACAGAACGCACTTGACCAGTCAGGTGACGGACAGAATATCTTTCGTCAGTTGAGTCAACAATTTGGTTCATAACTTCATGATGCCACCCAAAGAAAAGTTAAAAAAAAACGCTCCATAGGACAGGGGAAGAGAGTGTAAGCCCGGGGGTGGGGGTGGGTACTCTGATTCTGCCATTTTTAGGCTTTCA
The DNA here is from genome assembly GCA_964019695.1 of Loripinus fragilis. Lineage (NCBI taxonomy): Eukaryota > Metazoa > Mollusca > Bivalvia > Lucinida > Lucinidae > Loripinus > Loripinus fragilis. The sequence goes on from OZ026517.1 coordinate 83,966,259, forward strand.
AATTTTGAATTTCAATATTTTAGGGGTTTTCAGAAAGACGAATATCTTTGGGGGTGGGGTGGGAGGGGGTATGGTAAATATAAAACAACATTTGAATCTAGCTGCTTGGCGTAGATTGCTCAGAAAACAAAATTAACAAGTATTAGCTTTTCAAAAAAGCTGGCAGTCGCTTAGCCCTATCATTGTATGTATTCTTGCCCACTGCATGCTTCCATTTTGAACCTCTAGAGCTTATCCATGTAGATTTATTCTAAGCCCTGGTTATTAACATCTGAACTGTGATTTGTTACCATTTAACACATGCTTCCAGCGAGTTGTTGCTTGATCTTTTGAAAACACCCGGCTTAATCATGGTATGTTATGGTAATGTATCTAGCATGCGACACATTTATGGAAAATCATTTGACAACACTAGACAGCACATTTTTCTTAAAACTAATGCCAGAAAATCAAGGTCACAGTGGTCGCTTAACTGTATATGTACAGACTCCGTGACCCCAAGATGTGTTCACAAATCAGATTTGGGATTCCTAGGATGTATGCTCGTGGACACGATTTTTCTAGATCTGATGGCATTGGTAAAGGTGCGTGACGCTCCATGACCCTAAATGCATTAAAACACGAATTTTGGCATTCCTGCCTAAAATAATATAGGAGATATACTCCGCATATGATAAGAACACTCAAACACCTAGGACACTAAGGACGGTCAGTCTAATTACTATATGTCTCCCTTTGGGGGCATAAAACCTGTTTGTCATGACCGTCATAAGACATTGTCTGAATTCATAGTAATTCTATGTAATCAGATGTGGATGACAACCACAGAAGTACGTTTACTGATGTGAAGTTCGCTTGCACTCTTTGCCAATCAGGGACGTTTTGACTTTGGGACGTTTAACTTTCGCCAGCTTTTTTGAAAAGCTAATACTTATTGCGTTTATATCAGCGACAGGGCAAATAGACGCCTTCTTTGTGAAATTAGCAAATTTCACGGACAGTTTACTTCGCGCTGTAGGTCAACCCACGATATTTGGTACCCCACTCGTTGTTCGGCAGCCAATAAAATATAGCCTGAGCACGGCATAAAGCTTCGGTCAAAACCTGAATTTGATGTGTGTTTTGAATGATGTTTATATAAGCGGCCGGCCACGGCCGACCGCAATAAAACAGCAATAAAACAATATAAAGCTCCGGGGACGACGTGCCTTAAATCGCTTCCACAAAAAATAGGAGTACGGTTTCTTTTTAAATAGACATGAAATAACATAAAAAGAAAAAAAGCGAAAATAAAAACATTTTTCTGCCTGTGTTGTCCGTTCTGTCTTGTTTTTTTTTTCGTTTGTTTGTTTGTTTGCTATTCTTGCTACTAAAATTAAAGGTTCCAACATATTTCTTTGTGACACGAATCGAGCGCCAAAAAAAAAATGCATCTGAAAATGTCGTCTGCTGCAAATAATTGCCTAACATTACTGACGAATTAAGTATAGAAGCAAAAAGTGTGGAGCCAGAGCAGACTGCTCCAATAGGAGCAGTCTGATCTGGGTCCACACTGTTAGCCCTAGTGGCTTCTTAAACATTTCAGCAGACGAGAAAAGCAGACGACTATTGTTGCTATTGGCGCATTAAGGGCTAAGACGCCCACTTATACTATATTTCTTACCATTTCTTACCATCCTAGAGACCTTCTTTAAGCGGTTAAACCACTTCTAAAGGCCCGTTTCGATATCTTCTTGTGACTGATACATTTGTTTCTCCGGGGGTGTAACAACTTGGCGTGAATTTTAATGGGTGTCCGTACCAAAATTTGTTCAGTCTTGATTTGAATATGTTAAGGAAGGGTGCCAGTACAACTTCACATGGTAATAAGTTTCAGGCATTCACAACTCTATTTGAAAACACGTTTGCCCAAACATTTAGTCTTGACCGTTTTTTGAATAGCTTTAGGACGTTGCTACGTGTTGATATTTCGTCGTTGATCGTAAAGAATTTATCAATTGGTATACGGTCGATCTATCTTGTAAACTTCAATAACATCTGCCCTAAGCCTCCTGTACTCTAAGGATGGAATACCCAGTTTTTTTTTTCAGCCTTTCGTTGTACGGTAGGTGTTTTAAGCAATTTACCATCCTGGTAGCTCGCCTTTGTATATTTTCTAGTACCACTGCATCTTTTTTGTACATTGGAGACCAAACTGTTGTAGCATACTCGACATGTGGTCGTACCAAAGATTTGTAAAGGCATAGGAACATTTCTTTGTCAAGATAGGTAAAGCTTTTGAAAATAATCCCTAGATTTCTGTTGGCTATTGCTGATTTTTTTAGATATATGTTCCCTGAAGAGCAGCTTGTTATCAACGGTCACACCTAAATCTTTTTCAGAGGTAACTTGTTCCAGGCTGACTCTCTCTACACCTGATTTCATGGTATACTGCTGTAGTGGGGTTTTGGCACCAAGCCTGATGTGTTTACATTTTTTGTATTGAAGTCCATATCCCATATTTCTGCCCATATGTCTGAATTGTCTAAATTCTGCTGTAGGATTTATTCATCGTGACAGTTAATGATTGGCATATATAGTTTTGCATCATCCGCAAAAAGTTTCATGCAACAGTTTAATACATCTGGCAGGTCATTTATGAAAATTAAGAACAAGATTGGACCAAGAACACTACCTTGAGGAATCCCACTTGTTACACGGATCCAATGTGAAAATTTTCCATTGATTACCACCCGCTGTTTTCTGTTAGACAAGAAGTCCTTTATCCAATCATAGATTTTAGCTTTAATGCCATATCCCGTTAGCTTGCTAAGTAGCCTTTTGTGTGGCACCTTGTCAAATGCTTTAGCAAAATCTAAGTATATAACATCTACTTCCTCACCTCTGTCAATGGCTTCTGTAACCTCTTCCATAAACTCTAATAGCTGGGTAGTACATGATCTTCCTGCTCTGAACCCGTGTTGTTGTTTTGCAAAAAGATTGTTTGATTCCATGTGGTCTACGATCTTATTCCTTATAATCCTTTCCATGAGTTTACACACCACAGAGGTCAAACTGATTGGTCTGTAATTTTCAGGTAATTTTCTTTCTCCTGATTTGAAAAATGCAGTTACATTTGCTTTTTTCCAATCTTCTGGTAATTTAGCTTCGTCCAATGACTGCCTGAATAGTTTTGTAAGTGGTTCAATAATTTGGCTGCACGTTTCCTTTAATATACGTGGGTGTATCATATCTGGTCCTTGTGATTTCCCTGCCTTCATGCTACTCAAGGATTTCTCTACTGTTACGCTGGTGATTTCTAACTCATCTAGTGAGTGTGTGATGTATCTTTCTTCAAAATGTGGGAGATTTTAATCCTTTTTTTTGTGAACACTGATGCAAAGTAATTATTTAGGATATTAGCTCTTTCTTTATCCACTACAGTCAACGTACCATTTTCATTCATTAATGCACCAATAGTAGACTAAGTTTTTGTTCTGGATCGGACATGGCTCCAGAAAAGTTTACTGTCACTTTAAATTCTAGTTGCCAAGTCTTTTTCATATCTATATTCAGATTTTCTGAGTTCCTTGACTACACAGTTCCTTGCTCGTTTGTATTTATTAAAATTACTTACATTTTTACAATATTTATATCTTTTCCATTTCCTGTGTTTCTCTCTGAGAGCATCCTTACACTCATGTGATATGGTAGGATAACGCTTACCTGAATCACTTCTGGCCTTGCTCACTGGTATGAAATTTCTTGTAGCATCAATAATTACTTCTGCAAAGCCTGCCCATGATTCAGAAATGCCTGATCCATCCATACGAATGTTCCAGTCCACTGCTCCCAGTAAATCTCTACATGTACTGTAATCACCTTTGTTAAAATTGTACTTTTCAGATATATTGCAATTGTTTTCTATACAACAATTATCCTGAAACATTAAAACCAAATGGTCACTTTTCCCCAAGCTTGGAAGATAGTTAACTTTTTCAATCATGTTTTCCTCATTTGTAAAAATTAAATCTAATAATGATGGCTCCTGATTTTGGCGATATCTTGTTGGTTCTTTGCAATGTTGGAAGAAAAAAGTGTCTTTAATGCCTTCTAGGAATAAACTTTAAATGTGATTTTCACTCTTGGTTGTTTCCAGTTTGTTCCAATCTATTTCTTTGAAATTGAAGTCACCCATGATTACCAAGTGAGAGAATCTTCTTGAACTGATTTCGGGTAGTAAATTGACCAAATGAGTAGTATTTTCACGCTGACCATTTGGACTTCTATACATGGCCCCAACAACTATATTGGTACTCTCCGATATCCTTAAATTACACCAAACATGTTCCTTGAACTCTGAGTCGATTTTCAAATTGGTTGCCAGGAATGACTTTTTTGCATATATAACTACTCCTCGGCCTTCTGAAGTGCTAGAAAAGAATGCGTCATACTCAGCTAGATTATATAATTCTGTTTGGATTCCAAAATGAGAGTGTTTGGGAAATATCTCAGTAAGTGCCATTATATCTGGTGATTCGTTAACAATATATTGCTCCAGTTCACTAATCTTAGACTGCGTTAAACAATCACAGTTACTGTATAAAAACTTTAGTGGCGAATTTTCATTCATACAGTCTGAGTTTTCACTTCTGCTTTGATGTACAGTTAAAAGATCTTTCTTATTTACAAGATTAAAACACATTCCCTTATATTGATGTTTGGGGGACTCTGTTTCCTCATGGTAACTAACTTGAGTTCCGCCAATAACAGTATCTTTGTCCTCCAAATCCACTATTGTTGTATTTTCAAATTCTTGCTGTTCAGGAATAACAGAATTGTTAAGAGATGAAACATTTAGCAAGTTCAAGTGGGTTAGCCTATTTGGTGGAGATATTGGACTGATCTGACTGTCAAATTCCATAACCGGTGGAGATTTGTTCATTGCTGGCCTTACAAGTAGTGTACTATGCAAAGAAGCAGATGATGTGAATCCTGGATGCTCATTGTTATTTGACACTGCTTTCTCCCTCATGGCGAATTGTAATCCAATTACTTTTGGACCTGGCCTATAGTTATTGGAAGCTTTTTTCCTTGTATATGTGTGGTTTAGTAGCTATAACCCCATCTGTTGAAGGTATTCTTTGCTCCTTTTTGGTGGCAATTTGTTTGCGGCGTTCTTCTCTCTGTTGTGGTGTAAGGTCTTTGGAAAAAAATACATTCCTGAATTCAAACGGACTTTTGAAGGTATGTATTTGGCATTGTCAAGAATAAATTTTCTGTGCGCCCTTTCTGTCAATATTATTTTCAATGGACGAATTTTTCCTTCTGTCTTCTTACCAAGCCTAATTGATTGGGATATTTGGACGTTAACAAGCCCTAAGTCTGTCCATATACCAGAAATGTCACGCTCATCATGGATTCTGTTTTCTTGACCATTTCCTTTATTATGCTCTGGCAAGTTGAAAACTGTTACGTTCAATTCTCTTCTCTTCCTATCATCTAGCTCTCTGCACCGGCTGTCAACTAGTAAGCTTAACTCTCCTTTCAGGCTATTTGCTATATCATCTTTCATTTCTCTGACATTTTCTGTGATGACCTGTTCAGTTTTCTCTTCAAAACGGTCCATTCGTGATTCAATATTTGTCATGCGCCCATCATATGTTGCTTTGATTTCTTGTAACACTCCAGTAATGTTCTCTAGGGAAGGAAAGTATGAAATGCAACTTTTACAGTTCCAGCGAAAACTATCCATTTCACCTGTCATCATACAATTGTACAATGATGGACTTATTTTTGCACAGCTTATACAAAACAAGAGTTTACATCCTGTACATGTTACACCATAATCTACCTTTTTATCACATTTTTGGCATATGTATAAACTTAATTCTACCTCACTTGAGTCTTGCCTGGGGCGCTTTGCATCTTGTTTACCTTGTGCCGAGACAACAGACCTTTGTGACCCAAAACTTGTATTGTACGATGCCATTTGTCCAGTTTTATTTTATTTTTTTTTTGATGCACTATATGGTGGTATGAAAAGTTACTCTTAACAATGGATATGTAGTCAAAAAGTCATTCAAAATATACTGAAAAGGCTTAGTATGTGGTGAGGACAATCCTCGCACACATTTTAGATAATAAATGACATTTTACAAAGTTAAGCTTAGACTTTGATTTATTTGTTGTTGTTTTTTTTTATGTTTTTTTTTCTCTTCAAATTATAACCAATAATTGTGGTGAGGACAATCCTCGCACACAAAGTTTGTATGATTTAATAACATTCTGCAGGAACTAATTCTACAATTCTTCTTAACCAGTAGCAGGAGAGCAGTGGTTTAGGATGAATACCGTCCGTGAATTGAGAAAAGTTAAAGTAACTTCTATTTGGGGTGATTCTATTTCTTTTTAATTTCAGATCCACGTTAAACATTGGCGACACTTTTCCTGAATCTAGGTTCAATCTCTGGATTTCTTCATTTACTAATTTGATGTCTTGGAAAAGTTTTTGGTCTTGTTCATCAAAATCATTTGGTGTCCTATGTCCGTGGAGTTTGTTCAAATCTTTAGTACAAAAAACTGGTATCTCAAGGAGAATCACCTGAAATTTATGTTCTTGGCCCAGTCAGATAATCTTACCTAAATCTAAAATTATTTCGGCTGATACTCGGGCGATATTGTCTTTCAAGAATAACTGATTATTTGCATTTTTTTCACAATAATTACAGGTCCCTAACCACACAAATAAGATGAAGCCGTTGGGGTATTTTACATCAATTTTTTTTACATTTCTTTTGACCCAGTCTAATCCTGCTTTTGTGGTTCGGCCACTTTCGTGCCACTGATCTGCCCAGACAATATCGTGTTCCAGTGGGGTCGCCGCTAGTTGCCTTAGATACCGCCCTTGACTGAGGATCACTAGAACCAGTTTGTTCTCTAGGATATCTACTAGTAGGGGGTTCTCCTCCTCTAAATATTTTCCTATCTTATTAGCGTTCATAATAAATCGTCGAGATGAGATGATTCATATCTATAAAATACTGTATGGGGGAACTATTAATTATGTAATGTGGTGAGGACAATCCTCGCACACAAATTAATTTAAAAATTGATTAATCCATGATAGATTTAGAGAATATGACAATATGACATGGCTTGTAAAGCATTATCTACATGGTATGTCAATACATGGTATGTCTATAGAATAGAATCACATAAAAGATTGACAGAATACCAACAATAATTGTGGCTCTATCTATACTAATTAAGAACTTCGTAGTCTGTGAATACTATCTTTAAATTCTATTCGTATCTATAGTTACTACGCCCCTTTTTCTATTTTTCAGACTGACGTGTGTTGAAGATTTCACAGATGCAACCTTTTTACTGATGACTGGTCACTTACAGGGCCAGGACCTTTCGGCTCAAATATTAAAAGATATGGCACAGAGACCAAACATCAAAGGTATTTATACATTATTGGGGGTGGGGTGGCGGGGTTTTATTGGGCCTCTTCACGAGAAAACCTGCCTTCTGTGATCCCGACCAGGTCATACCCAAACTAGCCTGCTGAGCTACAGAGACAAGCTGGAAAATTAAAATTTTGCTTGTAGCAAGTTGAGAACGAACAAACAGAGGCGTTGATCATACTGCGCGGATGCGCGGGCTGGTCTGCGCCTTTGTCGTTACCATGCTTGAAGACGCGATAACTTATCAACTAACGAACCAATAATGCTTAAACTTTGTACATATGTCTTAATATGTGTGAAAATCTTGACTGTGTCAGTCAGTGATAAGTAGGTTACTTATTGAAAAACCCTCGTACGCAATTGTTGGGGTCGTGGTTATTACATTTATGGAAAGAAAATCCAAAAAAAATCCAAAAAAGGATGCATTTACAAATAACGTAGAATCAGATGAGACGCCGCATAACGCGGCGTCTCATCAGGGTCTGCGCTATTTGCCATGTAGATAATGCCATCATAATTATATAATCCCTACCAAAATTTGAGTTAGACATATTAGAATTGCTTTTCCACACATATTTTGAATGCGTATCATCAAGAAACCTACAGAACTGTGATAGAATAATATCATGATATTTTGGGTTCAAAAGTGTACGCAAATGCGTTTTTTTGCGTATATGGTAGCTACGCCCATGAAAGAATATACTGTTGACCGGATGTGACGTCATTTGCGATCATGTATGTCGGCAAGTGCTACCAGTGCAAAACGTTCTGTAATGATTCAAATATGAATATAATAAAAAGAAAATTCATTTTGTGTTATTAATGACATTTATTTATCCAGTGAAGCGAATATACATTTTTCGCTTCTTTGTATTGAACAGTTTTATACAGAATAATGAAGCACAGGGAAATATTGATTAACGAAGCCTATATATATGTACGTGATTTGCATGAAATATAAAAATATACATTTTCCACTTCACTTGATGAAATAATGTTATTCATCCCCTAAATTTGAATATCCTCCAACGTGATGTTGTTTCTTGTCTGTTTGTTTTCTTGCTTTACGTCCCTAGTCAACAGTTATGGTTATGGCGGGACGGTCAGTTCACCTAACCATACATAGAACTCGCGGCCCCTGGATCTGCAGTCAGACTCGCATCTGTTGCCAGACACATTTCCGACTGCGCTACGCGGCCCGGTTGTTATTTCTTGCATGACATGTTTATGACTGATGAGAATAAACGTCTTGTCTGTCTGCTTGTCTGTCTGTTTGTATGTCTCTCTGGTTTTATTTTTATTAAGCAAATAACAGAGACTCTGTTCAGACGTCAAATATCGTCTGATCTGGGCCTGCGCTAAAAATGGGATGGAATTCCTATACATGTATGGATATATAACATGCTGTAAATGTTCTAACATTCGAACACTATATACCAAGACCAACAGCGCAGACCCAGATCAGTCTGCTTCTTCAGAAGCAGTCTGATCATGGTCTTCCCTGTTTGTTATTCCGGCAACCATTTTATGAATTCCAGAACTGATAACTGACATTTTATTTGAAAACAGAAAGAGAAAAAACATTTGAAATTTTAGAACATTTACCGTATTAAAGCTAATTAGGGTAAAGTCGGGTAAATTCGGACATCAGGTAAATTCGGACACACGTTTGCAAACAGTGTAAATCCAGATGAGCCGTCTCATCAGGATTTTCACTGTTTGCTTAGTTAATTTATTTTTTATTCCAATATTTGAAATATGAAACCTACAAAGTCGCTGTCCGAATATAGCTGTCTGTCCGAATATACCCGACTTTTCCTTACTTTTCAGCCCCTCCAAGCCTTGTCACCCTTCAGAACATATTAAAGGAATTCCTGTTTGAATATCGCCGTAATATGACAACAGGCACTACTATGCATCATAATACCAACCTAAAACTAGATGAAAAAAGAAGCAACGTGGTAGTAGGAGCAGATCTACTGAAGAACATCATTGACAATCGGGACACACCTTCTACCAAGTGGCCAGTTGTGCTGTAAGTAGCTGTCAAATTAAATACATAACGCCAAACCATGCGCGGATCCAGAGGAGGGGGCGGTGGGCGGGGGTCAGAACTTTGTCTGATTTGGACACCCATGCCCCACTAATGATGATTTCTGGGTCTGTGCATGCAAACTGTCTATTTTATGATTAATAAGAATATAAAAATTATGGAATATTGGTGATAGAGAAAAATATTTCTGGCAGTATATTTTAATGGACAACCCGCGATCGCCCTTAAAATAGCGTGTTCAAATCCTAGGTTTACCTAGGATTTTGTGAGTTAAGGCTGATTTTGAGTTTTTAGTGAAAGAACAGAACTTGAAAGAAGATTAATTTGCCAAAGTCGTTTTTCAAGAATTATGCTACGGCAAGTGCCAGGAGCGCATTGCAATATTTTATTTGGTTAAAACCAAAAATAGTAAAGATGTATTCGGTAATCAAAAGTGTAAAGTTACTTTTTAAGTGTACATATTGATACATCAGTAACCTTCATTTCGCGAGGGTTTTATTTCCGCGAAACTTCGCGAAATTTTCTGAATTTATTGTACAAAATTCTCACGAATTCTCATTAAGTCAACATCTGTTGTAGGTTTACCGACCAGTCAGCCACCAAGATAAAATCGGAGCGTGCTAATATCATGAAAAATGTTGACAAGCACATGAAGCTGGTGACTGAAGCCGCCGCTATTGGAAAGGTAGTACTACTTTATTTTATTTATACAATTTTAACGAAGATAACATTTGTAAAGCATCATCATCATGTATGTATACTGAGAGGAACTAGAACCTTAAGTTTTTCCTAACATGTCTTGATGAAAAATATCAATTAAATTCATTATTTTTTTATGAAATCTGATATACTCAACATTCATTTAACATTTTAATTCACGGAATTGATGATAGCATTCATAGCCTGAACGTGCTTCTAAAATTGCAAAAATTAAAACGTTAAATGTATAAAATGCAAAAATATCTTTGGAAGATTTCCATGTAAAAAAACTTAAGTTTCTAATTCCTCTCAGTAAACAAGTATTTACACAATGAGACTTGGAAAATGTAATTTGTTAAAATGTGCAGTGTCATGCTGACATACTTAAAGCTGCATAGTCTGTAACTTTTGATATTCTAATTTTGGAAATAAAGTTTCTATTTTTCAAGAATACAGTAAAAATACTCAATTTCAGGTAAACATTTTACCATTTTAGCAAATTTTAACAAATTATATCAATCAAAACAATAGCATTTATGTTAAAAATCAACTGTCTAGAATTATTGGAGGGACGTTAATAATTCCTAACAAGAGAAAAATCACCTGTTTTTATTAGATAATTCACTGCTCCATGCAGCTTTCAGCTGTACTGAACATATTTATTGTGAAAACATTACTTAATTCTTTTTTTACAAATGATTTAAAAAGAATTTTTATTTTCGAAAAATGTTCAAAGTTACAGATCTAGTCTCTTTAAATTCATTGAAAAAAAAACACTGTTGTAAGCACTCCCTCCGGTAGCCACGTCCTAACACCCTCATATTGAGGGAGAGCATACATTACAGCTTATCACAGTTCTAACAAATAAAAGGGCCTCGGTGCGAGAAAACCTGTCTTCGGAGGTTTGCGAACAACAAAGGCACAGACCAGCCTGCGCATCAGCGCAGACTGATCAGCGCTTTTGTTATTCGCATTTAGGAAAGAACCATATGTAGACTTGCTACAGATGAAATTTCAATTCTCTAGCTAGTCTCTGTAGCTGAGGAGACTGTTTTAAATCTCGCTTTGTCGGAAACCCCAAAGACAGGTTTTCTCGCGTCGCGGCCCAAATGACAGCTGAGGTGCCGGAAAGTTTATGAAGAGCACTGGAAACAAAATCAGTCGCCGAGAGGTCGCGACGAGGTCGCAAGCTCTGTGGGACGGGGGCTATAAGCTCATAAGCAAAAATTGTAAATATATATATTTCTACCAGAAATTTGACATATGGTCAAAATACTTCTAAATATTGTAGATGGATAATTGTAGTTCATGTTCATTTGTATTTTTTTCTGAAGTTCATCCAGCATGTCACAATATTGCAAACAGTATCAAACCTGGAAGTGACTCCAATAAGACTGATAAGCATGCTGAAGATTGCTCAAAGGATTGAGTTGGGGCGTAAAGTGATCTATGTGAGATGTTTAAATTGTTCATACAACAATGTGGCCAAAGGTATCCATCTCCTTGATAAAAAAAACATTTTTTGCTTATACAGGAAAAAAATTCATGCAAGTAAGAGCTTTTGAAAGATATATAACCTTAAAGCAAGAATAGTGTATGTTCCATGATTAGGCTTTTTTCTAATCATATGCTTTGTCGTAAAGCGCCAATCACCACAAAAGTCGTCAAGCGGTTTGCTTTTGTCGTCTTCTGAAAAGTTTCAGTAATTTTTTTGCAAACAAGGTGAAACCAGACCAGACGATTCCTTTAGACTCCACGCTGTTTGCCTCCATACTTACAAAAGTCAATCTATGCAGTAGAAGTCTGAAACGGGCGCCATTTCAGATGTACATGTAGTTATTGTTGGCGCTTAAAGGGTTAAATACACACATTTTTTGCAGAAAACCATGTTCCACTACCAAAGAGCCCAGGCTCAATATGACAAATATGTTGATCTCAATATCAAGCACTCAGTAGCCTGGCAGAAAGACGGACACATCGACTTGGAGAAGATGAGGAATGATAGACTAGGAAAGAAATATTTTATGTCAGAAGGTCAATTTGAGAGAATAAAGGAAAAATATGACAGGGTTCGGGACAAACACGAAGAAGTGATAACTGCTTTGAAAGGGGTGAGTAACTTTAACCATCCTTTCCTTGGACTGAAGCCACATAAATAACGCTTTGCTTAATAGTTACGTCTGATGAAAACCTTTGCAAACAGTTTGGACACAGATCAGGCCCGACAAGAAGTCGGGCCTGATCTTGATCCAAACTGTTTGAAACTCTGATGGTAATCCTGCATGAATTTCCTTCCAGGTGCTTAGCAGAAACGCGGTTATAAAACATCAAAGGCTATGTTAGCATCTACAAAAACGATTGTTATATGACTCCTATATAAGACCGTCTCTGATTAGCTGAAACTAGCTTTCAGTGGTTGTGACAGATCTTGATGCCTACCAATGATGAGCTAAATTTAGCCAAGGACAGGTATGCTAAACATTATGGGTAAGAAAATATATACAAGTTTACCCTGAAAAATGTTGTTTATCTAAACCTATGTTATCTTATCATAATATATATGCAGTTGTGCTCTTATTAGAGTATGTGCAGTAATTGTAGCAAAAACAGAAACATGAGATATGACCTTGATTACTATCAATTTAGAAACAATGAATAATGACTCAGAGAGCCAATGAAATACTCCTAAAATGCAGGGGTTTTTTTTAAATTCTATCCCAAGTAACAAACAAAATATACATTTATCTACATGCTATACGCTATCACTTTACTCCCTTAACACTTTGTATATATGTGCCAGCTGTAGGAGTCTGAAATGCAATTGAGTGATGATTTCTTCCTCTCCTGGTTAAGAGGATGAGGTCATCTGTTGGTCAACCCCCCAGATTCATAGTTGTGGTTCCTTGTTACAAATCTGGCGGCACACTAGGTGCACCAGTCCTTTGTAAGCTGCCTTATTTACGTCTTGGGGACAGGGATATAAAAACCAAGGGTTCTGTAAGCCTTAAATTTGAAAAAAAGTCAGCAGACGACATTAAAAGCATGAAAAATTACCCAGCATGCACAGAGTTAATTATGCTTCTTTGTTCTTTTTTGCAGAGGGCACAAGAGATTCAGCGAGTGATCGAAAGAGAAACAGAATTGTCGTTACAACATGGCGTAAGACAGCTAAAGGAAATAGGACAGAGCCTAATTATGTCCAAGTAAGATCACTAATTATTGATATCTTTCACGAAACATTATGTACCATCAAAATTTGGATAATAAAATACTACATGTACATCACCTGGTACAAGACATTCAGATTATTTGGGCCTCGTCGTGAGAAAACCTGGCTTCGGGGTTTCCGTGAAAGCGAGACTCTAACCAGTCTCCCCAGCTACAGAGACTAGCTAGAATAATGAAATTTCCCCTGTAGCAAGTTTACATATGAAACTTTCCAAAAAGCGAATAACAAAGGCGCTGATCAGACTGTGCGAATGCGCAGGCTGGTCTGCGCATTTGTTGTTCGCCAACCCCCGAAGACAAGTTTTCTCGCGATGTGGCCCATTTGATAATGATGTGTTTCCACTTAGATTATTTGGTAATAATGTGTTTTATTAAATGCTAATGACATTTGGATTGTTTGATAATGATGTGTCATTAAATGCTTATGCCATTTGAATTATTTGATCATGATGTGTTTCTTTTAATGCTAATGCCGTTTGGATTATTTGGTAATGATTTGTTTCATTAAATGCTAATGCCATTTGGATTATTTGATAATGATAAGTTTCATTAAATGCTAATGCCATTTGGATTATTTGATAATGATTTGTTTCATTAAATACTAATGCCATTTAGGTTATTAAATAATTATGGGCTCATCAAATGTTTATGTCATTAAGATTATTTGATAGCATGTGTTTAATCAAATGCAAATATTATATAGATTTTTAATAATAATGTGTTCCATCAAATGCTTATGCCATTTAGATTATTTGATTATTGAGTGTTTCATCATTATATAGCTGGTGCATTATTTTAGTGGTTAACACCATGAGAAAGTGCAGTTCATAGTGTGTTCCCAGTTTTGCATTCATCTTGTGAGTAAGAGAGAGAGCTGGTTGCTTAACTTGAATAGTCTTTGAATGTTAGTGTTATTTGGCTCTTCCTCCTGGTGATGTGAGTATGTCTGCAGTGTGTATGATTTACCATTTCCTTGCCATACTTACTTACTTTTTTTATCATTAACCAAACTCTCTTTTTTCTGAAACACTGCAACAAAATGATGTACTTACAAGTATTTATCATCTATTCAAACAACAAGTGAGTATTACCAGAAACTGCTACAGTCAAAGACCACAGACCCATCCACGACACCACGGGGAAGAGTATACAACTACTTCATACCTTTCTGTGCAACAGTCAAAACTATTATCCCCGAGGTGCTGTGGATGATCCAATGAACTGTTGCCCAAGGCCAAAGGGCAACAGTGTATTGGGTCATCCACAGCACCAAGGGGGTGATAGCTTTGACTTTTGCACAGAAAGGTATGAAATAATTGTTCTCGTATTATATAACTAAGAACAATATAAAATATCAGCTGCATGATGTTGATATCAATGCGTGTACTGTTCGTTTAAGTTGATAGTCGTTCATTAACAATGGCGGGTATGAGGTATGATTTGGCCACTTTAAACTCCCAAAAACTTCGTTGTTTGTGGTCAGAAACATAAAGTGTGGGTACTCCGTTTCTTAGGTAAAATGAGCGGAATACTTTGATACCAAAATTGAACAGATTAGACGAACTTTTCTGTTTTTCAACAAAACTGCATCTCTTACAGCAATTCCATTTAAGTGACGCTGCTAAGTTTGACGTCATCAGTGATCAGCGTGGCGTGTGACTGGGAAACAGTAAAAAATGTGGTCATGGAAACAGCTCATCGAAACCAGATCAAACCGGCAGCGACTGACAACTTGTTAAAACAGTCAAAAATGCTTAATCACTCTTTATATAGTACGTTTAACAACAGTAGGAACATAAAGTAAAGCAACCAGCTCTCTCTTCCTCACCAAGATGATTGAAAAAAAAAACTAAAAAATACACTAGTTTCGCCCGCTGATAGTGGTATTTGGATCCTCTCTCCCCTAATCAACTAGATAAAAACAGTAAAAAGAAAAACCCCTTTCTGGATCCACGCATGATATTCACCGCATCAAATTTTGACAATTTAAAAAGATTGATATATAAATAGGCATAGTTTAATTTTGGTGGTTTCTCAATTTCATGCGTGCCCTTTAAAATTATGCTCTGTTCTCAAAGGGGCTATTCGTCATGGAAAGAATATGTTCCCTATAGTGGAGGATAAATTTCCCTGAAATAATAGCCCATTTAAAGACGTGGTTTCATTGACGTTTAAACATACTCTACTGTTTAAAAGATTTTTGATCGATGCAGATACCAACATACTAAGGATGTGTACCCATTCATTACCTAGCTGCATATTGTGGAGCTCAATTCTAAAATGTATCTTGCGGTCTCATATTTTGACGATTTTTGTTTATACCGCTGAAAGCCCTAAACTACCCGCCAAAATTAAAGAGACTAGATCTGTAACTATGAACATTTTTGAAGAATTTTTTTTTTCTTTTTAAATCATTTGTAAAAATAGAATTAAGTAATGTTTTCACAATAAAAATGTTCAGTACAGCTGAAAAGTGAATGGAACAGTGAATTATATTATAAAAACAGATGATTTTTCTCTTGTAAGAATTATTTACGTCCCTCCAATAATTCTAGACAGTTGATTTTTTATCATAAATGCTGTTGTGTTTACCTGAATTTGAGTATTTTTACTGTATTCTTAAAAAATAGAAACTTTATTTCCAAAATTAGAATATCAAAAGTTACAGACTATGCAGCTTTAAGTGTTTTAGGGTAATATTTTGTATAATTGTATCTTTTAGGACCCTAACTGAGGACCTTGATAATATCAATGTACAATTGATTGCGAAAGAGGTCTACTCCCAGCTCTGTGTATCATATGAGTTTCCTGACATTGTGAGTATATTGTTATAATTTGCACACAACCATAGTGAAGTTACGTAGTTAGTCACGTTGTAATATTGTATTCACTTGATTGGACAAATGCAGGTATTTCTTTCATTTTTCTAACCGTAAATATATATGTTCTGAAACAAAACTGTACTTTTAATGTGTATGGACTCTACATCAGATCAAGTTTACATTGTTTTGTCTCTATTCCTTCGAGAGTCAATTGCAACAAAACTCGTCTGCTTTCATTGTCTGCTGAAATCTTTGAGAAGCCTCTTTGACAAACGGTGTAGACCAAGATCAGACTACTCATACAGCAGTCTAATCTGTGTTAACTATTTGCCTGTGTTAACTTATTTTTGCGAGGTCCTGGAAGGGGTTTTAGGGTTACAGGGATATTGGCCAAAGACTTAAAGAAATATGGGATATTTTTGTAAATATTTAAAGGGATACAGGATACTTGGGTCAATTTTAGGGATATTGGTATACAATGCTTTCTAAATTTTGGGGACATTTGCCATATTTATTTTAGGGATTATGGCTATTTTCAGAGTTGGGGTAATCGTTATCTGTAATCTTTGTTCAGTAATCATAAAGTAATCTGTAATTGTGGATTTTTATGATTACAAGTAATCGTAATGTAATCGGTTACATTGGAAAATAGCCTGTAATCCTGATTACTTTACAATTACTTTTTGATTACTTTTTCTTTTTTACAAAAAATATGAAACTGGTTAGAAAAACTGTTGTCAGTTGTACAGTGACAGGTACCAGCAATAGATCAAAGAGAATAATGGATGCTTGAATCAAGGAATATGAATACGCTACCAACCAATAGATCAAAGATCCAAAATAACTATATGAGCCCTCATCTGCAGAGCATTGAATGCTCAGTTAAGCCTGAACAAAAGTGCAATCTCATCAAATCCATCACTGCTTACACACATGAAGTAGTACAAGAGATTAAGGATTCAGCCAAAATGTACACTTTTAACCCCACTGGATAGCTGTGCATGCATGTATAAAGGATGACTTTATGTATATGATATAGGTATAAATATCTCATGAGCTGGCTGGTAATTGTCATGAATTGATTGATATCCCAACAGTATAAGTATGTAATATTTTTTATCTCCTCTAACACTTTTTGTGGTACGTCTGCTGATTTTTTTTTAAGAATGCTATCAGAGTGTCCAACATGGATTATTCCTTACATATTAATACAATAAGTATGGAATTATTCATTTTGTATTTTTGTACCGGTCAAAATTTCAATAAAATGATATATTTCAGTCCCTAAAGATTGTTCGTATCTTAACAAACAGTGCAGACCCTGATAAAATGCCACCTTATGTTGCATTTCACCCTGGAGTCAGTTTGTAAAAAAATGCCTGTTATATATGCAGCAATCAAAGGGTCAGTAGATTAACCTGTTACCTGCTAGTGACAACTTTTGTCATCTGCTGATATCCTATGCAAACAGTTTTAACTCAGTTAGGCCCAACAAAATGTTGGTCCAGATCTGAATTCTAACTTTTGGATACTGAGAATTTCCCTGAAAGAATTTGCTTCAAAAGAATGGTAATTCTGAAAGATATAAACAAATGACATAAAACGTGCGCAGTTATCTAGCAAGATAAAAGTTTAGCAAAAATATATAACAGGCAGGAAAAGGTCCCTTGTATGATTATTACAGTTGGATAGTCTTGAGCTAGCCAAGCTCAGATTTGACATTATCTCATCAGATACATATTTAAAGTCAAAACTTTCCCTGTCCTATTTCATCTTTCTGAAAAATTTATCTATAATAATTGTGAACATTGCTATGCCTTTGTGCGCGTCTGTTTATATATGCCTTGTGGTCACCTGTTGGGAAAGGACTGGCCTCTTGGCTCTCGTTTGTGGTGTCTAACTGTGAGTTTGTTACTTTCCCAATGGTATCCTGGGTCGGATGTGGTGCTTGATTGTGTCGATTTCTGATCTTTGCACCCTTACTTACTTTTATAAATATGGGAGAGTTTCGTCAGCTCAAAAAGAACTTCATACAAGTCCACATGATGATTGAAATCCACAAATACTATTAAGAAAAGTGCTGTCATATTAAAAGCTTCTTTGTTTTATATAGCAGAATTCTAGGTGCTTCATATCTATTATTGTAAACATCAAAGTTTTAGCTGATTTCTACATTACTAAAAAGATATTTTGAATACTTTTTATTTTAATTTCTCCTTCCACAGAAACATCAATCTAAGCGCATGGAACTGTGTTATTTATGATGCATATATAAAAGTGGTCAAATTTTGAGGTTGACCATACTGGACTTAAACAGCCAAATATGGTTACTTTGACTGTACCAGGGATATCTTGCAAATATAAGTAAGATAAATTAGATGATCGAATGTGTATTCATGCTTATATTTAATAAAATAAGGGATTTTTGAATACTGTTATTTTATTCTTTATTTCATATAGTAATCCTTGTAGCTTTGTTAGTAGAATTTAGAACCATAGCTAAGTGTTTCTTTCTTTGGGATAACAGTCTATTAAGTCTTGAAATATAATACAGTAAATTCATTGTTCAAAAGTAATCATAAGTAATCATAAAGTAATCATGATTACTTTGCAATGTAATCTGTAATTGTAATAAATTACATTTTTAAAAAAGTACTTGAAATTGTAACCAGTAATCATGAAATTTCAAAGTAATTGTAATTGTAATCGATTACATTTGCATGCAATCGACCCCAACTCTGGATATTTTTCAAAATAATTAAAGGGATATGGGATACTGGGACCCCCCTTCCAGGGCCTCATTTGCCAAAAATGTTAGCAACGGCTCAAGAGGAGAAGATTTTCAGATGCATTTTTACTGGGGCTTTTTCATTCTCCACTAATGAAATTCAGCCTAACAGAAGCATACACTAGGACATGGAGAGAGTAATTATGTTTTGTTAAAGATATACACATGTTTATAGTAGTAAACTAATCTGGCTATTGTATCACGTCGAATGGTATAACCTCATCCACGAGACATGATACTGTACGCCGGATTAAGTTACTATTAAAATAATATATTTATTATATACCTTTTCTGACTTTATTCTGATTTTATCATTGACAATTGTTTTGATTTTTAACCCAGAAAACGTTTGCCATTATACAATTGATGCATTCATTTGAGAATGCACCAATTTTTTGTTATATGACACGTATTCTCTTTTCCTAGTTTTAAATAAAGTATTTTCATTTTTATAAATTTGCTCAAGTCAGATGTCCCTATAGTGCACTGAAAACAACATTATTTCAAGAATTGCATTTCAAGTTTCGGAAACTCTTATGAGGGTCTGGATGGGGTATTATGATAAGTGGTGAATAATGAGGGCCTAAAAATAATGAATAATCCTATGTTTTTAATTAATAGAAGAAAAAATTAATGAGTAGTGAATAATCAGATTTTAATGATAGTTGTTCGTATTTTAATGAATAACCCAATATTTAGATTGATGAATAATGGGCTAAATTATTTTGAATAGTGAATACCAGACTCCCCCCCCCCCCCCCCCCCGCAAATAAAAAATGCGGCGTCTCATCAGAGGCCATCAGGGTTTACGCTGTTTACCAAGATAAGCACACTCTTGGTAATGGTAGATAATAAAAATTGTATATGATCAGGCCCTCATTCACTTTGCGTTAATTGGTGACAAATCATCAAAAGGGTGCCTATGAGGAGGTGATACCAACATCATCACAAAGTCTGTCAAAATTGGAATTAGAGAGATAAATATATTTGTCCTGCGCACACTTTTTGTACACATATGAAGAATCCATCTGTATTGTGAAAATTCCCATATTTTTGGACCAAAAGTATATGCAAATACGTGTTTCCGTATACGTAGTTACGCCCCTGGTCCCGGAATTACAATGCCTCCTTAGAGTAAAGGAAGACTTAAGTTATAAGTATTGATTTTTCAAGATGCGAAAAATAACGTTTAAAACTGATTAAAATCAAAATATTTTTGATTTTTTTGAAGATCACAATTATATCTTTTACCACAAATACCACATCGATCCAGGCAATTTATTTAGAATTAATATAGCATGTTGAAATATCAATACTTAACTTAAGTCTTGTTTAACTTTAAGGAGGCATTGTAATTTCGGGCCCTTATACCTACAACATATGTTTTGGTTGAGAACTAAGCAAATTATTATTTTGATTATGCAATCCAATCTCAGAAGCCAACTTGTCTTCTATTATTATTCACTGATGTTGTTTTCTTTAATTAGTCTAGATATGTGATAACATCTGGGAAGGGTTACGTGAAGAACCCAACTTTAAACACTGATCAAATAGATGAAAATACAGGGCATGTAGACAATGCCTTGTTGGTTACAGATTGTTTAGGTAAGTAAACACTTGGGCCCAAAATAACATGGGCATCGACGCGAGAAAACCTGTCTTTGGGGTTTGCCAACAACAAAGGCACAGACCAGCTCGGCATCCGCGCAGACTGATCAGCGCCTTTCTTATTCGCATTTTGGAAAGTATCTTTTACTAAATTTACAAACTTTAGCACGAAATATCTCACGATGTGCAAGGTCTACACTGATGAAGGTGGTATAAAATAGATATACCATGTTTGTCCACCTGTACACAAGATTATCCACTCGCTAAAGCTCGTGGATTATCTCCACGTACAGGCGGACAACCCATGGTATAACTATTAAATATCTACTCTTGCTACAAGCAAAATTTCAATTTTCTAGCTAGTCTCTGTAGCTGAGCAGACTGGCTTGAATCTCTTTTTGTCGGAAACCACAAAGACAGGTTTTGTCGCGACGACACCCGTATCATAATGTAGCTGTCATTTGTCAATGGAACAGGCGGTACTTTCATAAGAGAGATACCAAACAGAGTTTGAAAACTGAAGACTTTGTCTGAATAGACAGGTCATGGAGACAATGCCTTGTTGGTTACAGAGCATGTTGTAAGGCGGCCCAAGGTTATAAAACATTTTTCATGTTCAACTCAACTGAGCATAAAATATCAAATGCTCATAAAAACTTAAATGCTGAAAATTAAAGTCTAATCTTGCTTTCAAGCTCTCAGATGTTGTATTTATCATGCTTATAAATTAGAGCGAATAACAAAAGGTGCAAATCAGATTGTGCAGACCCTCAGGCTGGTCTGTGCCTTTGTTGTTCCCATGCAAAAAAAAGTCAGGTTTCCTCACTAGGAGGCCCCCGGAGGAGGGAGGAGGCCCGCATTGTTATGGGCTACTTTTGAAATGTAAAATATGTCGCATCCCATGGTCATCAAAACACCCATACTACAGTAAAACCTGTGTACAACGGCCACATTCAAAAAGATCAAAAATTGTTTTTCAAGACCAATTATCGCTTAATGCAGGTCAAAGGTATTGCAGAATGCTCCCAGGGGAGCATTCTGCAATACTTTGACCTTCATTAAGCTACCATTTGTCATTAAGATCTTTGTTTTGTCTATTTTTGAGTGGCCGTTTTACACAAGTTTTATTGTATATTTCTAATCTTATGCGGGAGCGCAGTTGCTCAGTGGAAGAGTGCATGACTCGAGACCAAAGGGCCGCGCGTTCGAGCCTCACTGGTGTCACTGCATCGTGGTCCTTGAGCAAGACACATTTATCCTAGCTTAGTACTGGTTCAACCCAGTAAGACCCGTCCCTATATAACTGAAAGATTGTTGATGGGACGTAAAGCATCAAATCAAAGAAACAAACTAATCTGATGCTTTTATTGCAGATACCAATCTCAATGACGTTTACGTGAAGGCCATACATAATATTTCCAAGGAAACAGTTGGTGACCTTAAACTAATGAAAGGTAAGCTCGAAACGGTGCATACTGCATGTAGAAGATCTATAAAGAAATAGGACATAAACTTACATATATCACAAGTTGTTAAAACCAACAAAATGTAGCAATTACAGCTCACCTCTGACATCACAAGACTGAGCATTAAAAGATAAAGCATTAAATCTGTACAAAACATTAGAGTAGAGCAAACATTTCTCTCTTTCTCAGCCATATAAGTTACAAGCTTATCCATATAAGCGTATAGTCTTTTTTGTTTATGTTAAGGTCATGCATACTGTTGCCAAGGAAACAGTTGGTGACCTGAAACTAAAGAATGCTAAACCTGAAATGGGGCATACTACATGAAGAAGGTCTATAAAGAAATAGGACATAAACTTACATATCACAAGTTGTTAAAACAAACAAAATGTTGCAATTACAGCTCGACTACGAAATCACAAGACTGAGACATAACAAAACACTAAAACTGTACAAAACATTAGAATAGAGCAAGCCTTTCTGAGCCATATAGGTTTGAAGCTTATCCAAGCTTAATTAGTATCCTTTTAGTGGGACTTGGGCAGAATGCTGAGTCTGACCAGGGTTTTCAATGTTTGTTTATAGAATGGCCTATTAAATTTTGAAATAAAAAAGAATATAAAAAAAAATAAAAAAAAGTCTTTTTTACTTTGATATGAAAATAAAAAATACCACACAACAACCCTTAAAACCTTGAAATGCACTGTTCCAATTGATAAGAGTGGGAATATTCTTACACACTGGATAGGGACATCTGAGATTTTACCCTGGGTTAAAGAATCTTATCTTACCCATGCTATCTTACCCAGGCTGTCACGTAAGGGCTAAGTACATTGGTTGCATTGGAACTCACGCACATGGTCGTCAAGCGACATCATTGTTATGTTAAGGTGACGTCATCATAACATGTCGCATCTTGGCGTATTCAGGAACTTCTGGGAGTCTTTTCTTAAAAATAAAATGTGGTATCTAATGGTGAGCAAGATAAGGAAACCATAATTCGATTGAGAGAAGGATAGAAAAATCCCTACCTCATGATCACCGTTCGTCATCACTCGGCAAACCTGGTGATGCCAAACGGTGATCCTCGGGACGGATTTTTCTATCCTACCCTCACACTCATGATAGATTCTTATTTTCTGCTTAAATGGGTTTAAGTATGTCTAAAATCATTTTTATTGTCCTTGTCTGAATTTTTTACAATATGACTATATCCCTTACATGTATTTCAGGTCATGTAGCAAAGCTCAAACTATGCTCGTGTGACAAAACGATTGGGTTTGGATGGACGAAAAACATTTTTGGACGAAAGAAGTGGGGTTTCATTGAGACAGTAGCAACAAGAACCTGCTGATCAGCGCCTTTGTTATTCGCTTTTTGTAAAGTATCATATCTATATTTACTACATGTGAAGTTTCAATTTTCTAACTATAGTCTCTGAATGTAGCTGAGGAGACTGGTTTGAGTCTCCCTTTGTTGGAAAACCCAAGACAGGCCCGAGGTTATAAAACTTGAGTACAGTCTCAAACTCAAAATAAATTGCAATGATTGGTTGCTTGCAGACACATGTCCGCAAGCAGCCATTCATTGCGCTTTATTTTGAGCTTGAGAATGAACTCAAGTTTTATAACCTCGGGGCCAGGTTTTCTCTTGTCGAGGCCAATTATTAAGCAAGTGAGTATAACCAGGAAATGCCACACTCAGAGACCACAGACCAACCCATGGCAATGCCAGAATACTAGTAGATACTTTGTCAAATGTATTTAAGCCCCCTGCCATGGCCTGTGGTAATCTGAGTCGTCTCTGGTGTTTAAGTGGCTTTTCCATATTTTGATATTCGCCACTAAATAGTGGCAAATATCAAAATAATGAAAAGCCACTAAAACATCAGAGAAAACTCGGACTAGGCCTGTGGCAGAGGCTGCTGTCTGTTCTAAGGCAGTTTTACTATTATTTAATACCACTACGGCAATTTGGGTCTCTTCACCTATTCCGGTGTTAAGGTAACTTTCTCATCATGTCCAATTTCTTCATTTAATCACAGATAAATGCCCCAAAATGCTTGGGTTTCTGATTGAGTTTTGTTCATCAAAGTCAAATTGTATCTTTTAGCTTTAAAATTATATGAAAACTTTAACATTTGATGTCTAGGCATGAAATAACTAATTACGGTTTTGTCATCGATGATAATCAATCAATGACAAAACTGTATAATTATGACTAAACCGTAATTGACAATTTTTTAATATAACTGTAAAAAACACATTTAAAATCTGATTTCATCTCTGTTCTGGCAAAACAACAGAGGTTGTTAACTAGACGATGCAATCTCGAAGCCAACATATATAAAAGTTCTCCATTTTCTTCAGCCTATATTTGAAGGTAATTTTACTATAACACCGGAGTGGGTGGCGAAATCCGAATTGTCGTAGTAGTATCACCACAGTGTAGTAAGTGGGGAGTTTATGTTGGGCCCTTGATATGTGGTGTGGTTTAGGTGGCCTTTCTTACTTAGGCCGGAATTTTTTTATTAGTTGATTTACGAACCCTCCTACTGTAATTTTCGGAAAGTAGGAAAAAAATAAAATTTAATTTCTAAAAAAAAAATTTATTTTATCCGCCGACTCTAAATATTATTTGTTTGGTTGAAAAAAATAAAATATTTTTTGAGGTTCTGCCTGTGTATTTTTGAGAGTGACACTGTTAAAAGTGATTTTCCTGTCCAGATTTTTTAGGAAAATTATGAAATATTTAAAGATTTAATAAGAATGTTGGTTTACCTTACTAGTTTTACTGTTTTTTTCTGGAGATGTTAAAAAAAGAAAGCTCTGAAAAAAAAAAAAAAAAAAAGCTCTGAAAATGACCAGTCAACTGGTCATTTTCAGAGCTTTTTTATTTATTTTTTTCATTTTCAGAGCTTTTTTATTTATTTTTTTTTTCATCCCCCGACCCTAGGTCTGAAAAAAAACCCAGTAAATCAAATAATAAAAAATTCTGGCCTTAGAATCGTCTTGCTAATGAAGAGAGAGCTGGTCGCTTTACTTAAATTGTGTTGTGGCTGTCTTTGTTTAGTTTCTCTTTCTCACAGTGCCGAGTATTGCTCTGTTGTCTGAGATGGTGGCATTTCCTGGTCAAACTCACTTACTTTTTGACATACAGTAAAACCTGTGTAAAAAGGCCACTTTCAAAAAGAACGAAGATTGGTTTTCAAGATGCAATATTGCTTAATGCAGGTCAAAAGTATTGCAGAATGCTCCAAGGGGAGCATTCTGCAATACTTTCGACCTTCATTAAGCTACCATTTGTCATTAAGATCTTTGTTTTGTCTATTTTTGAGTCAAGCCATTTTACACAGGTTTTAGTCTGTACATATATTACTAAGTCCAATGTCAGCTTACAAAATATTGTTGTTGGGTCTTGCATTTGACCTTGAAAATTATAAGGATATTATCTGTCAAAGGGGCATCTTTAATTGGTACTACAGTACCATTTAAGCTGTTCTTTACAACTAGTTAACTAGAAGTCGACTAGGAGCAGACAGAGGATGGACATCAACGTTAACTACAGGTAAAACATTGAGTTAACTGTGCTCAACTGTTGGTAATAAAAAATAGTTAACTAGGCAGTTTACTAGTAGTTAACACCTTGTTTAACTGTAGTTGACTTCTGGTTAGCAAGGGTGTAAAGAATATTATGTGAGTGATACTGTAAATAGCAAAACCAACAACTTCATTTTTTACATATTGTTAAATAAAACATGTTCAGGTGTTGTACTGTCCTGTCAACCAAGAGTGACAGTGACTTTATGTTTTGTTTACAATGTTATCAGGGACTTATAATCTATAGATCACTTGTGTATTAATCATATCCTCAGGATAGGATTAATACTCAAGTGATCTATCGATTCGCGTTAGCTCAAGTGAAGCGTACATGTTAGTGTTTTACTTAGCAATTGTAAACAAAGTATTACATCACTGTCACTCTTGGTTGGCACGACAGTAGATAACTTAATAGATAACTTATATCCTCTAAGAAGATAAGTTGGGCAGCATTTGAGATTTTGTTACATATTGTAAAACACTTAATATTTGCAGCTTCAAAATTTGACAATTTTAAAAGACTGACATATTTGCGTAGTTTAATATTGGTAGTTTCAATAGTAACCCAATTTAATACATGGTTTTCTTTTTCTGAACGTGAAAACATACCTTACCATTTGGGCCTTGGCGCGAGAAAAGCTGTCTTCAGGGGTTTGCGAAAAACACAGGCGCAGACCAGCCTGCGCATCCGCGCAGCCTGATCAGCGCCTTTGTCTTTCGCTTATCGAAAAGTATATTATATAGACTTGCTACGAGCGAAATTTCAAATTTCTATCTAGTCTCTGTAGCTGAAGAGACTGGTTTGAAACTCGCTTTGTCCGAAACCCCGAAGACAGGTTTTCTCACGACGAGGCCCATTTAAAAGTTGGTTTATTGATACAGACACCAAAATACTATGTTTGTGTGTCCATTTATTGCTTGAATTGTAGCTGAATACAAAAATGTCTCATATTTTGAATTTTAATGCCACCAATGGGGGAGAAAAAATCCTCGCCAACTATAAGCGTGTTATAGAGCCACATATGAGAAAATTCATGATTTAAAAATTGGGTAGCCTCAACCCCACCTAAGTGACCAAATCACCTGGAACGCTACCTTCTGCACAAATAACGGCACATTCGTTGATTTTGTTTAGGTGCCTCAAAGGAGGGCATTGCAGCATCTTCAAAAACGTGATGATTGCACAGAACAACATACACTTTAAGGGTGCTAGAAATACTTTGGAAATGGGGTGTACATTTAAACAATGCTTTTTTAAGTGTTGCTAAGTTGTCTTGTGGTTAATTTTGCCATCCTTTGGGCAGGTTAAATTGTTATTTTTATGCTTATGTAGACATTTTAAGTGGATGTTTAGTAATATTTTTTTCCTTCTCCAATATTCTGTTTTTAGCTAACCTGAGCCAAAGGCTCAAGGTGAGCTATTGTGATCGGTCTTTGTTTGGCGTCCCTCAGTCCATCCGTAAACTTACATGAATGTTCCCCATGATGCCCTCTTTCAAAATTGCATAAATGGTTCCACTCCACTGAACAGGAGGGTCACCAGAGCTCCAGATAAGAAATCTTTTAAAAGACATCTCCTCCTGAACCACTGACCCAAATTCAAAATAATTTCACAGAATTGTTCCTCTTGATACCCTCTACAAAATTGCACAAATGGTGACACTCCCCATAACAAAAGGTCTGCGAGAGCTCCAGATAAGAAATACCATTAAATAACATTTCCTCCGGAACCACTGGTCCAAATTCAAAATAAATTCACTTGATTGTTCCTCATGATGCCTTCTTCCAATATTGTTAAAATGGTTCCAGTCCACTAAACTAAGGGGCTGCCGGAGTTCTAGATTAGAAATGTCTTTAAAAGACATCTCCACCTGAAGCATTGGTCCAAATTTCATATAACTTCACATGAATGTTCCCCATGATGCCCTTTTTAAAGATTGCATAAATGGTTCCTCTCCATCGAACAGGAGGGCTGCCAGAGCTCTAGATTATAAATCTTTTAAATGACATCTCCTTAATCACTGACCAAAAATTCAAAATAATTTCACATAACTGTTCCTCTTGATACCCTCTACCAAAATTGCACAAATCGTAATGCTCCGCTGAACATAAGGGTTGCCAGAGCTCCAGATACGAAATTCCTTTAAATGGCATTTACTTCTGAACCACAGGTCCAATATTCAACATTATTTCAGGGGATTGTTCCTCATGATGCCTTCTTCCAATATTGCACAAATGGATCTAGTCCACGAATAAAGGGGCTGCCAGAACTCTAAATAAGAAATGTCTTTAAACGAGTTCCCCCAAACCAATGGTCCTAATTTCATATAACTTCAAATTAATGTTCCCCATGATGCCCTCTTTCAAAATTGCATTTATGGTTCTGCTCAATCGAACAGGAGGGCCGCCAGAGCTCCAGATAAGAAATCTTTTGAACAACATCTCCTGAACCACTGACCCAAAATCAAAATAATTTCACTGAATTGTTCCTCATAATACCGTTTACCGAAATTGCACAACTGGTTACATTCCGCTGAACAAAAGGACTGCCAGATATCTAGATAAGAAACACCTTTAAACGGCATTTCCTACTGAACCTCAGGTTCAAAATAATTTCACAGAATTGTTCCTCATGATACCTTCTACCAAAATTGCACAAATGGTTCCTGTCTGCTGAACAAAGGGGCTGCCACAGCTCTAGATAAGAGACATCTTTAAACAACATCCCCAAACCACTGGTCTAAATTTCATACAACTTCACATAAATGTTTCCCATGGTGCCCTCTTTCAAATTTGCATAAATGGTTACGCTCAAACGAACAGGAGGGCCAAAGGAGCTCCAGATAATAAATATTTTAAACAACATCTCCTCCTGAACCACTGACCCAAATTCAAATAATTTCACAGAATTGTTCCTCATAAAACCTTCTCCCAAAACTGCACAACTGGTTATACTCTGCTGAACAAAAGTGCTGCCAGATATCCAGATAAGAAATACCTTTTAGCGGCATTTCCTCCTGAACCACTGGTCCAAAATCAAAATAATGTCACAGTATTGTTTCTCATGAAACCTTCTACCAAAATTACTGAACAAAGGGGCTGCCACAGCTCTAGAGAAGAATTGTCTTTAAACGTCATCTCCTTTTGATCCACAGGATCAAATTCCCTATTACTTGAGGTGAACATTGCCCATGATGCGCTCTTTCAAAAGGCATAAATGGTTCTGCTTTACCAAACAGGGGACTGCCAGAGCTACAGATAAGAAATCTTTTAAACAATAACTTCTCCTGAACCATTGACCCAAATTCCAAATAAATTTACAGGATTGTTCCTCATGATGCACTCTACCAAAATTTCACAAATGATTCCACTCCACTGATCAGTCATTCTCAGGTGAGCGACCCAGGGTCCAAGGGCTCTCTTGTATAATAATAAAGTATTTTTTTCAGATCATATATCGTATAAGGCAAAAAATGCTTTGGCATGTAGAATTCAGTCAAAAACCCCGCACCTAAGGGAACAAGCGTAAACATATGTTTTTGGTACGGGTCACCTAAGGGCATATACTGTCACCTAATCCTAAGAGATCGTGTAATCATTCTCTAAACGAAAAAGAGCTGTAGTCTAATGATATTTTGAAGGTGTTTATTATGGCAGATTTTTAAATGAATAATTGTAATGTCAACTGCGTTTGATCGTAATATTAAAAGAAATTTTATTACATGTATTATGTCAACATTCAACATATATATCATTTTTGTGTAATTGAGTTATCAATGTGTGTGTGTGTGTGTCTCAGGGGGGGATCGAAAGGGGGCCAAGAGGGGGGGGGGTCCAGTCACCCCAGGAAAATCACAAAGGCTATTATAGACACGTTTCTATAGGAATAGGCATTAGCCCCCCTGAAAACACTTGAACCTCACTGGATTTGAACCCGTCTGCCGTCTAAAAAATAAGTACTTACCTTGCTCTCTCTCTCTCTTTGATTCTCTGTCTGTATGTCTCTCTCTCTCTTTTTTATTTCTCTCTCACTCTCTCTCTCTCTCTCTCTGTATCTCTGTTCTGTCTGTCTGTGTGTCTCTCTCTGTCTGTCTGTCTGTCTCTCTCTTTTTATCTGCATGTCTCTCTGTCCCTGTCACTCTCTTTTTCTCTGTCTGACTGTGTGTCTCTCTCTGTCTGTCTGTCTGTCTGTCTGTCTGTCTGTCTGTCTGTCTCTCTCTCTCTCTTTTTTCTGTGTGTCTCTCTGTCCCTGTCACTCTCTTTTCCTCTGTCTGCCTATGTGTCTCTCTGTCTGTCTGTCTGTCTCTCTTTGTCTGCATGTCTCTCTGTCCATGTCACTCTCTTTTTCTCTGTCTGTCTGTGTGTGTCTCTCTCTGTCTGTCTGTCTGTCTCTCTCTCTCTTTGTGTGTATGTCTCTCTGTCCCTGTCACTCTCTTTTTCTCTGTCTGCATGTGTGTCTCTCTCTATCTGTCTGTCTCTCTCTTTGTCTGCATGTCTCTCTGTCCCCGTCACTCTCTTTTTCTCTGTCAACCTGTGTGTCTCTGTCTGTCTCTCTCCCTCACTGTCTGCATGTCTCTCTGTCCCTGTCACTGTCTTTTTCTCTAAGTGCTTGTGTGTGTGTGTGTCTATCTCTGTCTGTCTGTCTGTCTGTCTCTCGCTCTTTGTGTGTATGTCTCTCTGTCCCTGTCACTCTCTTTTTCTCTGTCTGCATGTGTGTCTCTCTCTGTCTGTCTGTCTCTCTCTTTGTCTGCATGTCTCTCTGTCGCCGTCACTCTTTTTTTCTCTTTCAACCTGTCTATCTATGTCTGTCTGTCTGTCTGTCTCTCTCCCTCTCTGTCTGCATGTCTCTCTGTCCCTGTCACTGTCTTTTTCTCTAAGTGCTTGTGTGTGTGTGTCTATCTCTGTCTGTCTGTCTGTCTCTCTCTTTGTGTGTATGTATCTCTGTCCCTGTCACTCTCTTTTTCTCTGTCTGCCTGTGTGTCTCTGTCTGTCTGTCCCTCTCTATCTCTCTCTTTGTCTGCATGTCTCTCTATCCCTGTTTCTCTCTTTTTCTCTGTTTGCCTGTGTGTCTCTCTGTATGTCTGTCTGTCTGTCTCTCTATCTCTCTCTTTGTCTGCATGTCTCTCTGTCCCTGTTACTCTCTTTTTCTCTGTCTGCCTGTGTTTCCTCAGTCTGTCTGTCTGTCTGTCTGTCTGTCTCTCTATCTCTCTCTTTGTGTGTATGTCTCTCTGTCCCTGTCACTCTCTTTTTCTCTGTCTGCCTGTGTGTCTCTGTCTGTCTGTCTCTCTATCTCTCTCTTTGTCTGCATGTCTCTCTGTCCCTGTCACTCTCTTTTTCTCTGTTTGCCTGTGTGTCTCTCTGTCTGTGTCTGTCTGTCTGTCTGTCTCTCTGTGTCTGTCTCTTTCCATCTGTCTGTCTGTCTATCTGCTGTCTCTATCTCTGCTGTCTTAAAGGCTATTATAGACACGTTTCTATAGGAATAGGCTTTAGCCACCCCCCCCCCCCCTGAAATACTTGAACCCCACTGGATTTGAACTCGTCTGTAAATTAAGTACCTACCTTGCGCTATATCTCTCTCTGATTCCTCTCTCTCTCTGTATCTCTCTTATGTCTGTCTGTCTGTCTCTGTCTGTCTGTCTCTCTCTCTCTTTGTCTGCACGTCTCTCTGTCCCTGTCACTCTCTTTTTCTCTGTCTGCCTGTGTGTCTCTGTCTGTCTCTCTCTCCCTCTCTGTCTGCATGTCTCTCTGTCCCTGTCACTGTCTTTTTCTCTAAGTGCTTGTGTGTGTGTGTGTCTATCTCTGTCTGTCTGTCTGTCTGTCTGTCTATCTTTCTCTCTGTGTGTATGTCTCTCTGTTCCTGTCACTCTCTTTTTCTCTGTCTGCCTGTGTGTCTCTCTCTGTCTGTCTGTCTCTCTCTCTCTCTGTGCATGTCTCTCTGTCCCTGTCACTCTCTTTTTCTCTGTTTGCCTGTGTGTCTCTCTATCTGTGTCTGTCTATCCGTGTGTCTCTTTGTGTCTGTCTCTTTCCATCTGTCTGTCTGTCTCTCTGCTGTCTCCCTCTATCTCTGCTGTCTTAAAGGCTATTATAGACACGTTTCTATAGGAATAGGCTTAAGCCCCCCCCCCCCCCCCCAAAACTGAAATACTTGAACCCCACTGAATATGAACCCGTCTGTCGTCATTAAATTACATACCTACCTTGCGCTATATCTCTCTCTGATTCCCCTCTCTCTCTCTCTCTCTCTGTATCTCTCTTATGTCTGTCTGTGTGTCTCTGTCTGTCTGTCACTCTCTCTCTTTGTCTGCATGTCTCTCTGTCCCTGCCACTCTCTTTTTCTCTGTCTGACTTTGTGTCTCTCTGTCTGTCTGTCTCTCTCTCTCTTTTTGT
This sequence comes from Loripinus fragilis, assembly GCA_964019695.1. Classification (NCBI taxonomy): domain Eukaryota; kingdom Metazoa; phylum Mollusca; class Bivalvia; order Lucinida; family Lucinidae; genus Loripinus; species Loripinus fragilis. Next base: position 83,998,360 of record OZ026517.1, read on the forward strand.
CTGCATGTCTCTCTGTCCCCGTCACTCTCTTTTTCTCTGTCTGACTGAGTGTCTCTCTCTGTCTGACTATCTGTCTGTCTCTCTCTCTCTCTTTGTCTGCATGTCTCTCTGTCCCTGTCACTCTCTTTTTCTCTGTCTGACTTTGTGTCTCTCTGTCTGTCTCTCTCTCTCTCTCTTTTTGTCAGCATGTCTCTCTGTTCCTGTCACCAGCCTTTTCTCTGTCTGACTTTGTGTCTCTCTGTCTGTCTGTCTCTCTCTCTTTTTGTCTGCATGTCTCTCTGTCCCTGTCACTCTCTTTTTCTCTGTATGACTGTGTGTCTCTCTCTGTCTGTCTGTCTGTCTCTCTCGATCTATCTCTGTCCCTTTCACTCTGTCTGCCTGTGTGTCTGTCTGTCTCTCGCTCTGTCTGCATGTCTCGCTGCCCCTGTCACTCTCTTTTTCTCCATCTGTCTGCGTCTCTGTCTGTCTGTCTGTCTGTCTGTCTCTCTCTTTGTGTGCATGTCTCTGTGTCCCTGTCACTCTCTTTTTATCTGTCTGCCTGTGTGCCTCTCTCTGTCTGTCTGTCCCTCTCTCTCTCTTTGTCTGCATGTCTCTCTG